>CM038467.1:4515310-5715310 GCA_021464415.1 Lonicera japonica | reverse complement strand
CAGAATCACGATTGAAGGCTTCGCGGCTCACAGTTTTCGCGCGAGTGAATATGAATACGTTTCAAACCTAGAAGGGTATAACTGGGACTTCATAAAAATAACAAGGGGGTAATTTAGGTAATACATAATATATTTTTTATTAATTAAATAGTATTTAAATTTGTTTAAATACCTTTATTTAAAATATAAAATAAAATAAGCCTCTTATACTAATCACTAAAGTAAAATAGGCCCTTCATTCAAAAAGATATTATTCACTGGAGTTTTGGTGAAATTCAATGTATAAGAGCCCCTTCTACCTAATTTCTAGTTTAAAAAATACATCACATTTAGAAAAAAATAAAAAATCAAATGTAAATAGAGTGGTAGCTAATCTGATTTAATTCATATTCGATTTAGTAAAATATACCCGCGATAAAACGACATATACGCCATCAAATACCCCATTCCATATTGATGGAAGATAGATCCAAATTATATACGCATGGTTCTATAAAATAAAATAAAATATACTGACCGTATAATATAATAAAATTGAAGATGATCTTAGGAGAATAAGAGAGCCAATTAGTGAAGTTGAAAAAACAATAAAAAGACAATAGGGGTAATTAGTAAAAATGACCTTTAAAATTTGATTCAAATCTCTCCCTCGTCCTTAAAGTTCAATTTTCGGTTGAAGTATCCTTAAAGTTTTTAATTTTAGTTTAAGCATTTTTTAAGTTTCTAATTTCAGTTGAAGCATCTAAAAATGCTCCTTAAAAGAGTGGCTCATGAGTCACGCGCGTTTTCCATCCATCTTTTTAATGGGGCATCCAGTTTTGGACGAGTAAGGGAAATTAGAAACTTTAATAATGTTTCAACCGAAAATTGAACTTTAGAAACAAGCGAGACATTTGAGACACACCTTAAGGGTTATTTTTACTAATTACCCGGATAATAGAAAACAATGTCTCATTGTAGCATCACATGAAAAAGACAATAAATGTTGTCAAGTGGCCGCTTTACATCGAAAGAAGCAATTTTACTTATGATATTATATGATATAATATAAATTAACAATATATAGTAGGCATATTAACAATATCGCCGGGGCGTTGACAACTATTGCTGGCACATTGCCAATCTCAATGGAGCTCTGAAAATTACTGTTGGAGTTTGGGCAACCACTACATGAGCGCTCCGACAATGAGTCATGGTGGAAGTTCTTTAAAACTATAATCTCTTTAGAATTTCAAATGATATTTACAATTTAGCCAAACAAACAAATTTTGAATTCTATTAAAATCTAAATGAACACTTCATACAATCCAAACAACCATTCATATACCATAAATAATAAAATTTTATTGATCAAATGTCTAACAAAACGTACATGCACTAATCACTATATGTGATACAAAATTGAATCATATAACAATCAATCATATATGTAAAAAATCACAAAAGTTTATATCTTCTTTTCTATCTAAAGAAAAGTCGCCATAGCAACACCAAAAGAGGTAACAATGAAACTAGCAAACACAGCAGGCGAGGAAGAATCAGGAGGCGAATTTCCTGCTCTATCAGGTGTGGTCGAAACTGTGGGCCCACCTGTAGGTGAGTCCGATGACTCGGGTGGTGGACAAGCAGCTTCTGGAGAGATGTTTGACGGAGGTGAAGGTGTGGCTGGTGGTGGAGTGGTAGTGGTTGAAGGCGGCGGGGAGGCTGCAGGAGTTCCAGAAACGTTGATGGCTAGCTTCTGTCCGGCCTGGCAGTGGCGGCCAAAGGTGCAAATGTAGTAGTGATCACCAGCGGAGGTAAGAGTGATGTTTACAGGGCCGTTTGTAATTGAATTGCCAATGGGATTGGTTGAAGTGCAAGCGTCGAAAGAGTCTTGCTGTACTTGTTGCACATCGTGTTGGTTAGTGGCAAAGTTGAATACTGCAAAAAAGAAAAGCAACACCTTATTTAATGAGTAGGTGGTGTTTGTTTTTACCTATATATTAAAGTTGAATGGAAGTAAAATTTAACATTAAGATCGAGCATAAGATTTAATTTTAATAACAATTTATTACATTGATAGATACACATTTCGATCTACTTATTTATTATGTATTGGTGCAGATATACATATATATATATGATATAATAATAAAAGTAAAATTAAACTGTCGTGTATATATTGAACATTCAGGGTTAAGTAAAATCAAAGATATTTTTCACAAACAGTGGTGAGAGAGCTGAGGGACTTACTGAGGATGTCACCAACCATGAATCGCTTGCCAGAGGCCCAGCTAGTGTATGCAGCGGCACCGTTTGGAGGAATATCCCAACCTATGCCGTCACCCACCACGTAACCAGTTTGTGCTGATGCACATTGCAACATAACCGCAGCAGCAAAAGCAGAAATCACCACTCCCATGTTTAACTTATTATTCATCTCTTTGAAATTAAAGAGTTCCCTATGTATCTATATATATATAGCTTTTATCTGTGTGTACGATATATATAAAATGGTGGTGATCGAATATATGATGATGAAATTGAAGAATATACATAGCCATATATATATAGGAGGGAAAGGTATGAAAGTAAGTCTGAGCAAGGCCGACGAACTAGAACGCCGGTCCTGTCCAGGGAGAGTACGTGGAGGAGGCCCACCGCATTATCCGCGTTAATTAAGAAAGTCTTTTGACGAACCCGGCCAGTTGAAAGTTCAATTCCGACCAAGGATTTGCTTTTAACGTCCTTCAAATTAAACATGCATGCATGGATCGAGTTATATTCATTCAAACTTTGACTTTGGAGACTCCAAACTAGCTAAGTCATTAATTTTGAATGCGTTCTGAAGCTTCCTAGCTATATATATATATATATATATATCAAAATTAACTGGGTGTATATTGGTTTAAAAGGATCAATTGTTTCCGATTATCCTAACAAATTTTACGAAAATACTTGATTTTTTACCGGGTATATACTTATCACCATGCATTACATTTAATATAATTCCTATAAATTTTCATGTAAAGTTACGAACAAAATACCCACTCTATAATATGGAATTTTAAATTAATTGCATGAGTGAACAATCAATATCTCAGTACATATCAATTGATTGCACTAATAATTATGTTCAGCCCTAACTTAATAGTTCAAGGACGATAACATCTTAATTTGTATAATGAAATTTGGGAGATAAGAAAATAATAAGTACCTCAAATGCATTTATATTTACTTTTGAATTGCAATTTAAAATAAAATAAAAAAATAGGCTACGTAAGATTGGTGAAGTTACAAATATATAGTTTAGCGCCACATAAACATCAATGATTCATTTTTTTTTTCCTATTGGCTGTTAGTCTCCTTATTATAAATTTAAATATGACAAGAATATATAGATATATGTAAATGTACATTGTTAAAAGAATATATCCTCTCCATGTTCTTTTGATGTGTATATTCCCTCTCCATGTTCTTCCATGTTCTTTTGAGGTGTAATGCAATTATGTTGTTTTCTTTCATCATTTGCCATGTAATTATGTTATGTTCTTTAGCCTCTTGCCTTGTATATATATAGGGCCTTTCCCCATTGTAAAGAAGATGAAAAAGATTGTAACAATGTAATCCATTATGGAATTCTTGCTCATTAATATAATTTCTCTATTTCTTGTGTTGTATAATTTAACATGGTATCAGAGGGAAACCATTAGCCCAGCCACCACAATCTCGCCACTAGCCACCACGACCTCGCCACCAACCACCAGCCACCACACAACCTCGCCACCAAGCCACCACACCTATCACCATTATCAAACAAATCAAATACGCCTCCAAACACTACTCGAATCAGACTTTACGCAGCAAACCTGTTCAAATAAAACCACGTCCAAATAATTATTATTGAAGCATTCAGCCTGGCTGGCAAGACCATCAGGTAACCACAGCTTAGTGCAAGGTTCGATTCTTACTAATAGCATTTTATTTTTCCTCTATTTCCTTACAAACTGCAACTGCCACATCATTGACACACTAGCGCCACGTGTCCGCCACGTGACATCCAGTCAGATCCACGTGACATCCAGTCAGTGCCACGTGGCATCCAGTCAGCGCCACGTGACATCCAGTCAGCGCCACGTGGCATCCACGCCAGCGCCACGTGGCATCCAGTCAGCGCCACGTGTCCGCCGCGTGACATCCAGTCAGCGCCACGTGGCATCCAGTCAGCGCCACGTGTCAGTCACGTGTCAGCCACGTCAGCGGTTAACGCCGTTTGCTTGCCGTCAGAATTGACGGAATATTCCAGACACCGTCAGATATATTTATAATTTCACCCCTGTACTTTCTGATATTTCTATTCTAGCCCATAAACTTTCTTATTTTCCTATTATAACATCAAGAGCCGTTGATCTCATTGCACCACTCATCCACTCGTTCAACTTCCCGATTCTCTCCTCAGTCATACCATAACCGACAACCCCTAATCCATACCATAACCGACAACCCGCAAATTCCGTAAACTCCAAACCCTCGCCATCATCAAATGCCGACATCTTTTCAAAATGCTCCGACCTCGAAATTCGAAATTCAAATTTCGAGATCGGCGCCTTTAACCCTTTCACCAGCTTCCTGCCATTAAAATTAAAACACACCATCCTCACTGCAAATCACCCAATAGCACCATCCTCACTGCAAATCTCCCATTCAAATCCAATACCAACAGCCATGTCGATCAGCATCCGCCAGCGAGGTACTCCATGTCCTGCCTGCTCTTTTCGCCGCAGAGCTTGTCCTCCTTCTTGTGAATCAGTTAAAATCTTTCCAAATGCGTATCATCGTCGAGATTATCACACAATCTTTTCCGTTTTCGGGGTAAAAAGTGTTGAATTTTTTTTACAACACGTATCGGATCACAAACATCGTGAAACTCTCGATTCGTTTCTCTTTGAAGCTAAGGCAAGAATCCTAAATCCTGCTGGTGGATGCGCTGCCCTCCTTACCTCTCTTGATCAAAAGCTTGAGGCTCTGCAGTCACGAATGACGGCGTTGGAGGCTCGACTGGACAGCGAGTCTCCCAGGGTTAATCCGTCATTTTCCTTTGTCCCTCCTGCAAGTTCCTCAAGGGCCAATCCATCCGACTCCCTTGCTCACCCACCAGGCTCCTTCGCTTCTCCATCCGGCTCTGGTCGACGCCGCCACCGTTCGACCGGAAAACTGCCGGAGAAATCTCCAGCCTCCAGGTCATTTGCCTACCCATCCGGCTCCTTTACTCACCCATCCGGCTCCTTTGCCTCTCCACCTGGCTCCTTTAACCCTCCTGCAAGTTCCTCAAGGGCCAATCCATCCGACTCCCTTGCTCACCCACCAGGCTCCTTCGCTTCTCCATCCGGCTTCTTTAATCACCCATCCGGCTCCTTTGCCTCTCCACCTGGCTCCTTTAACCCTCCTGCAAGTTCCTCAAGGGCCAATCCATCTGACTCCCTTGCTCACCCACCAGGCTCCTTCGCTTCTCCATCCGGCTCCTTTACTCACCCATCCGGCTCCTTTGCCTCTCCACCTGGCTCCTTTAACCCTCCTGCAAGTTCCTCAAGGGCCAATCCATCCGACTCCCTTGCTCACCCACCAGGCTCCTTCGCTTCTCCATCTGGCCCCTCAGAGAATCCTCTAGAACCTGGGGTTCTTCCGACCCAGGAAGATTTGTTGGAGCATCCTCACTACAAAAGTTTTTTAAAGCTCCTTTCATCAACCCCTGATATCCATCTACCGACCGTGAATCTTTCAGAACACGGGGATCCTCTGACAGCAGTGGATATGCCGGCATATCCGACTCTGTCAGATTACCAAGTTGCTTTGGATGGTTTCTCAAAGGGGTCTCCTCAAATTAGTTCTGTTGCGGAGGTTGCTGGATTAATGACTCCGGATTGGACTACCTTAGGAGATATAGGATACAATTCGCTCTCTGCTTTTAACTTCACTGATATCTTGAATTTTGGTGCTGATGATTCTCAGAATCCATCGCCTTTCTCTTTTTTATCTCAATAATGTGTGTTCCCTTCCTTCCGCACCGCCAACACCCTCGGAAACCTCTAGCCTCTCATATCGAAACTTCAGTTTATCTCTCAAAAACCAAAACCAAAGAAAGGGCCATCATTGACTACTAGCACCACTGCTACTCTTCCGAAAATTCTACACCGGACCTCGCCGTTCCGTCGGCTCCAGTTACCGCCGTTCCGTCTGCCGGTCAAATCAAACATGTCAAACAACCAAAACCAAATTCCATTTTCTCGTATCCAAGCTTCGGATCCCTAAGAGCCTCCTTCAGCTTGAGGGGGGGTGTTAAAAGAATATATCCTCTCCATGTTCTTTTGATGTGTATATTCCCTCTCCATGTTCTTCCATGTTCTTTTGAGGTGTAATGCAATTATGTTGTTTTCTTTCATCATTTGCCATGTAATTATGTTATGTTCTTTAGCCTCTTGCCTTGTATATATATAGGGCATTTCCCCATTGTAAAGAAGATGAAAAAGATTGTAACAATGTAATCCATTATGGAATTCTTGCTCATTAATATAATTTCTCTATTTCTTGTGTTGTATAATTTAACATACATTTATTCATGGAAGGTGTGAAAGCTTGAAAAAGGAAAAAATATATAGCAATTGAAATTATAATTAAGGAAGAAAAGAACACTTGATTGTATAATAGATTTTTTATTTTATGAAGGAAATTTGAACTTCAACTCCCAGATGATTGGCGTGATGTTTAATCATTATTAAGTCAATGGACCAATTTAATTTCTAGTTAGCCTTTCCAGAAAGAATCAAAAGAATTTGACGATTTCTACCCTTTGGCCACCTACTTCTGATTGTGAGACTTCATTGCTTTTCAAATAATTGACTTTTCAGTTCATAATTATAGGTATGACCGTCAAAATTGCTTTCCTTCATTAAGTAATTTTCTTTTCTTAAGCAATTAAACAAATAGACTGGATGTTATGCTTCATGCGATACGTGTACATTCTTTTCCTTTTCTTTTCTTTTATTTTCTTTTTGAAGTATCTTTTAGATCCCACTCTAATATTAATAATAATAATAAGTATTAAGAGTGCTGGTTTTCTTGAACTGCGACCTCCAAAATTTGTTCTGATATTTTTCACTAAAATCTCCTTACGGGCCAAATATTTGGCCCAACTTCTCTCCAAAATGACGGCCCTCTGGAAAACAAAGGGGCCGAAATTCGTTATTTTTTATTTTTTTTATTTTTTTTGAGAAGAAAAATTTGAATTCATTAGGGTTAGTTTGGATGATGGAAAAGTGAAAGAAAGTGCATTTTTCTGCACTCTTGACGTGTTTCGTTTGCAGGAAAGAGTGACCATAATTTTCTTACAACTTTTCTGCGGAAAAACTTTTCTTGCTAAAATCACAAGATTTTTAGAGAAAGTCACAGGAAAGTTGAGCCAATTATGAAAATATAATTAATAATTATAAGATAAGATAAGATAATATTAATTTATTTATTTATTTATTTTTGTAATTATTAATTTCAAAATTAGATATAAAATTTTTGAAAAACATTTGTTAAAAAGTTAGTTTTATGTATTTATATGTATTGTAACTTAGATCAAAATGTTTGCTAATACTAATATCACATTTTTAATAGTTTATTTATTTATTTATTTTAGTATGTTAGTGATTGTTTTGAACTATAATAAAATTATAATTTTTTATTTTTTTTTAATCTCGGTTCTTATTTTTTTTTATTTTTTTTATTGTGTTGTCAACCAAATAAAAGTAAATTTCTTAACTTTGTACTCACAACCAAATGGAGCCTTAGCAAACTAAATTAAACAGAGTCCATTTAAAGGAAAGGCAACAAAAACGTACATCGGTGCGTCCTCCCTCCAAAAATCAAAACCTAAAATATAGAGCATGCTTAGTGAGACTATGAGCAACACTATTACCATCTCTACGAGTAAACGACCAGTTGCATGAATAAAAATTACCGACCAAGCATCTAATATATTGTTAACCATGTTTGATATAAAGGGTTTGTACTTTTGCACGCGAGTGAAATGTTTTATGTATATTTTTTGGGTATCAGTTCTTTAATAAAAAGGAATACAGTAGGTCCAAATTTTTAATTCCCTCCTCTAAAACTGATAACTTTATTTTGATATGTTGTAAAAAATTATTATTTCAGTTTAATCTCTTTATTTATTTATTTTTTATTTTTATATTATTATTATTATTATTATTATTATTATTATTATTATTGTGGAAGCATGAAATTGGAACCCTTACTTAGGCCGGGTATCCGAACGTAGGCCCAAAGTTTATAGGGAAAACTCGGAAGGGAGAGCATGAATGCACCGTCTCTTAATAAATGCATAGATGAATAGTCGAGTAAAGATGTACCAGCCGAGGACGACCGCCAGATCGGAGATAACCGAGGTGCCGATGTAAGCGTACAGGCCAATGCGAAAGAGACACTTATACTTATGAGCACTATCGGTGTTCGTTGCTGATATGAGCGCCCAAGCAAAGGAGAATTCGACACCTGTAAAGTATAAAGTTCCTTGTGGATTAGAGCACATGCCACACATGAAAAGGGCAAGTTTGATAAGCAAGCAATACCTTTTATGGTCTTTTCACTGTTAACCTAATGAGTATAGTGACCATAATTCTGTAAGTATAAATAAAAAAGGATAGCTTAAAAGGGAAAAAAAATACTGGTTAAGATATACCCTAACTTTCTCTTTAAGATAAGAAGTTTATCTTCCTTGTAATCATTCTGAATTAAACCATTTTTTAGCTGAGTAAACACCACCACCACACACTCATGGAGGACGTACTACCAGACTGGGTATAAAAGCTACCGGAGGAACCTACCCTCATTAACAAAAAAAACCTATTTTTATTGCTATTGTTTCATTGTTCACTTCTACCACCTTTACTGGGTCTGGCTACTAACCCTACCAGTTTGGGCCGATTCTGTTTCATTTGACTCCAGTCAGTTTTACACCACTACTAACCCTACCAGTTTGGGCCGATTCTGTTTCATTTCACTCCAATCAGTTTTACACCACCCACAATTATTATTATTATTATTATTATTATTATTATTATTATTATTATTATTATTATTATTATTATTATTATTATTATTATTATTATCATCATCATCATCGTTGTCGTCAAAACAGAAACTGAAGCCAAGTCAAGGGAAGAAGCCCAATGTAAGGCAAAAGGCAAACCAATGGGCGCTCTATTAATCAACTTAATCAATGAATATAAGAGTATATTTTACATTTTATTGTAAAATATAGATTAATTTTTCTAGAAGGATAATGTGAATATTAATTTAAGATATTTAAAAAGAAAAGTGAGGCTATCAAATTGAGGCAACTACTTTTGTTTTAACAATATCATTGCAGAGACAAAATCAACCGTTAAAAACTACAAGATATGTCAAATCGGAAGGGAGACACCTAATCCAATCTCTAAAAGGGCTATTAAAATACGCCCGACTAACTGACCAATGAGTAGCTATTTCAATTGGTTAGTTACAACATAGTTTTGATGAACAAATTTGTATAAAAATAACACAAAATGTTGAATTTTCTAATTTCAAAATAGAAATTAGGGAAAAAGGCAAATTAGACCATGAAATTTTGGTCTAGATTCGATTGTTTCCTTAATGTTCCAAAATCATCAATGTTTCCTCTAAAGTTATATAAGTGGTCCAACCATGTCCCTAGCATTAACTCCGTATATAATATTTGACCAAATCTTTTACGCTTAACCCTCTAAACTTTTAAAAGTTACATTAAATCCCATTAATTTATATTTTGCTGACATTGAACCCTATTAACCCGCACTCAGCATCGCCATCCACCAATCTCCATCTTTCCCAGCCATCAAGCTCCTCTGACCACACAAAAACACATTTATCACCACCCCTCCAACCTCCCTCGACCATTGTTCCGTCTATTCATCACCATCACCTCTAACTCGATCTGACCACCTTTTTAAACATTTGGGGAGACATTAAGATTCATATATATATATATATATATATATATTTCATTCCATATATAATTCTGGTCAATTCAAATACATATTTAGGTATGAATTGAATGTTACTCCTTCTATATATATTACTTATTGCCAAGTACTCTAGTTTAAACTATTGTTCACTGTGTGGGCTTGAACGAAAATTGAATGGGCATATGTCCTTTGCGGGAACTGATCATCCACTATTAGAAGAGAAAACTTGATAACTTTACACTTAATTACAAATGAGTTTTTAATTTTTGTTGGTCATTTTGATCTAATAACTAGAGCTAGACAGCTAGTTATTTTTTCTAACTCTTTATGAGTCTAAAATTATTAGTGGTAAATAATTAATATTATTTCATACGTCAAATGCATTAATTGTGTGGAATAGTGGGGCGTGCTTGTGTGTTTGTTCTACATATCTTATTCATCTTCAGTATGGGCTTGTGTCAAGAGGAAAAATGAAAAATGAATGAAAGGTGCTTAGCCATTAAATCTTACTCTCGAAAATCAGTTGGTCTACGAACGTACCCTTACATTCAAGAGTACATATATGAATCCTTGTGTAATAGTAGTGGGTTTTAAGCGGAGTTTCTTTGTATTCCTTTACAGAGTTGGATCTTTAATTCAATCACTGATTTGATTCTTTTCCCTGTCAACTATTACAAAGGAATGAATGTTCCTGGCTTGCCAAAAACATTTAATTTTGGAGGTCTCTGAAGCTTTTTATTAGGCACTTAAATAGAAGGTTGTTGACTATATGTTGGAAAAATAAGTGTGTTTTGCCATTTTTTAGAGTAAATTAATTTAAAATCAAATGGTCGATTTTGAAAGATTATTACGGATTCATGTTCTCTTCTGCGAGTACATCGAAATAGTATATTTATTTGCTCAAAATGGATATCGAGTGAATGAGAAATTGTCACACAAAGTGAACTACTTGAAATGAAAAAATGGAGAGTTTAAGAATGAGAATTCTTATATCCCACATTAAAAATTTGTGGGAAACTTAGTAGGTTTATAAAGTATTACACCTTATGAGCTAGTAAAGTTTCTTAACACTCAAGATCCCTACCTAAGGCACACAGGCACAGGGGGGTGCAAATCATGGATCGAATTTGGCTTGGCACATGCTTGGGTTGTGTGCGCCCGCACCTGCGAACACGAATGTCGAACCGAAAATGGTTAGCCGAGTTTTGCACTTTAAGCTAAAATTTTCTTTTCTCTTCCATTTGAAATTCGATTTTTGATTTTCAAGGTTAATGCTCAATCTCTCTCCGCGGTATAAGATTGGCGTTCCTCTTCCACACATACACATAAAATATAATATCTCCTCCTACATAGTTCCTTCTTTTTTCTACTCACTTGGTGAAAAGTTCAGACAATATTTTTGGTTCGTCGAGAGTGACACATTCGTGCTTAAGATAGACACTCTGAAGCCATTTCATCCTGTGAAACAAACGTCATAAACAACCTTTAAAGCACTTCGGTGAGGAGGCGTAATTGTTTTAAGGAGATTGTGAGATACACAAGACTTGACTCATTTTCTCTACGGTTTTTTAGGTTATTAATTCCATAATATAAAATTGTTAGCACTACAATTTTGTAATACTATATTCTCATATCCTACCGTTTAAAGCATCTCCAAAAGACTCTATATTGCTTCCATACTCTCTATTATAAAAAGTGAAATGATTAAATTAGTACTCTAAGAGATTATATATAATAGCTAATAAAAATAGAGAGAGCTGCATTTGGCTCTCCAAATTTAGCTAACCTCTTTGGCTCTCCACTTAATAAATTAATATTATATTTGTTGTTCTTATTTTTTCTTATCTGATTCTGCTTCTCTAAATAATTTTATTGAAAAAGAAAAACATTAATAAAATTGGTAAACTATTGCAAGTAAAGAGTGTTTTTGGAATTGGTCATTAAATTGTGCTCTTTATTTCAAAAATTGCTCTCTAATTTAGAGATTATGCTCTTAAGAGTAGAAATCATTGTTTGAGATACTCTTAGTCTTCTCAATGTACTATCCTTTTATTTTCTTTTTCCTTTTTTTTTTTGGGGTGGGGGGTGACTTCTCTTTTGTTTTTTCTGTCTAGGGAGTGAGTTATATGTGCTCCTGATTTTACCAAGTCAAGATTTGACAAACTCATTGAATTTTTCCTCAGGTTGATGCATTATTGCTTCTATCAAAACCGGAAGAAAGATATCTACGTGAGAGCATTGTAAATGCAGCTCTTCAAAATATTTGGAGGAACTTTAGAGGATCTTGATACGAGTAATTTTTAAATTTGGTGTTTCCTTAATTTAAAGAAATTCATGTTTGATTCCATCAAATCAAGCATTGTCATTGATCATCAACGTCGTTATCCTAGCCATACTATATTATATATACATAACCAACTTTTTAATTTCTTCTTCTTCTTCTTCAATGACGATATGCAACGAAGGAGAAGGAGTGAGACAAAAGGTGGCCGGAGTTGTAGGTGATGTTGATGAACGAACGGAACAATAGTCAGAGGAGCTTGGTGGTCGGAGTTGTGGTGATGATTGTGTTTTTTTTAGTCGGAGGAGCTTTGTGGTCGGGAAAGATAGAGATTGGTGGCTAGCGATGGTGGATAGGAGTGTTGATGGGGTTAAGTGTTAACCAAATATATATAAATTAAAGGGTTTTAATATAACTTTAAACAAGTGTAAAAAAATGGGATAGAATCATAGAGGAAGATAACACCAGTGGCAGGATTGAACCATTTATGTGACTTTATAAGAGACATTGACGATTTTAAAAAAATTGAAAAATAATTAAATATTGACCCAAACTTCAAGATCTAATTTACCCTTTTTTATTTTTTTTGTTGATTATTGTCTCTCTTCCATTGCAGTCAAATGGATTAAGCATTGAAAGGGCAGTTAATTATTTATTTATATGTTTTTTAGGAAACCTCTTAATAATAATTAAAGATACATTAACATCAAGGAAAAGGAAAAAAAACTCTGTAGAATTTTGTGGGGGAGACTGGAGAGAAAGAGGAACCGCCAGAAAATTTTGAGTATCAACGTTCTTCAAGAGGGACTGTTGACAAACATAATTTGCTAAACCAATAGTTACATGATCGATCATTTAATACTACAACTATGTTTATGTACAATTTAAAGAATATGAAGTACGGTTTCAATAAATTAATTGAATCATTGGGCAGAGGATACATATACGAATTAGTTATTACACCCAAACAAGCCCTTCAACCGCTCATAACAGAATCATCAGCACAAGTCCAGAGCAAGTCATGTACATCCATGAGTTAGAGTACCCAAGCAAACCTCTTAGTCCAATATCCTGCACAAGTAAACATTTTAATTCAGTTATTTTAGATTAAAAAAAAAAACACACATTTTAATTCAATCACTAAAACAGATATGGAAACTACATATGCATATATATGGTAAACAAGCACCTTCAATGATGATGCTGAAGAAGGTGCAAGTCCAGTAAAGCCAATATCATATGCAATGCTACCATCAGCTTTAAATAATCCAAAGTTTCTCTCAGAAGTTGGCCCAGGCTTCAAGTTCTCATTAAACAAGGCAAAAACATATGCCTTCACTGCAATCTTTGGCCTATAAGGGGTCCCCTTCTTTTTCGCAAGCCTTTTACGCAGATTTAAATTATAAGTCCTCGCATTTTTCACATTGGCTCCCACTTCATTTTCATCTCCTCGAGAAGCCCACCCAGTTTCTGAAACTATAACCTCCATTTTCTCAAAACCGGCCTTCTCCAAAGCAGCATAAGCCGCATCAATTTGAGCCTCAAACATGTTGTCATAGTGAAGGTTAGTCTTCGAATCCTCAATCCCAGGGTTTGATTGGAAGGTAGCGTAGTTAAGGTCAATGTTTGAAGGATCACTTATATAAGCAAGAAAAGGGTAGGTGTTTATATAGAAAGGCGAGCCAGTTTGCGAAAAGAACTGCAAAAGCGGTCTCATGTATGGAATGAGCGTCTCTTTAAATGCGCCTGCAGATGGAGGGAATGAGCTAGCAAATACACCAGCAGAATGGGGGCTAGAGACTTCGACTGTTTTGGCAAGCCTCACGCGGTCAAGGGCATTATGGACGTTTTTCACGGCCGGGAGAAGTACTTCCCATAGTTCTTGATCTGCACTGCCCAAGACCTCATTTCCAACAGCGATACCTCGGATTTTTGTGCCAGGGAGAAAGGGCTCCACGTTTTCTTTTACCCAATCAGTGGCACGGACTTCACTGACGCTTATGTCTTTCAAGAACTCGTTTCCTAGTCCGATTATTATTTCGATACCAGAGTTTTTGAATGCCCTGAGGACATCGTGGCTAGCATCATAGATTCTGATGTTTTTAATCTTAGCTGCCTTGAGAAGTGTAACGACGCTCTCCGGTGAGGGGAGATTGTCTGCTATACGGCCATAGTTGACACCGTATGTGCCTGTAAATGCATGAACAATCACAACTGCAAAGGAGAAGGAAAATGAATGATAATGGCTTTATTAGTCATAGTTTCACTAGGATAACAGAGCAAAGCAAAATCTATTACCCCTGAATATATCCTAAATTCATAAAAGCATGTCATCTTTGAAATAATTTCGAAACTCCATGGCATAAACATAGTGACATTTGTTACAATCTGAGCAGACAGATATTAGTAAATTGCTTTCCTATATGTATGTCAGGATGGTCAAGTGGTCTAAGGCGCCAAACTCAAGTTCTGGTTTTCGTGAGAGGGCGTGGATTCAAATCCCACTTCTAACAACTTGTATTTCTTGTTTTGTCTTATTTTAAGCACATGCACCATAACAACTCCTCATTCTCCAACTACGTACCAATTTCTTTTTTCATGTGAAACTGAAATATATAATGTGCACACATGATAGATATGCATGTAAGAAAAATGAAAGAAAATATATAAAAAATAGAAGAAATTGCGTACCATCAGGGAAGGTGACAGAGAAGAGTAGAACAAGCCAGAGGAATAAAGAAGAGAACCCCATCGCTCTAACAAAAGAAGAATCAAATGCAAAAGACGGGCACTGCTTCAATTGAATAAATGAAGGTGGTGGTGTTGGATTTGTAATTTGTAGCGAGTTTTCAACAATGGAAGAAGCTTCAACATAGACAACGTAACACCATAAGTAGCTTTGTACAATGCAATTGCTTCCAACAAAGGCATGCCATAAATACACAGAAACCAAACAAATTAAGATTCCAAGACTCAAGAGACCCAAACCCAATGAATCTAGTTTTGTTTTGGGTAATGGGTGAGAGAGAAGGCTTGGAATAGATTCCAGCTTTTTCACACGGTCACTCTCTTTCTCTATCTCAAAGTATTCCCTCTTTCTCATCATTCTTTGTGTATAATATGAGATTCAGGGCATTTCATCTCTATCTTTCTTTCTTCTGAAGTTTAATTATACCTTTCCTCGATGGATAGATTAAATATAGAATATGATGAGAGAGAGAGAAGGAGGGAGGTGGTGGAAGAAGCAGAGGCATCGGAGATCGGCCTACCATCTACAGGGATGGCCAGAGGACGCTGCTTTGAGCAGGGGTTTCTTTTAAATATATATATATATATATATGATATTTTGTGTATACAAATTCATAATTGGGGACTTTGGTCCACTTTCCAGCTTCTTCTAGATCATATTTTGGCATGTGATCCGACTCGTATATGCCGGGCAATTAGCTGGTTTGGTTCGGATTTTTATTTGTTAATAGTAATTTCACATAAAAAAGTTGAACTTCTACGATTTATGATTTAACCTTGGAAAATGAATTATAAGAAATTCTATTATAAATTTACCATTTTAATATTTTAAAAGAAAATACAAAGATTTGAACCAAACGGACACTTAATATGCACACGCAATTAGTGAAACCTAAACAGGAACTTTCAAATTGGTTGCGTCTTAAAAGTTCATTTAAGAAAGAAAAATTAAATTGATAAGCCAATTATCTAATTTTGTGAAGTTGATAATAATGCCGGTGACATTGAAGGCTCATTGGCAGTAATAAAACTTCTGCCACGCAAACCATGATTCTCTCCTTGGACACAAACGGAAACATCACTTATTCTTAATTCAGGGCAACATATGAAAGCGCCACCACAAAAAAAAAAAAAAAAATTATCACCCATTTTGTTCTCATTACAAATATAACTACCTATATTTAACAACTATCTCATTTTTGTCAACCGATTCTGAAACAATGACGAAAAACCACCACTGTTACAGCCAAGAAATTGTCGATGAGAGTTCCAAAACACTACACAGTAACCAAAGTAGAGTCCTAAATTACATAAAACAAAAGCTGCACAACTACAATAACAAATTAACAATCCTACCAAGTCCGATTTCCTAACTAGTGATCACGTCTGCCACTAATTATACAGCCATCCAACCAATTTCATAAAGCTAGAGATCGAGAGGAAACATCAGTTCTTACAAATGGGAGATAACTTTAAACTCTAGCAGCTCACTGCAGCTGGAAGTGGATGTTGCTGGGCCTCAGTAGGCCCTGTTTGGTTGACCCTGCCATTTCCCATCACGTCCCCCTCTCTTCGCTTTCCATTATCCCAACCTTCTTCCTCTTTGATATCCCCCTCAAATGCAGGTGCCACACCGTTAGGCACTTCCTTTCGTGGTCCAATGGTAAATTCTCCAATGTCCGTAGTTACTTCAGCTCCACCAGATTTGTCAGCGGTCATCTCCCCTGCCACATTACCATTGTCCTTCATTTCGTAGGTTTCGTTGTGGATCTTAGTTTCCTTCGCTAAAACTCCATCTTGACTATTTTCTTCCTTTTTAGTATTTGAGACGCTCATCTTAACAGCATCTTCATGTGTTTTAACTTCATTCACAACCTTCTTGTTATTGTCTTCCTTTGACGCCTCTATTCCCATTTCTTTTACCTTTTCCTCACCAATTTTCTTATCAGCATCTCCATTTTCAACATCTTTCAAAGCTTCAGTTCTTTCAGCGGCCTCTGAATCTTGAGTTTCAACTTCATTCATCGCTTCAGTTCTTTCAGTTCCCTTTTGCATCTCTTTGTTATCCTTCTTGTGAGTAACCTCAACATCGTGCATTTCAATCTCTTTCACACCTTCAGTATCTTCAGTCCCATCTTTCAACTCTCTGTTAAACGCCTCCGTGGCCTCCTTATCTTGCATTTCAACCTCTATCACCAACTCAGCACCTTCAGCCTCAGCTTGCATCTTTTTCTGTTCTTTCTTCTCAATGGCATCTGCACATTTCATTAAAACCACTTTGACACCTTCATTCTCTTCAGTCCCCAATTGCATCCGTTTGTTGTCAGACTTCTTCTCAGTGGCTTCAGCACCTTGTATTTCAAATTCTTTGATACCTTCACTTTCTTTTGGTTCCACCTCTCCTGTATCCTTCTTTACCCCGGACGATTTCCTAACTCGTTTTTTCGGAGGCTCACTCTCTGCTGGTGGAGGTGTTGCCTTTGCCTTTGCCTTTGCCTTTGCCTTCTCACTGATCCTTGTTGACCTCCTTGGGGTCTCACCAGTTCCCCAATCAAACTCGGATATTGCGGGGTTTTCGGGGTGCACTTTTAGGTACTGTTCCAATTGTTTCCTGTTATTAATATCTTCCCCTGATGGAGCAACAAATATGATCTCATTCTTCCTTGGGGTACCTCCTTTCTTTGGGATAAACTGCAAAGCAACACAGTACAAATATTTCATCCAAAGAATATCCACCATAAATGTAAAATGCGCATGATAGAATGTTATGGAGATGTTAAAGTATACAAAGAAGTGCGGTTGGTTCAACAAATGCACATGTAAACTCTACTTTGTACTTCTGAAGTAGATGCTAGAGATGATTATTCAAGATCCTAGCAAACAACGAAGTGGAAAGGGGCGTTGGAAAGACAACTCACAGAAACATAAAATAATTTGGAGAAACAAATTAAAAATAAAATTATCTGTTCAACCAAAAAAAAAAAAATCTTCTTCAAACACGTTTATATTCCTTGACAAATAATCTAGAGCTACACCCCTGTCCTCCATGGGTGCAGTTGCAACCTAGTTGCGAGTTTTCAGCATGAGCTATGCTCAAATTTGGAAAATTTAAATCTTAATAGTTTTTCAAAATGTATGGCTGCAATGCTGTACTACAATGATAATATTTCCCCTATTTGGATAACTAACAGCAATCCCCAAAAGATCAAGCTGCAGCTATCATTACGATTCCTTGAATTCAATGGTTGGGAACACCGAATACTTAAGGGATCCTTGAACCAGGTCAGCATTGCATACATTGTGGCTAATGTGTTGCTCCTCTCTTCTTTAACCTTGTGGGATTGTCCTCGTTCTAAATCTCTTGCTTCTTTGATGGAGGGATAATTTCATAAGCCTGCCTCTAAATATTTTCTTAGTTTTCTACTGCCTTGTATCTTTCTTGCTTCCCAATTTGTTCAGGGGTAATTTTTGACTTGGTTCTAAGAAGAATTGTAGTTGAAAGAAGTAACTGTTCATCATGTCTCCCAAATAGTACAAGGAAAATTTACAAAATCTACAACTTTTTACACACATTAGCACTCTTCTTTCTATGGTAAATATGCATATGCATATGGCAATGGCAATTTGACTCTTGACCTAAACTATGCCTGGAATTACATATTAAGATACCAATACTTGCTCCCAATAATATAGAGAATTCCTCAAGTTAGAGCATCTCTCGCAATATTCTCTAGTTTGTTTTGTAATTTATACAAAACTTGTAAAATTTTTCATCTCCAACCGTATTTTAAAAGCCATTTTTTTGTAAAATGAATGTAAAAAATACAACTGCACGTTATGTTGTCACATCAGGTTCTCTTTCCTCAATTTTTTTAATAAATCTTTAAAATACAATAACTTTTAATTCAAAATATAAATTTTAAAAAAATATATATATAATTAAAACCTATGCTATAAATCAAGATTAATTGTGATTATAATAAATTTATGTACAAAAAAAAATTACATAAAATGACATCTAACATGTGTTATATTGATTCTTCAAAATTTTATACAAAAATTTACGAGTATCACTAGTCACTAGAGCATATTTTACTCGAAATTTAAGTTGTGTAAAAAATTGATTGACCAGAGGATTACACATTAACTCTTGGCGTTGTTTGTTTCAACCACTTAAATCTAAAAACTTTTAAGTTTTTAGATTTAAGTGGTTTTAAAATTGTTTGTTTATCAAAACTTAAATTTGAAAACTTGATTTTTACCACTTAAAACTAAAAAATTTCTTCAAAAATTTTAATTGGCAACTTCACCCCTTAAAACTAAAAACTTAATTTTAAAGAACGTAGATCCTCTCTCTCTTCTCCATCCACAACACAGGTACGTATCTCCCTTCATCTTTCTTTTTCTTTTTTCTTGCAATATCTTTAGGGTTTTTTTTGTATCCTCATTTTGATCTAAATAAATTAAATTGCATTGAATTTAGTACTCTTAAATTATATGGTCTTTTTTTATTTTTATTTAAAATCATGTAATCTAAATACACTAATAAAAAAAAAATAGTCATTTTAAAACAAATTCAGTTTTTAAATGTGTTATATTCAAACAAACAAAAAAAATTTCAGATACAATTTTCAGAAATAAACAAAAAGTTTTTTCAATTTTAGTTGTTTTATCAAACTCCACCTAGTAACAACGTATATAAAAGGGGAGAGATACCAATTTCTTCTTCCAAGCAGGAGGAGCAGGGAGTTCCACTGAGACGAGGCCGTCGAGAGAAATAGTCTGAGTCTCCTTATCCGCAGAACTCTCCATTCTTCTTCAGCTACACAAATTAAAATACAAACAAAAAACAAAACAACTTTGAAATTAGTTCAAACCCCCCCTAAAGAGTAATAGAGTTGCACTTTTTCCTCTCTCTAAAACTTACTGTAATATTCACACAGTCCCTGTGTTACTAAAATGAAAAAACCGCTGCAGACAGCTCAAAGCATGAACTTGTTGATTTTTATCAATAAAGACGCAACGTGTCGTTTATTTTCCGCTGAAAGGTTGGGGGATTTGTCTTTACTTCATCCATATCTAACAGGTGTCGAATAGACCGATGGGTTATTTATTGTGATTCGTGTACCCTGCTTGCCTGACTAATGGATGGCTTGGATTGATTGAGTAGAAGAAGATCAATGAGAGCCAAATGGCCACATGGGTGGACGTGGTGTTAATTTTTAACACCATGGGTGGAAGTGATGATACGTGCGGAAATACGGACGATGTTAATAATAATAATAATAGGTTTAACTCAATTGGAGTGCGTGTTCATGTCCGACTCTGACGGTCGCACACCCACGTTGTCGGTGACCGCGGGGTGGGGTTGGGGTGTGTTTCAACCCCGATAATCATTTCTTTTTTACGTCAGGAGGTATTCAAGTTAATTTTACGTTTTAAATCTGATCCCGTCCGTTGGTTTATTTGAGATATTCTAAGTCGATTTCAAAGTTCAAATTCAGTATTAATTAAACCGTTGAGCCACAATTTGTAATTATAAAATTAATATTTAATATTTCATACAAAAGGAGTAAATAGTTAATATTATAAAGATTGTTAGTGATAAGAATCGATTATCCTTGAATCCTTTTATCATCTGTTTTATCCTTGGCCAATAAAGTTCTGCAAACTTTTGTAATTCATGTTTAATGCTCTACCCTCGCAATCTGAACTAAACTTTCAACCTTAAATATTCACTATTTTAGTTGACTTTTAGGCTACTTTTTTTTTTCTGAGACTTAAATTTTTGACCTTAAATAATTAATTAACTCCTGGACTACCTTTTATTTTAAATAAAATGTTCTCTTTAAATGTGTGTATTTGTATCGCATCTACAAATCGTCTAATATACATGTATATATATAACGAAAAATCTAAGCTCTAAGCAAACACAAAACAATTTTGTCTACGACTACGAGCAAATTATTGGCTTTTGATAAAATTGATCTAATGAGTATTCCATGCGGAGAATTTAGAAAACACAAAAAAAAAATTAGATGAATTAGCAAATGACTTAAATGAGTATAGAGGTAATTGAGTATAAAAGTTCATTTTAATAATAAACAATTGCAAAGACTCATTATAAATTAAGGATACCACAGAGAAAAGACATTATACACCTTCTTTATTTAACTATTAACACTATAACCATAAATATAGCATCTCACGTTTTCAAAAAAAAATTAGCACCAATTACGATCAAAACAATTCAAAATCTACAATGGTTGATCATCAGCATCAATTCTCTATAACATACTAACCATTCATAAGGCACTAAAACATATTTAACACCAATTGTCCAACACTAAAATGGTGCTAAAAAAGTTTTAACGCAACAGATCAACATATATAACTAAACTGAATGTACTAAACAGTTTTAAAACCTTATCTAATTATATACATCAAAATGCTAAAACAGATTTAGCACCATTTTTATCTAAATTAACTAATCAGGTGGTGCTAAAACAGTTTTAGCACTAATTCTCCAACACTAAAATGGTGCTAAAAAGGTTTTAACACCACAGGTGAACATATATAACTAAACTGAATGTGCTGAACAGTTTTAACGCAAACACTAGAATGGTGCTAAAAGAGTTTTAACACCAGGGGTGAACACATATGACTAAACTGAATGTACTAAATAGTTTTAGTATCACATCCAATTATACACATCAATATGCTAAAACATATTTAACATTATTTTTGTCGAAAGTAACTAATTACAGTGTTAAAACAGTTTTAACACCAATTATCCAACACTAGAATTGTGCTAAAAAGATTTTAACACTACAGGTGAACACATATAACTGAACTGAAGGTGCTAAATAGTTTTTTAGCACCCCATCAAATTATATACATCAATGTGATAAAACATATTTAACATAATTTTTGTCCAAAGTAACTAATCACTTAGTGCTAAAATAGTTTTAACACCAATTTTTCAACACAAGAATGCTTCCATATCATTGATTTAGGGTTTGTAAAAAAAAAGAGGTACAATCAAAATTTTTTTCAAATCCCACTGGGCTGTTGAAATTAGTCAATTTCAATAACCAAAAGACCTCTGATCGTCTTGATTTTTTGCGTAATTACAATAACTTTGTTTTCTTAACAACATATCGTAAAATTAGTCCAATCCAACGGTTCAATTAAAAGTTAAATATATTTTTTTATTTTGAGTTCGTAAAAAAAAAGAGTTGCGATCATAATTTTTTTTCAAATCCTGCTGGGCTATCGAAATTGGTTTATTTCGATAGCAAAATGACATTTGATCGTCTTAATTTTTTTCTTAATTTTATTAACTTTGTCTTCTAAACAACATATAAAAAAATCAGTCAAATCTAGCAATTCAATCAAAAGTTATATATGTTTTACGATTGCACCTTAAAAAAAAGATGAAAATGAGAACGGCGCTCCTCTTGGTGATACGATCGGAGAGTGGGGGGGTGACAGTGGAAGAGGTGAGATCGTTAGTGAAGAGGTCGAAGAAAGATGTGGTGGATAGATTTAGCACTAATAGAGTTAAAATTAGTATAATACAACTGTTTAGAGACTGAGAGAGGGGGTGACACTATTTAGAGTATTTTTTATCTATCAATATTTATCATTTTTCTTAAAATAAGTTAATATTATGAAAAGTATCCTTATTGTAAAATTAAATTATAAAATTAATACTACTTTTTTTTATTAAACATGAATTCATTCTTAAAGTTATAAAATACTACGAAATTAGTCCCTATAACCCATTATTTCACGAGCATAAAACAAAATCAAAAGCATTTGACCGGCCTAGCCTTGTTCGCAAAGTAAGGCCCATGATCCTGAGAGACTTGGCCATGGCTAGCAGCAATAAATACATTTACCTGCAGGCCTGTAAGGTTTTTAGTGAGCAGAAGGCTAATATTATGTTTTTCTCGAGTACAACAAATATAAAGCATTTTTGTATAAATAAAAAGCATTTTTTTTTAAGATGAAAAGGAAGACTCCCTAAATTTTATTAGAGATGTGTTAAGAGCATTACAATATTAAATTAACTAGAAATTAGGTAGAAGGGCTTATTATACATTGATTTTTACCAAAAATCCAATGAATAATATTTTTTTGAATGAAGGGCCTATTTTTAATTGGTAATTTGAATGAAGGGCCTATTTTTAATTGGTAATTAGTGTAAGAGGCCTATTTTGTTTTATATTTTAAATTAATGTATTTGAATAAATTTAAATATCATTTAATTAATAAAAACATGTTATGTATTACCTAAATTACCCCTTTTTATGAAATTTTCACAAAAAATATGGACTGCAAAGTTCATATTGCAATAAAATATGAACTGCAAAGTTCATATTGCAGTGAAATATGTACTGCAATATGAACTTTGCACTAAAAATATGGACTGCAAAGTTCACATTGCAGTGAAATATGGACTGCAAAGTTCATATTGCAGTGAAATATGGACTGCAAAGTTCATATTGCAGTGAAATATAGACTGCAAAGTTCATATTGCAGTCCATATTTTAATGCATATTGATATTTTTTTAGTTTATTTTAAGGGTTGGGATGTCATTTTATAATGAAAAAAAAAGACACATGTCATATTATCAATAAAATAAAAAATAGGCCCTTTATTTAAAAAAAAATTATTCCTTGGCCTTAGTGTGAAAATCTTTCTCTAATAAGCCCTTTTTTTTAATTGCCCCTTAAATTAAAGCATTTATATATTTTTTAACATTATGTATTTTATATTAATTACTCAAAAAGCTACACATTAGGACACCACACTTAGAAATAAAAGCCCTCTCCAATTTTTCTTCTATTAATTTCATTTGTTTTTCCACTCTTTACCATCTCCTCTCCCCCCCCCCTCCCCCTCTCCCTTAATACTAATAATCCCTTCAGCTCCTTTGTTTCCCTTTCATTAATTTTCGGCAACTTTGTGAGTAGGACTTTGTTAATCTGTCGTGGTGACTCGTGTATTTGATTAGTGGATATAATAAAAAATGTGGGGCTCACCAAACTATTTTATTATTATTTTATTGCATCACTCAATCAAATGCAAGGGTCACCATAACACTCTTTAAAGAAAGTTAACAAAGTCCTACTCTATATACGTCAAGTTTAATGATTGAATCCAAGTGCCAAAAAATGAAATTTGGTTAGTATTTTTGGTTAATTTCGCCCTTTATCCCAACTAGATTTGACTCCTCTCCATTATTTATTCGGTTCAATTTTGTTTAATAGGACTGATTTTGAGGACTAAACGGATGAATTTTTTCATAAAATTTGGTGGAGATGATCTCTATAATCTATAGATCATTTTTCAAAAAATTTCATCCAGAAATTCTAAATGGAAGTATGTGTAATAAAAATTTGATACATATGTTCATTTTCGACCATTAAAAATTTAGATGATCTCTCACCCACTTCTAAATTGAATTTTCTAATAAAACTTTGTGCAAATGATCTAATTATCATGGAGATCATCTTCACCAATATTTTATAAAAAAATTCATCCGTTTATCTATTGAATTAAATCCCATTGGATGAAATTTGACCGGGAGATAATAAAAAGGAGCCAAATCCATATCAACCAACGATAGTTTATTCATCCATTTGAAAAAATACCAATTTATTATATACAATGTCTGCAAATTTCAACGAAAACTTTGACAGTAATATGAAACGAGAGGACATCCAACTGAAAAGGCCGTGTTTCGTCAACAAATGGAGGAACAATTTATGGATGTTCTTTTCTTCCAAATTCATAAAACAAATTCAAGTCATTTATATTATCTTATACTTAAGTCGAAACATCAGCAATTGAAGATTGTCTTTTTGTTCACTTAAATTGATAAAATTATTTTTCACTAATTATATATGTGCTACTTGTGACTTTTTCTACACAGACAGACATGTATTATCCCCAGCCAAACTTATCATATCACCTAAAATTATATTAAAAGCTTACATAGTATTTGAGATGAATTGGTAGCTAGCTTATCTACAATTAATATAGAAAACTGCAAATTGGATGGGTCAAGCAACAATTTTTGTTTGTTTATATATTTTAAATTTGAGAATGAAAAACAATCTTTTACCGAAAAACTTTGCAACATTGATTAATTAATTTGTATATTTGTTTGAATATTGAGGCACCACATATTTTCTCATTATTTTTTGATTCCCCCATTTTAAGTGGTGCCTCGGATAAAAAATAAACCAGAAAGAAACTAACAGGGTAGGTATGGACCAAGCCTTTAGAAGGCTAAAGAGAATTAAAACAGGAAATCTCCAACAATACTCTCTACTTTAGAGAACATCTTTTAAAATAAAGAGCATTGTTTAAAGAGTTACTCCAGCAAAACTCTTTATTGTATTAATTAATTAATATTTTTCTCTTAAATTGATAAGTTTACCTTTCTTTTGAGATTTATCAATTCAATAATATTTCATAATTTGAGACGCAAAGAATATTATTTGTATCCTTTATTTTTGTTATTTTTATTATTGTTCCTCATTACTACGCATCTAACTATAGATATAATTAAATTGAAAAAAAAAAAAATATAATAATGAAATTGAAAATTCAAGTGAAAACACTAAACAATTTTTTTCCTAACTAAAAATAATTTGGCCGAAGTATGATTGAATTTGGAAAAAAGGTATTGGGTAGGGAAGTGGTACTGAAAATCATGAATCAACAGAAAGTGCAAAAACCCAACGCAATGACTGGATGATGATGTTAGTATTCATGTTTTAATTAAAAAGTGAACATTGCTCGCCAGATTTTGAGAGCCTCACAATGCTCTCTATTTTGTTTGGGAAGTTAGAGATTTTTGTGAAGTATTAATTTTGTAGTTTTGCTAGTTATAATAGAGAAGATGGTGATAAAGAATCTCTTAGATATACTCTTCTGAATGATAAATTTCAGTATGGAAACATGTAGTTTTAAAAATGTATGACAATTACTTGGTGCTGCCACTGAAATATATCAATAGCTACATTTTCTAAAACATGAACAATTTTTTTATATGTAATTAAATTAAAACTAATCAATATCAGACTGGTAAAAGTTGAAACTTGTTATATATTAATCAAAATTATTAATAATCATCCGTACTCGTAGACAACAAAATTGGCGAGTACAAGCATTTGTAAATTTGTAATCATGTATGTCCTAAAACCATCTTTACATTGCTTATTTTATCCGTCACCTAATTATAAATCTTTTAAACCTTCTATCTTGTACAAAAAAAAAAAAAAGTTCTTGTAAAAAATTGACATTATTCATGAGTGCTAAACAAAGTAGAGTTCAACTTAACACACAATTCACTTTCCTCATATACAGGCCGAAAGAGTCTTTTAGTGCTGGTTGTGAGATGCCCCACCCTAATCGCTATCAATTGTCGTTAAGGATCCGTTTGATAACATTATGAAAAGAAAAAAATAAAAATAATTAATTTTTGTGAGAAGTTAAAAATAAGTTGAAACGGTGATTTTTCTTATTATTTACCATTACTCCCTTCTCTCTTTCTCTCTCTCCCTCCCTCCCTTAATACCAATAATCTCTTCATCTCATCCATCACAACGGTGATTTTTCTTACTATTTACCATTACTTTCTTCTCTGTCTCTCCCTCCTTGACTCTGTTAATACTAATAATTTCTTCATCTCATCACTTGTCTTAATTTATTTTTTAACTTTTTATATAAATTAAATGTCTTTCTTATTATTTTTATATTGTTATCAATCGGATCCTAAATATTACTTTGTTATGACCCAATATAACTTGAAAACAATTAAAATAAAAATCCTGCAAGTAGCACAAATTGAGAATATATATATATAAATTATAAAAAAAAATAACAAAGATATATTATATATATAGAGGGTAGTTCCACAAATGAAACATCAAGAGATAAGGTACCCCATACTGTGTTTAAAAGTGACAAATTCATATAGACGGGCCATAAAACATAAATAATATCACAATATATAATCTAGGCACAGAGATCTAATTGCAAAACAGTGACTTCTTGATTTTTAGTGAAGATTGGTTGGAATTTAATATAACCAGTTTTTGGCAGATTTTAGAAATCTTTTAATCAATAAAAGTCATTTTAACTTTTTGAGAAGAGATATGTTTCATTTACTTAAATAATTGAGTGGGCAGTCAGTCTTGTCTGCAATACATTTTGGTCACTTAAGGCGAGTGATCATCTTCGTTGAAAGAAGAGATGAAGCTGTGATTGTATAACAGTAGTATATAATAGCCTTTAATAAATTAGTGGATCTATTATGATTACAGGGGTTACAATTACGATGAGTACATACAATAATAAATTAGCGTTTCCATTTTTTTATTTTTTTTATACTTTAATTTATTCAATGGCTAAGAGTGTAATTTTCTTTTTTTACTGCAGAATTTGGGACATAAAGAAATTAGATTATTAATTTGATACATTTAAAAAAATATGTGAAAATATTAATTTAAAACACAGGTAGAAGTAGACGGGAGAAGTTGAATTGATTGATTACTGATGCTAAAGTGAGGGATAAACAATAGTGGCGGAACTAGGAATTAAAATAAGGAAGGGCCAAATTAATATGTTTTTAAAAAAAATTTGCATGTACTTTTAATAAGTTTAAAATTAAAATACTATATTAAAATACTTAACATATTATGCGTTAAACATCACATATTCAGTTACAGCATTCTCTTTTGAAACTTCATATTTTGAAAATACTTAATGATATATTCATTATCAATAACTTCAAAAATATTTTTCTCAATATATGTATTAATCTCCAAGCCATTTTTTTCTCAAAAACATCTTATTATATAAAATTCAATTTTTTTTCAACCCAATATTGAATCAACCTCAAAAGATGAAAGAATAGAAAAAATAAAACGGATGAACTGTGGAGCCAAAATAGAGAAATAAAGAAGCGAAGAAAAAATAATTGCAGTATTAATAATTAGCCTATTCTCCAATTACATAAATCAACCCGGAATGTTTAGCTGCATATAATACACCTGACTTAGACTTAATTACAAAAGTCGGCCCCCCATACTTATACAACAAAGTGAGCAAAGGCCCCTCATCCACTGAACTATCTAAACTGCACAAACGCCCCCTGACTTATAGGACTTATAGGCAATATACCAGACCCGAACTTAAATACAAAACCCAACCCCGATACTTATACAACAAAACCCGCAAAGGCCCTCCACCACTGAACTTTCTAAATGGCACAAATGCCCTATCACTTTTACACTACTACACAAAACCGTATATACTCAGTGAAAAATTATCAAAAGTCCAAGTGGGGCCATGGCCCCCCTGGTACCCACATGGCTTCGCCCCTGTAAACAATATTTGTTCCAGGAACCAGAGTAGTTGTTTCAATAAGACAATCAGGACGCATAAATTAATATTCATGCATGGAATAAATGTTGAAGTCTCACTATACTTTTTAGATCATCTCCTGCATAAATATAAATAAAAATAAAAATTTAATGTATCACGTGAGAATCATAAACGTGAATATAATAAATTGTCTTCAATGCAATTGTAAAGACTGAATGTGAATTTAATATGTCCAAAAAAAAACATTGTGAAAGAGACCATCTAAATGTTGAGGATCTTTGAGATAATGTCAAGCTTGCTATATCAATTTTTTTACTATTCCAAACTTCTTTATTAAATTAAAAATATTTCATCTTTAATTTTAAATTTTCATTAATTATGAAGGTTATGTTATGAAAAAGTATTCGGCAAAATCTGTCAAATGTGATCTATATTTAATAATGTATTTACAAAATAAAAATTTGTGACCGAGATGAAAGACCCTTATCAACACTACCATTAGAGGTGAACCTTTTTTTAAACTTGTCTATTAAGGAAACTTATATGCCATATAAAAAACATGGTTATATACATATTTATATGTTCATAGTTAAAAATATTCTAATTTATATTTGCGTTGAAAATACTCTCAGATCATTAAGGCTCCGTTTGATAGCAACATGGAAAATGAAAAGAAAAACAACTAATTTAGGTGAGAAGATAGAAAATAAGTTGAAGGATGTGGTGAGATTAACTCTTACTTTTTGCTTTTTTCCATGACAAAATTTTCTTTGGGTTATGGTGAAGAAAATTTTTCTCCAAAATATTAAAGGAGGAT
The DNA here is from genome assembly GCA_021464415.1 of Lonicera japonica. NCBI lineage: Eukaryota > Viridiplantae > Streptophyta > Magnoliopsida > Dipsacales > Caprifoliaceae > Lonicera > Lonicera japonica. The sequence goes on along the minus strand of CM038467.1, from coordinate 5,686,031 downwards.
GGAGGATATATATACTCACAAAAATGAGTATGAGATAGAGAGTATCTCACCATATGCCTCAACTTTTTTTTCCATCTTCTCACTAAAATTAGTTGCTTTTATTTTCATTTTCCATGTTACTATCAAACGGAGTTTAATTGTTCACTTTTATTCAATTGAGTGAAGATGAGTCGTGCGATGATGGGGATAAAAATGTAACCAATACTAGAGCACAAATATCTTGAATTCACTATAGTCCGTTCCTCTAAAATGTCACGAATTTGTAAGGGAATGGATAACTCTGTCTTCGTATCGCCTTCAACATTGATAACTCTGTGTAAAGGAAACTAATTGCACTTAACAATGTACTTCAAGGTCCGAGATGATACCCAAATTTAAATGATAATGATTTTCAACTTTAGTTTATTATTTTAATTTATGTGACACTTATCATATAATGCTAATCTTTTTAGGTTATATTTTTGAGTTAATTACTATCTAGTACATTATATTTTCACTTAGTTTCACTTTGTCTATTGTATTTTTTTTGTGTAAAAATAACAGCACACCTCCTGTTTGGTTTCACTTTGGTCTTTTTCATTCACACCGTTAATTATTTGTTAACTGAAATTCCTAATCAACATGCCATATTATTATTCCATATTTATATTTACCATATCAAGATTCCATATTAGCCAAAGCCGGTGATCATCACTCACCGGAGATGGTGCTGGCAGAAGGGTCACAAAATCAGCAACAGAGGTGCTTGCATTCATTTAAAAACATCCAAATTATTAATAATAATTTGGGTATTATTAAAGCATGGACTGAATAGTCAAAATCGGTTAAAGAATTGTCTGATAATGAAAACGAGAACTAAGATGATAAGCACGATGAAGATGAGGTTGTTGAAGGTAGAGCTAAAGGACATGAACAAGATGAAAATGAAGGGAATACTGATGAAAGATGAATAAAAAAAGGCAAGGAATTTGCCTTTGATTCAAGAATTTAACTGGGAATTGACGAGTGTGGTGAAGAGGTAGTGGATGAGGAATAGATTGATGCAATTAGAAGAACAAATAGTAGGTTATCATTGTCAAGCTTTTAAGATTGAAAAGCAGAGGCTAAGATGGCTGAAATTTAGCAGCAAGAAGGAGAGGGAAATAGAGGCCCGCAAGCTTGTTAATGAGAGGTTGAGGCTTCACAATAAGAGGATGGTTCTTCTTTTGAGGAAAAAGGAGATGGAGTTGATTGATTTTCAACAAGCGAGTGTGGTTCACCAAAATTTATGTCAAACACGCCTGAAAATTAGATTTAGAGTCGGTGGAGGAGAATATAAAAAAATCCCACATGACTTGCACGTGCATTAGAGGTGTGAATTGGAATGTTGATATGGCATGCTGATGTGGTAAATATAAATGTGGAATAATGATGTGGCATACTAAGTTGGATTCCAGTTAATAGATAATTAATAGTGTGAAGGAGAGTGACCAAAGTGGAACCAAACAGGAAGTGTGTTGCTATTTTTATAAGAAAAAAGTACAATGGACAAAGTGAAACTAAGTGGCAAGTACAATATAATAAACTGTGATTAACCCTATGTTTTTTAGTTCTAAATTTACCATTAATCGTTAGTTTTTATTTTAACAAGTTTCGAAATGTTTTGTTTTATCTTTTGAGTTCTTGTAAAATATTTCGTCTTAATTAATAAATCATATACATGAATTTATTTTAAAATGGAGCAATTTCTAGATTAACAAAATATATATATAGTTATATAGAAAAATGAATATGAATATTATTCGAATCCGAGAAGAATGATAACAATTAATAGAATAAGTGAGCGTGATAATCGAATAGATACAGATAAAGATTTGAATATCATATTTAGAAAAAAGATAAGAATAATGAATAGTGTAATATTCGGTCAGTATCCCATCCATTTACACCGATAAGTGGAAGTAATTAACACTTCTTACTTTTATTCAAAGACGTCGAACTCATGACCATTAATTTGATAAAGAAAGGTTTATACGAGGAACAAATAAAGTCTTTCTTTGTTATAATTATTTATTTCAAATTAGACATACCATACACGTGAAAACAGTGGCGAAGACACGTAAGGTTGGGGGGGGGGGGGGGGGGGGCGCAGCTACCCCCGGTTGGATTTCAAAATTTGTTGTTAGATATGGATTTTTTTTGAAATATATATATATATAAGGACTTTTGTGCATAAAAATAAACTTGAGGGTGTCTAATCTGTAGGGGCAAAATTTTATGGGACAATTTGAAAAATCTTAACTTAACCGATCACCCCAACTTCTTCTTTATGTTTCTATCTCAGCTTCTTCCTTTATTGAAAAAATTATATATATATATATATAAGGACTTTGATGCATAAAAATAAACTTGAGGGTATCTAACTCTAAAGAGCAAAATTTTAGTGTGTTTTGAACTTCAATCAAATTTCGCCCCCGGTTACTTCAGCTCGTAGCTTTGCCACTGCGTGAAAATAAAATGAGCATACACACGCATTGCATGTATTTCAGTATTTAATAGCATAATAAATTTAATACATTATATCTGTCCCAAAAAGAAATTATAAGTTCATTAATTTGAGATGGATGTACGAATTTAGACCACTTTGTCCATCTTTACTTTTTTTTTACCCAAAGAAGTATCTTCTCTTACAAACGAACTACCAAACTTTTTCAGAAACAACTCACTCACTCATTCAAAAATCCAAAAGAAATACGGTGAAAATTAGTTGTATTGATAGAAAGTTACAGTCAAAACTTTATTATTATCAGTATATTCTACAAGAAAAGAACAAAAAAAAAAAAGATTATATTCTACAAGAAAAGAACACAAAAAAAAAAAAGTGAGTGATTTTCACATGCAGCTCCTCATTATTATAGAGACCAAAAGTGGGAGATACATTATTAAGCTGCAGTTACTGAAGAAGGCCACTGAGTAACCCCTTCAAAAAACTTTGGCGGTGATGCGTTCTTCATATCAAATCCATAATTTTCATCACTTTTCTTCTCTTCTTCTTCTTCTTCTTCATCATCATCATCATCATCATCATCAGCGTCCCAAAGGAACCGAGCATACGAAGCTTGAACATAACTGCACCCATTCATAAAAAAAAATCCACAATTTTCAATCCTATCTATCTATCTATCTAATAATATGAAGATTAAATTGTTTTGAATAAAAATTACCAGTCATCAGGGTTAGTTTTTACTGCTTGATTATAGTAACTCTCTGCACGCTGAGCATCCTTTTGGGTCAGCCAAATGAGATCAGCGTACAGAGAAAGAACATTTCCATCATTTGGATTCGCTAATATTGCTCTTCCACAGTATTCCTCTGCTTTCTCATAATCTCCTCTAACCTGTTTAGACATTGGATTTAGAATTTTATCATTAATTAAACTCATTCATTCATGTATGGAATGGAATAAATTTCGTTTATCAATCAATCAATCAATCAATATACATATACATAATAGCCGCAGTTTTACACCTCTACTAACATATACCTAAATTAAAAATAAAAAATTGCAGAACGAACACGGAGAGAAATATTCATTCAATTGCTGCCATTATTATAACTCAAAACCTTACCTCTTTTAAGAACTTGGCATAATTGGAAAGCAAAAGAGCATTCCCAGGGTTTGCTTGTATCATTTTCTGGTAATAAGCATCCGTAATACCTTGTCCATGTCCATGCTCGTTATTCGAATCATTGGGACCGCACTCATCTCCATCGTCCGATCCCCTCCCTCCATTACCACCCCCACAAACCCTACCACCTCCTATACCCCCACAACCTCCGTTAACCAGAGTCTGCAATGCCCTATTATCATCCTTCTCCGCTACATCATCATCACCGTTAATCACGGCCTCACCTAAACCAGAGTTCGACAACAACCTCCTAAACGATGATCCGGATCCCACCTCTTCCTCTCCTTTTTCCTTCATCCGACCCGGCTTCGGAAGACCAGGAAGTTTGGTACCCGTTCCCTTCCTCTGGATCCCCAGGTTAGCATCGGATAAAGATCGGGTCACCGGTTCCTTCAATGACACTTCTTCAAACGACGCCGTTAAGGACAGGGATCTAGTCGTTGAGTGTTGAGGTAAAGAGGAATCGTGGTCGGGTACTGAATCTCTGTATCCTGATACCCATGAATTCAAGATCGGAGTCGATGAGCTTCGTAAGAGCATGTTTGTTTTTCTCTGTTTTCTTCAGTTTGAGAGGAGAAGTAAGGAGTAAGCGCTGATTTTTATACGAGTGTGTGCAATGTAAGAATAGGGTGAGGAGAGATTTAATCTGAGCCGTTAAAAGCTCATCTAAGGGGGTTGAGGAGAAAGATGGAGTGATGGGAGCACGTGGGTTTTTGTAAGGAGTCGAGCGTATTTTTTTTTTCAATCCCAGCTCACTTCGTTACATGGTCCTAACCGTTCATTGCTAAAAATTTATCACCAATCGAAATTTGATTTAAAAAATTCTCATTCAACCTCAATTTTTTAAATACAATTTTGTGTTTGTTTGTATTGAAATTTTGTGTGTATTTGAAAAAATAGGAGAAGAAGAAAATGATACAAAACTAAAGGAAATACAAGTGAGTTTCCTTAAGTCCCACATAAGAGAGGAATAAAAATATTTATGAATTTTTATAGGGTGAATTTGCCTAAGGGGTTGAGTCCTTTGGGCATTATACTTTTGTACTATTGGGTGATGATTTAGATGAGTGTGGTTCACCACACGCGCACACCGATCGACCCGGCCGGGCTTGGGCTTGGGCTATGGGCTTAGGCTTACTTTGGATCAAATATTATCTTTTTTGACAAAATACTTTTGAAAAATTTTATTTATTAAAAATAAAATTATTTTTTGTTTTGAATTCGAAATTCAAGATTGTTTTGACTCTTTCTTGAGTCGTTTCTTTTGGATAATCCCTTCTGCCCCTCAATGCGTTTTCTTCTCCACACGTTACAACGGAAAGATTTTTTCTTTTATTAAGAATTTTTTTTCTTATTTCGATAATTAATTTTTCCTCCATCGTCGTCTTCACGCAGAAAGCTTAAAAAGTTTACCATAAAAATTTTGTTGCCTTCGGCATGAAATAGTTTACCGATTCCGGCAGTATTATATAGGAAGTTAAGTTTTTCGATTTTTCACTGTGTAAGAAAAATCGAGCCAGAGGGAAAATCTGGACTGTTGTATCATGGGGACAGCGTGGTCATTGCGAATTGCTAGCACAAACAAACACCAAGCAGAGCTGCGAAACGTCTTAAAGAGAGCGACCTAGTCCGCGACTCAACCCAGTGTTTTCCATTAATATTTGGTATTTTGTTCCTATTTTTTCAATAGTTTGGTTGTAATTTTAAAATATAATTTTTAAATAAATTTTTGAAAAGTGTGAAATTAAGTTGAAAAGTAAACTTAATTTTTTTTGGAGTTTTTTTTAACCAATTCAAAAAAAATTTAATTTTTTTTTAATGTATCTTATTTTATAAATTTCGATGAGTAAATTTTAAATAAATTTTTTTATTTAATTTTAATTTTTGAATTTAAAATTATAATATTTTAAAAAAATTAAAAAAAAATGATATTAAATTAAAATTTTAAATTTTAAAAACTCAACCAAAATACTACCAAAATAACTGACTACCCACTCTATGTAATTTGGAGCATGTATAAAACCCAATTACGTATGTCGCTGACGAGCTCATGTGGTTGATTACACGTTTGACCGCGAGTGAAAAATGGTGGGCTCCCACTGGGGGTTGATTGAAGAGAAAGAGAGATGGCAATTTCGACGGTCCTAAAAAAAGGCGTGGAGATGACTACAGTGGGCGTTTTCTGGCCAACCAATGAATAGATTTTGAGGAAAAAGACGAGATGGGATATTTTTAACTTGTAGCGGAGGATTAAATTAACATACTTTATTATATGCCAGCTATATGCCCATTCAATCATGCTCTACTTGGCCAGTCACTTTGAATTTATGAAACTGTGATTAAAATAAAAAAAAATCAGATTGATCCTAGCAAACGCAAAATCTTCGATAGCCAACGGTTGACACTTTTTACAGAAGAAATTAATTGAAATGCATAAAAACTAAACCAGACACTCCTAGCAAAGAATAAAAAATCATGCTCTACTTACTATTGCTCTCACCGCCTCTCTTTCCTTCTTTTCTTACCATGTGCGAAACATTATTTTAATAGTCTCAAATTCTCACTATAGTTGTTTTTGGTTTTTTAAACAAGACAAAGCTAAGAATCCTCAGAGAAGTTAACTCTCATACTATCCGCCTTAAGCAACCCCTTCACAACAAAACGGATATTGTGAAAAACTTCCAACTTCTCTATTTGACTAACACCCAATTTAGTCATGGCATCAGCACACCTATTTCCTTCCCTAAGGATGTGGTTGATAGAGAGTTTTAAATCAGCTATGATGCTCTTAAGAAGGTGTATGATAATCTTAGGATAGTGTATTCAATTAAAATTTTAAAAGATTTTTATGAACTTTTTAAAATTTGCGAATTATTCTAAATCCATAGATTATTTTAAATCTCTATAGAGTCTAACAAATTTTAATATATCCAAATAAAGTCTAACATTTTTTAAGGAATGGACTCTTTAATATTTATATATATATATATATTAATAAATTCATCGATTCTTCTAATTACAATAAGAACATTAAAAGATAAATAATAAAAGAATTTTAACTACGACATTAAAGTAATAGGCAAATTATAAATCTGCTGAACAATTCGAAATAAGCCTAAAAACCCCACTGATTAGGTTTTTCTGCCATTTCTATTTGATTTTCTTCATTAGTCTAAAAAAAATCATAAACGGGGAGGAAAAATCAAAGAAGCGACATCTCCATAGTTTTGAAAGAAAATGATTAATTGGATAATTAAAACTTTGAAATTAGCAATATATATATAAAGGCTTTAAATATAGTGAATTGGTTTAAATAAATTATAGAGATAAAGAATAAATAATACATAGTATTTGGAAAAAGAAGAAGTTTTAGATAGAGATAATATAGTGGAAGGGTTTAATAAGATTATATAGACAAATAAGAAATAATATATAGGATTTGAGAGAAAAATATAAGAGAAATTCATATGAAATTTTCCGCTTGAATAGAAGATTTATTAGTGGATTTATTATTTATAAAAATACTCTCAAATCCATCAAAATTTATCAATTTATAAAATATTTATTAAGTTTTGATACCATAGGATTTTAAAAGATCTATTAAAATCCCAATTTAATATTCATAAACTTTCTTCTTCTTTTTTTTTTTGTTTAAACGAGGCGGTGTCCGCGTCAGCTTTCACACACCTCAACTAATCCTCTTTCACATCTTAGAACACATTCATTGCTGGCCACAAAATGTTTTTTTGCAGCCGTCGGGTTTTCATAAACTTTCAAAATCCAAAAAGTTGCTGTAAAAACTAAATTAAATACACCCCCTTACGATATTAATTAGCACCTCCAACATGTGATCCGCGTAATCATCCCCTTTTAGTAAATCCATAACATTTGTAGAATCCACCTCCACTATAACCTACATACAGTGCGTTCTCTTAATGAGTAGTATAGCTTCATTAACTGCCCATAGTTCAGCTTTAAGGATTATTGCCTTTCCAATGAAACCTGCAAAGCCTTCAAGCCATTTTCCATGATTATCACGCGCAACTCCTCCAAAACCCGTTGGACCTAAATTGCCCATACAAGTGCCATTTGTATTCTCTTTGACGGCAATTTGATTTGGTTTAGGTTTTAAAATCTTCCAAATTTAAATCGAACCCAAATTAATTTAGGTTTATTCAATTTATATATATATAATTAAAAAATAAATTTAATATTCAAAACCGTGGCAATTAAAGTGTAAATCAGTAGCCACTAGTCCATACCGATCATGCGCTCGGTACCCCACTAATCAATAAGCCTTTTAATATAACAAAATCAGTTTATTTAAGCTGCGGCAAATCAAGCCTTTAAAAAATGCTAACCAATATATAATACATGTTTCCTATAAATTAATAAAAATATGAATTGATCAACCCTAAATTCATAATTAGTTAAAGAGCTTTAAGGTGGTGCATTATTTACTTATCTCATGAGAAAATGTTAGAAATCATAATTATAAAATTCATAATTAGTTAGAGTTTTATAGTTCAGTTTGATTCGGTTCTAGACTTGCCGGTCCCAACTCGATCCTCTTTGGTTTGTTTATTTCGATTTTAGTTTAGTTTCGGTTTTTTTTTTTTTTTTTTTTAAAGCAGATCGATTTGGTTCAATTGATAGGATTTCGGATTGGCCACGACACCCCTGGTTCCAACAGCCACTCCAAGTTAAGATGGCTTGTGATAGATATAATTGACACATAAATTCAATTATATTAACACCAATAGAAAAATCAAATATAGCAATTTTAGCGCTTTTTTTTTTTTAACTAAACAAGCTGTTGAAGGCTTGCGATTGAGATAAGTGTCAAGTAAATTCAAATACTTGTGTTTAACTAATTTTTTAGAAGACACAATTACTAAAAACTTATATTAAATTGATGATTAAGTAATGGCTCTCTAGAGTTTATTATACTTTTCTTGTATGTTAATTGGTCAAAATTTTATCATTCAGAATATCACAAATATATTTTTCAACTATTAAAATTAGGGTTAGGATTTGGTAAGTGACATATACCAAAACTATGATACTTTGTATTTTCAGTTCCCAGTTTTTAAAAATACAAAACCAAACTAGGGGTGTTGTGAGAAACCTGAAACCGAACGAACGAAATGAACCAATTCGTTGTAATTCAAAAAATTTCAAACCGAAACAAAAATTAAAAACTAAAACCTATTGATTCGGGTCGGTTTTGGATTCGGGTTACCCGAAGTGGACCGAATTTCCCGAATCTCTTTTAAAAAAATTTTGCTACATAAAGGATTTTTCAATTTCACTATTTGTTCTCAGGTTACTCTCTAATTCAAATATAACATTTTTCTTTTTGTCTGCCTTTCTTAATATCTTATTTCACTTTTAGAGAAATAATCAGTTTAGGTTACTTATTCTTCTTTTTAAATTAAGATTCAGTTTAATTTTTGTATTTTGTTTAGTTATGGTTTGATACTCATTATTTCATTAATGTTTAATTACCGTTAAATTTATTTAGTATGATAAAATTTAATATATTGATTATTTTTCAAAGTGAAATAATAATTTATGACATTCGAAAAAAAAGAAAAGAAAGAAACCAATGAATTTTAATTTAAAACAAAGCGAATTTAATAACACCAAGAGATATATACGTGGAAAACAATTCTATGTGGTAAAATATGAAGTCTTCCACAACAAAAAATAGCATCATGAAAATGAAAATTTTATTCAATTATAGAAATATTCATGATTATGCTATCAAATAGTAACAGATGTTGTAAATAATGATTTATGCCTTAAATATTGAAGTAAATAAATACAACTATAATAATATTAAGTCTATGTTTTTTGATTAGTGCAATAGTACTGCTTTTTTATTTGTAGTGTAGTCTTTAATTAAAGTTTTAGCAATATAAAAAAAACTCGAATGAAATCGAACCGGACCGAAATCGAACCAAACCAAAACTGAACTATAAAGTTTGGGGAGGATCTGGGGTATCCCAATCTTTACCCCGACCGAAACCGAAAATACCCATAAACCAAACCATGCGATTTTTTAGAATTTTTAATATTTTTGGTATTAATTTGTAATATTTTTTGTAATTGAACTATTTTGTTTCTTCGGTATATACACTTTAATTTTGTTTTAGCATCTTCGTGATAAGGAATATGACTACATTATTCAATATTTACGTATAGATTATAATGGTTTCATTAACATAAAAGTGTTAAAATATAATAATAATCTTATAACATCTCATATGATTCTTTAGATAATTATATATATATATATATATCATAACAATATTGTCATTTTAGGAATAAATTTTAAAATTATAGCATATAATATAATAAAGCTAAAAATATTGCATCATATAATATATACAATATCCAACTAATCTATACCTTACCTTTATTTCGGTATTTTTGGTTTGATATTTTCAGTTTTTCCATTTTTATTATTTTTGGTTTAGTATTTTCAGTATTTTGATTTTTGATATATTAAAATCAAAACCAATCCAAAGAATATCAATATTTTCGGTTTTTGATATTTAAATACGTGAACTAAAACTAATTTTTTTTATTGATTTTGTTTGGTTTAAGTTTTTACTATGCACACTCCTAATTAAAATTACACAAGTTGATTACTTATTAATATATAAAACACCATTTTTGATTAAAAATAAGTAAACTAATCAAAAGTCTAAAAATAATTTTGTATAGTATTAATGTTTATGAGCTATTGGATAACTTATAATTATAACAAAATGTCAAATCAAATCATGAAAATAGTTAACTTACACAAAAGATACACAGGTGATGTTATGTGCACTCCTATTTTGTAGCCAAGACACCACAAAATTATTTGGTGTTGTGGCTATATAATTAGGGGTTGAAGGTGTTATGGCTACATAATTATAGGACATTTGATTCGGTGGCAAGTTGCCAACTTGAAGGTTCACATTCGGCCAAAAGTTACCGTTTAGGTCAAGTCGGTGAAATGTTACCGAATCAAATGTCCAATTTCGGCAATGAGCCACCGACTCGATGTTTAAATTTTGAGTGTACATTTGTGGTGTTCTTGATCATTAATGATAAAAAATGTGGTGTTGAAACTACATTGGTGTCTTGACTACAAAATAGAGGTGCACATAACATCACCCAATATACACACTTTGTCTTTCGACCACATCCTTTTACTCTCACATCAACATTTTAATTAAATCTTATAATATCATAAATGTAAATTCAAAATTTAAATTTTAACATATTTGAAATCTATTAATCTATATTATTAAATATAAAGTTTAACCAATTATATATTTAAAATCTACCAATCAAGATTAATTTAGGAAGGACTATCATGATTATAGAATTATGTAGAAAATATCAAGAAAAATTATCGAGTAGCATTTAAAAACATATTTTATATTATTGGTCATCCCAGCCTCCCATTTTTAAGAATGTTCTTGTTGCATTAGTCTAATATTTGGAACATTTTTAGAGAAAACTAACATACGCAATTAAATTATTTTCACATCTGACTTTGAGTTTAATTTGTTAACTCAAAATTTTGACAAGATTAAAATATGATTAAAAGTATTATCACAAGAGTAAAATCAAGGCTGTCCAATTTAATTTATTTTTAGTTTTTCTAGCATAAAGATTGAACTTATATTTCAATTATTTAAAACTTTAAACTAAGCTAAACAATGGGATAAAATTAAATAACTAATTAAAATTTGCCTGATTTAGATTTGTAACACATTATTTATCATATTACTTAATCTTATTTATTTTATCGTGCCGGATGACACAGATATACACTAATATATATATATATATATATGAGAAAATCAATATTAACACTCATTAAAATATAAGTTTAGTATTCTTGTAGATGTCTAACAAAATTCGCCCTAGGTGGGCAACTTTCTTCGATACTACTACTTGTAAGTCTGGAATCAGTCATGTTTTAGATCTATAAAATAAAATGTCTTTTGCAGCGCAAAAACGTATGGTGTGCTGCAAATAAATTTTGGAAAAAAAGAAAGAAAGAAGAAGGATGGACCTTTTTCTAACTTAAAAGCAAAGAAAAAGAGAATAAGGGTCTATTTGATAAGAACATAGAAAAGAAAAATAAAAATAGATGATTTTTGTAAGAAGTTGAAACATGTTGTGAGATATTTTCTTACATTGTGGCTTTTTCCATGAAAAAATTTTCTTTGATGGTTGAAAAAGAAAATTTTTTCACAAAAAATTATGAAAGAGGTAAGACAACTACTTATAAAATGAGCATAAAATGCCTCAACTTATTTTTCAACTTCTTTTCAAATCAAGTGTTTTTATTTTCATTTTTCATATTGTTATCAAACGGAGCCTAAGTAAATAAATGTTTCAAAGAAGAAAAATAATAGTAACTATTAAATTCACCTTATGTAACTAAATAAAATTTAGTATACATTTCCATGTATAAATAGAAGAGACAATTTAAGATTAACTAACTATATAAATGAAAAAAATTTAAGTTACACCAATGTAAAATTAAAATTACACACACTCATAACTTTTTTCATATTCACAATTTATTAATTTCACAGTTAGAAATATTATTTTTATTGTGTTTATCTACTATGAAAGTTTTAAATAAATTTGATAATTGTAACCATATAATCATTAAATTTAGTTTTACTTAACTTTTGAAAAGTTCAGAATTCAATATATAATATAATTATGAGTTATGACAAAAGACTTTTGTATATTCGATCAATTTAATTTTTTGCTCGCATCTTTGAGATATTATAATTAACTAATTTAAACCCCGTTTAATTGTCCTCCAATTCACGAATTGGACAATTTAAAATTACTTAATTCATAAATGATCTAATTTGAGTATTTGATTGCAAAAATAAACTTTCATATAAGGTCATAAATTTAAGATAAATCTAAGACATTAAATAAGAAAACATAAAGACAGTTAAAATTAAATAACATCTAATTATCATACAAGTTAATGCAAAAAAAATAAAAAATTTAGACCACCAATTTTTTTGTTAAAATGAAAAGATTTAGAATTTGTTAATTTACGATAAAATAATTATAAATAAAATAATTTACACTATCAAACAAATCCTTAATATATAGATTAAAAAATAATTATAGCCGGATATAAAACTTCTATATTTCCCGTAATTATAACTTGAACCTTTCTCTTATTTATCACTTTATGCAAGTTGAGGTAGCTCAAACATTACTAAATAATGTGATGTATCTTCTACAATTATTTGGCCTCCACAATCTTTCTATAAAGCAAAAAAAGTCAAAAAAACCTTGGGCTAGATATTTTTGAAGGTGGTACTGGAGTATGTGATTGCAGGTAAGGATGAATCTAAGGCGGCGGTCGGCCCCTCACCCCGCAAAACTCCAAAAATTTATACTACTCCTAAGTATTTAACTATCATCACAAGTACTACTTGCAAAGTTCTCAGAGTCCCAAGTTTTTTTAAACAAAATTATCCCTCCACTCCACCCATCCACCTCAAAATAAAATAAAATAAAATAAAATAAAATAATAACACTAAATACTTTCACCATTAAATTTTTAATAAAGACCTAGTAACAAGAGAAAAAAAATAATAAAAAAAAAAATTCGAGTTACATATATTTTTGCCCGAGACTAGGACAAACTACGCCCGCCTGCCCACCCACCCACCCACCCAGACTTCCCTAAGACATTTTTCTCAAGGAAGATAAATCTAAAAGCTTCAATCAAATCAAAGGTCCCCAACACTCTTTCCAGCAATTGGCTGGATTAATATGAATGTTACTGTGCTCAATATGATGAGCTATCTATCAACATCCTCCCCATCTTTCTATTGACTACCTCCTCCACAAACCTACGCCACATTTTTAATTGGGAACACCCCCCCCCCCCCCCCCCCCCAATAATTTTATTTTTTTGAACAGAAACATTGAACCGATTCATTTCAACAAAACAAAGATACAACAATTAGCAACTCAAAGCAAAAGAACAATAAAACTTAAAATATACCTAAAACAAAACCTAAAATCGGCTATAAAGACATAAACCACAAAAGAGGGACTAAAATATATGCCAAATGCATAACCACGAACACCATAACAAAAAGGACAGCACACAGCAGAGAGTCGGCCAAGACATGGAGAGACATCGTCAAAGGAGAGATCCATCCTTTGTACATCTTGCAAACACATGGAGAATTGATGAACATTGAATCCTCAAGAGTGTGCCCAACTAAAGGCGAAAGCCTTTTTAAAGGTGAGAGAACCCAACGAAATAAACCTCCACAAGAGATCTGGACAAGAAATCAACAGATATAGATTCGGATTTCTCATATCTAGAGTTGGAGTTTGCAGATCTAATGGTGAGAGGCCAAAAAGTGACATCACGACATTAAAAGAGATGGGACCGTGGAAAAGCAAGTAGCCATGGAGGCAGAGAAAATAGGGACACAAAGCCCCAAGAGAAACCCTAGGATATTCCTAACCTAGAGAGATTGGCATTTAGTTACGCTACATGAAATTCCTTTGGTCGTTTTCCCTTATTCATTCGGCGTCGTCAATGGTTCCAAACCAAATGTAACTAACACTAATGACATTGTCGTTGTGAAGACCCTAGAAGGCATTGATGCTCATACAAAGTTGATGTGTCCATGTGCAGCACCAACAATTTATAACACAAGCAAAGTTTAGGGCTCCGTTTGATAACAAGAGGAAAAATAATTTAGATTTGCGTGATAAGTTAGAAAATAAGTTGAGTGAAGTGGTGAGATGCTCTCCATTTTTATTTTGTTTACGAGTAGATGTCCTTAATCCTTCTTTATTTTTTGAGGAAAGTTTTTCTCCACCACTACTCAAAAAAAAATTCCATAGAAAAAGCCAAAAAGTAAAAGAAAATCTCACCACATCCGTAGCTTATTTTCCAACTATTCATGTAAATCAATTGTTTTTCCTCTCATTTTCCATCTTGTTATCAAACAGAGCCTAAAAACATAAACTATTGAAGAAACATGCATGGAAAGAGAAAGAAATCATCTAACTTGCATGTATATAGAATGTAGTACCTCTGTCCCAAGGGAAAAGTGGATTTGGAATGGAGGGATTATATTTCTCATAGCCATGTACATGTGCATATAATTATCAGCTTCATTTTGAACATACTATTGGTGATTATTGATTATTATAAGAGAGAAGTTTCACCTGTGTAATATTAGATTGAACCTATCTGCAGTTGTTTGGATGAGACCAAGTCCTTTGGACATAGTATTCGACACGTCCATCTATAAAGGCTTGTTTTGGAGGCTTCATTGATATCAATACATACCATGAAAACAGACTTCCAGGGTGGTCAGAGAGAAATATGAAGATATTTATGTAACTCCTCCACCTTTCGTAACATTAAGTAGGGTTTCCTTCTTCACTTTTGGCAATGGCTAAGGGCGCTTTTAGGTTTCTATGAGGATTTCATAACTGAATGCCATAGAAATTGAAGTGCCTTTCTTCAATGAGTTTTTGTCTTTGACGTGCCTCAAACTATTCATATAAAAATTTCCTATATATAAACATTATACGTATAAATCCTACCACTAGCACATAAGAGTCATTGTATCCCCACTCACTGTTCGTGTTATGGGAACATATGGAATTTAGTGCACCAAAAAGACATCGTACAAAATGGTTCTGGAGTTACGGAAATAACCATAATGAATAAAGTAAAAAATATGATGACTCACATTTATATAAAATTTTACAGAATTTCTCCTACCAATACCTTTTTGGATAATCTTCATCTACTTCTATTACTATATACAGTAATACAGAGGAAATGCTTACTGGTCATTTGCGAAATCTTGATCCTTTGTCTGGTGGACCATTATTCCTTCCATCCGATGCAGAGGCCCAAAAGAAGAGGGACATCCAGAACAGAACAGCTAAAAATATCTGCACTGTTTCTTGAAATCTAGATAAAGACGCCAGAAGACCTGTTTCATGTACAAGAGGCCAATGAAGTCATCTTCAAAATTTGATAGAGAGAGAGATTCTAGTTGTAGTTTTAGCATAAGATAATTCCAACTGGTATTATACACATCACAGTTTAGTTTAGATACCTCCAGCATAGGATTTGAATTGTGAAGCCTTCAATGTTGCAATCAAGTTTCTATAACTACAACTTACAATACTTTTCATCTCCGTAAAAGAGCTACGTTATAAATGAAAAGTTGTTCTACTGCTAGAGCTCCTACATCGTACTTGCTCTAAACAATATGACATTAATGAGAAAAAATAACACTTCCAGTTATGATCTTAAAACTTACGTGGTTTACCTTCCCATTAGCCTCCCAAAGGAAACTCCTAATCAAATTTTAAACTATTAGCAACAAGAATGTGGCTCAAATGAGAGACTAGAAGTATAATTCAATTATACTTCAGAGTTAAAACTGAATAGACCCTGATCAAGCCAAGCCCTCCACAATAACAATTTTTTTCTTCCTTGCATTAAGTTTTGATATCTTTTCTACCACAGAAGCGTGAGGTGTCCTCCTGACTAACATAATTTGAAGGAAAGGGACAAGTTTCAAGCAGATAGGATGATTAATGAGCCTGTTGATCATTGGTTGCTTGATTCTCAGGTGGTGAGTCTGTGAGAGATGGTTAGGTTGTTTTTTGAGCCTCTCTTTTTGAATTTGTCAGCAGCAACTAGGTCTCTATAGGCAAATTGTCTTCCTGGCATGCTAAAGCTTTCAAAAAGAAGTTTGTAAAAGCTGAAAGCTACTCCACTTTCTATTATCTAGCTTGTTCGGAGAGAGCAAAACGGAAGGTACTATGTTTTCGATCACTTGCGAACCTTTTTCTGGCCCAAAAAATGGAACTGTATACATAGACACTCATAGAGAGCCACCAAATGTTATCTTTTGCCCCCATCCTTGCTTTCTTTTGTACTCCCTCCATCACAAATTCAGAGTCCGGTTTGACTTTCACACTAATTAACGATAGCATTAATTTAACATACCAAATAGTTTAAAACAAACCTTATTTACTATCATGACATTAGGGCATCAACTATGTCCTACAAAGGAAACTGAACTCTCTTTCGTCCAAAAGGTCCCCGATTTCTTGAATTGGATTAAACTTATCCAGATTTTAAGCAGTATAACGAATAAATTTCATTTTATTTAAAAAAAATAAAAATAAGAGAGTTGTATTGCATATATCATAAAGCAAAGAAAACAATTGCATTCATAGGCCAAGCAGGATGTTTAATTAAGAATCCTTGATTGATGTAATCACATCAATCAGGGAGTTACGATATCTAAACTTATCAAAGATGAATAGATTGATTAAATCTTGCTTGCCAACAATTTTGACACCCCCCTCGCCCCTCCGGCTACTGGAGGATGTTTCACAAACATCTGCAGCTTGAAACACCTTATAGAAGCCATAAGGTAGCATGAGCAGCAATAACACCTAGTAGTAGCAGCATAGTCAACATCGAATCAAGTCGAAAGTTATCATCTATGGGTAACCCATTAAGAGGAGATGTGCTTTTAAACATCAATCGACAAGAGGAGGTGTGGATTTTCACACGTATAGAGAAGAGGCGTGTGCCTTAAACACCTATTGAGAAAAGGAGGTGTGTTTTTAAACACCCATTGAGAAAAGAAGAGGCGGTGTGCTTTCAGACACCGTCGAGACAAGGAGGTGTGGCTTTTAACATGGGAAAACCAAGCAACCGAATGCAGAAGTCTTCAAGATCAAGCTTAAAACCCACTAGTGATATTTAAGTGTTGAACAGTCATAGATATAAATACAAATGATATTTTCGAGAATATCCCGAGTATTAACTGAAGAAACCTAGAAGACGTAACAGGACGAAATTGAAAGAAATATAAAATTAGAGTTGAGTGTAACAGTAAGAAGTGGTACCTGAAGACGAAATTACGTCTTTTCCAGGTTCAGGCGGAGAAGGGGAACCTGGACTTGCTGCCCGGCACCGGCCGGACCATGCACTGGGATTGGAAAGATAAAGTGAAGATGAACGGCGAATAAGAACGGTGGATGAGAGGATGTGATTGGTGGAGCAACGGCCTCCGCTAAGGGTTGTGAAATTGAGGGGAGAATTGAGGAACGATTGGTGATGGTTGTGTATGCTTGTGGGTGGAAGACAAAATCCCATTTGAGAAAATTGAGTTTGATTTTGCGGTTGTGCGTATTAGACAAGCGAGGGGGAGTTCAATTTGGTTCGATTTCTACAAGGTGTGCCACATATGATTGGGCCAATTTTTTTCTTTCTATTTTTTTTTTCTCAAAATGGGGCACACGCCCTGACTACTGCATAATCTTATGAAAAAACAAGCTAATGTTTAAGGAAATTACACATAGTGTGCTATCGTCTAGATGTAATATGTATTAAGGATTTTATTGTATAAATTGTGTATTATGGGCCACAATGAGCTTCCTTGTAAACCCTATTTACTATTGTATTTGTACCTTATTTAAAGGGCTCATCTAATGAAGAATTGATGGGAGTTATTCCTACAACGCGTTATCAGCACGCTCAGAGCTAATAACCCTAAAAAAAAAAAAAAAAAAAAATAGCCGCAGTTCAATCTCGCAGGACGCACAGAGCAAAAGGGCGATTGGTTTTGCAGCTTGGTTCGCCGCCTTAATTGTAACGAACGACTTGATCAGAAGGCAACGTAAAAAGTCTTCTATCTCCATCTTATTCGTTTGCAGGTTTGTGTAAATTATTGTACATATTATATATAGATAGTCCATCTTGGTAAAAGTGCATATATATTACCTTGTATATTGCAGTTGTGCTACTTTTCTATTATTTGTTCAATTTTTTTAAGCTTACCTACGATATTGAATTATTTTTAAGATTCTGCCGAGTGAATTTTTTTTTAGCATATGGCAGCAAAAAAATAATAATTTAAATTCCGATATAACTTTCAATTTCCTACACTGAGGAGAACAAGATGATGAAGTGCTTTCAATTCTCATATACAATAATAAATTCCGATATATATATATATATATGTCTCTTCTCATGCCATTTGATTAGATCCATCTGTTTTTTAATTTGTTTTATAATTTTCTAACTGGTTATGTTTAGATCAATTTGCTTTTATGTTACTTACACTAGGATACATATATATATATAAAAATATATAAGATAATATTTACATATATTAGTATATAAATGGGTATTGCCTGCAGGACATATTATATATAAACAATTTATTTATACTCATATAAACATAAGGCTAATGACCACTTAAATGCAACACTTGTATACTCCGTTTGCTCCTATATGATAAACATTGGTATATATATGTAATGTTCTCTGCGTTAAAAACAGTTTTTATTTAATTAAATTTTTGTTTTATCTTAAAAACAGTTTTTATTTTAATTAAATTTCTGTTTTATCTTTAAAACAGTTTTTATTTTAATTAAATTTCTGTTTTATATTAAAAACATATTTTATTTTAATTAAGTTTATGTTTTATTTTAAAAACATATTTTTTTTTGTTTTTTGTTTTAATTACCAATTATGCCCTATAGAATTCATGTATATATGAATTTGTTTCTAATGCAAAGAAACAGTTTGATTTGATGTGGTTTTGAATTCCACCACTATATATTGACCACTTTGTAGCAAAAAATTTACACAATATTATGTATGTTATATTTAGGATTGACTAATTAATTTTATAATTGCTATAGTTGTGGTAAGTTAGCCCGCTAAGAAAATTAGAATATTACATATATTCTTAATTATTTTATTTAGTATGTCATAAATTCAACAATTGCCATGATGATGAAAGTTCATGCGCATTATAATTACTATGATAAAGTGTTTTCATATAGCATCGAAAAATGTGACAATTATCGATCTTGATTTTTGAAATATAATTCATATTCCTGAAAAATAATTAATATGGATGTACTCATAACTGTATAAAATTTTATTTATTATTCATTAAGATGGCCGACCTAACTCAACCCAAATTTGACATTTTGGACTCAGAAGGACTTGAGTACCACCGGTAGATTTCTGATGTAGAAACCGCTTTTGTGGCTAAAGAATATTCTGCCACACTTACTGACCCCAAAGACCCCACAGACAACGGATCTTCTGATAAGGTGAAAGCAAATGCATTAATGTTTCTAAGAAAACATATTGACCCCAGCCTACATTGGGAGTACTTTCAGTTGAAGACACCTGAAGAACTATGGGATGTCCTTAAGGGACGTTTTGGGAACATTCATGACACTTTGCTCCCAGAATTGACCATTCAGTGGAATGAAATCCGCTTGCTTGACTATAAAAGGGTTAACGACTTCAACAAGGACATGCTGCGCCTAAAGGCACGTCTTAACTTCTGTGGAAAGGATCTCACAAAAGATGATATGACTCAGAAGACACTTTCCACTTTTCCTACTTCAGCACTTATACTAGCGAACCAGTATAGGCTCGAGTATGATAACAAAAGAACCACAACATTCAATAAGCTGATCAACCTACTGTAAGTGGCTGAAAGGCATAATGAGGTTCTTTTGAATACAATGTCAGGCCTGTCGAGACAAAGAAAGTTCTTGAGGTCAACTACGGTAAGATGAACAGTGGAAAGAACCCCAATGCAAAGGGAGTTGGACGTGCTGATCCCCACTCACGTGGCAATAAGGCATAACGTGGAAAGGGACGTGGGAGTCGTGGTGCGGGCCGTGGAGGCTCTTCCAAAGTATGGAGAAGAAATGATACTATTGGACCTAGTGGTCAAGAAAACAAGGTGAAAAATGCACCTAATAATCCTCCGGTCAAAAAGGAAAGAGTTGGCGACGAGCCATGTTATAGGTGTGGAGTTGCTGGGCATTGGTACAAGAACTACCATGTAAGCGCTAAAGTAGCAGCTAGTTACAAGAGATATCGAGAATCTAAAGAACAAGAATCTCACTTTATGAACGAAGAATACAATGACGCTTATGTCAACTTCACAATCGCAGACATTAGTGGCAAGAAAGACTTTGCTCAGTCAATGGATGCACCCGATTTTGACTGATCTACTTTATTCACTTTATTTTTCAGAAGTAGTTCAACAGGCATATTGCCTAATTTTTAATTAGACTATGATTTTGTCTTAAAGTTTATGTTGATTTGATGGATTAGATTTCTAAACAAGATACTGGATTGATTACTGTTAGTTTTATTCGAATTTTATTCTAAAATAATTGAATTTGTTTGTTTTATTACTACATAGTTCGAAATTTATACTCGATTTCATTACTGTAAAAATGAATCGATGATAACTTTAATGATTGGTTGATAGTGATAACACTATAGCCATCCAATGAAATAGGCAATTAATAACCTATAATACATCTGTGACTATGATGATTAAATCATCATAAGAGCGAAGAACTGCTCAACCATTTTGTTGCTAAAATAGTGTTTAAGGTCACATACGCTCTATATGCACCCAAAGCGACCCGAACTTTATTAATGATATTCATACCAGCAATAATCATACAAAAATCAAATGTAAGAATGGAACAAAAATATATTTATTTTACCTCTAAACAAATGTGCAAAGAAACGCATTTGAAAGAAACTTATGAGTCATTCTAGTGGAATGTACTGCACTAATATAAGGATTGTCAAATCTTATGATGTCACTAACAATGTATCGTGGGACATAGACTCATACAGGCTTTGGCATGCTTGCCTAGTGCACCTTGGTCATAATGATCCATGCGTTAAAGTATTTACACGGATATCCATTCTTTTGAGTGACAAATAAATGGGACAAAACTTCAACACATTGCAACGTGTTGATACTAGTAATGCTCAAAAGTAATTCTTGATTTTCGAAGTATTGAAAGCCATATCCCCTTTTCCATTATGTCTAATTGACCATATCAAAGGAACGACGCCCCATTTTTCAAAGCCTGTTTTTTAGCAAAAATAAGATCGAGACCTTCTTATGCTAAAGATACAAAATAAAATATACAATTCTTATAATATATATTTGTAGATGATAAATCCATCCAGAGTGCGGGACCATTCAAAGTACTTTATAGATCTGGTGGATAATTCGACATTCTGGTCACATGTCGAATAATTGTCTACAAGAAATGCTGCATTTACAAACCTCTTAGCACACATTATACGCTTAAGGACTCACCACCCTGATTACTACACCATGTCTATAAGACTCGATAAAGCTGGAGGGTTTACATCAAAAGTACTTGATGATCATTGCATAAAATCGAAGTAAAGAACCCCGTTTTTCATGTGCATGCGCAAAAAGGTCTCACAAAAAGCAACCATCAAAAGAATATAGATGGCAGATAGGGCATTGGTTATGCGCACTGTATTGCCTATGTATGCCCGTGATTTATGCAATATTATATGCAACTTTACTTATTTGTTTCAAAGTCCAATATTAGACAACTATTATATGTGTACCAGTTGGTCACTGGATATTAACCTGATATTTTATGCATATGTGTCGATTGCGCCCCCACAGCGCACCAAACTGGGCTTGCTGAAACAATTAAGTATTAACGTTGGATATGAATTCTTAACGATAATCCGCTATTTGGAATCCTTGTCAGATGATCTCTTTACCGCTAAGAATTGTGGATTGTCACATTGATGAGACAGTCTTCCCGTCGTTAGGGGGAGATAGAAAAAGAAATTTTTAAGGGAACGACAGGAATTGTTGTGGTCACCACTCTGTCTCATCTTGATCCCCATGCACATCACAATGTATAGTGAAGTGAAAAAGAATAACCGATCTTAAAAATGTAACAGATTCGATGCCTGATACATTTACTGATATCGAAAAGTGATGAGATCAAACATACTAACTGCAATATGCCTGCAAGGTTATAAGTCCCCAACAAGGGCACAGTGTCGCAGAAAGAGACTCTGCAACCACACTTAGTGGAGGTGTGGTTGAGGCCATGGCTCCTTAAAGGAATAAAGGAATGCCATTTGGTTCGACAAACACTCACATCAAAGAAGAGGTGGAGTAAGGCACAAATTGATCAATTAATCATTAATATAAAAGCCCCTTTTATGATATTATCTCTGAATATACTTATGTCCATGAATCAATACTGCGGGACCCCCCGAAGTTATAATGATTCCAGATAATAAATAAATCTCAATGGGTTAAGGGGTGGCATATGAATTAATGGATGCATTAATGATACACTGTTGCTCAAGAAATTAAAGAGCACGATGATGTTGAACCTCGCTCTGTTGCAAAATATCAACAAAGGGCAAAATTGGCCTAAATGAAAATAAGCAATCCAGATAGAATTAAATTCTCTGGCAAAGAGACAAGTATTTGGTTCGGTAGTGCTAACCGCGCCAAGTGTAAAGCCTGTAGGACATAAACAATTATTTGCCATAAAGCGTAAATGAAAAAAAAAAGAAGTTCTAAAGTAAAGGCTCACCTTATGGCGCAAGGTTTCACATAGACGCTTTGGAATTGCTTAAACATTATAACATTCCGCTACTTAATTAGTTTGGTAGTTTTCGAAGGACTGAAAATGCAGCTCATGGATGTGGTTACTGCATATCTCTAAGGGGATCTTGATTCAGAGATATATATGAAAGTGCCTGATGGCCTTACATTACCCAAGTCAAGTGACTCTAAACCACGGAGTGCGTTTGCAATTAGGTTGAAATGCTCACTTTACAGATTAAAACAATTCGGACGGATGTGGTATACCCATATAAGTGACTACTTGATTGGGAAGGGATATAAGAACAATGAATTATGCCGCTGCGTATTCATATATAAAACAAGTTATGGATTTTTAATTATAGGTACTCTTGATGAAATAAGAGAAACCGGAAGTTACTTGAAATCCAAATTTGAGATAAAAAATCTTGGGAAAGCTCGAATTTTGTTTAAATCTTAATCTAAAATATCGAGCTTGTAGAATACTAATCCACTAGTATGCGTACGTTTAAAAGATAATCAGGCAATTTAACCTGGACAAAACGCATTCTACTAGCACTCCCATGGTCGGTCAAAATTTAGATTAAAAGAAAGATAAATTTCGTACAAAGTAAGATTACGAAAATATGTTGGGAGATGGGAGATGAAACTTCCTATCTAAATGCAATATGCGCATTATTGCACTTAACACAAAATACTCGATTAGACATAATATTCGCATTGAACTTGTTAGCTAGATTTAGCTCAGCGCCAATGCAGCATAAATGAACACCTAAAAGGAACCATTGGCTTAAAATTGTTCTTTCCCTATAGAGAGGAAAAAGTGTATACGACAGTAACATCTAAAGTAAATGATGATGCTAAAATGGCCACCCTCTACATTGAAATCCCAAACAAAATCTTGATTAATTTTGTTGGTGTTGGGTATCTCTCTGACCCACACAAAGCTCTAAGGAGAGTCTGATAAACTTGTTCACCAAGTCTTTTTTTAAGGCTATATTTGAAAAGCATGTGAAAAATATATGGGTGCTTAAGCTTTCCTAACTCTCATGATCAAAGTAATGATCAAGGGAATGTGTGAAATATGATGAAATTTTCACACATACGTTGTACTCTTTTTCTTAGACCAAGGTTTATTTTTTCCACTGGGTTTTGTTACTTGGTAAGGTTTTTAACGAGGCAACGATACATGCATAAGATTTTCAAATTCCTTGATTAATGTAAATATCAGGGGGAGGTGTAGACTTAAGGGGGAGTCTAATATCCACACGACGTTACGTTATACTCTTTTCCTTAAACCAAGGTTTATTTTTCCCACTGGGTTTTGTTACTTGGTAAGATTTTTAACGAGGTAACGATACGTGCAAACTCTATTGATTGAAGTGAAGATCAAATGAAAATATAGACTGCATGGAGTAAGTCTAACATGATTGTCATAATGTTGTACTTTTTTCCCTCGATCAAGGTTATTTTTTCCCACAGGGTTTTTGTTACTTGACAAGGTTTTAATGAGGCAAC
The DNA here is from genome assembly GCA_021464415.1 of Lonicera japonica. NCBI lineage: Eukaryota > Viridiplantae > Streptophyta > Magnoliopsida > Dipsacales > Caprifoliaceae > Lonicera > Lonicera japonica. The sequence goes on along the minus strand of CM038467.1, from coordinate 5,661,319 downwards.
AAGACATGTACCATTCTATCTCCGACTCAGCACAAGGGGGAGTGTTTAAGGAAATTACACATAGTGTGCTACCGTCTAGATAGAATATGTATTAGGGATTTTACTGTATAAATTGTGTATTATGGGCCACAATGGGCTTCTTTGTAAACCCTATTTACTATTGTATTTGTACCCTATTTAAATGGCTCATCTAATGAAGAAAATTGATGGGAGTTATTCCTACAACATGTAACTAATACTTTTGATTTTTAAAGTTTTCTCATTTTTTCACGGTTATTTCGATTTTTTTTTACTTAGAAGAACACCCAAAGTTTAAATTGCATTTTATACTTATTCAAAAGTCGATGTCCCATTAAAAAGGTGGATGGAATCGTCATGTGTCCACTCATGTGTTTGCCTTTTTAAGAGTATTTTCAGTATTCTTATTGTATTCATCTTCTTCTCTGAACCAACATGAAAATAAACCCTAAAAGCCTGTTTGGTTGATATTTTGAGTTGGATTTTTGGAAAGCGTGAAAATAGGTAGAAAAGTGGATTTGGTTTTTATTGAAATTTTCTTCGACAAATTCATAAAAACTCATTAAAAAAAACTCAAAAAATAATCACAATGGATCTTATTTTACAAATCTCGATGAGTATGTTTCAAATATATTTTTTTTATCTAATTCTAATTTTTGGATTTAAAGTTATAGTATGTTAAAAATTTTATGAGAGAAAAAGTAAAATGAAATTAAATGAATTTTGTAAAGTGTGGAGTAAAGTTGACTTTTTGGTAGAAAACTAAAAACATGGTTTTTTAAAAATCAACCAAATAGGGGCTAGCTTCCAATTACTCAACAATACCCTTTAATTTCCAAATTTAAAAAAAAAAGAAAAAAAAAGATTTCTTTCTCTTTACTCTATATATTTCTCTTCGGTGGGGGGATTTCAGATTTGATTATATTTTGTTTAATTGGATTTGATTTGATTATGGTTTATGTATGATTTGGTTGTACATATATAGAGAAGCAGAAAGAAAGAGAAAGAGATGAACAACAATTTTTTTTAAATCAAAGTTTTTTTGAAATGAAATTGGGTTTTTTTTTTCACAATCCTAACCTTAGCTCCAAACTTTAAAACCTAATATGATTCTCCATCTCCATCTCCTTCATCATCCTTATGTTCATTTTCTTTCTCATTTGACGTGTCAAGTTTATTGGTTTTAAGAAAGGAATATGAAGTGAGCTTATCCACAATAACCTATTTAATTTTTGGTGTATTTCCACCAACATGAAGATAGAGCTTTAAAGCATTATTCAAATTAGGGTTTTGATTCTTCAAATTGGGGTGTATTTCCACCAATATCTTTATATTCTTTTTCTTATACTTTGGTTTGTGATTTTTCTTCTTCAAATTCGTTGTGACAAACATGTGGGCAACAGATGACTATTTCGTTTACCATTTTAACGGGGCATCCACTTTTGGATGAGCATGGGACGCAGTTCAAACTTTGGGTGTGCTTCTGCGTAAAAAAAAACTTTCGAGTTGAACGTGGAAAAATGGGTAAACTTTAAGGATCAAAAGTGTTAATTACCCTCAGAAACACCAAGGTCTTCCACAAACGGAGGACAATTTTCAAAAACAACTAACCCACAATCTCTTTAGTAACTTAAATGACCATTCTTAGTAAAACTATCTGCATTGGTATGTATTACAGCATCGTGCAATCCATGAAACGGGAAAGCTCCAAAGGAATTTATGAAATTGTTTGTATTCAAAGATAAGCTCCTTAAACAGATAAATATGATCGGTATAATTTTTGAGCAACGTAATAACGCAAGATACATCAATTTTCACCATGACCAATAAATATCTTCGGTCCAACAACAACACACAAGATACATCAATTTTCACCATGACCCTTAAATATCTTCAGTTTAACAACAACCAGAGGCCAACCTTCAATGTTAGCGGATCCGCCTCAAAACTAAACTGATGATTAGAACACCTCACAAAACCCTATTCCCATATTCCTTTAACGTCACGTGATACACCCCATACGCTAGTTTACTGTCTCAAAAACTTTCATCTATATTCAACTTGAGATATACCGAAAATGGCATACACTATCGCCCATTAACAGGATCAAGCCCAAGACCTCTAAAAGCATCCATCTTAATTTTCATATCTGCAACCAACAACAAAGCTTATCTAAACACTTTAATAATTAAGAATTGCGTGCCTTTAAAAACTAGCTCATAACGTTCCGTCTAAATTGTCCATACAGCTGCCAAAAACATTAAGCCCCAATAAGGAGAATGTGATAAGTTTATTTTCCAAACAAGTGTTTAGATTCGTACTGGCCCTTTCATATCAAATTAAATGCGTATTTTCATGCAGGTGAATGAAAAGAATAAAATATAAAAATATTGTTGTTTCAATAATAATACATTTTTACTTTTAATTTGTAGTGCAAAAGTTCAAATATAGTCAATAAAATTTTTAAGCAAAAGAGTAAAATAAGAAATTCACCAAAATTTGGTGTCATAACCTATCGTTTCTATTTGATATTAGATCGTTAAATTTAAAATTAAAAAAATTAGGGTTATTCTATTAGTATAAGCTATTGTTAACTTAAAATATCTTAATCTTATTTTGATAATAATAATAATAACTTAATCTTTTGTAATTTAACATATTTCTTGAAATAAGCTTGTAGTTCATTATCTTAGAAATTCAAGTAAATCATGGTTTTTACAAACGAAGTATGCCACATTACAAGGATCATTGAAACTTTATCCGATCTAGTCAACAAAGCATTGGACAAGATAAGAAAGATTAATCACCCAATTGATGTATCAATTTCATACATATTCAAGAATAACACATATGCCATCAATGCAATTTCATAAAGAACAAAGAAATATATGAAAAGTTTCAGGGCAATTAATTTAAGTGAAAATCAAATTGAAGAAACAAATTAAAGCATTCAAAGACTCGTTAATTCAATAATTGAGTAAGTGTTTAGGATATATGTAAAGTTTCTTTATTGATCAATACATATAGTCCAAACTTATTCATATAAAATTCATAGATTAAATTTTACAAAAAGTTTGAAATGGAATTTCTTTGTAAAACAGCTTCTTTATAAACTGATTTTCAAATAAATTCATAATAAATTCAAAAGAATGATTTTTGAGCTCTTACGAAAATAAGTATCTTAGAAATATGTTTTTAACATCTCTTAAGCGTTAAAATTGATTTTAAATCAAAATTATGAAATTTTAAAAATTTGAATTTTGGCCTGATGAACATAACCCATCATTCGACTGATGCCTCAGAGTATAGTTGTTATATTTCTGATTTTTGCCACTTTTTGAAGCAAACTCTTGACCCAACCACTAAAACGGATATATACTCTTTAGGATTATATATTAGATTTCTAAAACACATTTTAATAAGCTTGAATCATCACACAAGCTCTTTATTCATCTATTTACAATATTTAAGAATTTAAGCCATTGCATTAATCATATCATTCATCTTTGAGCTAAAATTATAGATCAATCTTGATAAATCTAATGTGAGTTTCATTTGTATCTTATAAACACTTGAAAGTTATTGTTCATTGGTGTGTATCACCAAACAACATATATTATTCGTTTGTGAGGGTACTTCTCATAGTTTAGTAAGAAAGTTTTCTTGTGTTAAGTATGGTGAGAAGAATCACACTTGTCTGAGTGTTATGAAAAGAATAACACTTATTGAGTGTATGATAAGCATTACACTTGTAAAAATATTTGATTTTCACCTGTAAGAAAAATCGGTTAGTGAAACTTTTCGGGAGAACTACTTGAGCGCGGACATATGGTTTAAACAATCAAACTGCGAAAACAAAACGTTATTGGTTCATTTGGTTCTATTTTTTTAAACTTGAGTTCTTTATTTACAAGCATTTATACTTGTTGCTTGATCTTGAGATTGATTGCTTTGCATATTTTCTTGATATATATTTAGTTAAAGTTTTATTACTTGAACTTTCTTTGAAACTTTTAAAATTCCGCATTAAGTTTCAAAAATCCTATTCACCCCTTCTAGGGTTATTTTCCGACTTACAACTATTTTTATTACTCAAAGGTTGTGGTATGAGAGAATGAGTTACATAAAACATAAAAGTATTATCTTTTTCAATAATAAAGCATTTTTACTTTTAACTTTAAAAAAAATGTATAGCAAAGTTGAAAGTACCGGTGTCATAATCTATTGCCCCCACTTTATTTTAACTAGATTCCTTTTTCCTCATACACATGTGGATTATCAAATTTAAAATCGAAAAAATTAAAATATATTAAGGTTGTTCTAGTGGTATAAACTATTTTTATTATTGAGGGAAGCTATTTTTATTGCAGGTCATAGGTTTAACCCCCACCAATTGCCTATATTTCTTTACCAAAAGTAAAATGATAATAGGGGAAAAAAGGGAAACAAAAAAATTTGGTTATCATCAGTGCTAATTTTGACCCCCCGGTCGCCTCCGTCTTGACTTCGCCACTGGTTGTCATAACCTTAGACACATGCTTGGCTTTTGTAATAGTATTGATACCTCAAATTAAATAATATTTTTACTTAATTTTAATTAGTCAATACTATTTGTTTTTTCAAACTACGGGTGGTTAAAACTTAACCAATCACAATTTAAAAAGATTCGACCCATCAATATTCATTGGTAACCAGAAAATGAAGATAATGAAAATGAATAGTAGTAACTAACCATGAAACGGTAAACATAAAATGAAAGGAAGACTAAATTTGATTGAGAATAGGTTCATCCGGTAACTTTAATTCTCAATTCGACAATACTAGGGTGTTTGTGTGTTTTATTAGCTTAAATGCTCAATAAATGGTACAATACAATTGCAGAGAACTGAGGGTTGACTATAGGAAGGAAGAGATTATATAGGAGTGAGTTTATAGAGAGTTATATCCTTTTGAACTAAGGGTTTTCCCTTCCTATTTATATATGTAGGATATTGTTACAGTAGGGTTGGTGGGGTGTGAAAACTACTATAAAAAAATAAACTTGCGATCTACTCAGAATTACACCTATTTTTAACTATATTCATACTTACGTAAGTGGTTATTTCCCATCACTAATCTTCTAGTTCAACTTTTTTTTTACCAGTTGGTTTTCATTTTCACTGTAAATCTTGTTCATCATGCTCGACTAAATACCCACGGCCGGCTAGCTGTTATAGCCAAATAGTGGTTGGCAAATATATAGAAAAATATTTTGATCGGCAAACAACTTCTCTTCTGGAATGAAATAAGCCTAAGAACTTTGGCTTGTAGGCCAACCATGTCATGGGCATTTCAAGCTAAGCCTGACTGAAAGCCCACTCATAATTTTTACCTCTCACATAAATAGAAATAATTCAACTTGATTAATTTTCAAAATTACACTTTATTGTTAACTATAGAATATATGGCTTGATATATTAAATATATCAGCAAAAATAAAAAAAATAAAAAAGTTATTACTCGGTGATTATTATAACGGAAAATTGATGACTAAGATGAAACTTTTTCTATACCACATAAAAAATATGCATATCCAATGTAAAAAAAAACATTTGGCATTTTATTGGTACACCACAAACTTTTATCTTTATCACCATATGTATGCCTGGTCATAATGTTTTTAGACACATTATGAGTTATCATAATTCAAAGTTCATTATATATATATAATGTGTGTGTGTTATGCCGTAAACTATTCCAAATGCACTATCCACATTTCAAAAAGCATCTTGTATCTCAATCAAGGACGGATGTAAGTAATGGAAATTGTGGGAAATCACCCCTCACTGAATTCGATTTTTTTTTAACTATGCATGGGATATTTTTTGAAATATATATGTATATATGGACTTATGTGCATAAATTTATATTTGAGGTATCGAAGTGTAAGGGGAAGAACTCGCCCTTTAAAAATTTTAATTTTAAAAATAATCAAAGTGAACAAAACCACCCTGTCTATCTTTTTTCACTCTCGGTTTCTCTATCTTTTTCACTTCTTCTTCAACTTTTCATTGTCCAAACCGCCGGTATTGGCATCCTCATGACAAGAGGCGAACACATGTAGGGGCAGGGTTGGGCAATTGCCTTTCCTTGGATCTGATTTTTCTTTCTTTTTTTTACTATATATAGGGTATTTCTGAATATATATATATATATATATATATATATATATGGACTTATGTTCATAAATTTATATTTTAGCGTACCTAAGTGTAAGGGGAAAAACTCCAGGGGGCTTCAAAAATTTTCACTTTGAAAATAATCAAAATGAACAAACCTAACCCAGCTCTTTTTTTGTTCATTATCAATTTCTCTCTTTTCTTCATTTCTTCTTCAGCTTTTCACTGTCTACATCACCAGCGCCGACAATAGGCATCCCTACGACCCCACCCATCATCGACAACAGTCACCGTCTATCACACTATCCACTACTCATACTAAGTTAAATCATTTCTTAGATTTACTCTATAATATTAGGTATAATGATTAATTATTTAATATTTTATGATTTAGGCCTAAACCCCTAATTTTAAAATATTAGTTATATTATTGTCTAGTTGATTAATTGCATAGTATTAGTTTTATTCTTAATTAGTTGTATAATATCATATGTATTTCTTCATTTCTTGATTAATTGTATAATGTTAGTTGATTTAGGTCTAAACCCTTAATTTTAATTTGCCATTTTGCCGTAAATAGGAAGATAGTTTGTAACGACCCGAATTTTCTAAAATACTTATTTACTCCAAATTAATATATGCATATATTGTAAATTAATATTTGTTCTCTTATTTGTTTTGTGGTGCATTTATTTTGTGGCCAATTTATTATAGTGCGTTAAAAATTATAATTTAAAATATATATGATTAGTTTTGAAACCTAAAGTTTTGATATGTTCTCATTTAAAAATTCATATCTTTTATTATGTTGAGAATTTTTGTGTGAAACCAATTTTGTTTTAAACTAGACTTGATGAGCTTCAATTTGAGCACAAATTTCACTACATTTAGACTTTTAATGAATTAGTTATGATTTTTGAAAGTTGACTTAACCATGCTGTGAGTTTGACCTGCGGGAATTAGAGAAAAAGAAAATTAGTTTGAGGTTTTGAGTAATTATAATTAGATGGGCCACTAGGTTAATTTAATGGGTTAATTTATATGTATTCTTTTATTTATTATAAGAGTTATTTTAGTTGGCCTAACTGAGATGAAAAAAAAAACCCTAGTATGAACATAAGTAGGTTATCAACACAAATAAGGTCTTAAGGAGAGGAGAAAACTACGTATTGTCATGTGGCCGCTTGTAGAGAAGAAGAAGAGACGCAAGAGAGAGCCCGAGTAAGCGCATAATACTTTTGGTTCTTTCCCTTTCGATTATCTAGTGAGTGTTTCTCACCTTTATTATGTGGATTTCGATACATGCATATATATATATATATATATATATATATATATATATATATATATATATAACCTATTTGTTCTGAGTCAATTTATATTGGCGGCTCTTTTAGATTTCTTTTGGTTGATCAATTTAGGTTTTACTATTTATAGTGAGTGATTCTCACCCTCTCTTGTGATTTCTATTCGTATATATTGTTTTGATTTTCTTTTGACCTAATTTTTGAGAAAGTGGTTTGTTGTATTTTTATTCAATTGATTATAAGTTTCTTAAAGACAAACCTCAACTATATGTCTTTATTAAAATCTCAGAAAAATACATAGACTAATATTATGAGTTACAAGTATTGTGGCTTTGGAATTGGAGTAATATGATTTTTAATTTGGGAGATATCAATTTTACAAAAAACAGAGTGTTAAAATACTTAATGTTGATCAGATTGCTGTCACACATCTGTAGTTTTGAGTTCGGTTAGGGTACTAAACTTTTCTGTAAAATTCTGGAAATATTTGGCAAGTTAATATCGCGTGTTAGGAGAATCTGGGCTTTGGAATTGATCGAATATGATTTTTATGTTGAGAGTTATTGAAGTTACAAAAACAGTGCGCAGCAAAATCTGATGCTGGACAGATTGTATACCTGTTAGCAAAACATTCATAACTCCTAGGATATAAATGATTTTTAGTTGAATCCAATTGCATATGAAACTAGACATGGCTGTTTATATTGTGTAATTTTTCTGGAATTTTTATATTGTTCGTTTATCCCCAGAATGTCTGTGAAATTGATGATTGTGCCGATTTAAGATATTGTTTGTGCTCTTGCCTTATTTTTTTTTTGCAATATAACTTATGTTTTAAAATAATTTTATTAATAGCCTTTAAAATTGGGATTATGAGGTTCTAAAATGATTTGTGGTATGATTGTATTTAGTTTTTGAAATTGTTTACTTGATGGACGTTTGGAATACTATGAACAATTTATAATTGGTGAAATTATTTATCTTAAGCTTCTAGAAGTGATATTTAGTAAATGTGTGAGTATGATTTTGTTTTTGGGACAAATCTACATTCTTGTTGAGGTTGATAGTAAAGTTTCTTTATATATTAAGTATTAGAGTTGTATCGACTATGAGTTGTTTTTATTAAAATTGACTATAGAAGTCATAGGAAAATTCCTTAATTACGCCACTGCTCCCTTGTTATGATTTTATATTGGTTTTGATTTAACACTTGGGTGGATTTCCCATGATTTTTGTGAAAAGAAAACTTTGGTGAAAGCCAATGGAATTTTATGATCTTGATTGTAAGCCAGATGGTGGCTTGTGATGTTTGTTGTACTCGTTCTATTGTTGAATAGACGAGTGGATTATTTGTGATTTTACTCGCAGAAGGGCGAGTGTTTTGGCGCGCAAACGTATAACTAGCCTTCTGAAGAAGGTCGGAACTTTAGACGATATGCCCGTGCGGGTTCCGGCTCGGAGTGGCCGCTAGTTATACGGAGAGACACAGGGCAAGATGATCTGTATAGGCCATGGGAGAGTATGGCGAGGTGGCATGTAATTAAGGTGCACACGCTAACTTAAGTGTCTAGTGGTTTCAAGTCTAGTGTTTTCAGGATGACGTACTTTAAATTATGTAATGCTTCGCTTGGACAATAGACAGTTTGTATCGTCATGTTAATTTGCATTTGCAATCTTGGACACTGTTATGGAATATTGAATGGTAGAATTTAGCGATTTTTCGCGATATTTTATTGGAAACGACATTCTGAATATTTTTCGTTCTTTGAGTTTTCTGAGATTCTAAATGGTTTGAACAAAAAAGAGATATTTATGTTGCTGTGTTTTTCTTATTTATTTTTGAGTAATTTAAGTTTAACATTTCTAATGCAGGATGGTAGGCCGTACTAATATTCTTTGCAGGTCTTGGCCTACCGTATTATAATGGAATGGTATTAATAGTTTTGGTAAGTGTACGGGGTAAGAAACTACTTGCTACTACTTTGTCGAGAAACTACTCTTTTTGTCTCGAAAAGTATGTGAAACTATTCGTCTTGCCACGTAGTGATATTTGAGTTAATTGTATAAGATATGTACATATGAATTATGTGTTTGCATCATGGACATATTGGGTGATACAGAATCAACTCATACCAGTATTTATATACTGACCCAAGTTGTCTCCATGCTTCTTGGGTACGTTCTCTTTATAAGCGTAGCCCAGTTTTGCAGGTATATATTCACGTGCTTCGTTGATCGTGCTACGAGTTTTTCTTGAAGTTTATTTTCTTTATTTTGTAAAGTGTATATAGTTTATTGGACTTTGGGAACGACACCGATTTAGATACTCTGGCCAACTATTTTAATAGAGTAATTCTATTTCGTTTTTATTATGTAATTGAACTTTTTAAATAAAGTTTGGATATTAAAGTTTTGTTTGTTCCGCAAACATTTGTAAAGGATATTGATTTAAGATTAAATTTTAGTTTTTCAGAATGAGTTTTAAGTTAATTGTTGTTTTTAATTTTCACCCCCGGTAGTTGGACGGGCGAATACATGTATATTAATTGGGTATTCGGGGTCCAAAAATCGGGGTGTGACATAGTTGATTATTTAATTTTTGTATTATATTAAAAACAATGTTAATAGACAAATTCTTGATAAAGATGAAGAGAGTTAATGAAAAAACTTGTTCTCAACCCGCATTTTAATCATTTCGAAATGCGAGGCCTAGCAATGCATAAGCTAAATCTTTCCAACCACCGTTTCAGTCATCGTTAAATGTGGGATCTAATGAAGATGTCAATTTATATGAGTTATAATATGATCATGCTTTGAGAATGAACAGTTATGATTTATATCGTTCGTAAATAGAGACTGAAACTACACATTCTCTAAACATTATATGATACTTATAAATGTTAGTGGTTTAATAAATATGGGACGTGGTTGGAGTATTGCATAACAGAGGTTCGTTTATTGTTTACGCTATTATTTATTTATATCTAAGTAGTCAAACAAAGGCAGTGGTGAGTCAAAATATGAAATCCCGCAAATTACTATTGTAATTTGTAGATATTAAGTATTTAAGACTTTTAGTTATATCAAATATTACTATTAATGCTATTATGCTTGTAGTTAAATTTTATGGTTTTAAATATATTTTTGCATGCTTTAAAAACTATTTTTATTGCAAATTTGAGACCAAAGTTCTACAAAAGCACGATACTTTGAAGATGTATTATTATTAGAATAATGTATAACTTTGAAAACATATAATAAATCTTCTTAGGCCTCGTTTGATTCACAGAATGGATTCTCTTATCTTTCTCATGGGGTGGGAAACTAAAGTTCTTGTCATGTTTCATTCTTGTGCTTGGTAAATCATGAAAAATATTTAGGTAGAGATATTGTTGTCCAAAATTTTTAGAATAAATGCATAAAAATTACAAGAGAAAATTAATCCCATAAATTTTGAGAGAAATTGTTTTACCCCCTACTTTTTCATCTGTTAAGAAAGTATTACTAGAATTTGTGCTTACCAAACAAAGAAAATACAAGACTTTACTTTCCTGAATCTTCAAATCCGTTAACTAAACAAAGTTTTAGAGCGGCTAGTACTATAATATGATAAAAAAAAAATCATTATTTTGATAATACGAGTAACTTATTTTAAGATCATTAAACCACTAATTACATCACACACAAACACATCATCGTGGACATAACACATTGTTTGACAAAAAGTTCATTTGTAAATAATAGAAACATCACAGAACTTGGACCTCCTTCACATCTTTCTTCACCTTTTCAATCCTAGGAATGGTGATATACAGCACACCATCCTTCAATTCTGCTTTAATTTCATCAACCTTTGCATCCACAGGTAGCACCAAAGCAGAATCATAGTAGCCATAGCTCAAAGAAGACCAACAGTCATCATCGGATTCCTCTTCGTCCTCATTCTTTGCCTCTCCTATTATGCGCAATACTCCATCTTCCACCCTGATTTTCACATCCTCTTTCGCCAGCCCTGGCACTTCATACCTCAGTTTGTAGTGATCCTCCTTCTCCTTGACTCTTCCTATTAGTCTCGAAGGCGATAAATTCTCAAACAACTTGTTGATGTTGTGGGTTGCTTGCATCAATGCATTTCCAAGCCCTAAATTAAAGTAAAAAAGGAATTATATATATGTAGTTAAGTGAAAATCATTTGGTCAACCACTTTTTTAGATAACTTTTTGAGTATTTAAAATTAATTAATTTCGTACCAGAGAGAGAAGGGACTAAATTGAGATTGTTCCGCAAGAGACCACCTCTGTCGCGATTCCTTCTTGGAAACAGCTTTGATTTCTTGTCACCCTCGGAGACAGCAATCTCCGATTTCTCATCAGTGGCTCTTGCGGAGAGCATTCTCTTGGGGAGCTCAAAGCTCCATTTCTGTTTCTGAAAATTACGGATCCCCGTACTTGCGTAACTGAGAATTTGGGTTTTAGAGACCAAAGAGGGGGAGGGGGAGGGGGAGACCAGCAGCCTATATTGCAGATTCTTGAGAGCCAAACGAGACAAGGCCATTTTATGGGTTTGTGTCTGTACAAGTAAAACCACACAGGGAGGGAGGGAGGGAAACAGATACGCGATTATTATGAACGGTTGAAATTTATTATGCTGCTGCTCCTTGGGCTTAGAGAATTTAAAGAAACTATAATTGAGACTGTTTTCGATAGGACGTGAAACTATCCTAGAAGTTCTAGGAGTCTTGAGAAAATTCATGTACAAGTATAAGAAGATTCTTGCTCCTTCCTTTCTTATCGATTGCAAGTGTCTTTAGGAGGAGAGTAATGCATCTGATGCCACGTACTTTCACTTTAATTTAATGGGTCGTCCTAAATAATACTTTAGGAACAAGCAATTATTAATGCTGCAATAACCTCTCTTATATATGTAAATATTTATCTGCATTTGCACAAACTCACCCTCCCAGTAAACAATAATTTGAACACAACAATAATTATTAAACGATACAATCTTACGTCCCAATAAAAAGAATAAAATGAGACAATCAAATTTACAAACGTCGGCCCGAAAAAAACAAAAAACAAAACCTATCAATTTGAGACTTTCTTATACTGCAACAACTAATATGGAAAGAGTAAATAAACATAAACATAATATGGATCATACATAACAGACTTAAGTTATTTTACTTTATTGGTCTGTAAACCCCCTCCCCATGGAACAAACTTGCAAATTACAATACAGAGTAAATATTATCAATGGTCACTGAACTATTGGCAAATTTTACTAATAACCATTGAACTTCATTTTGTTACACTTTGACTATTAAACTTTTAAAAAGTACTACTAGTGGCCACTCTGTTAAATTCCACCGTTAAAGTCTAACGGCAATTAAATCATGTGATAATCACCTTACCTAATTAAGGGTATTTTAGTCAAATTGCTTTTATTTTTGGCTTCTCTTTCTTCTTTCCCTTTCTTCTTCTTCTTCTTCTGCTGCGTTTTTCTTCTTCTTCTGCTGCTGCTGCGTTCTTCTTCTTCTGCTGTTGCTTTTTCTTCTTTTTCTCCGTTCTTCTTCTTCTTCTTCTTCTGCTACATTCTTCTTCTTCCGATTCTTCTGCGTGCGTTTCTTCTTCTTTTTCTCTGAGAAAATAACTTTCTCTCATGGAGCTTAATTCTTGCCCTTCCACTCGAATTCGAAATCTGAAAATCCTTCCCCTCCAAAGCTTTATTTAGTATCTCAGCAATCATAAAGTATTTTAATAATTAATTTGTGTATTGATTTGGTGGATTTTGTTATTTTGTTAAAGAATTTGGCTTTAAATTGAAGGTGCTTTGGGGGTTAGGGTTAAGGTTTTTGTGAAGGAAAATTTTAAGGAAGAAGAATAAAGAAAAGGCAGAATAAGAAGAAGAAAGAAAGAAACAAAAGAAAAGAAAAAATGGCAGAAGAAAGAAAAGGCAGAATGAAAAGAAAAAAGAAACAAACAAAAGGAAAGGCATATCTTAGATATATATTTCACAGGCATTTGCAGAAATGGCGGAAGAAAAAATGGCAGAATAAGAAGAAAGAAAGAAACAAAAGAAAAGAAAAGGAAAAAGATGTAAAAGCCCCTTCTATCGCACATGACAATCACGTGACATGATTCCCGCCAAAAATTAACGGTGAAATTTGACAGAATAACCACTGGTGGTACTTTTTAAAATTTTAATGGTCCGATTGGAACAAAATGAAGTTCAGTGGCCATTGATAGAATTTGACAATAGTTTAATGGGCATTGATGGTATTTACTCTACAATACAACCATAGTGCATAGGTTGAGAAGCCCTCCAAATCTACCCAAATCAGGACTTTTAGGGGTGGATACGCTTCGCTAAAAAACAGCATAATATTTTCGAGATAATACAGTGGTGCAGTGAGAAACATATTCAAGTCCAAAGCCAAAATCATCTGAGGCATGAATTTAATAAATATATTCTCAACACGCTGGGGGGAGGGGCGGGTGGAGATAAAAAGAAAACAGCAACGAGTTACAATTACGATACATAAATATATTCATAATGCAGCCTTAGCCTGATCATAATATATTTTGCATTCTAAAACTGCATTTACACTTCCTCAATCATACATCCCTTCCTGCTCCCAGATATCCACCAGAAAATCCACCATTTCCTGCAAGTTATGAGGCAGTTTTAAACATATATATATATATATGTATGTATTTTTTTTATATTGAAAATTTTTGTGTTAGAAGGACCAAAACAACAAATGCAAACTTCAGATACTTACAGAGAGCGGGATCGGCCTAGAGAATGGCTTGTTGCTCCCAAGCAAACCATCGTAGGTTGCATTCCAACTGCAAAATGGAAAAATAAAAATTAACGCAGAAATATCTCTACATATTTATACGCTAGATCCAACAAAAAACTCATTAGCAATTTCGAGCATTATACAGGGCAGAACATAAACTTGACACACAAATATCTGTCTCTACAAAAATTCTCTCACTCTGCTCCTCCAAACACCCCCTCCCTTCCAGATTAAAAGAGTATAAAATGAAGTAAGAACCTCCTGGATGCGTAACAGAAGAGAGATTTGCGGTGAAACATGTTATACCCAGGATACCAAAAGAGCATATACGACGTATGTCATAGTTTGGTACATAAAGGGATCAAACAAGCTTATATAATCACAATGATGTTTCTAATTAAAAGCAGGTCATAATAATAAGGTGACAGATAAACTGCATAGTTGACAAGTAATTAACAGTTTTGCTTGCACATTTTGGATCTCAGGTCCTGCTCAGCAATCAAAAAAGACAACTAACCTCAATCTGGGTTCACGAAGCTCCTGTGCCCTGTTCTCGGACCTTTTACTCCCTACCCACAGCTGCCTAGTTTGGTTCCAGAGAAGGAGACCTGTATGAAAGACAGTACCACGCAAGGTAACTTGAAATCAGATGAGATTCAAGAATTTTTTTGGAAAACAACTAATAAGAAACCAGACTAGAACGTCAAGTGAGAGCTTTTCAATTCAATTCAATAAATAAAATATATGTATGTAGTATGTACACATAAACAAAGACTGCAACAGGCACTACACTAGGTCCAAAGGGAGATCCCGCAGGCAAAGCAAAAAGCAACTATCAAAGAGAGTCTACACCCAGAAAAAAACAATCAATCACTCTCAACACCCTCGGTACTGTTCAGTTGATGCCCAACCCCTGGGGAAAACGTTGAAAATGGAAGAAAAATCCTAAAACCCATCTAATCGTCAGTCTACACTACCAATATCTGCCTTCAGCTTCAAGTGTATATTTTTCTGGATATACGTGTGAATCATTTAAACCGGCCGAGACCAAAAAAATTCTTGCCATGATTCACAAATTCAGGAGGGGGATTCCCGCTGCCTGAGCAGTGGGTATCAAGGTTCTGATTTGATGTGCTGATTGATGAGATGCTTCCGCGTGATTGACCTCCACTGTTGTCCATGTCACATGTGCTGGTGGTCCAAAAATCCTCTGATAGGTTAGGTTTTGTTACTCTCCGAGCTTGACGTTCCTGGCCTTTACGATGGTCATCAACTGAGGGGATCAGTTTGGCCTTAGTAAGGCACCCAAGACAGCCACTGCTCTGTTACAAAGGAAATTCAGTTCTGTAAGAAATCATATTTAACCACGTTGTTGGATGTCAAGAATTAATAATTTATGGCAGTAGATTGATTTATGGATTTTAATTTTCAGTTATGCTATTGTTTGATTGTCTTTGGTCAAAACATTACAAAATAGGGGATTTTGTTAATTGACTCTTGCCTTAACTATTTATTTCATTTTCTTTCCTTTCCTATATTGCTACCTTAGGCTCCGTTTGGCACACCAGATAAAAGTACCGGATAGGATCTAAAACACCGCATTAAATAATCCGATCTTGAGGGTGGGATTATTTAATCCGGTGTTTTGGGGATAAGCCATCAAGTCAAGTTAATTTTTCCAGTTCTTTATCCTATGTGGCGCTGCCACAAACATGGGATAGGAACAATTAATCCTGTCCCACCTCCTAATCCGGCATGCCAAACATAGCCTTGGGGTTTATTTTGTGCCCTACTTATGCAGTTATGCACACTTTGGAAGTCTTTGTAATAAAAAAATTATAACAACAATAAAAAACAATATTAAATACACTGAAATTCCAATAATATAAACTAACTCATATTGCTGACCGAAAACTCAGATGTTCAAACATCCCTTTTTTGCCTGAGATCAGATTAACTTACTAATCATTTAGGATATGTAACAAAATTAAGTCGTTTCTGGATGATATATGGTCTTAGTTTTGTAAAAGAAAAGGGAAGAGAAAGAAGGGGGGGATAATAAAAATCAAAGTTCAAAGGTTGATTAGCTAAAGGGCAGGTAATAAAAGACATCTAAATGGCAGTAATAAGAAAAACCCGCACATAAACATAGAATGTTACTTCTAGTAATTCTAGGAGACCAAATAAGGCAATTGCACATTATAAGGCCAAGAACACAAGCCAAAACATTTAAAGATTATGAGGACAGGGGGCTTGGAAATCCATAAGCAATGATAACCATCTTTACATAGAGAGGCCTGTTGTGGAATTGAGGAATCTAGTTGTATGATTCCTAGAAAAGTATGGTGGAAACGAATACTCTAGCAAAACGGAAAAAGGGTCTTCCATGGCTCATAGTTAGTCTAGAGTTCGTTCCAACAATTTCCAGTTCTTCTCTGTGGCTTCAAGCCTAGCCTTGGGACTTGGGTTAAGGGTCAATAGAATCACTAAACCCTTAAACTTGATGCCAGAGGAAATTTTCGCAGTACTACTCGAGTTAAGTCATGCTCTTGCTCCACGGGTATGAACAAATTTGAATAAGGACTCATTCATGGTGCTAATAAACCTGAGGATGCAGAATTTAAATTCAACTGCCAAAAATCATATTAAGTCTCGTAATTTGGAAGTTTTGGATCTTTCAAAGGAAAACTTTTAACATATGCGTTCCATCAGGACTGTGTAAGCTAATTTTTGCTCGAATTCCAATTTGAACGCTCTGAATTGATTCCAAATACACCATTAATTTGTTTGTCGACTGACTTCGGTACTCTCACAAAAATAAAAAATAGAAGAAATAAGCAACTCATAGATAGAAAGCTGAATCAGAAGTTGATGAAGCTATATGGATATAATTCAATACCATAGAAGAAAACCCTAATTCAAGAAACAAAGAAAATAGATTGATGGTGGAATCAAATCGAATGGAGAGTAATTACCCCATGCATGCAACTAAACGAACAAGCCAAGCTGTAATTGATCCGAAACGTAGAAGTGATCCCACCAACAACATCGAATTTCAGGAAGGAAAGATCACAACAACCTGCGATTTGAGCGATAAAACACAAAAGCACATATTTGTATTACATATATATACACACACATAAATAAATACGTAAGCGCAACGCGTATATACTTTATAAATAAAGAGGGTTAGAGAGAAACCTGAGAGATCGAGTCATTGTCTCTCTCTCTCTCTCTCTCTCTCTCTCCTTCCTGTAATCGATCGGGAATCTGAACTGCCTTGAAGCCTCCTCCTGAATGGCCTTTTTTGCGCCTCCACTATTTCCTCATCTCTTCTCCTCTGGTAATTAATTGCTCCATAAATAAAGGTACAAAATAAAAAATAATACTAAACAAGATTCTAACTCGTGTCATGCAATGTACAAATTTATTTATAATACAAAATATCTCAATTTATTTTAATTATCTAATTTAATTTGTGTGAAAAAATACAAACAACACTGTAAAGAAAAAAGTAATACATAAATGAAACACATATTCCTTTCGATAAATTATTTATACAAAAATATTGCATACTCTTTGCTTGCTAGATTTAATGTATATAAATATAATCTTATAATACTTTGAATGATGAATGATTTTCATTAGAACATTCAATTTAGCGTGTAATTAAGTGTCGGGCGTATAATCAATACTATCGCGGATCTACAAACTCCAATATTTAATATAATCAATGAATTTAAAATCATCGTAAGGTATAGGTTGACCTAAAGGTTTTAATCATGTTTTGATGATAACAATAAATCAATCATGTGTAATATAACATGTTTCTTGATATAAATTTATAGTTCATTTACTTGAAAATTAAAAAAAAGCATAGTTGTTCAAAGGAAGCATGACAAGGATCATTAAATCTCTATCCAATCAAGTCAACAATGCATTAGACTAAACAAGGAAGACTAATCTCATCATATGTTAGCAATGCATTTCATAAAGTACAAAAGATCAAAAGATCATATGCAAAAAGCTCCAAGGCAAAAGCTTTAAATAAAGATCAATTGAAGAAACAAATCAAAGCATTCAAAGATTCGACCATTCAGTAATTGAGTGAATGCTTACAATTAATGTAAAGTTTCTTAATTGATTATTTATATAGCTCAAACATAAATGTACATCATTCATTGATTTAAAACAAGTTTAAATTAAAAAGCCTTTGAAAACATCATTTATACAAAAACCGCTTTTCAAATAAATTCATATTAATTTCAAATGATCATATTTTGAGTTTTCCCGAAAATAGGTGTTTTAGTGACATATTTTTGAGTCTCCATAGCATTAGAATTAATTTTGGAGCTAAATTGCAAAAGTCTAAAAATTAGGATTTTTGCCTAATGGACAGAACCCATCAATTAACTGATGAGCTTTGCTTAGTCGATTGATGAGCGTTGCTTAGTCGACTGATGAGTTTTTGCTCAATTGACTGATACCTCAGAATATCGCCATTGAAAATTTGACTTTTTATCATTTTTTGTACTAAACTTTCACCAAACCTCTAAAACGGCTATATCACTTTTGATATTATATATATATACTATCTAAGATACATTTTCATAAACTTGAACACAAATACAAACTCATTTTTCATCTATTCATCATATTTAAGAATTCAAGCTTTTGTTTTGATCAATCATTGAGTTATAAATCTTGATCAAACAAGAAAACTCTAATGTAAGCTTCAAATTGTATCTATCAAACATTAAGAGAGTTATTATTTATTGGTGTGAATCACCAAACACTTTGTAATATTCTTTTGTGAGAGGTAAATCTCACAAATTAACAAGAAGGTCAATTTTTGTAGAATGTAATAAGGCAATTACACTTGAGTGTTGTGAGAAGCAAATCTCACAAGTTAGCAAGAGGGTTTCTTGTGTGAGTATTGTGAGTAGATCAATACTTGTAAAGTGTGTGAAAAAAATACACTTATAGCGGTTTGATTTTCACCCAGAAGAAAATCGATTTTTAGTGGAAATTATCAGAGCACGATCCGAACGCGGACATATGGTTTAGACAACGGAATCTCGAGAACAAAATGTCTTGAGTTTCAATCGGTTTAATCTTTCTAACTCAAGTTATTTATTTTCTTTTTATATCATTGCTTGATCTTAGGTTTGTTTGATTGATTTGCTTGTTTTCTTTGATACATTTATTTAGCTTAGTTGTATTGTTTAAACATTTTTAGAAAAAATTTTAATTTCGCATTAAGTTTTAAAAACCCTATTCACCTCTTCTAGGGTTGATTTTCGACCAACAGTATACAATTGTATTACTTTGCTATCATTTTTGCCAATTTGTATTTGTTAACTTTATTATCTAATTTCCGCCTAGATTATTCTTTATTGAAGAAAAAAAATAATAATAATACCAAAAATGCAATAACGGTGAAAATACGAATAGAATAAAATAATAATAAAAATATTGATTGGTCATATTAAAATGTTTAAAAAAAAGACTTACAAACCTTAGCGAGAGAATCATATTATCTAAGAAGCAGTTGATGATGTGCATGGAATATATCAAAATGTAAATAATTTGTGCATCTTGTAATACAAATTTAGAAAATTGAAGTTATATTTTTCTTGGATAAACACACGTATATATATATATATATATATATATATATATAATGAACTATATACAATTAATAAATATTAATGAAATAAATACATTTAATATATATTAAATTGAGGAACTTCTTGCATAATACTATAATGATAATAATAATAATAATAATAATAATAATATAATAATAATAAATAGTTAATTGATTAATATAAATGATATCATTAATAGAAGTACTTCCTCCATTTATATTTTTACTATTATAGTATAGATAGATATACAAAATGGTGGTTATAATTCACCATTTTTTTATGGTGATTCGATATACAAAAAAGTAATTAGTGAATCATTGTTCGTATAAAAAAATAACAAATAAATAAATGTCTATAATACTTCCCCATTTAGACTAATTTTTTTAGTAAAATGAGTGGATGGATATTTACACCTGAAATGTCTAAGATATTTTTAGCTATATTATTTTGAAGAAAAATGGGTGGATTAAGAAATATTCATGAAATATCTAAAATACTGGTTAAACTTTTGAAGTAAAATAAGCTGATGGAGAATTGTGAATTAAACCTACAATTATTCGAATCTAGCGAATTTTACCATTAGGAAATATTGTCTTTTGTGTATTATTTTGCCACAATTCTAGTGCCCATTCGTTGTTCATCTAATTGCAAAGCTAAAAAATATGGACCAAATAATTAACATTATTAAAAGTTAGAAAAAAAAGAAAGAAAGAGTGATTAAAAAAGGTACTCTTTATTCACATTTTTCTTATCTTTCATATTACTCAATGTCTAAAGAATTGCATTAGGTGGAAAATTATTTATCATTTTTTTTTCATGTAAAATAATTATTTTTTTATTATTTTTTGGTTTAATTATTTATTATTATTTTTCAAATGGGTGATTGTTAATTCATCTTTAAAAAATGAACTTTTTATACAAAATTAAAAAATTAGTCGACAGAACTTTTGAGATATTTTTCGTGTTTCTTTTATTGTTAAGTGTTAACTCGTCTTACTCATTACCTCAAAATGTTGAAATATATATATATATATATATATATATATATATTATATTCTACTAAATCGATTACCCTTTTTCTAACATCTAATAGATTTTATAAAACATTGTATTTTTTTTATAAAGTGTTCTATTTTTAAATGAATTAAAAGGGAGAAGAAATAATTTAAGCAAAATTTTCATAATATATGTTTATACAAAGGATAAATTATATTAACCGCAAAGTTCTGGGTGGTTAAACCGGCTCAAAAAAACCTCCACTTGAATTCAAGCAACTTATTAATTATTTCCGCAGAACGGATACTCACTACGTTTAATTTGGCTGATAAAACTGATAATAAATTATGGGTGCTAGTAAAAGCACCATTCTTTTCTAGTTTTTGCACCCTTTTTAAAAAAATATTAAGGGTGCCTTAACTAATTAATACCACTTTCATAAAATTTTCTTCTAGGATAAAAAGAAAACGAAGGGAGACTTAGATTTATGCTTTCATAAGAAGACAAAGGTGAAACTAAATTTGTCGTTTGTAAAAAAATGTTCCTCATTTCTCTCACAATGTCTAATTAAACACATTACAATTAGACTTTATCAAGCAAAATTAAAATAATCGGAGAAGTAACGAGAAAAAAAACAAATATTCTTTCGATCTTCCATACAAGAATCTGCACCTTAATTTTGATAATAGTGTTAATAAAAATTTGAATTGGATTTATCGTATGAGCCCAATTAATATAGATAAGTGTTCGTTTAGGCACCCATAATTTTTTTTTAAAAAAAGGTGTCAAAACTAAAAAGCAAGGGTGCCTTTACTAGCACCCATAAATTATTAGCTTATAATCAGTAAAAAACTTGCATGAGTAATGCTAAATAATTCAAAAAATTATAGAATAAATGCATTTCAACCACTAGTTACTGTATTTAAATTCTTTGAAGTTTTTGAGGCATTTTTCAATCATTGGTTTTCCTTAAAAAAGGAAATTTATTTCTTTCTCCGCAATCAAATGAATTTTATCCATATCATTAATTTTAATATCTTTATGCAATTAAAAAAAACTTATAGAGAAAATTCACACAAAAAATTTTTTTTAAAATAGCCTATTTTTTATTTTAGATAATAAATGTCTTTTTTTCATTATAAAATTACATCAACTTTAAAATAAACTAAAAAAATACTAGCATTAAAATTACTGCAATTATTTAATCTATGTTTCTGCAATTGACTTTTCAGTCCATATTTCACTGCAATTGACTTTGGCGATATTTGCAAAGTTCAATCATATTTTATTGGAACTTTTCCATATTTTTTGCAAAATTCAAGGAATTTCATTTATTGCAATCATATTTTTTGTGTAAATTTCATAAAAAGGGGTAATTTAGGTAATCCATGTTTTTATTAATTAAATGATATTTAAATTTATTCAAATACATTTATTTAAAAATAAAACAAATGCCTCTTACACTATTACCAATAAAAATAGGCCCTTATCAAAAAAATATTATTCATTGGATATCAATGTATTAATTTTATTTCTATATCTTTATTGACTTTGTAATATCATGTTCTCATTGTAATTATGATATTGAATATTTTCTCCACCTTAGAGTACAAGTTTCCTCTTAGTACTCGTTTGGTTCACGGAAGGAAAATTAATTCTCTTGTCTTTTTCATGGAAGTGAAAAACTAAAATTCTTGTCAAGCTTTCTTTCTTGTATTCGGTAAAACATGGAAAGTATTTAGGTATGGGTATTATTGTTCAAAATTTTTGTAATAAATGCTAGGAAATCACAGGGGAAAATCAATCGCATAGGTTTGAGAGGAATGACTTTACCCCCTATTTTAGTGTTTCCGGAATTTGTACTTACCAAACAAGGAAATGAAAGTCTTCTCTTTCCTGAGTGCTCAAATTGGTGAATCAAAAGAGGCCTTAGAGTTGATGTATGTTGAAAGGTAATTATAAATTTTCTTTGTTCAAATACATGACAGAATCACCATTACCAAATCTACGAAGAAACTTGCATTGCAGAAAAGTTACAAAAGAAAACTTTATTACTTGTGTAACAGATAAATACCAGGCAGGACAAGTTATGGGTTATTGATTACTACTCAGAACAAAAACTAACAAGTCAAAGTAAATGGAACTCGCAATTAAGTGGTAAGAATGGGAGGAAGGTAATCAGACTTGGCACCAAGAATGCGTGCCTGCGTATCAGGGAAAAACTCGAACCCAGGCAACTCTGTAACATCCCCATCACTGGCTATACCGATGGGGTAACGGAGCAGGTGACCTGGCAGATCACGTTCAAGGCTATCACTCGAATACATGTCCCAATACTTATCAGCAATGTTATTAACCTTTTCGACGCACTCTATGCCCTCTGGCCGAAGGAACGCGTCGTCTAGCATGCCTAGGTGTTCATACCATAATGCCATTCGGAAACCATGAATTTGGCCCCTTGCTGAATGCCTGGCTGCTAGGTGATGGGGTTGGTACGCTCCCATTGCTATCTCTGAGTCCCTGGCTCCGTCCATTGATCTCTGGTTGATGTTGGCTGATCCAATTATTATGTATTCGTCATCAACTACAAAAGAAAAAATAAACAATAAAGAGTCGAGTAACATCATGGAATAAAATTCCTTCTTTGCACTCATCAAAAGAACCAATGTGTTGGATTAACATTTTTCTTTTACTTCTTATGAACTTAATTGACTATTTTAGTCAATTATGTTTACAGGAGTTCGCTACGGTATGTTTAGGAGGTCCAAACGTTGGCACCTCCATACCTCATTTGTTAATCCTGTTTTTGTCAGTCAAATACCATTCTTGTCTACTCTCTATGTGCAAGTATGGGGTCGCACATGAAGGAGGCTATTAAGCAAGATATTCATTGTTGTTCCTCTCCCCAAGAGCTTAATGTCTAATACATCCTATATGCACAAAAGTAAAATCATTGCATGTTTAGGAGCCACCAAACGCTTCTCGCATTTGAAGAAGAAAACTCCCCGCGAATTGAAAAATCAAAAGCTTGTGAAAATAAATGAGATGAGTTTATTTCTAAAAAGTAGTAGATTGCCAAAAGTGCATTCAGATTCAATTATAAGATTCAAAAGTCACAACTTACCAATCATCATCTTTGTATGCACATAGATCATGAAGCGTCGGGACTCTTGGGCTTTAAGATAATCGCTATCTGGTTCTGGCTGCTCGGATGGTTCATATTCGCCACTCCTCTTCACCTCACGATTGCCAAGGCAGAAAAAGGTCAAATAATTTCTAGGGTCCTCCTCAATCCCCTTGGATTGGAGAACCTGAACGATATCTTTATACATCATCTCTATGGTTCTCCTTTGCCAGTCCAGTATAGCCTGAACAGAAGCACTCTCTGGGATCCCTTCCGGCCACATTGGGACCACAACATACACAGTGAACCTCTCACCAGCTTCAATCTTGCTAACAATCTTCAAAGAAAGTTCCTTCGGGATTAGATGCAAAGCACCAATACTCTCAACCTTTATATCGTCCGAATTCCACCCGAATGAGCTTCCAAGAAAATACTGGTTCTCAATATAAATGAAATGCCTAGCCCGTCTAATAGCATGAATATAAGCATCTTGAATGCTTCGATCAATTATATTATCTTTACCACTCACAAGACCTGCTTGGGCAGCCTCTTCTGGAGTTTCAGGGAAGCCAAAAGCGGCCCCACCATCAATGGATCTGAAAAGCTGAACATTCCAAGTCTCCTGATCATCTGGGAACATAACTGGAGACGGGGGGATAATAATACTATCAAGCTCTCTAAGATTGAGAAGGACATCTTTTCCACCTTGCTTTTTCCATCTCTGCTCGAAATTAAAAAGAACATCCCAAGCAACGGGTCCTTCGAGACGAGAGTGAATATCATGCCAAGGCTCTCTCGGTCCGCCTTTTGTGATATCGGCACCGGTGAAGTTCGGCTGGTGGAAATCATCATGGTGGGCCGTGTCTAATGTCCTAAAAAGTGAATGAAACGGAGAATCGTATCTCCCATCACAAAGATCGAGACCACCAACAAAACTCATGATCCTCCTTTGCCGTGATTCTCCACTCGGCATCTCACCATCCACAATCACAATCTTTTGGTGATGAGTAAACATTGTGGAAATTTGTAAATCTTGAATCATGCTTCCACCGTCATCAGGATTTCGAGGACATAAAACACAATGCACGTCTGTACCTTCAAAGAAATTTGCGGTCTCTTCATCATGGGTGGCCATCAAACCGTCTTTCTTAAGTAGATCAACAGAGGTTCTATCATCCCAAACAAGCATAAGAACTGCAACACCTTCGTTTGCTTTCTTTTTGAGCAGCTCACCAAGAGTGATGTCTCCACCGGGCTTCTGCCTCCTCGAGTCCCTTATTAAGGCAATTTCGGTATATACAGACCAACCCGTAATGTAAATAAGGTGTCTAGCTTTAGTAATTGCATCAAAGATATCTTCCCAACATCTGTGGGGCTCATAGTACTTGCCGCCAGAAAGAGGGATTTTGGGTATAAATTTGTCGGGGATATGAGCATCTTGGTACAGAGAAACCTTGCAATCGTGTCTCTGCGAGAAGAAAGTGTAAGGAACCCCAGGAAACTTAGAACTTCTTATTCCGCGAGCCCAGTTACGATCTTGAGTAACATCAAAATACTGTAGCCTCACATGTATCTTAGAACCTGCCTCTACAGGATTTTTGTCTTCATCCAAGAGCTCAACCCATCTATCCACTTCTTCCCCGTCTAAGAGTTGATGAACAGGTACATAAGCTCTTCCAATCAATGTTGCACCGATAGGATTATCGTCCTTAACAGTAAAGATCACATTGGAAGCCATATGACCGCAGTAAATGTGAAAGGACTCGTACCACTTAGGGTTGTTGGGTTCATTCTCTATCATTCTGGTCCGCCCAACTCTCGCCTTTTCTAAATCAATACTTGCATAAATTTTTGGAGTTCCTTTGCCAAAACCGACTGTCTCCTCTATGTTTTCCATGAGCTACAATGATATTTACACCAATGAATAAATTTAATCAACACAGAAAACTGAAGTTCCATTTCTAACACATGAAAATAGCCTCATCTAAGACTCTCATGAAGCATTACTTAAAGTAGGACATGATAATTTCATTGGATTTTATTTAACAATGATTACAGAACTTCCGGTTTGAAAATAGATGTAAGATGAAAGTAAAACAAACAAAAAGTAGGAAAAAAAATTCGACATTTTCTTCAGTGGAGTGAATTAAGGATGCAACAATATATAAAAATGATGAGAAACTTCTATGTAAAAAATGTACAGACAGAGATTTGGCAAAACATTTGCTTGATACAACTATAGATGATTGAATACATAATGTATAATTTACTAGCATAACCTTTTGGTTTGAACTTTGATTTCTATGTTTACAAGAAGTACCCAGGATTCTTAATTCTCGATGGAGAGCATATGTTAACCCAAATGAACAAGAAATAATTAAGTCTCATTTCTTAACATTTAATGGGTGTTTACACACAATATAAGGCTCCATCCAATAACAAATGGAAAATACTAGCAAAAACGATAGATTTTTGTGAAAAGTTGGAAAATAAGTTGAGTGATGTGATGAGACATTCTCTTACGCTTTTTTTTTTTTTTTTTTTGCCTTTTTGGCCTTTTTTCTATGGAAAAAATTTCTTTGAAGGCGGTCATCCTCAAATATGTAGAAGGATGGAGGTTTACTCGTAAAAATAGCATGATATGGAGAGCACGTCACTTAACTCATTTTCCAACTTCTCACTAAAATTAAATGTTTTCCCATTATTCATCAAATGGTGCCTAAACGTTTTCATTGACCTCTGGTGCAATATGTATATGAGCCTGTTTTGTTGAGTAACTTAGATATTAGAACATAAATGAACAAATGAGATTAAGAAAAATTATAAACAATGTCATAGGTAGTGATCCAGATTAATTCATATCATATATACCTTCGTAAATATACCAGAGCCACCACCCTCTCCCGGGTGCAGCTTATCGACCTCATAGACCGTGACATGAAGAGTTCCGTGAAGCAAAATCTGAGCCATTATTACCTGCACGAGCACAAGGAAAATGACATTACTCGCTTCCTGCTAAAGACCGTACGAAATTAATCGCAATTTACATAGTTACAGGCAGTGGTATATTATCAACCATCTACGAATCTTATTCCACGCTATATATTAAAGGAGAGGATCAAGCACTTTGCTTTGTCTATCAAATTACAAAATTGCTCTTCCTTAAATATAACAAGAATACCAAGATTCAAACCTATGCTCTTTACTTCAATAACATACAACTTAACCACTTCAGCGAACATTAATCAAATTGACTCAAAATGTATAAAAAAAAATAAAAATAAGAATAATCAAGAATTACAAGGTATAACATTACAGACAAAGAGTATGCCACGTATTCTACTTAAAATAAACCGTATTATTATTATTATTATTATTATATTGAGAAGGCAAAGTATTATATTGAAATGAACATGAAAAGAATTCAAGCATATCAACATATTTTGTTCTGCTTCGTTTATGGCATCCTATGGTAAATTTAAAATAGGAGCCTCTTATAGATAATGTCATTGAATCATAAGATGCTTAAAATATGGTTCTAGGAGCGAACAAAGACTCTCGAGTAAAACGAGCACAAAAGGTAACCATATCAACTGAATGAGTTAAAATCTAGTAGAGAAACCTTGAATCAATTGGATTGTAGTGACAGTAACGAATCGAGCAGCCCTAGTAGCGAGGATATAAATTCAGGAACATGGGTTGTATATAGTATAATAATATACACACATTTTGAGGGAGAACGAGAGAGAGAAAAAATGAAGAAGAACTGGTGCGTAAATATGAACAGATTAGCAATAAAGAGAAGTAAAGGAACACTGACTTTGAATTGAGAGGCCTGAATTCGTAAATAAGAGGAATCGAAGCCGTCGAAACAGTCAAATATGATCCGGTTTGTGCTGTAAGAAATGCGTATGTATATATAGGGAGAGAGAGGGGGGATAGCGATCCGCCAAAACAGGCCTTAAATGAAGGGGAATACAACGTTCAAAGGAAGGTAAATAAATACAATAATAAATCAGAAGAAGAAGAAAAAAAACGAAAAAAGAAAAAAATGTTATTATTTTATATATGCCAGGACCGGATCTTTGTGCTATTATTACTAAATGAGTGGGATTTGTTTTCATGCCCATAAAAATGTAGTTTAGTTTCTAAAAATGTCATTGTTACCATATCAATGTCATGAAAAGGATTATTTTCAAGCACTAATAATATTAGGGTATATTTTAAATGCACCTAAATAATTCTCTTTTCATCATACAAAAAGTCAAACTTACGTCAATTCTTAACCTAAAAAATAGTGTCAACCCCATTCTATTCACCCAGGTTTTCATACATTAAAAAAACGCTGCTTATTTATCTTCTCACACTTAAATTTTTAAAAATTAAAAATTAATTATCAAACTCTATTCATTACTCTTTCACATGTCTACAAGAGTACGAGATATAGAATTCTTATCTGTTGGAATTGCAACAACGAGAATAACTTTTTTCTTCTTCTTCTTCATCTCTTCTCAGTGGAAGTTGTATATATTGAGTTCCTCTTCTTCTCTGTTGGAAGCGGCACCGTAATATCGATTCGGTCTACTATTAACTCAAGTTCCTCTTCTTCTCAATTTGAAGCAGCACCGTAATATCGACGGACCGAATCGCACACTGTAAGTAATACTAACGAACCCTAATTTCATTTATTTTACCCTCCTTCCTCAAACCAATTGCTTTTATCTGCATTCAGAACTTCTATTTCAATTGTTTAAGTTTATCTTTCTTTTTGGAAAAAAATGTTAAATTTGATAATTAAATGACTTTAGGCTATATCACCCACCTAAATTGTCATTTGTTCAGCTTCAGTAATATTGAGAAACTTAGTGTAAGCTTAAACTAACTTGTTTTGGTTGAGTGTCATAGTTAAATTTAGGTGATACAATGATACATATGAGTTGTTTGGTTAAATGCCACAATGAATGTTTTGACAATCCATGTTTATTGTAACAGAAAAGCTTTGAATTAGATATTTACTTTCTTAATTAGCTGAATCAATATCTCTATTAATTATTTATTAGTTTAAAACAAAATTGCCCCAAACTAAATTCTTTTAATTTGTTTGTTGTTGAATGATTGCACTATTAGAATGTAAATAATATATTCTCCTCATCATTATTCCTCTTTCAATTTATGTTGAATCACTAAAGAAATATAAAATAGAATTCCCATAATTTCAAAATTGTTATTTTTCTTGTAAAATGATAAAATGGTATAAGTCAAAAATCATGAGTATCGTACACTTAAAAAATAGGAACAAACTATAACAAAAAAGATTGCTTTTTCCTTATTGATATTAATTATTACTTGTGGGAGAATTTTTTATATGATTTGTTCTACAATGTTTATTTTAGTTTCGCCGTGTGTCAAACATACCCGTGCTGCTAACAATTACAATATTCATAATGTTCTTATCCACTATTATTTTGTTTTTTATTTTGAGTACTAATTCATAATGCTATTAATCCACAGCCTTTAGGCAGTCATCAAGTAGCTCATTTGGATCCCAATTAGTTTTTGGACAGTATAAGTAATGAAACTAGCAATCTATTTGCTCCAAAACCCTTCAGTAGCACAACCCATTTTGTTTCACAAACAGAGACTTTATTTTTTTTTGGTGGCTCTTTTATAGGCGTGCTTGGTTCAAACCAATCTTCTTCACCTTTAGCTGCCACGCCAGTGTTTGGTAATTGACCATCACCATATTTTCGATATTCAAATTTTGGAGCATCACTAACTCCTACATGTAATAATCCATCATCTTCATCATTTCGAAGTAAGTACTTAAAGTGTTTTCATAAATTTTAATTAAGTTTAAGTGCAACATCGATGAATGCTAATTCCCAAATTTTCTACATTCTATTAATTATTTCTTTCAAAAATTAGGTCCTAAATATAAGACAAAAGCATGCTTCTAGCGGTTTTAAGTCTTTCAGTACATAATCAAATTCTTTTGGAAGTAATTTGCAGTCACAATCAGCATTTTGGAATAGTCTATTGGGTTTCATTATACCATTTGGTAGCACTGGCTCCGGGTTTGATGTATCCAGTTCTTCAGTTTTTACATCAACCACTTCAACATTAGTAGCTTCAAGCCCTACAACATTTGTGGCTTTAAGCACTCCTACTTTTGGTGCTTCAAATGCCAGACCAAGCACTATCAGTATCCCGTTACTTACGGTTTTGTCTTGAACTATCTAACTTTTATGGTTGAAATATTAATTAAAATCATGTCAAAAGATATTAGTATATTTTATATAACTTCTTTATGATGTTTTTATTGCATATTTTTGCCCATCTATAGACACCTTAAATTTATGCTCATAATAATGTAAAAGGAATCGAAATCCATACCTTATTCACTCGTATTGGCTTCCCGTACAATTTCATCATGTTTAGCACATTTATTGCCAGCATTTGACAAAAGAAGTATCAAAAATCAAAATTAAAAAAATGGGACTATAAAGCAGGCAGGCTAAACAGATAGTTATACATGTACGAAAGCATAGTTACTGCCACGAGAAACACTTACGTAGTCGACATCTTCTTCACTTCAAAATTCTACAAACCCATAACCTTAATGAAGATTAGTAACTATCTTTGGGGACATACACGTTAACTGAAATAGACTACTGCTAGACTACTGCACACTTGCACAGGATGTTAGCACCAGTTAGTGCTCTTTGAGTTACGCCTCATTTCATTTTTATGCCTTTTAGAACACTTTTCTGTTACAAAATATCAAATACGTGCATATATAGTTTTTTACTATAAATTCATATTGGTTACTGCTATATATGGATATGAATCTTTAAATATACATGTTGCTACTATATATTGGCCCCTTAACTTAATTATTGTGGTGATTTAATCTTTGTTGCTGGCTGTTGCTATGGATTGCTACTTTTATGTAAGACTTCTGATATATATTTTCTTATTGTTCTTAATTATATTCCATGAGGAAGAAGGATTATACATTTTGCTGTCTTATATTTTCCTTCATATAAATCTGTTTATGCACATCATAATGTTATTTGTTGTTCTGAAAAATGTTAATGTGATTGTTATCTATTTACTTATTATTTGTTGTATGGTTTATTTACAATTTTTAATTCAAAAAGCTTATGCATTTTCAAAACATTGAATTACACCAAACCCCAATGGCTAGCTTTTACCGTAAGTGCTCAGACCTCCACTATGGAGGTCATGAGTTTCAATTTATCCTCCCCCAGTTATGTATTTTTAGAATGATAAAAAAGATACAACAAATTACTAAAACTTCTATAAAGATGTAATGGATATAGTCTTCGCATTTTAAACATCTCATATAATAAAACATTTATTAAACCACACTTTCATAACGCTGGAGAAGTAGAACCTACCAACAGGGCCTATTTGAACAAATAAGTACCTCCTATGGTAATTCTTTGGTTACCTGGAACCAACACAGAACAAGTATTAGCTGGGCCGAAAGTTTTCTCTAGCTCTTGCAATAGATGCTTTTAAAAGAGTTTATTTATCACACTTTCAGCAAGACTAGAGAGCTATGATTTTCATATATCTTTATGTTATTTTCTTATTTTTTTTGCCAATATTTTATAGTTGTGTCTTCTGTATACCACGTGTATCTTCAAATGTTGGATTTTTTTTTCACGAAAGAGGACAAGCATTTACATTTCATACATATTTTATTCAGGAAACTGAACGTGAACCTACATTTAATGTGGATTATACTCAAGAAGAGAATCGTATATGTGATGGTGTGAGATGGGATTGCACAAAACATTTTACCTTGAACCAGGAATTTTTATTTTCAATTTATATTTAATTTATCATATATTCATCAAATGTTCCGCAACATATACATAAATTATATTGTAGGTTTTCAGTTCACGAGATGAACTCACATCATGGTGTAAACAAGTTGGTAAAAGTTGTGGAGTTGTTGTCGGAATCAAAAAATCATATTACAAGAAATATGAACATAGAGCTAAAATTACTTATGCATGAGAAATGAGTGGTCAATTTAAAGCAAGGCAAAAAAGAAGAAAAATAATAAAAAGCGTACTAAACACAAGGGTACAAAAAAGTGCGATTGTCCATTTATACTTAAAGGTATCAAGCTCGCAGATAATAACCAAGTGGAAGATACAGGTGGTATACGGAAGACACAACCATCCTATAGACAAAGATACAACATTTGAAGGACATGCCTTTGTCGGCAGACTTGCAAGTAATGAAGAGCAGATCGTGTGTGACTTGAGCATATGTGGGGTTAAGCCTAAAAAAATTCTTCGAATCCTTAAACAAAATGACCCTAAACAATGCTTTAACTACAGATACCTTATACAACTATAAGGCGAAACATAGAATTAGTGAGATGTAAGGGAGGTCAAAAATCAACACCTATTAACGATTTTAAATAAGAGGCGGTATGTAGAGTTCCACAGAATGAGTGAAGACACGGAGGAGTTATTAGATATATTCTTTGTACATCCGTATTCTTTACAACTACCCAAGTGTTTTCCTGATGTGTTAATAATGGAGTGCACAAATAAGATAAATAGGCACGCTTTGCCTTTGTTGGAGATATGTGGTGTTACTTCTACCGTAAGACTTTTTTTGTTGCACACGTATACTTGAGGCAGGAGAATGAGCCAAACTTGATATGGGCATTGTCATATTTTGAAGAATATCCTTTAATCTATCCACAACACTCTTAGTGGTAGTAACTAATCGAGATTTAGTACTGATGAGCACCATTTCAGTTGTATTTCATAATGTCACACACTTACTGCATATATATGGCATATTTTTAAGAATGATGAGGGCCATAGGAAGAAAACATTTGAAAAGAAAAAGGATTGGGACACATTTTTTAATTCATTCCATGCGTTAATTAAGTGCCCCGCCAAAGAGTCATTTTACTTCGGATCTTGAGAAGTTTAAGGTGCAATATAAAGAAAATAAAGATCTTCTCACTTATATAAATAACACTTGGTTCTCAAAATATAAAGAGCGATTTGTTTGTACTTGGACAAATTATGTTATGCATTTTGGGAATGTAACCACAAATAGGGTTGAGTCACAACATGCCGCCTTGAAGAAGTACTTAGGGCCATCACAAGGAGATTTAGTTGGTAATTTTAACATGACCCACAATCTTCTTATATCGCAACATATAGCTATTAGGGCCTCATTTTCAAAAAAAATTAAGCTACAACATGCATCAGCTTTGTATTCTATAATTCAATTACTTTGATATCATTTGTGTCATCTCATGCTTTGGATATATTATTAGCGAATATGTCAGAATTGATGTATCAGCTTATGGCTGCGTAGTGAAACATACCCATAAGTTTGCTTTGTGCTCACAAAATTGTGCAATGGAAACGTGAAGGACATGACATTCCATTATTATCCATCCATCCTAAGTGTAAGAAATTGATTGACATTCTTAGAAATCTTATCCCCTAATAAGATTGACTATTAGCGGGAAATTTCTTTATTCAAAAAAAATATTTGATGTTGCAACTGAAGAACAAAAATGCATGATGTTAAAGATGTTATTAGAGCTTGGAAATCCAGCCTCCACAAACTTGGAGCCCCCGTCTAAAAATAAGGTTGTGAAGGGTAGGCCAAACATATACAAGAAAAAAAGAACCAGGAAAGATAAAATAGCACAAAAGGAGATCCTACTTTATTTGAGTTTGTAAAGATAAAGGAAGAACGAGAAGCATAACAAATGGTTAGCAATACCTCCAAAGCAAAGCGATTTAAAATATCGAGTACGAGAAATAATCTTAAGCACAAAACCTAAGAATCATATATCGAAGCTACTAGCGTAAAAACAAAGACTGGCCAATTGACGTATACAATGGCGGAACATAAGCGAGGGGAATTCTACAATTAAGTTTTGGCACTCTTTGATCCAAAGATTAGGCATCTTATTATTGACAGGGTGAAAAATGTTGCATCAGCTGGTCACTGCGGTAATAGATGTTGTGCTGATCTTCCAGGGCTAAGTCCAGATGATGGATGGGCGACTGTTAGGCATTAAATGCTGGTGGAATTACGAGTCCACAAGGAATTATAGCATGGGTATGTTAGGTGGTCAACAACACTACACTTAAGTGGAAACTGATTTGGAATTATTTTGAAACTTATAGCTTTTCAAAAAAGTATTGGATGCAATTTCTTGAAATGGGATGCTTGTTTGCTATTGCGTTCAATTGCATTCTTTGTATTTTATCTCCACAACAATATATAACATACTTGCCTTTGAGGTTGGGTCCAACAAATGAGATTATGATTATTCAAATGGTATTATATGATGATAACCACTTTATGAAATTCTGTTGGAAGCAAGGGTGCTCCTTTTCCACATATTGTTCCTCAGTGGCAATATCATCGTTATAAATAAGCAACTATATGGGAAAATATAATTTTCGAGATCATTATTTAGCATTCTCATTCAATCCAAAGTTGCTTAAGCGAGCTAAAACCGTATTACTTATACTCTAAATCTTTATTTAGCATTCAATTTTCAATTTAAATCATATAGATTATCTTATTTTATTTATCATTTCCTTTTTATGTTCATTTGAAAGTTTAATAGAATCAAATTGCTATAAAAAATGACTTATTTTAATTGTTTTTATCATTCCAGTTTATTTGACTCATCCGCCATGTCTCTCAAGTTTGCGTGAACTATGCTAGCTAGAAGGTACTTCGCTTTTGAATTTATTCACTATTTTTTATTTGTAATTCTTTGTGTAATTTTTTGCATTGAATTTGGGAAAGGTGTTCCACAATTTTCTAAAAAATTCATGTTATATGGTGAGTTCTAGCCTACAGTACCAGTGAATGTAATCATTAACTTTTTTGAATTGGCCAAATTTGTACACTAATAGTAAAAATAACGTTTTAGATACATTTGCTTGTGAAGATCTGAATGTTTTGAATTAATCAATATAGTGTGCAAATGCAAATTTTACCTATAGGTTTTCCATCTTTGTTGGCTACCAACTTTTCACATATTCAAAGAACAAGATTAGTGATGATGGTTAGCGTTGTGGCTGGTGTGTATAAAGGGGTGGAGAGAGACAGCCGGTTAGATTGTCTCGTTACATGGAAATAAATTTTGGCCTTGGGCCAGGGGTGTGAGTAGGGGTGTGGTGGTGCAGATGTGTTAGTGTTTTTCTTTATCTGCAAATTGCATGATGCTGAGTTGAGACTCGTGAGTGCAACTTTATTATGTTTGTTGATTTTAGTTTTATATGTATAATATAAAACAACATGAAGTAACATTATTAAGCTTGGTATCCTTATTTATCATAGGCATCTTATGCTAGGTTATTTCGGTTCTATCTATGAAGTAAAACAAAAGGTTAACCATTCTCCATGGCTTAGTAAAAAAAAACATTATAACATATTCACTCTATATATAGTTGGTCAAATCTTGTACATAGGCGTATGCTTGGAAATAAAAGACCCAATTCTTCATCCAACGGGTTAACATCCAGAAATTTTTCTTCTCAATTTTGTGTATGGATTGTTTCTTTAAGAAATTTAAAATCTTTTATGTTACATTGAATATCAAATTTGAGGAGAGTAAGGATATGTCCTGAATTAAACCCCAAAATATTATTTTGGTTAAATCAAAACAAAAGATGGGCAATGTTTTAGGTCAGTAGAGGCAGTAAAAAAAAAGGAAAAAAAATATTTCTTCTTTCTTTTTTTTCCTCCAACCAGAAAAGGAAGGAGTTGATTAGTTGAAAATCCTCCATTGGTGATGGAGGTGTACAAGAAGACGCCTTTTAGGGTCCATCAAAATCAATTGGTAATAGAAGTTATGTTGATTTGTTCTTGAGAGAGGGGGTGGAGTTTTAATTTGTTAATTTTAATTTTTAAGAGAGATAGTTTAGGAAGAAGAGCCTCGATCTTAGTCAAAAAAAATTTCTATGATTTGTGATATGAAATATCATATAATCATTAAAAATGTATTTATTATAATTACTATTTTATATTTTTTTCATAGGTATTATGACTTGTACATAATTTTTAATTAAATTTATTAGGGAAGGAGAGAATTGGTGTTGTGAGAATCCCGACGGGACCCCACCCAATGCCGTTCGTCATGTGGCTCGGTTTGAGACGATTTTCGTACCCTTTTTGGGGTATAACACTGTCTGCGCAATCAGATTGGGTTCAAGAATTATGTAACGGCGAGGAAAGGTATTAGGCATCCGCGTCACCCTTTCGGCGTCTAAATTTACATGCTCATTTATAATTTTTTTTAGTCTCATTTTTTATTTTTTTTTGGCCCAAAGATGCATATATATCAATTTTATTAACATGAAAAAGTGATAGCACGAATTACGAGGTAAAAATGGGAAAAATAACCAAAGACGGTTGACATTATCTAAAGACCGACCAGTCATTACCTGTGTACTTATTTCTTAAGTTTGGTGCAAGGGAGCATGCAAAGGTTGATTTAAGGCCAGACTTGAGATTTTTTAATGAATTTACAGTGTATTCTCAGTCCAAAATTAATCTACGTGTCATACGAGAATTCTTGGTCCAATTTCGGATTATTTAATATGTACGCAATATGTCTTTATATACAACATTCACGTATATACACAACAAACAGATTATATACATGGAAAACAGTTAATGAATTTGAAACCGAGGGATTTAACAAAATAACGTATTTCCGAAGGCAAAATTATTTTGTCTCGATTGCTACTTAGAATTTATTACAAACTAGTCTCAGAATTACGGATACAATTTGTCTCGAGCCTTTGTCCGAACTCTGATTTCTCATCCCAGGTTCTCTCTTGGACCTCTTTTAAGCTCTCTCCATTCTGCCTCTATTCGGAGGCCCGGCCCCCTCTGCTTCTCTATTCTGTTTTCGTTGATATAGAGTGAGGCTGGGCTCTTGTAATCGAAGATCGATTGGGAAATAGCATAAACCGATTCGCGCTGCAACTAAAGACCAATCCTTGCGCATAAAATATCGACCCGTGCATCCCATAGATCGATCGGTCAATGACAAAACCGATCGACATATGGGTTTTGATTTCAAAAACCGATCCATTACAAGGACAAACCGATCCAATTGGCCAAAGACCGAACCGTGATAACCATAAACCGATCGGTCATATGGATAACTGATCGGCCACTTTAGTTCAATATGCCATTATCGAATTTTGTTAGTCTTAAAGAATAAAGTTTGACCTCTTAATGCGAACGGAGCCAAAATCTCCCTTTACGGTGTTATTCGAGGCCAATATTGATTTCCAATGTTATTCTAACTCTGCCCTTGATTATTTCTGATAGTGAATAGTACTTCCTTCCAAGGGTCGCAAATTTGCGTGGCCACAGGTGTTAGTAAAAAAAATGTCTTTAGTTTATGATATGAAACAAATAACATATAGTTGCTAAAAATGTATTTATTACAATTACTATTTTATATTTTTTTTCCATGGGTATTATAACTTGTATGTAATTTTTAATGAAATTTATTAGGAAAGAAGAACTTGAGTGTTAGTAAAAAAAAAATGTCCATAGTTTGTGATATGAAATATCATATAATCATTAAAAATGTATTTATTTACAATTAATATTTTATATATATTTTTTAATAGTATTATGACTTGTACGTAATTTTTAATGAAATTTAAACGATGTAAGTTTTTTTTTTTATTTTTATTTTAATGCAAAAGTTAATATTATTTAATATTTTTACTTTTAGCGATGAAACATTATAGTCCCTGTATTATTTAATTTATTTCAGTAAACTTACCCCACCACTGGGTGAATTGCAAGTTTTTTCAAAAAATTGGTGGGGTGAGAAGAAAGTATTCTCATACTGAGGTGAGAAGACGGATTTTGTAGATGTATTTTAGAATACCCATAAGGTTATGAGAATGTTGCAACCGTACCAAAAGTATTATTCGTTTTCATAAAACATTTTTTATATCAATTATCGAAAAATGTCCTGTAATCCTAATTTTCATTTTTTATCCACTAGACATTTAAGCACAAGCTATACTTATACACATTTGTTTTCTGTGCTTACTATAAAATACAATTTTCCAATGTTCAAGTAGCTTAATGGTAAATTGTTTCCGTTTGTAACTTATAGGTCATAGGTCCATGGATCACTAAGTATATTTTTATTTAATAAACAAAACGCAAGGAAAAAATAGGAAACACAAAAAATTAATATCATAACCACTTCTTAAACACAAAAATGTTTGTGCACATTTGATTTATATGCCCAAATAGATCTAAGTTATGATAAGAAAAGAAAAGAAAAAAGGTAGCTCAACTGTTAAAATTATTCTTAGTAATCAAAATGTCGTGGGGAAACTTGGCATTAATGTATTATTTTTTTCTAACATTAATGACAATAAAAAGAAAAATAAGAAAATTACCAAAAAATTGTCTCATGACCGGAATCAATTGCCTTCCCGTTTATAAATAAGATTAACAATTGAAAAATCACTTAGAGGTACTCTTCCATCTCAATTGTTAACATTATTTAATTTATTTTATTTTATTGGGATATTTAAAAATGGGCTTGTTTGTAAAAGTTTTTTGTAAAAGAATCGGGTATAATATTTTTGTAAATTAAATGTCTATATTTGACCAAACTCTAAAAGGAGTGCAAAGTTAACTTTGCAGTATATTTTTTTTTATGAAATCATATAAAATTAAGTTTGCACTACATTTTTTAGCATGTTATAATAAATAAGTGTTTAAATGACAGTACTTTAAAATAAATTACATATTCAAAACCTATTTATTAATAAAATGCACATAATAATTTTTTTAGAATTATGCAAAGTTAAGTTTGCATTCCTTATATTTTTTAAAATATTATTATATATTTGTGTTTATTTGAAATTTTTTAAAGTTTTACGAATGAAATATAGGAATATACTTGTTAAAAAATATAGACACGTCATGCAAAATAAATTTTCATTAAATTTTTTTGATTGCAAAGTTAAGTTTGCATTTAATCAAATTCCTTATTTTAAAATAAAATTGATAAAGAAGCCCTTATTTCGGAATGATAATGATATCTAAGCCCTTATTTTTTAAAAATATTATCCGTTAGTTTTTTTAACAAAAAATATTGTCAAGCAAGACATTTTACCTCATTTCCAGTATTTTTTTGGTACTTAAGCTAATAATACCTTGGACATCAGAAGTATCAAAAAAGAAAACGGTAGTGTGCTCTATGGTGTAGTTTGGTTAGGATTTTAAAAAATATTTTGGGTGTTTT
Source organism: Lonicera japonica (assembly GCA_021464415.1). Taxonomy (NCBI): domain Eukaryota; kingdom Viridiplantae; phylum Streptophyta; class Magnoliopsida; order Dipsacales; family Caprifoliaceae; genus Lonicera; species Lonicera japonica. Next base: position 5,621,923 of record CM038467.1, on the reverse strand, counting down.
TTTTAATAAAAAAAAATCGTGTTCAGTTACCCATTTTAAAATTTTCATTCAAGTAAAAAGATTTTATTTTTTTTGTTTATTTTTCCTTTTGTATTTTAGAAAAGTTTTAGGAAATGAATAAAAAATAAAGATTATACTTTTCGTAAAATTTTAAAAATAATAGTACCGTATATAAATCAAATTGAAAAACTGTTTTAAAAAACACTTTTAAAAATAAATTTAAAATTAAACATTTAAAAATTCAACCAAGGGCACGTCAAAATTATTAACTTCTTACTCAAACTTTGACTTTGAAACTATAATTATGTAATATAATACTTTGACTTTGAAACAACAAAAAACAGGGGCCGCCCAATTCTAATTTCTACTAGTCTAGAAGAAAACACGTTGAAATTAAAAGTGAGTCTATCATATCTCTTTTGAAGGCTCGAAGCTAAAGAAAGCAATGTTCTTTGTAACGTAATATGGCAGGTTGGGGCTGTGTTATATAGGTGGGCAGGCAATTATGCTTTGGTTACAACAATTTTTTTTTTATTTTTTTTTCATAGATTGTTTAAGGTCAAATATTACAAAACATAAGTGTATTATAAACATAAAATTAGGAGAATAAGAATTTAAGAAATAGACGTCCTCTGCTTTACTATTTGCACGGAATTTTCTAGTTGTCAGATCAAATTTAATTAATTATGAGAATCGAACTTTTGAACCTTTGATCCTCTCCCCTACAAAATTTTGATATCAACTACCAATGCTATTGTGAATCTGTGATGTAAGAATGTTTGCACACAGTCTTCTAATTGTCGGATCAAGTTTAAGCATGAGAATTGAACTTTTGTTACCTTTTAATTCGATCTTTAATCCTCTCCCCTATAACACTTTGATATCAAGTACTAATGTTACTGTGATATAAGAATATTTGCCAAAGAAAATTTATTTGACTTTTATAACTATAACATACATGATCTCTCTCATCACAGGAGTACAATCAAAATATATGAAGGAATTTTTTTAATCAAACCGTTTTAGCCACAACAATGTTCTGTATCTTCATCGCGTTAATTTATTAAAATGCGCTTAGTGTAACCACTCAAATATCGATCATACGTACATCACTATATAATGGAAAACTCTTAGTATATATTTGAGTACTATTTGGGCGAGAATTCGAGTGGTTAAATGTGAATATTATGAATTGTGTTTGTATAATAATATTATTTTACGATGATTATCATTATGATCAAAATAATATTTTATGATTGTTTTAATTATGATCTTGAAGTTAAAACGTTTGCATTTGAGTTTTACCAACCTCCTTCGAACCTTTGTTGGAGAGCCATTTTGAAGTAATTTTTAGTGGAACCTTACATTCGGTTGTGAAGTGTTATTATAGATTTGTGTTCTCCTCCATGAAAATGTCAAAATCGTATATTTATTTGCTCAAAATAGTTACAGGGTGAATAAGAAATTGTCGCCCAAAACAAACCTACTTGAGATGAAAAATTGGAATGAAAAATGATAAGTCATATATGGGAACTTAATTTGTGAAAAAATTGATAGGTTTGTAAGGAATCACATCTTATGAGCTTGTTAAGCATTCAAGAAAAATAAAGACTCTCTCTCGCACTTATAAGGAGGTGCAAATCACAGTTTCATGACAAACCATGCAACAACTCATGTGCGCATGCACCTACGAACACGAATGTTGACCCAGAAAAGGCCAACCGCACAAGGCCATGTTTTGCACCCGAATTTTTTTTTCAGTTCATTTCCATTATGTAACAACCACTTTATTGCAGTCCATTTTGGTTTTAAAGGCAATTGAATTACCTTTTAAGTGGAGATTAAAATTCAAAAACCAAAACGTTTTTGGTTTAATGCATGCAATCCCAAATCGGTTTTGATTTAATGCATGCAATTAATGTTTTTGGTGATGTTCTTCTCCCGTTCTATATATATATATATAGACAAACACACAGCTAATTCACAAATTCTCATATCTTTCGCTCCTGAGTGATGCTTAAGTGTTAGACATGCTTTAACCATTTTATCTTAAAAAACGGATGCCTTTAGCTAGCATATATCAAAGCACTCTGATGAGGCGACATAATTATTTTGAGAACATTGTGTGATACACAAAATTTAGTTTCAAATTTTCTTTCTCTAAATTCATCAATTTCTAATTTATCATTCTACTATAATTTGGCCATTTTGACTAACATCCTTCCCTTGAAATTTGTTTCATTGGAATCTCAAAACTCCTTGATAAAATGAAAAGATTATAATATTAGAATGATAGTGATGACACTGTCACCTAAAAGCTACACAAATATTAATCTCATAAATTTCATACTACAATTATATAGGAAAATACATAAATTGTTGCTGTATTATTGTCGCCTAATTATTATCTACTTGTATTTGTAGGGTGCAAGACTACTTAAAAATAAATAGTGTTATTTGTAAAATCAGCTGCGAAAGTGTACTTGTATTTTTACAAATAACACTTTCTAAGTAACCCTACATTCTAAATATAACCATTAATTTCTTTTATAAAAAATAATAAATTATTAAAATTAGAGGATATGTAGAAGATTGCATCAAGAATAATAAAAAAATGTGAATATTAATGCGAAATACTTGGATTGGAGGTTCTGTAGCTCTATTCATCTCTCCTATTTTAAACTAGTAAGAATCCTTTTATTCAAAAAAAAAAAAAAGAACGCAGAATCCTATCGCCCAAGTTGACCCCTTTTATCAGAGTCCCGTATCGAAGTGTTGATACATTTTGTCAAACAACGAGGATAGAACCCAACATGCAGCCAAACATAAATAAATAAATATGGGTATGGTTTCAATGGTTACTTCTCTTTTTGTTTATGAATGATTATTGTAATATTAACCATTGGATAAAAAATCAATAGTTGAGATCAAATGTTAGTTGGTTAACATAAATAATGCACATTGAAGTAATACAAAGTATTAAATGTAACGTTAATTGGGTAACTTATTGTTACCTGATGACATGACATTTTGTTCTATTTAATTTTAAAGAATCATAAATTACATATTCATTCCATAATTTTGTAATTCCAATACAGGATATTCTTATTCCTTACACTTATAAAATGGGTGATTTTGTTTCTATTGATATCTTGCGGTTAATCTACATTGTTACGTTAATTAGCATTGTCTGCTAAATTAATCCGTAAGTGTGGATAAACTAACAAAAAAATATTATTGATTTAATTTTATAAATATTATTTTATTAATGATTTAATATTAAAAATAAATTAGATTAATAGGGATATCTACTTTAATTAAATAAATGAAAATATGGAGCTTTTTTTTTACGGGACAAATCAATAGGTGGAAGTATTAATAATATAGTTAATTGAAAATATTTTTTAATAAAACCCTTTAAAAATTCTTTAAGGGTAGGGTGTGTTTGGAATGTGGGATTTGAGAGAAGATTTGAATATGAGATTTGGATTTGGAATCTCAAATCTAAATATTTTTGTTTGGCATGAAATTATGATTTGAGATTTATAAATATATTTAAATAATGAGATTTGATACTTATCTTAAAGTTCATAATTTTCAAATTTTAAAGATAGGGTTGTTCCTTCTAGATCCTAAACTCGTGAATTTTAAAAAAATAATAATTAACTTTTAAACAAATTATTATTTTTATTATTATAAATAATACTTGTAATATTAATTATAACAATAATACTAATTAAGGATGGCAAATGGTCGTGTGTTGTCCAAACCAGAACCCAACACGCTTATAAACACATCCCAACCTGATGCAGGTTTTATTTTTTTAAATTTAAATCCGTCGCAAATAGTGTACGCATAAACCCACTCTCGTCCCATAGTAATTACGCTATATTATAAGAAATAAAATACTATAATATGGGCGGGTCAAGTCAAACGGGTTAATTTTTTGTAAGCCTGATTTCCGTCACGATGTCAAAAAATAAAAATAGCCTACTAATCAATTAAATATAAATTTTAGCGGAATAATATTTAGATTTAGAAATCAATTTTCTTATATTTGTTAAGTAAACACAAAATTTTAAACTCTTGTATTTCAAATATGTAAATTTTGAATCTTAGATTTATGAATTTTAAAGCTAAATTCAATTCCATAATCCAAACGCTCCCTAAAAGAAAATAGGAAATAAATTAAAATGAAAACAGATTTCGATTAAGAATTTAAACTAAAATGTAATCTAAATTAGTACAATTATAAATTAATTTTAATTGGTGGATATACTTCGTAATTTTGAAAAAGGGTACAAAAATTTGTTTGTTAAATATAACACATTAATTATTGAACCAAATAATTAATTATGTAATACTACATGAGATATATTTTAAGTGTTATTTAAGAAGGGGTAATTAGGCATAAGGGTCCATTCTAATAATAACATAATTATAAAGGATATTTAAAAATTAGCTGTGAAAATTAAGGCCCTGTACAAAAAAGACGCTAATATCCCTTCCTTATAACAGCTCATGTCTCATTATGACACTAACAGTAACCAGAAGGTGCTAAATGCATTTAGCACCACATGGACAGCAATCAGTATGTGTTAAATGCATTGAGCACCAACCAGAAGGTGCTAAACCACCACCTGGACAACAACCATAAGGTGTTAAACTACAACCAGAAGGTGCTAAATCACAACCAGAATGTGCTAAATGCATTTAGTATCACCTGAATAACAATCAGAAGGTGCTAAATGCATTTAGCACTACTTGGACAACAATCAGAAAGTAGCATCACTTGCACAACAATCAAAAGGTGCTAAAATGATTTTACCACCATTACAAAACATAGAATAACAAAATTAATGAGATCAACATCTACTATATTTATATATGGATATATATATATGGATCGACGTAGGGTTCGTAAAAAAAATGAAGAACGATCAGATTTTTTTTTTCAAAATCCCTGTTGGGCTGTCGAAATTGGTCGATTTCGATAGCAAAACTACTTCTGATCGTCTTGATTTTCTTTAAAGTATAGTAATTTTGTCTTCTGAATAACATATTCGAAAATCAGCTAAATCTAATAGTTTAATCAAAAGTTATATCTATTTTATGATTGCCTCTGCAGAAAAAAGAAAAAAGAGGATGATGATGAGAATGGCGCTCCTCCCGGCGATATGATTGGAGAATCAAGTTGTGGTGGTGGTGGTGGTGGTGCAGGAGGAGGTGAATCGTTAGTGAAACAAAAGGGAGTATTTGATGGTTGAATGGAATCTAGAGAGAGAGATAAGTATTGGAAGTTTAGGTGGGGGAGGAGGGCTAATAGATGTTTATATTAAGGGTATTTTTGTCCATCAACATTTATCATTTTTTTTTAAAATAAATTAATATTATGAAAGTGTCCTTATTACAAAACAAAATTATGAAATTAGTACTACTTCTCTTTATTAAACATGAGTTCGTCCTTAGTGTTATAAAATATTACGGAGTGAAGCCCTTATAACCCATTATCTCATTTAAGAAGTCGTACGCATACTTTCGTATCTGATCAAATTATTAAAAATTGAGTTTGTTTAAAACACTTTAAATTAAGAAAATATGTTTATTTTAATATTATTTTATGTTATTGAGTTGAAATTATTATTTAGTTGAATAACGACTGATAAAACAAGTAGCACAGGCTATATGAGATGCTTCAAATTAATTTTTGAATTTTTATTGTGATATAATTTGTCACGAATAATAATAAAATGACTAAATTAAAAGTATTATTGAAAGAGTTGAGTTGTATGTAATTTGTAAAACTATTATATATAGATGAAAAATCAAAGTTAAATATATTTTGAAAGTGTTATTTCACATAAACTTATATTATTAGTTAACTATAAAACTGAAATGACAAAAACACCCACAAACACTTATCCTAATATGAAATTTGATTATCCTAAATCTATTTGCCAAATAAAATCTTTAAGGAATCTTGTTTGATTGAGAGTTTAAAACATGTTTTAAAAGGTGAATTTAATTATTGTTAAAAAAAATTTCAACCAATTCAAAAAAACTCATGAAAAAAATTCAAAAAATAGTCATAACGGATTTTATTTTATAGATCTCGATGATTAGGTTTCAAATATATTTTTTTATCCAATTCTGATTTTTAAATTTAAAGTTATGATATTTTAAAAAATTTATAAAAGAGAAAATAAAGTGTAATGAATTTTGAGAAGTGTAAAATAAATTTAATTTTTTGATAAAAATTTTAAAAATTTAATTTTAAAATCTCAACTAAACACCATTCTAAAATTTAATTAAAAAATAAAAATAAAACAAGTCACTTAATAACTTACTAAAACAAACAAGTTAAATATATCAATACCTATCGATAAGTAGGGAGAAAATCCAAATAAATAAATAAATAGAGTAAATAGACGAATAGAAGGGTGTAAGCCCCCAAATCGGAGGACATGGCTTTTGCGTGATTGCTACGCTGATCGATCTTCAGGAGCAGGAAGAAGTAGAAACAGAGCGAGAGAATAAACATGTTGCTGGCCGTCTTAATCGCCAATGCCGAGGGAAATATCCTCGTCGAACGGTACAGTCGAATTATACCCATCACCTTCTCACACTTGCAAACTATATTTACTTTATGTATATTCCCCATTCTTAGCGCATAATTTTATTTATTTTTCTTTCTTTTTTTCCTGTTTCGAATTAGATAATTACTCTCTTTAGGGTTCGCAGATTAGGATTATTATGTTCTTAGGTTGGATTTGTAATTTGTTGACTATTCTTTTGATTTGATAACACTGAAACGGGTGTCTCGTTGTTAATCTAATACGATTTTTTGATGTATCACCCTCAACCTTCAAAATCACTAAGATTCACGTTACTCCCAAACGTATTGTAAATACCTTAAGGGTGTGTTTGGGAATCAAATTCTGAGCTAAGGATTGGAATTGGAGCGAAAATTGGCCTACAGAATTCTGAAGCTCGGAATTGTAGAGGATATTTTTTGCTCCAATTCCAAAGCTCGAAATTGGGCTTCCAAACACACCATAAATTTTTTATCAAGTATCAGCCTAAGAGATACGAGGTAGATGATGCAGTTTGGAGTCTAACTAGTAGTTTAGTATTGGAAGCCATAAGAGAGCAAGTTCAATTGTGGGATAAATTTAAGCTGCATTTATTGAACAATATGAAATACAACTTGTGTTTTCTTTGCCCACTCTTGTTGATGGAAGCTGTAATATGTGTTAAAACCCACTGTCCGGTCTGATTCTGTGTGAAATTTACAGTTGAAATACTGATTCAGTATTTATATTTTGTTTAGTTTCAATGGAGTTCCAGCTGAGGAGCGGCTACATTGGCGATCTTTCCTGGTTAAATTGGGAGCAGATAACCTTAAAGGTGTAAAAAATGAAGAGCTTCTTGTTGCTTGCCACAAGTATGTGATGTCAACCTTATTTGACTCTCTTTCACTTTTAGGCATTACTTCTCAATTTTGTTTTTTGATAAATTACGCCATCTTTCTTGTTTAAAGATTGGAAGTAGATAAGTGGAGTAAGTTGAGACTTCTTTTATGTTGAATTGTGCACTTACAAAGACAGATCTTCTTTCATGCTTGTAACTTGTAAGATGGAAGAAGATGTGTCCTTCAGTTTTCTGTATAACTTCAGTCTTCAGTCATCAGTTGAAGGACCAAATGTGAAAGTTTGTACCTTTCAGACTTTACAGAATTGACCAATTGGCCTTGATGCTACACACACCGAGACAGACTTTTTAACTGGTAGATGCTTGCTCCCAGAGGGAGTCTTACCCTTGTCCCTATCCAAAGTCAAATAAAGTAACTAGAAGTAATTATAGTAACTAGAGTTCAACATTATGCATGAGCTGAAAGATGGACTGATTATAGTAAGGCATCGCTTCTGTTAATTACATGGTTTGTAGCACTAGTAAAATATTAAAAATAAAGGTACTGAATAAACTTTGGTTGATTTATTCCCTCATTTGCACTTGGGTTTGACCTATTGTTTTCTTCCTCAGATCAGTTTATATTGTCTACACTGTGCTTGGGGACGTAAGCGTATTTGTTGTCGGCAAGGATGAGTATGATGAACTTGCGTGTAAGTATGATATAACATAGATCAGAACTCAAAAGTCTCTCAAAATTGCCTACCTGCGATCATCACGCTGTCCATTCTTGCAAATTAGTTATGATTGCTTCCCTGTTTTAACCAGATAGTGTCCATACTTTGACCCTTTCCTGTTCCTCTTAAGTCAGTGGCATTGGCATATCTAAGGGGGTGAGCGCCCTTATTATTAAAGTTATTTATTTATATTGTTGATTCTATCAAGTGGCAGAAGCAATATTTGTTATCACCTCAGCTGTGAAGGATGTATGTGGGAAACCTCCTACAGAGCGCCTTTTCTTGGATAAGTATGGGAAGATATGCTTGTGTCTCGATGAGATTGTTTGGAAGGTGAGGGAATTTATCAACTGGTTGGACCAGTGTATTCTATTTTTCATATAGGCTGTAGCATTTTGGGATCAATTTGAGCTCCAAATATTTTGATTGTACACCCAATTCCTAGCAGATCTCTCTTCAATATCAATGTTCATTTTACTGTTGTATAGTATCATAAAATTCGAACTGAACATACCCCTAACAATGCACTTGCAACCCGTGATTAAACCGTCTTTTGTACATGCAAAACCAAGCCATTAATGTGAACTAATGATGCTATTCTGTACTGTTATTGTGTCAAGTAATTCTTCATTATATTATCACTTTTTGTTATGAAGGGGTTGCTGGAGAACACAGATAAAGACAGAATCAAAAGACTTGTAAGGTTGAAACCTCCAACCGAGTTCTGAGTGTGAAACCTCCAACCGAGTTCTGAGTGTGAAGCTTTCCGTAGCTTTGTGATCTATTGAAGACTTCAAGCCAAGGGTAGCCATTTTCTTTTCTAATAGCATGGCCTCATGGAATTCATTTCAAAATGCCATCTGTACACAATTGCACTTTGTAGATTGCCCATCTGATCTAATGTATTTCTCTGCCACCCTTTGATGCTGAATGTTGACAATTTCAAATTTGAAATTAGAGTCACTGGTTCTTGTATTTGCAGGGATGTGTTGAGTTTGATTGATTAAACTTTGCATGTATTATAGAAATTCATTTATCATATTTTCTAAAGGGGTCACTGGTTCTTGTATTTGCAAGGATGTGATGAGTTTGATTGATTACAGTTTGCATGTATTATAGAAATTCATTTATCATATTTTCTAAAGGGGTCACTGGTTCTTGTATTTGCAAGGATGTGATGAGTTTGATTGATTACACTTTGCATGTATTATAGAAATTCATTTATCATATTTTCTAAAGGGCAATACTATTGGCATAGCAATAGTTCCTTGCCCGAGCAATTTCTTCTCAATTTTAAAAGCAAAAAAGACGAGGCGGCTTGCTATGGTAGGGAACCATTGGTCTGGCAGTAGTTTATTCCTTTCAAAATTTTGTACTTTTACTTTTCTTGTACTTGAATTATGCCTGTTACCATTATTTGTAATTTATTTACCTTCATAAAAGGTTTTTACAAAAGAAAGAAGAAAGGATCTTATCTTGAAGAAATTATGAAACGAACAGATGTCAATAATTCTAATGTGGTGCAGCTGTTTTATGATCGGTACAAAGTTTCTTTTGGCTTTGTCAAGGAGATGTTCGCTGCATTCTTGTATTTTGTAGATTTCCAAGTTCACATCTCCATATAATCATAAGAATAATCGAAGACACCATCATCAACATTGTCCAACATAAACAAATATAAGTCGCATGTACTTGTTTATGTTCAAGTTGCATGTTTGATTAATTGATTCTATTAGCAGACCAATATTTATGGAGGTGTGAGCATAACTCATTTCCCAAGAGAATATTCCCGTCGTACATATAGTATACATCGTTAAGTGTATGTATTATTTGGATTTTATGGAGTATTGACCATCCAATGTTTATGGACGTGCGAAGCAAACCAAATTATTTGGAAGAGCATATTCGTATTTAAATAACTAGGGAATGCTTTGCCTTGTTCGTTTATGTGTCTAAATAAATTGAAAGTTTTCAATCATTGAAGAATTCAATCAACTAGTTTTAAGGTAGAGAGAGATGAAGTTTGGAAAGAGCCTTCGGAACGCGATAGCTGAAACCGTGCCTGAGTGGGAAGGCGAATATATATCGTACAAGGACCTTAAGAAACAGTTGAAGCTAATTGTGAACCGTAGTAGTAATACAACAGAAGATATATGTTTCGTGCAATTATTATACAGTAACCTCAACAAGTTTCAGCAGTTTTTCATGGACAAGGAGGAAGAGTATATCATTAGATTACAGGTAAGTTGTTTCCGAAAACAGAGTACATTGTATGTTTTTAATCACGATCATAAGTTTGTTTTCGTAAGTGGAAAATGCAGGAATTGAAACATATTTTAGCGAATCTAGACTACGGTGGAGATGTGACACAAGTGCAAAGGGATCTAGTCGACTTCCATCGAGAACTAGTTTTGCTTTTACGCTATGGTGTCCTCAACTTTCAAGGTATATTTTTCACTCTTCTTTCTGAATAATTTTTTGTTCATTTTTTCTATTGGGTACGACTCATTGTTGATTCAATCTGTAAACAGTTTAATGAGAAGATGTTTGGTACTCTAGAGGGTACTATGTGGTAGTATTTCCAATTATGCGGTGAGCTTTAACGGTTCACCGTTGAGTTAGTCTAGTGGTAAAAGTGCCCGGCTAGATTTGAGAAATTCAAAATTTGAATCACGCATGAGGTGGGTGGGTGTGGGCTTCCTTTGTTATTATAGTATAATAGACTTAAACCTTCCTTATTTCTTAAAAAAGAAAAAATAAATATTGCCGCATAGTACTCCAAGAGTGTTGTTGATCGATCTCTTTCTTTAAATTCACTTATCATGTATGCAAATGATAAATTGACAAAATAATTAATCTTACTAGTAACTTTCCGTGTACAAAATGAGGTGGTAAATGTAGGTGGATTGGCATCTCAAGCGCATTGAAATTCCTACTCACCAATCAATTTAGCAACTCATTTAGGTTACAAAATTGATTATTTTTATTTTTTGTATTATTGTCAAAACAATTATATTTATTGTCAGAGTTAGGTACAACTTCAAAAAAATATAATACACTTTAAAATAATACTATACAGTATACACTGACAAAAAGACAATTGTTTTAGCATGGTTAGCCTTTTTTAAGACATTTAACATTGTTCCAAAGAAATAGACGAGCGAATGTATGTAAATGAATGAATTTTGAATGATAAATAAAAAAAATGAAAAAAAGCAGCATTGTTGAAGATAGTGAAGAAGCACAAGAAGAAGACTGGAACTTTCATCAGGTTGCCTGGGGGACGACATCCATTCGTGGCAACAGATGTGCTTTACAAAATTTTGAGGGAATGTGAAGCAATGCTTAATCAACTCTTTCTCTCCTAATTTAAGGCTTAATTACGTACATGATCGGGCCACTCCTTACAACACAAAGACTGTGAGCAAGTCCAATTGAAGCACCTCTTCTGCATCATGAAGGAAAAGAGAGAGAAGGGAATAATACTCACTTGTCCACGAGATATTCCCTTTTATGTTAATGTATATGCCCTATTTTATCTCTTTTTATTTTACTTGTATTATACAAAACTATTTTTTTTTCTTTTATGGAAAGCTAAGACAAAAAGAATCATAAACTGTATTAGAATTACGACGCCACGTATCAATCAATACATGTGTGTAATGTAACATATATTAAACTACAAAATTTAATGAAAATACTTTTTTTCTATCGATGTGGGTATTTTTTTGATACTAGTAGTAATAGATCGGAGTTGATTCTTCGAAGGAGGGAGAAGGGATCGAACGGTGGTGCAATATGTATAATATCACATGCTTAATTATTTGTGTCCAAGCCAAGATCTAATTAAAATATTTAAGTCTCATTTGGTTCGAGTTTTTAGCAAGAGATGTATCATTTTCGGAATATATTATTCCTCCAAAGTTCTCACTCTTAAACGACGGGAATAGATAATTACTTTAGGTATATTATCTTTTATATTTTCTCTTCATATCAAAATATCATTTTTACTCACAAAAAATATATTTTTCACATTTATATTGTTTTAAAAAGAACAAAAATTGTTTTTTATTATTATTTTTTTCTTTTTATTATTAATTATATACAATGATTTGTTACGTTTACATTTGTAAAATTGTTATGATTTATCTTTTAATTTATAAATTTTAGAATATTTTGATAATTGACACTCATTTTATTCATTTTTCAAATTTGAATTAAATATAGGAAAAGTAATTTGACCGTTTTGAAAAAATATATATTTAAACTAAACATTGACAAAATATTTAAAAAAAAAATTCAAAAATTTAAAATAATCATTATATTCTCAAAACTCAGATCCAAACAACCTCTAAATATTGTGGAGAAATAAAAGGATTCAAACAGATGTGTGGTCGATTGCTTCACAAAGGTGTGGTGCTCAGCAGAGATTGAACGCTGTGGCTTCCGTCTTGGCACCTCTTTAGAGAAATTGTTTAAAATTAATTCACTGACAGTGATATGGACTTTCGATGTTTTTGTATTTGTGAGTTCTGAATCACGTGTCTAGACTCTAGAGAAAGATGAAGCGATTGCAATTTCATGAGGGGCGAATTAATTCACCAAACTTAAATCAGGTTGGTGGGTGGGTCCACAAAAAGGAGATATCCAAGTGAAGACTGACATGGGTGCGGTTCAGATAATTAGCACTTTAATTTTTCTTTAATCTTCGTGTGCCATCCGAACGAATTAAGGATGCGTTTGATTATAAGTATAAAATTTATATAAAAAAAAATAAATTTTAAGTAATTGAATTGGCTAGAATTGAATTGCATGAAAAATTTAATTAAATGTATTTGATTGCTTTGATTTTCTACTTAAAAAATATTAGTTGTATTATGACATTTTTAATATAAAAAAAATATTTTTACATAATTTTATAGTCACGATGAATCTTGTTTAATTGATCTTGATTAGTAGATTTTAAATATTAAATTTTCAATTTTGTAATTTAAGTTATAGAATTTTTAATGTAAAAAATGGGTAAAATTTTGTCTCAAAAAATAAGCAATTGCCTAGAAAATAAATACAAACCCCCCCCCAAAAGAAAATGTTTTCCTTATTTACATGAACAGTGTCAAAAGTGGGAGTTTGTCTGCCAAAAAAATTTTAGTAATCAAACGCACCCTAAGTATTGTTTATGCTCAACGGTATAGTAATATAAAAAAAATAAAAAATCTAATAATTTAAATAATGTAGAATTTAAAATATATATTAATAATATTATATACGTAATAAATTATACTATAATAAGCCTAACTTTTTTTAAATTGACATAAATAAATTATTTTAAATAGAGATGGCAATCAATCTAACAGTCAAGCGGGAGAGGTTGAATGATTTATGTCTTCATTTTAAATTTTGATTTTCTTAATTTTCACTACTAAACGAAAAGCTTAACATAATAAGAGGTGTGAACAATTAATTGGTAAAACTATAAATTAATAGATGTCACAACAGCAGCAATATATGACCATGTCGAGTTTGAAATAAAATAAAAAAACGAGATGGTAAAATATGATGTCTTTACTACAAATAAGAAACCTAATTTTATTTGATTGATAAGGATTTCAACCCCTTAAAAATATTGATTTTACTGTTCCCAATGAAATGGGGATTACATTGTAAGAATATTTTTAATGGTTGTATAAGTATATTACCACATAAGTAATGTGTAAAATTACACAATATCTTATATTTTAAGGTTTTAATGGCTGGGTAAAACCTCTTTCTAACTTATCATTGTGTAAAATGAACATGTATAAAGCATATCTAATGCGGATAAAAATGAGATGTCACACAAGATAGATAGACAAACTACTAAAAAGGTACTCTTTAGAACAATTATCAATAATGATTATCAAGTTTATGCGATAATAATAAGAATAGACATTGTGAATATGACTCCTTACTTTTAGCGAATCTATTAGATAATGTCTAAATGTCATATTATCTTTAATATCTACCTACTTTTCTTTGGGTGATTTTGTTTCCATCCACCAAATTTTGCAGTTAATCCACCCTTAAATTATGAAAATTTTGAATAAGATTTCACAATTTTACCCTTTTTAAAATTAATAAGTATATCCACCAATTAAAATTAAATTATAATTATATAAATTTATATTCGATTTTAATTAAGATTCCTAATTTAAATATAATTCCTAATTTAAATTTGACTCTTTTAACATGCCATATTTCTTTCTTCCTTTCAGATCCGACTTTCTCAACTCAACCTTGAGATTGCTAACCATCAACCTCGTGTCTCCCCTCAATAAGAAATTCATCTTCTTCATGCTTTTTATTATATCTCAAATCCACACTTCTCCACTCACCCATCTTCACTGCTTTAGTGAGACCCACTCACCACTCTCTCCTCTCCTTTATATCTGCAGATCCATGGACCATATTAAGCAAATTCAATCTCAAGCAATCCAAAGAAGCCTCACCCAGACACCCATGTTTATTCTAAACTCATTGCCTTCTGCTGCACTAATGAATCAGGCCATATGGAATATGCACGTCACCTGTTTGACACAATTCTTGAACCAAACATGTTCGTTTGGAATAACATGATCAAGGGATACTCCCGAATAAACTGTCCCACTTTCTTGAACCAGAATCTTTTGTTTTGGTTTAATAAGATGATAATTGAAATGTCGGGAAGAAGGAGGCTGGCGGGTGGGCGTGATGGCAGGTGGGTGTTATTTTAATTTTAAGTAAATTAAGATTCATTTATTGTTTAATATTAGTATCTAAATCTATAAAGTGGTTGAACTTATTAATTTAGTGGATATTTTTGTATTAAATTATTATTTAATATAATATTTATAAAATTAAATTCATAATTTTTTTTTGTCAGTTTATCCACGCTCGCAGATTAACTTAATAGGTAACGCGGAATTAGCTTAACAACGCGGATTAACTGCAAGATTTGGTGGATAGAAATAAAATTACCATTTTTCTTTTCCAAGTTTTTAAATATTTTAAGTTTTATTTTATAAAAAAAATAAAAAATTATACAAATTATATTATTGAAAAGTATAAATCAAGACATACCAAGCAATCTTCATATTGCATATAAAATTATTAATTAGTTTTTATGAAATTCTTAATAAACAATCTCTTATATAACCCAATATCAAGAAGGTTTTTTATGGCACATAAGAAATACATGCTTATATGTCCTTGATTTGAATGTATCTGGTTCATTTTTGCACTAAAAATGTATTATTATATACTTTTTACACATTCACATCATCTTTCTCTCTCCTCAACTTTAAAAAAAAACCTTAAGCTGATATTAACTTTAAATCCAAAAATTGAATGTTAATAAAATTTATACATTTAAAATCTACAAATCAATAATTACAAAACAAGATTCATTGTGACGGTAAAATTATGTATAAGAAAAAAATTATTGAAAGTTACATATAATGATATATCCATTTGTTTGTATATCATTGGTCCATTTAAATTTTAAGCATAAATTTAAAAATGAACCATTGGAAAACAAAACGAAAATGTGTAAAATTGCTTCGTACATATGATTTTAAACAAAAATTATACACAATTATTTGAGATATTTTGAGAGCATCTCTGATCGTTGTATAAAAGTTGAATTGCAAATTATATGCATTAACCTATATTTATACAAAACTTAAAATTTGAAAAAATGTGCTCCAATGGTACTATTATAATCTCTTGTGTAAACATTTTAAATAGCCAATTATATGCTAACATGTGTTAAATGTAATTTTATGTAAAGTTTCCTATTTTTTTTATTGATTTTTTTATCAATTTTGGTGGTCGAATAATGGCATTATAGGGGGTGAATAGGGTTTTCGAAAATAAATGCAAAATTAAAATATTTTCGAAAATGTCTAAGTAATAAAACTTAGCTAAACAAATTTATTAAGTAAATCACAATTTAATCAAGCAATCTCAATACACAAGCAATAATAGAGCAATTATAAATGCAAGTAAATAAAGAACTTGAGTTAGAAAGATTCAATCGATTGAAACCCAAGAAGTTTTGTTCACACAGTTCAGTTTTCTAAATCATACATTCGCACTCGATTAATTCCCCGAGAATTTTTACTATTCATTTTTCTTCGGGTGAAGATCAAATATCAATACAAATGTTGTTATGCACACAACACTCACAATGTAGTTATATTAACAACACTTCTCACAAAATATACTCTCTTGCTCTACAAAAAGACAAAATTCTCTTTTTGAAATGAAGAATAATTTATTTGTGGTGATACACACTAATACAATAACTCTCAAGTATTTACAAGATATGAAAAATAGCTCACACTAGAAGTTATCAAGTTTTAATCAAAAATATATAGCTCAAAAGATGAAAGATTGATCAAAACGTGTTCTTGAATTTTTGAATATTTGAAGAATATAGTATTATAATGATTTAAGGTGTGTAAAAATGAGTTTAGAATCTCCAATATATAGCCCCTAAGTCAATATATCCGTTAGAGCCTTTTAGGAAAGGTTGTGTGCAAAAAGTGGGGCAAAAATTACTTTTCCAATGGCTAGTTTTGTTAACCAGAAATTCAAATTTGTTTTGATCATATCTCCTAATCCGACCGTTGGATCATGCTTGAATTTTGATCATAAGTGTTAAGGGATGTTTTATAACTACTGTAAAAATTTCAAAGAGATCAGAGTCCAAAAAGGTCTCCATCAAACCGTTAGATTAAAATTCTGTCAAAACTGAATGAATCTAAAATATAAAATAAAAATATTTTTGCAATCTGTAGTAATTTAGTTCCAAATATAATTCTAATGATTTGTAAACCTCAAAAATATTGTTTCTAAGATACTTATTTTTGTAAGAGCTTAAAATATGATCATTTAAAATTAATATAAATTTATTTTGAAATTCGATCTTTGTAAAATGATGTTTTTCAAAAAAATTTAATTCCAAAGCTTATTTGAATCCATCTTTAAAAGATGCATGAATATATTTGAGTTACAAGGATTTGATCAAAAAATAAACTTTACATAAATCTTAAGCATTTCTTCGAATTGATCTTTACTTTAAACTTTTTCCTATAAGCTTTTCATATAGTCTTTGATCATTTGTACTTCAAGATTTACATTGAGAGCTTTGATCTTTCTTGTCTTGTCCAATGCTTTGTTGACATGATCGGATATTGATAGAGTCCTTGTCATGTTTTTCTTGAGTTTTTCAAGTAAAAGAACTATATATTTATATCAAGAAAAATGTTAAATTACACATGATTAATTTATTGTTATTATCAAAATAAGATTAAGACGTTAGGTCAACAAAAAAATTTATAATCATAATAGATCTTGTTTTATAGGTCTTGATGAGAATATTTTAAATATGTAATTTGTATTAAAAGGTATTACATTTTAAAGTTTTATAGAAAAATTAAGAAATAATAACAATGTAAATTGAGGGTATATTTTTTACAATCATTTTTTTATAAACTAACTTTTAAAAGATAGATAGAGACCAATTTTTATATAAGTTATATAAATTTTACATAAAACAAAAATTTTAAATACAGTTAAAAATACTCTAAGAATAAAAGCTCCCCATTTAGGGAATGCACACATTTCACAACATAAACTATTTTCACATGCAATAATTTTAGCAATAAAGGGCTCACTTGCAAACACTAACATAGAAATGATCATATATGTATAGATGTTATATCAATCTCTTAAACCAAATAGTTCATCTTATTTGTTTTTTTTTTTGGTACATCTGTTTGCTCTATAAAAAGGATAAGTTAACAAAAGAGGTATTTTAATGAGATGGAAGTAATTGAGAATGCCAAGAAAGCAACACATTTATTTGAATCAAACATCGGAAATGAATTCTAAATTCTTGGAATAAAACTTTCTTGGAATTTAAATTGCCCATATATATTTCTTGTATCTCGAACCAAACAAGTATTTAAAGCAAAAACATGAGAATTTTATTATAGGAGTTATCAAAAGTTGCACAAACTCATAATGCTAGCACTCAAGGTACAAAATATCGGTCTTTACATTTTTACCCGAAAGGAATGTGATATAATAATAATAATAATAATAATAATAATAATAATAATAATAATAATAATAATAATAATAATAATAATAATAATGATGATGATGATGATGATAATGATGATGATGATGAAGGGGCAAAGTTGTTTATAGAGTTCGGGTTCTCTCATCAGTCTGAGTTTCTAGCATGTCATCAGGAATTTGTCTCACCAAAACCAATATTAAACACAAAACACGTGACAAAACAAGAGGTAAAGCGGGCAATAATCTTTATCAATAAATGGCCACTTTAACCACCAATAATTGCATTCCCACCATTATCTCCCCTCCCCCAAATCATAAAGAGTGGTTATCATGTAAAAGCTTGTAAACGATTAGTTCTTTACAATTATAGAATGAACTATAAATCACCATGTTATTATCTGAAATGACCAAACCATAGCTATCTTACTTTCTTTATGTATGTATATTTACATTGTAACTACTACCACTTATGAAGCACGGATACGGATACAGGTATCAGATACGACACCGTACCTATATAATGATACAGTAAAATTAAAAAAATATAGGATACGATACGTCTTGGATACAGATAATAAAACATAATATATATATACATATATACATATATATATATATATATTTAATTATTCATTTATAAAAATTTATAAATTTATGAACAACATCATGAATATTCATAAAATTAAAGCAAATAAGTGAGCAATTTAATTGCACAATAACTTAAAAGTAGATATAATATTATGACTTGAATACCAGAAAAAGGATAGAGACCGAACAACGATAATCGTAGACGAAGGAAGGAGTGTTTTGGTTGATCGTTTCATCTTCTGATAAAAGGGTTGACTTATTCAGTGAGATGTAAATAAAAAAACTTAAGTGTGTTTCTATATTAAAGGAATTATTTGTTATTTTTAAAGTGCCTCTAATAAAAAAACAATTACAAAACTTACCCCGCCATATCTCGCAAGTATCCTCCTGTATCCTTACCGTATCCCTCCCATATCTGAAATTTTAAAAAAATAAATAAAAAATGTTAGATAATTGGATACATATGATGTACGTATCCGTCGCGTATCCGATATTGATACTCCGACCCTAACTAAAGTA
The DNA here is from genome assembly GCA_021464415.1 of Lonicera japonica. Lineage (NCBI taxonomy): Eukaryota > Viridiplantae > Streptophyta > Magnoliopsida > Dipsacales > Caprifoliaceae > Lonicera > Lonicera japonica. The sequence continues at coordinate 5,602,562 of CM038467.1, read as the reverse complement.
TCTGTGCTTTAGAGATTACCACCATTAATAAATTCATCATCAGTATTATCAAATGGTTGAAATAAATCTGATTTACCAGTAATTAGTTGCGGGCCTAGGAGAACCACCATAAAAGTGGGGTTATTTTACTTGCGAGTATATTTCTTTATATATTCGCCTCGTTTGATTCGGGTATTAAAAAGTGAAATGGGATTATTAATATTACTTTTTTTTATAATAGCTTGTTTGATTTGCACAAATGTGCTATGATTACTAATATCGGTACTAACTTAATACCACTATTTGTGGTATAATTTAATACCATGAGGGATGTGGTATTATTTATCCAGGATTAAGAAAAATGAACCATATATTTTAAAAAATGCCATTACTACTATAACATTTTAAAAAATGCCACTACTACTATTACTACTATATTATTATTATTATTTTAATTTTTTTTATTAAATTTTTTTTTATGTTGTTAATCCAAAATATATTCCCGTATACGAGTTACAGAACCAAACATGATATTAACATCTGTTGACCATAAAGGTCTTAATCTTATTTTGATAATAACAATAAATCAATCATGTGTAATTTAATATGATCCTGATTTAAGATTATAGCTTTCTTATTTGAAAAATCAAGAATAGCATGATTGCTCAAAGGAAGTTTGATAAGGATCATTCAATCATTCAATCAAGTCAACAAAGTAATGGACTAGCAGGAGATCACTCTTATCACACACATGCTAGCAATGCATTTCATGAAGCACAAAAGATCAAGAATCATATGCCAAAGCTTCAAAGAAAAAACTTTAAATGAATAATCAATTTGAAGAAATAAATCGAAACATTCGAAAACTCACATATTCGATAATTGAGTGTTTGCTTAGGATTAGTGTAAAATTTCTTAATTGATTGATTATATAGCTCAAACATGAACATGCATCATTCTTAGATTAATCAAAACCAAGTTTAAATCAAAATCATTTCAAAACATCATTGTTATAAAAATCGGTTTTGAAATAAATTCATATGAATGAATTTTGATACAAAAACAAAGTTGGGAGTCTTAGAAACTTATTTGGAACACTCCCAAAGCATTAAAATTATTTTTGGAGTCAAATTGCATAAAGTGAATTTTTGCAAAAACCTTTCCCTGCCAGAGCAATGTTGTCGACTACATGAAATTGCTGGGAGTCAACTACTTCATGTAGTCGATTACACTTGAGAAATATAGCCGTTGGAGATTTCTTGCGAGCCTAGTTTTGACCTCTAACCACCCCTAACTACCCTAAACGGCCATATTGCTTCTTGGACAATTTATATGACTTTTAAGACTCATTTTGCAAACCTTGAATCATTCATATACTCTATTCTTCATCTATCTTCATCATTCAAAGATTCAAGAATTGTTTTGATCAATCATTAATTATTTGAGTTATAAATATTGATCAAGTAAGATAACTCTAGTGTGAGTTTCAAATTGTATCTATCAAACATTTGTAAGTTGTTTTTCATTGGTATGATTCACCAAATAATTTGTATTCAATTGTGAGAGGTAAATCTCATAGGATAACAAGAAGGTAAATTCTTGTTTAGTATTTGCGAGAGATAAATCTCACAAATTAGCAAGAGAGTGTATTGTGAGAGTATTGTGGTAAAGCAATACTTGTAAGAGTGTGTGAGAAGAATACACTTGTAAAAGTTTGATATTCACTCGAAAGAAGATTGGAATTAGTGAAAATTCTCGAGAAACTAACCGAGCGCGGACTATGGTTTGGTAAACCAAAACCGTGAAGACAAAAAGTATTGGACTTCAAATCGGTTCAATCTTTCTTAACTCTAATCTCTTTACTTTATTGCTATATCATTATTTGAGTTTTGTTTGCTCTTGAGTTTTGCCTTATTGGTTGAATTGCTTACATTCCTTGATATACTTGTTTAGCTTGATTATTTTGCTTAAACGGTTTTAGAAAAGTTTTTAATTCAGCGTTAAGTTTTTAAAAACCTTATTCACCCCCCTCTAAAGTTGTTTTCCAATTAACAATATCAACATGAGATATCCCAGCATTAATACTGCATGAATTAAACAGGGTGTTAGTATTAAATTAATACCAGGATTAATATTATAGTAACTATTAATACTGGTATTATTAATCCCCCTAACCCTAATACTTAAATCAAACGAGACCTAATTATTTTCTTTATTATAATTATTATAAGTAGCAATTCAAAATATCAAAATTGTTGATCTTATAATAATAATTAATATGTTGACCTTACAATAATAATTAATAATATTTTTTTTATTACATGGACTGATGCACCAGGCCCGTATGATCAGTTTTTCGATCATCCTTTTCATCATAATCTTTTTTTAAACAAAATAAATGTATAAATGTATTATCTTACAATACATTAATAAAACAAAAGTGAAATTATTTTGTGGTTTTGTAGTCAACTTTATGTGCCTTTTACGTTGTGTCAGGAAGTTTACGAGAGAAACGAGAGAAAAGAAAGAAGAAAAACTATAAATCGAAAAAAAAGAGAGAAACATAATAATTATTTTTTATTTGCTTAGAAATTTAGAATGAAGATAAAATTACTCCTTGATATTTGTTTGGAGTGGCAAAGAAATAAAGAAACAAAATTACGATGTGATTTTTTTTTAATTATTCGTTTAGAAATTTAGAAGGAAGATATAATTACTACTTAATATTTGTTTGTGAGTTGTAAAGAACAAAGAGGAAATATGATTTTATTTGTTTCAAATATCTATTGTATTTTAGAAGTAAAATAGTCGATGCAATAAATTTTTATTAATTTTTTTCACAATCTCTAATTTTTTTTCTAATTTGAAAATAAATAAATTAATATTCCATCCCTTATCTTCAAATTAAAATTTTTAAACACGGGGTTAAAAGTTAAAGGCTAATTTGTCTTGAAATTTTGAATGGTCAATTATACCATTTTTACAATCTTTTATATCTATATTATTATAGGTGATTATTAAGCCTTACTAACCACCTTCACCACCACAGCCCACCGGAACTCCAACGACCTTATCAGAACTTCGGCGACCTCATTAAAGTTTTGATGGAAAATTTTTATAGTGAAAAAATAAATTTGCTTTCAAATTTATATCTTTAATTACTTGCGACTTTGCATATATTTCTTTTTAGATCGTGTAATACAAAAGTGGATTTACACCTAATTATTCTTGAATTTTGAAACATGTTTTACTATAAAAATAGATTTGTACCTAATTATTTCTCAAATTTTAAACCCTATTTTACTATAAAAGCATACTTGCACTTCAAAAAGTGGATTTACACTTGATACACTTATATACAAATCTTACTGCCTATTCTTACCGCATGTTATATAATGCACCTGGTAAGAATAGGTGGTAAGATAGAAAAGCTTTTTTCTTCTCAAAATTGAACCATCTTTTTACTTCAAAACTAGATTTGCACTTAAATTATTTTTTAAATTTGAATCACGTTTTACCGCAAAAATGAATTTACACCTAATTTTTTTAGATCACGTTTTAGTACAAAAGTAAATTTGTACCTAATTCTTTTTCTTTCTTTCTTTTTTTTTAAAATTTAAATCATATTTTATTAATAAAATAAATTTACAGTAGCAAGTTTCAGAGGGACGATAGCTAGGGAGAAATACTTGGATTTTGCTCCTAATTTTTCTGTTATTTTTTAATTTCGCTGTTTTATTCATAATGTCGCAGTTAGCTTAAATATGGCGTTCCTGTAATTCTTTGAAGTTGTAGGGATGCGGATGTAAATTTAACTGACTATTGTCACCTACATCCCTGACCAAGGACGGTACAGTTTTTGCACCTTCATAAATTGCTTCACAACTATAATCATTCCCTACAAAACCCTAACAACTCCAATTGAATTAATGGAGAATATAATCAAATCGGTGCATTTTCTTCTTCTTTTTTTTGCCCTAATTTTCAGCTGCTCACAAGCTAGATCAATCATTGCACGCCCCCAACCTCTGTCAACCTTCAAAATCAACACCACTCAGGTATTAAAAGTTCAATTTATCCTCTTCAATTATATATAATTTAATTTAATTTAATGAAATTTCAAATATATAGTTGTTGATTGAATGCTCATCTATCTAATTCTAAATTGTTGATTTATAGAATGTGAGGAGTTGTTCTTTCTCTGTGAGCATAAGGACAAGCTGTTCTTCGCCGAGATACACTAGAGATCAAATCAGTCTCTCCTTCGGTGATGCCTATGGCAATCAGGTTTATTATTAGTATTTATACGATGCATTTCTCTAATTTGATTCAAATCGTTTGTTAAGATTACTTTGTTTTGTTTTAATTATGGTGATTGATAAGGTTTATGCGCCGAGGCTGGACGATCCGAGAGAGAGGACATTCGAGAGGTGTTCGGTTGATACGTTTGAGATCTACGGACCCTGTACGTATCCGATTTGTTATCTGTATCTGTACCGTAGCGGATACGACGGGTGGAAGCCGGAGAGGGTAGATGTGTACGGGTATAATATAAAGGCGGTGTCGTTCTATTACAATGTTTTAATTCCTAGTGATGTTTGGTATGGTTTCAATTACTGTCGCCGTCGTGCTTCCGCCTCTGCATAGGGGACCGAAGATTTCTATGTGATCTTACATTATCGGTTATCGTCAAAATTTTGTTTAATTTGTTAGATTAACGGTACTCTTATACTACTGTAATATAGGATCGCATAATAATCAACTATTCTTTTATGTATTCTTGCCCATGTAGGTAGGGTACTCACTATTAACTTCAAGTGTAATCTTGTTCTACTCTAAAAATATTCATTATCTCCGCGATCAATTTCATAGCTTATCAAATCATGTAAATCAAGAGGCACACTGGGATTACAACACCACCTGAAAAAAATCATGTAAATCAAGAGGCCTAATGTGACATAGTGATTACACCTCCGCATGAAGAACAGAAAATGGGAGATGCAGATGTAGGTGCAGGATCTCCTTTTTTACATTTGGGTTCTATCCATACTTAAAAAAATCAGTGTTATGATAACTCTTTCATCTCAAATTTTCTTTAATTCAGTCGATACGATTTTCCGATAGCCTATACTTCATCTCATTGATAATTGCGTTAAAATGAAGCCACAAATTAAATTTTAGGATGAAGTATTTAACAGCTTTGGTGTTCTGATCGTGTTTTTGTTGATGGGAAATGGCATGTTCATTCCATTCAGGGTAAGGGATGCATGAAGTGATTTAAAAAGGCTTGCTTCATTAGTTGGGCTTTGATTTTCTCTCAAGGAGGCATGCTTAACTAGGTTGGACTGTTATTCTCAATAGCTAAGGAATAGTTCAACTAATTAGGGCCGTGATTCTAGTTTAAGTTTTCCTTTTTATAGATCAATTCTAATTAAACTTGCTATAGGCTTTCTACAATGCATAGTCTATTATGCCAAATTTTGTGTTTTTTGTACCTGCGGCACTATGTTAATTGGCTAAAAGTGTAGGTCAGGTAGTATAAATATACCATATGTTTATAATGGGGAAGGATCTAAAGAGAACCATTTATTTGGTCCTTAAATGCGGACCAATCATTTTGAGAGAGTAAACGGATGATTTTTTTTATGAAACTTAGTGAAGATGATCTCCATGATTTAGATCATCTCCACCAAATTTTATCGAAAAATTCAACCGGGAAGTGAGTTATCTAAACATCTTAAATTTTAACGGTTAGAAACACACATATATATCAATTTTTTAGTTAACTCTCTTCCTGATTGAATTTTTCGACAAAATTTGGTAGACGTGATCTACTAATCATGAAGATCTTATTCGCCAAGTTTCATCAAAAAATTCATTTATTTACCGCCTCAAAATGATTGGCCCACATTTAAGGACCAAAAAATTGGTCCTCTTAAGATCATCCCCTTGTTTATCATATCTACCACATGATAGACATTGTATCGTAGTGGATATTTGGTGTACAGCGCTACTATTCGCATGGAGCAAGTGATGTAGGCGCTATATTCATTTAAGAGTTTTTTTACTTAAATAGATTACTTTTTAAAGCTATTTACCAAATTAAACCTCTTTTTAACTTATTTACTAAAATAGCACACTTTTTAAAATAGTGATTTCGAATCACTATTTTTTCAGATTCGACTTAAAATAGTGATTCGAAATTATTATTTTAAAAAGTGTGCTATTTTGATAAATAAGTTAAAAAGTGATTTAGTTTGATAAATAACTTTAAAAAGTGGTCTATTTAGGTAAATAACTCTTCATTTAATCGTGGGCAATTGATCAAATTTCATCCTTCAGCGCAATGGAATACCCATTGTGTGGGGTAAGTTCAAATTTCAAAATTGGGCCATTATATCCCAAATGGTTATTTAAACTTTGAAAATTTTAAACAGCTCCCAACATTTTTTAAAATTATTCCACAGCCTTGTATAATTTTTTTCTTTCTTTCATATCTTTATATTTTCATATATCTAAAGCTTCTTCTTTTTTTTGAAAAAAATAATTTCATTCTCTTATTTAAACATGTATTCGCGTTGTGGAGCTAATATAACAATTGCCGAGGATGAAACTGTGTCATACTTATATTAATGTAAGTGTCGATTTTGTACAAGATACTAATCAAACCGCAGAAAGATTGTAGTTAGTTGTTGCTGCTAGATATCACGAACAACCAGATATTTTAGTTCCGAGGACCGTAGCATTTCTTTAGTCGCAATTTCAAATAATTAGGGCCCGTCTGGTAACGTTTTCAGAGAGCATTTTCAGAGAATGTTTTCATAGAATGAAAACAATAAAATGAAAATGCATTTTCAGAGAACAAAAACGCGTTTGGTAGCTAGTTGAAAACTGTTTTCAGAACAGCCCCGAAAAAAAAACTAGATCTAAAGGCACAATTATTTTCAGAACATCCACGAAAAAAAAAAACACTAGATCTAAAGGCACAATTATTTTTAGAACAGCCATGAAAAAAAACCTAGATCTAAAGGCACAAAATACCCAAAGCTAGAGAAATAGGAAAAAGAGAGAAAATTACCAAGATAAGAGCAGCAATCTTCCTGTGGTCTATGGCAATGGAGCAATCGGAGAGTGCAAAAAGCCTTTAGTGGTGAAGAGGGGAAGAGATATTGTCGCCAAGGAGAGGAGTGAGCCAAGCCAAAGAGAAGAGTGGTCAAGAAAGGGGGAGAAAAGAGAAGGGTGAGCGAGGAGGAGAGGATCGATTTTTAGTCTGATAGGGAGATAGAGATTGAGTGTTTGTTTTCTAGGAGAACAAAAACAACTTTTTCCTGTTTTGTAGAAGTACACATAAAGTCCAACAGTCCAACTCATTTTATGAAAACATTTTCAATGTTTTCTAATTTTATTCACCGAACACATTTTTGCTTTGTTTTTATTTTTTAAAAACGCAAATGGGCCTTTAAAATATAAACGAACAGGCCCTTCAGTTCTTTTAGTTATGTGTTTTGTTGTCAAATTATCGCACGCATTGACCAATCAAGGAAGTGATACAAACAAAATGGATTGAGTAAAAACCCCACTTGCACGAAATGTGTTCAAATTTAAATGTATTTAGTTAAACGTGTACCTGTTAATACGGTGAAGTCAAGTAGTCTAAAACCTAACTCTCACATTGAGAGGTGAAATCTAGGTGGTATCCCACCAATGTCAACAATTGCATGATCGGAATTTGGCATAGTGCATTTAAATAAGACACTGTATTATCGATCAACTGTTGTATCACTGCATTCTTTGATATCTCGTGGTAAAGTACACTTGCTATGTACCAAGTCGAGTGTATGTAGAATAAACTACATGTTCGTGCTGTCTATTCTCGAAATATGTGAGTTACCATCAATTTTTCTATAATTAGCAAATGGGAAAGATGAAGTTGTTGCTTGACTACGAGGATCAATCGATCTTTCGCTTTTTGGTTGCACATGACGTTCGATTGATCTCCTCGTACAGAGTTAGGCCTTGGAGCATATGTACTAAACCCACATTAATTAGAAAAATTCGATAAACTAAATCTCCCAAACAATCTTTGATTTTTTTTTTCATTATGCTGAAAAATAATATAGATATATATATATATATATATATATATTAACACGTTAGTAGTTAAACAAATTAATTATATTGTGATTTAAACATTCTTATTATATATGAAGTTAAATTAAAAACAACTAATCTAATCTAAACATAATAATATTAATATAAATTAAAGATACAATAACGTGAATACCACTAAATAAGTAAATATAAATTTCAATTATACACAATAACTTAAATACTAACAAAATTCCAATATATATGATCATATATATATATATAATAAATATAAAATATAAACAAATACCTTTATAAATAATAATTACAAAGCATGTACTTCAATAAAAAATAAGTAATATTTAACATATTTTTCTCTTTATTATATAAATAATTATGTATTTTTCAATTACAATTACATAATTTATAATTTAAAAAAATAAATGATATTTAACAAGTAAACTAAACACTAATTAACAATAGATATTATCATTTCTCAAACAAACAGAATCATTAATGAAAAGTCCATATGTAGTCCAACCTGGTTTTAGTAAAGCATTCAATTAATTTGTACAATTAGTCCCCATTAAAATTTAAAATTATTTTAATTTCTTTCTAAGTTAATTAACTACTTTTTATAGAAAAAAGGCGGTGTGTCCTCTCTCTGTAGAGGTGTAGGTATGTCCTGTTCAATGTGACAGGTGCGCAGAGAGGTTGTCATTTGTGGTTGTTATGTTTGTTCTCGTCAGTTTCTTTTCTAGTTTTTTGGTTCTTCGTCATGGCTAATGAGGTGCTGGACATCTATGCTTGGCTCTCACTGGAGGAGGAGGAAGGAGTGGATTTAAATTTACCACCGGTGACAAATAACACTGAGTCCTTGGATCTCCAATGGTGCCTTGTGGGTAAATTTTTATCGGATCGTTCGATAAATTTTGCGGCTATGAAAAATACGATGGCTTCAATCTGGAGACCAGTAAAGGGTGTTTGGATCAAAGATGTTTGTCCGAATTTATTCATTTTTCAGTTCTATCATTCTATGGATTTGGATAGAGTCGTCAAGAACGGTTCGTGGACTTTCGATCAACAATTACTAGTATTTCAGAGGCTGGAAAGGGGGATGAATCCGCAACAAATTCCTTTTTATTCTGTGGATTTCTGGATCCAAGTTTACGATTTACCAATGGGTTTCATGGCCGATTGTATAGCAAGGGAGGTGGGCAATTATATAAGTCATTTTATCGAAGTTGATCCCAATAAATATAAAATATTACCCTGGATGTGCACAAGCCGATCAAACGGATGATGAAGCTCAGAAGTACAGGTGCAAATTCGGAGGGTTCTTGGATTAATTTTAAATTTGAGAAACTACCGAATTTTTGTTTTTTCTGTGGGTTGATCGGACACTCGGACAGATTTTGTGAATTGTTCTTTGATTGTCCAGACAAATTGAAGCCGAAAATGTATGGTACATGGCTCCGGGCACCTAATCGACGGAATTTCCATGGTGGCAGTGAGCGGTGGCTGAAAGGAAATACCATGGGTTCTGAGAGCTCATTAGATGATGGGAATGGCGGCACTAATTCGGATAATCTCAGAGGAAGTTTTGATAATCCACAATCAGTGGGTTTGGATAAGGGAAAAGGATTAACGGTTTATTGTGCTGATTTTAGGCGTGGGGCAGAGAGAAGCAGAATCCAGGTTGGAAACGTGACTGATGGAGGGGATAAGTAAGATGATGGTTTGAATTCAAATTCAAATCATGGTTTAAATAAGGAAGGTGCGAATTTGACTGTGTTAGATCCTAAACAGCGCCGTATGGAGGTTGGAGTAAGTGATTCGATCAATCAATCTGTGGATTTGATGGTTACCGATGATAATTCAAGTCACAATTTTAATATAGTTTTGCATGGGTCAAAAAACCATGTGGAGGCGGGTTTTGGTTCCCAGGCCCGCTGGGCATTATGACGCTGTTAAGTTGGAATTATCGTGGGCTGGGCAACCCAGAGACGGTTCAAGAGTTAAAGGACCTAGTGTCCCGTTTTAAGCCCGTTTTAGTTTTTTAATTGAAGTCAAAATTTTAAAGGAGCGTGTTGATCGGGTTAAAGCCCAACTTCTTTTTGATAGGTTATTTTTTGTGGCGGGGTCAAATGCTGGTGGTGGCCTGGCCCTTTTATGGAAAATGGAGGTAGCCCAAAGTTATTAGGCTATTCTCCATATTTTATCGATTTTATCTTTTCCTTCCCCAATAAAGTTGAATGTCGATTAATGGGTTACTACGATTTTTCGGAGTAGACCCGACGCAGTGATTCATGGAACCAAATTCATTATCTTTCGCAATTATCTTCGTTGCCGTGGTGCATCTTCGGTGATTTTATTGATATTCTTTCTCACTCTGAGAAGTGTGGTCGTACTAGTCGATCTAGCCATTTAATTCATGGGTTCCGTTCTGCCATTGAAGATAGCAGGTTAAGGGAAATCAATTTGCGAGGTCATTGTTATACCTGGGAACGAGGAAGAGGACTGATAATTTTGTGGAAGAGAAATTAGACAGAGCTTTTGTTTCTAGTAATTAGGGATCAGTTAGCGATTGTACTGAACTTTTAAATATCCCTGTTGAGGCGTCAGATCATTCAGCGGTGCTTCTTAATTTTCTTGTTCAGTGGGTCATTCGAAGAAAAGTTTTTGGGTTTGAGAATAATTGGCGAGCTGAATCGGGGTGCCGAGACATTATAAAGCGGGTTTGGAGCGATAATCTACGGCTGGATTTTAAAGATCGTCTAAAATTATGTGGGGAAGAATTACGAGTTTGGGGAGAAGAGTTTTCTAAAAAGTTTTTGACCGATATCAATGATTCCAGACTTCGAATTGAGCGGTTGTCTCGATCGAGAGACGCTGCTTCGCAATTGCTAGTTTTTTCGAAAAAGGTACACCTTAAATCTCTCTTATCTCAACGTACAGCTTACTGGGCGCAAAGAGCTAAGTTGTTCTGGCTAAAATCTGGTGATACTAATTCTAAAGTTTTTCACAACTATGCTTCTTCCCACAAAAGAAAGAATAAAATTAATTAGTTGGTGAATGATGATGGTCTCTCGAGTACTTGGAATTCTAGACTACTGAGTTGGTTAGGGACTATTTTGTTAATTTATTCCAAGTCGAAGGGGTGCAATGATGAGTATATTCTTCAGGTTGTTGATTGTCGCATCTCAGTAAGCCAAAATGATATGTTATTATGTCCGTTTGTGGATGATGAAATTAAGCAAGCTATTGATGCTATGCACCCGGATAAAAGTCCCGGTCCTGATGGCTTTAGTCCAGGATTCTACTAGCATTATTGAGCTGAAGTTGGTAAGGAAGTGACTGCCATGTGTCTGGATTGCTTGAATAATAGTAGGTTGCCTGAGGGTCTCAACGACATAACTATTGTTCTGATTCCCAAAATGAAGGCTCCATAAAAAATTACAGGCTTACGCCTAATTTCTCTATGTAATGTCGTCGTAAAAAATATGACGAAGGTTCTGACAAATCGTATGAAGTCTGTGTTAGAGGGAATTATCTCGGAATCTCAAAGTGCGTTCATTCCTGGTCGGTTAATCACGGACAATGTGCTTATCGCCTTCGAGATCGGTCATTTTTTAAAACGCAAACATCAGGGTAAAGTAGGAGTGTCTTCTTTGAAGATAGATATGTCTAAAGCCTACGATCGGGTAAAGTGGACTTTCATTGAGCATATGATGTTGAAGATTGGGTTTGATCAGAGATGGGTGCAATTGGTGATGCTTTTTGTCATTTCGGTTACTTATTCGGTTCGTCTCGATGATGGTGATGTCGGACCTATTTTTCTTTCGAGGGGACTTCGGTAAGGTGATCCATCTCTCACCGTATTTATTCTTGATATATGCTGAAGGTCTGTCTTTACTACTATCTCAGAAACAGAGTCAGGGTATTATTCACGGCTGTAGAGTTGTTCGTTCGGCTCCTGTCATTTCCCATATGTTTTTTGCAGGCGATAGTTTTTTATTCTTCCAAGCCTCTTTGGAGGAATGCGCTCAGATTAAATCTGTTTTGACGAATTATAAAGCGGCTTCTGGGCAAAAGATTAACTTTTCTAAATCTTCTATTTATTTTAGTATTAACACTCTGGTGGATATGAAGGTTGCTATATGTAATGCACTAGGGGTGACAATGCGTGATAATCATGGTAATTACCTGGGTGTTCCATTTTTGGTGGGTCGTAATAGATCTGATGAGTTTAATTTTGTTAAGGAGAAGACCTGGAAAAGATTGCATGGTTGGAGAGGCAAGCTGTTATCTCGTGCAGGAAAGGAAATTCTCTTGAAAGCTGTGGTCCAGGCGGATTCTTAGTTACGTTATGAGCGTGTTTCTTCTTTCGATTTTGCTTTGTGATGAGCTGGAACGTATGATGAATAGCTTCTGGTGGGGCTCCAGGTCGAATCACAGTGGGGGAATTCGTTGGAAGAGATGGGACAAACTGTGTCTGAAGAAATCAGATGGTGGTCTTGGGTTTCGAAAAGTTAGAAATTTCAATATTGCAATGTTAGCTAAACAAGGGTGGAAACTCATTAAACATCCGTCTCTGCTGGTGTCTCGGGTTTTGAAGGCTCGATATTATCCTGGTTCAAACTTCTTTGGTGCGACATTAGGGTCAAATCCCAGTTATACATGGAGATCTATTTTTGCTACAAAATAATTAATTTTAGAAGGAGCCCGGGTCAGAATTGGTAGCGGGCATTTGGTTAGTATATGGTAGTCTCCTTAGATTCTAGATTCGGTAAACTCGTTTATAGAATCTCTACCAGTGCATGGTTATAAACATGCTTCATTTGCGGTGCTCATTAATCCTTTTACTCACAAATGGCATGGGCACGTGTTAAATTATCTCTTTAATGCAAGAGACCGTTCTCGCATTCTGTCCATTCATCTGCCTATCAATAGTGTACCTGATCAAGTGTACTGGGCTTGGGACTCTAGAGGTACTTATACCGTGAAAAGTGGCTATCGATATTTGATGTCAAATATAGTTATTTTAAGCCATCATACGGTTATTAATTGGCAGACCGTGTGGTCTTTATCTGTCCCCCCAAAGGTCAGTAACTTATTTTAGAGATGCATGTCAAATTGTTTGCCTACTATGTCATCTCTTCGGGTGAAACAAGTGGTTGAAGAAGGAACTTTCCTCTCTGTAATTTGGCAGCTGGAACTGAATATCATGCTCTTGTTCCATGCCAGTACGCTCGACAAGTTTGGAATGTTTTTCGGTTTAGTGACAGATAGGGTACCAGCTGCTATCTTACGAATTGGTGGTCTCAGGCGTGTTCTGTGAATGCGAAATCGGACATGGAGGAAATGTCGGTTCTATGTTGGAGCATTTGGAATAATCGAAACTACTTGGTGTGGCATGGAAAATTAAACTCGCTAAACCAAGTAGTAAAGCACGCTTCGACTATGCTGAAGCAATGGCGCGCTGCTCAAGTGGCAGGTACGGCCAGTGGTCCCTCATTCTTCTACTGCTCAACATTCATGGTCTAGGCCACCCCTTGGATGGTTAAAATGCAATACTGATGCGCGTATTTACGGGGTCGAATTGCTGCGGGTATGGAAGCGTTCTCCGAAATTCTGAAGGTGTTTTTATGGCGTGTGTTAATGGCGCTTATCCGAGCATTTTTTCTCCGAACTTGGCATAAGCCATCAGTCTTAGAGAGGCTCTTAGTTTGTTGAAAAGAAGGGGCTTTAATCAGGTAATCGTAAAATTAGATTCGTCGACGGTGGTGAACGCTATGCTTAATAACTTAGTTGATTACTCGATGTTTGGTTTGGTCATTAATGATTGTAAATCCCTCTATAGGGATATTGGTTTTTGCTTGTTTAGCTTAGTTGGTCGATGAGTGAATTCGATTGCTCGTACGTTAGCTAGAGCTTCGAATTCTTTGCCTGGTTCTATAGAGAGCGTGTTCGCTCTTCCTTCCTTGATTTTCGATGTACTTTGCTTCGATTTGATTTAATGAAGTTTTCATCTTCTTTAAAAAAAATCAATATATATTTATATATATATATAAAATAATATAAAGCAAAAAAGTAATATAAAACAAACAAATCCATAATTAATTAAACAAATAAAAAAAGATTTTTTCCAAATGTGAGAAGAAGTGAATATATGTATGATGAAAGAAGAATGGATGAATTGGGAGATGGCTTAAACATGGGAGGGATGGGGGATGTATAAATTGGGAAAAATTATAGTAGTTGCAAACTTGCAAAGTAGCACATTGGGTATGTTAAATAGTTAAATTTAGCATACCCCAACCTACAAGCGAAAAAATTTAAAGAGTAAATATTAGGTTTGTATGGTATAAAATGAGTAAACTTACTATTTTCTTAAATTTTAGTCGTACAACTTTGCTTTACTCGTATGAACCATACGGTTGTGGAAGACTTGTATCAAAATTTAAAAAAGAACTATACGAGGGTGGGAGCCTCGAATGGCCATTTGTTTATTTATTTCTTTAGTTTTCAAAAAAGCCAACCACCCGTACTATTGTGGCAGTCTCGTATGGCTTTTTCAATTTTTTTTTTAAAGAAAGCCCATACAAGGGTGGGACTTCATATTAGTGATTTTTTTTTAATGTTCAACACTCACACGAGGATAGCACGCTAGTATGAGTGTTTTTATGCCATATCTGTTGTGTGGGGTTTGAAAACTTACTAACCAATTAGTAAATTTGCTTCTAAATTTTATAATATCCGATGTGAATGCTCGAAGAGCCACAACATTGTATATAGCGTGCGCCGGACATTATGACATCATATATTTCTAGTGCAATATATTATATGGCTTTTTTTTGCTTTTTTTTTTTTACACATTAAGCTACTTTTTGCGTTGCGCTTTATTCATTATAGTGTAGGTGAAATGAAATATTTAATACTATATTAATATCATTTGCAATGGAGATGGGGTAAGCGAATTTTGTCTTTTTAGACTAGCTATGGTTTCAAAAATCATGCTAATTAAATATGATATATAGAAAAGCAAACTAAGCTAGATAACAATTCAAAACTTCTAGGGGAGGATCCTCCAAGAAACACCACCCATCTATAGAACCGCGCCCAAGTTTATCAGCCAACCATCAGCCCACGGGCGGTGAATGGCCGAGTGCATGCAAACTAATTATCAACCCTTCTTGCATTATTAACTTGTTAAAAAAATATAAACCTTTAAGTATAGTTGAAAAAAATAGTACAATGAAATTCTACTGTCAAAATTTTATGTGAAAAAAATATTATTTTTTCTTTTCATATTTTAAATGATCCAAGGTACATTTGGTTTAAGTTGAAAAAAATTGAAAACATTATTAACTTTTTATAAAAAGTTTTGGATAGTAGATAGGAAAAATATATGTAAAAACTATGGAGAATATCTCAATTATTTACTCATCACTTTTTTTTCCATAAAAATTAATAATATTTTAATCATTTTTTAACTTTTTATCAAATGGATTGAGAGAGCAACTCCAGTATTATAATCAAAATAATAAGAATAATTAATTTTAACAATACTATTAAAAATGCAAAATAAATAAAAAAAATTCAAATTTAACACTTATTTAGCCAATATGGCCCCACAATTTTTATTGATGAGTAAAAAAATATTACTTAAAATTATGGGTGCTGAAATTGGCAAGCCAAAAAACTATCGGTAACACTTCCATAAAAAAAAAAGCCTTTTGATTGTTGTTTCCACCCCACTTATATTAAGTTAATACAAAGGTTAATTAAGCCACTAAAGGTGCATTTGATGCCCGAATAAGGAGGTAGGATAGAATAAAGACCAGATATGATAAAAGTCGGAATTAGTCGGATAAGAATTATGTAGGATATGATAGGAAATATATCAATTGGATAAGGATTAAGCGGGATCGGACAGGATAAGGATTAATCGGATAAAGATTTAATAAACTTTGCATTTGATGGAATTCTGGATTACAAGTCCAGATATTATAGTTGCTTTTCTTTTAAAAATATATGCAATTTTAATTGTTGTACACAATTTTTTTTAACTAATGCGATTCTCATATTTATAAATAAGTTTCCTAAAAAACTCTTTCGGGAAAAAAAGTTCTATATTACATACATTATTTACGAACTTGGAATTAACTACAGTTTCAAATTCTAATATTATCATTTTTTCTAAAATTAAAAGGTTTTTATAAATACATTCATTTAATAAAAAATAAATAAAAAAACCATATTATACAAAAAATGAATTTTATTAGTTGAGTTACTGTGACTTTGGGTGATTGAAAATTTTCATTAATAAATGTGATTATCTAAAATGCATAAAGAAAAAGATTAAAATAAAAAAATTAATAAAAAATAAATTTTTATATTCATTTTGTTATTCGGCAACCATAGGATAAAATAATACCATCTATAAGCGTGGTATATATTTATCTAGTTCTAAAGGGATAAAATGATTATTAATTCTGAGTGTAATTCAATCCCATGTTACACCAAATGTGGGTTATGATTAAAACATCATTTCAACTTTTGCACTAAATAAATGATATGATTTATTTATGCTATCATTTTTGACAATAAACACCAAATATGATTAATTAATCTAATTCTACTTCTAATCCCGCACAACAAACACACCATAATAGTATATTTGGCCCTTAACTAATTAAATTACCCTACAAACATTCATCCACCATCGTTACTATCTCCAACTAACTAAGTTTTGTGAGATATTTTTGTTTGCACCAAAACATCCGTCAAAACATATATTGATCGATGCAACATAATTTCAGTTTAAATAACATTTGATCAAAAGTAAAACAAGCGAAACCTTAAGTTTGAGCATGAAGAAGGTTTACTCGTTTTCTCGTAACCGAATTGCAGGCATGAACACTCGATTGTGATCCGTTGAATGGCACTAAACACATTTTATGGACTTTCATTCGGTTGAGAGCAACATAGTGTATTTGGTGTCATTCGGCGGATCATAACTGAGTGTTCATGCCTGCAATTCGGTTACAAGAAACCGAGTTAACTTTCTTCGTGCATTAAGTAAATATGATTGTGTTGTTTGTTTATATGCTTGTTGCGTATGTTATAAAAATATATAAATTGAGAAAATTGAGATATAGACGATTGAATAAAACAAATAAGAAGTTTTTAAGTGATGGAATTACAAATTCTATTCAATGTAGATAAAGATAATGATGGAGATGATTGGATATATACATTGTTCTTTTGTGTTTTATTTAAAAATTGGTGCTATTTGTTAATGAAATTAGAATTAATTATTTATTATAATTAAACTTTAATATATGTATTAGAAATTATTAATTAATTAAGTTAAAGTTTTATTTTTAATTATAAGTGAAAGTGATATGTAATAAATAGAAATACTTTTAAAATAAAAGTGCAAAAATGAGAGTTTCAGTAAGAGGAGTGAAAGTGTTAGCAATACTTTTTTTTTGACTACCAACGTCACCACCCAAAATTATTACTACTTTTTAACAATTTACTTTATTATTAAATAAAAGAAAATAAATAATAACGAATTAGTCGTGAGCGTAGGATTGAAATCCCAAAGAAGGTCGGTTTACAGTATGTTTGTGGTCCTGTAAAAGTTGCTATCGGCCAGTCTATCAAATATATACGACTTAATTAATTAATATTAATACTCCCCCCCACCCCGCTCCCATTCCCACTTGCCTCAACCCTGGATCGGAGGTCCCTTACTCTCTCTTCAAAATCTTCTCAGACCACTTGAAACCCTAGAACAACTCAGCACAATCTGCTCAAGGTATGCACAAATCACCATAGGTCTACCTAAAATCTATCCGCCATGAATCTTCCTTAGAGCTCCGTTAGTAGATTACAATTTTAAATTAGTTTTATTTATCTGTTCTAGGAAGAAACATGGGTGAAGCAAGGGACAACGATGCATACGAGGAAGAGCTTATCGACTACGAAGAGGAGGAGGAGAAAGCCCCCGATTCCCTCAACGCCAAGCCCACTGGTGATACCGTTAAGAAGTAATATTTATTTCCCTTTCCTTGTCTTTATCACTCGTACTGCTTTTTTTTTTTTTGAAAAAATAATAAAATTGAAAACCTTCATCGTGTCCTTTTCAGTTTCCTAATTAGTAAAAAAGTTGAAACTATTGAAGTGAGATCTGTAAAAGGGAAATAAATCTGAAACCTCTATTTGTTTAGTGTGTTTAAAAAGGTTGAAGTTTGTCTGGATTTTGAATAAAGTAAAGTGTTTCAGTATTTATATTAATCTAGTTTAGCGTTTTCTCATCATGGTGGGGATAGGGGTGAGGATTTTTGATATTCTGGGTTCTGCGCTGGTCAGTTCTTTATCGGATTTATGTTGTTGCTCTCGTTATCCCATTAGCTTTCCGATCGGTTAGGTAGCTCACCAAGATCTCGTTATCCCATTAGCTTTCCAATCGGTTAGTTAGCTCACCAAGATTAAGCTAAAAAAAGGTTATTGGGTATATACGCACTTCTTATTTTGGTATTCTGGTTTCACTGGCTTTGATTTTGTGCCATCTTCAGTTGTGTGGTCTACCTTTAGGGTTTGATCTTTCTGTTTACTACTGTCCACTGATGTTGCCACTCTTGATTGAAATGGAGAAACTTCAGATTCTTGTTTTGCTAGCTATTTCTCATAGTTAAAAGAGTTTATTGTACGCTTGAGTTTCTATTAAATGTATTCCGTACATTTAACACACAAAACTGTTCTGCAACAGTTCTTTGTCTTGGTGAGGCACATAACACGTTGACTTTCTATTTCTACTTGTTTCTTCGTTGATTAAACTATCTCGTCTGTACTTTTGCCTTGGAGTTGTCCTCAAAGTTATACTAATATTTTTCTGTTTTGGTAACAAATACCCTCTCCACACTATCTCTCTCTGTATTTTATTCATTTTTTAATTTCCCCCTTTTCTTCTACTTATCTTTTTTCATGGAAAAACCCAGTGATATATTGTTTTGTTATTACGGAATACAAACACATGTATGTATTGTGTTCCTGTTGGGAATGGCAAGTGAGAGAAATTTTTGGTTATTTTAGATGTTTTGGCAGCAGCAGATAGATAGTGTGGAAACTGGGGCAACCCTAATCGATAATCCTTGTTTTTTTTTTTTGGGGGGAGGGGGCGGGAATAATATTTTATTATTACTAGGGTGCAAACGTAGATGCATGGATTAGCCTGCGAATGAGTTATATGTGTGCTATATGAATATTTAAGTTGAACTAATGATATGCTCTTTCTCCTGCAGTACAAATTATTGAAACTAATTTTGAATCATATGAATTGTGGTGTTGTAGGGGCTATGTTGGCATTCACAGTTCGGGGTTCAGAGACTTCTTGTTGAAACCAGAGCTTCTTCGAGCCATTGTAGACTCGGGATTTGAACATCCTTCAGAAGGCAATTATTTTATATCTTCCTTTGATCTCAATGTAGCTCCCTCTTAAGTTTCGTTTATGTGGAATTTTGAACTTCTTTTACTATGTAAATTTATTGCTTCTTTTTTTTTTTTTTTCCTTGAAGACGCTGGTTATGCATCCCTCTGAGAATCTGACTAACCCCACACATGGAAAAGAGTTGCTTGTTACTCTAGCACTTCATTGGGCTTGTAGCAATGTTTGGTCATTCACAGACTCATGCTTGTTGTGCATATTGGATGTTGACATTTTTTGATTTTCCTCAGTGTATTTGATGTAATCTTAATTAACCATGTGATTTGCTTATACTTCTTCTGGCTATGTTATTGTTCTGACCTTTGCGTCGGTTGTGCATTTATGTTCATAATTTTGCCAATTTCACTCCGATCCATTTTCTGTATTTTAGACTCAAAAAATAAAATTTCAAGTTGTGTTAATAATCTTTTTGGGCCTTCTTTATTATTAATTTTTTAATTATGTGTCACAGAGTATTATTGGCTGTGATGAAGTCATTCTTGCATATCAAATCAATTGTATCATGTTTGTAGAGCTATGCTCTGGTATACTGAAATTGTTTCATGTATAGATGATGATTATCCCACAATTACATCTTATTTAGTAAATACATAACTTTGAGGTATTGGTAGAAGCTCAATATACTAAATGCCTGATAGACATTACATATGTAATGTCTATCTTAATATTTGTATGTACCCTATATAAGTATAATAATGTTTGCAACTGAGAAAGATGATGCCACGGAGCAATAATAATATTTGCAACTGAGAAAGATTGTAACGACCCAAAATATCCCACATCAGTAGTGTAGTGGAAAGGTCCTTGGTATATATGTAGGAACAATGATCCTAATTTACAACTTGGGCTAGCCATTTTGGGGGAGAACCTGGGTTGTTACATGTGGTATCAGAGTGGACCCAGGATCACTACCACGTGATGTGCGGATATTGCGGGTCGGGTCTGTACGGGTGACGTCGAGCGGGAATCGCAGGATGCGGCTAGTTACAGTCGAGATTGTTTGTGTGACCCCGAGCTGACGAGAACAGGGGAAGATTGTAACAACCCAAAATATCCCACATTGGTAGTGTAATGGGAGGTCCTGACCCTCATTTACAACTTGGGCTCCCCATTTTGGGGGAGAACCCGGGTGGTTACAAAGATGATGCCACGGAACATTCGAGTACTGTAATGTTGTGTATCATGTATTTGGTACTGATTTCGGTCGTTTTAACTTTAGATGGTAGTTTTTTGAAGTTGTTTCGGAATTTATGTTCCGCCTGTGTTTTTAGTTATAATGCTGTTCATTCCATTAACTTATTTTTATTTGTATTTCAGGTAATTATTATTTCCATATTAACGATTTCAGCCAGAAAGTTGGCTTGGTAAAACCCTAACCATTAAAAAGATCTGGAGGCTCTATTTATTACTTACTGAGGATTCGTCCGCCCGGATTTTATTTGCTTCTTCATCAGTTCAACATGAGTGCATACCTCAAGCAATCTTAGGAATGGACGTCATTTGTCAAGCTAAATCTGGGATGGGGAAAACTGCTGTGTTTGTTCTGTCTACTCTGCAGCAAATTGAACCTGTAGCTGGGCAAGTTGCTGCCCTTGTCCTTTGCCATACAAGAGAATTGGCATACCAGGCATGTCTGGTCTTTTGGGACAAGAAACAAGTTTATGTTATTTTAATGACTTTCGAAATTGCATGCTGTGTGAAACATTTATCCTCTATTTTTGATTAGTTTTATTCTTTTCCCTTATCACCTTCATTCTTTCGCTTGCAGATCTGTCATGAATTTGAGAGATTTAGTACTTACCTTCCTGAAATTAAGGTTGCTGTGTTCTATGGTGGTGTCAACATAAAAATTCACAAGGACTTACTGAAAAATGAATGCCCTCATGTTGTGGTTGGAACACCGGGAAGGATATTGGCTCTTGCTAGAGAGAAGGAACTCGGGCTAAAAAACGTGAGACATTTTATCCTTGACGAATGTGACAAGATGCTTGAGTCACTTGGTATGTTTTCATTTATATCACATTCTTAATGCGTTAACTGTACAGCAAAGTCCTAAGTGGTTAGACACTTATCTGCCCATATTTAAAATATATGCCCCTTTGGTTGTTCTCTGCAGACATGAGGAAAGATGTGCAGGAAATTTTTAAGATGACCCCTCATGATAAGCAAGTTATGATGTTCTCTGCCACACTCAGCAAAGAGATTCGCCCTGTTTGCAAGAAGTTTATGCAAGATGTAATATACTGTCACCAATACCTTTTGACTTTTGAAAGTTTTCGTAGTTACATGCTGTTGATTTTGCTAATCAGCGGTTTGCCACAGTTATGCCAAGGGAATCATGGCATGGCCCTAGTGATAATTGATGGTATTGTTTTTTATGTTTGAACATGACTCACATGTTTGGTTGCATACTTGCATCCAATGCAATTTAGTAATTTACTGTCGTCATCCATTTGGGACAGATCTAAGAACATGCTGTTATTATTTTTACTTCCGAGTTTAGTGTTGCCAATAAACTAAAAGATGCAACACTTGGCCTGCAGACTAAGTGGTAAAATCTCCCCTAATTAGGGGACAGATATAAGGTTTGAGTCTCCACTCCTCCCCCTTCCAAAAATTGAACCCAAGGTGTACCTCTTGGTATGTACCAAAAAACAAACAAACAAACTAAAGGATGCGTATAAAAGCTTTCTGGTACGCTAAGGAGTTCACTGCAGTATAGGGCATTTGTACTTATATTTGGTCAAATATATTAATGAAATATCGTCTTGATGGATTTGTTAATGGTTTAACTTTGATAAAGACATTTATGTATGGCACGACTTTAACATTTGAGATCTGTGTAGTTTATGTTTTATGCTGCAAGGTGTGGGGATTATGGCAATTTGTTTGTCTCATTCATTTGAAGTAGGGAATAAGAATGTGACATGGTTCTTGAAAAACTTTTATTCTAACGACTTATTTCCTATGCAGCCAATGGAAATTTATGTTGATGACGAGGCCAAGTTGACTCTTCACGGACTTGTACAGGTACTTCTGGAATTTCAAGTGCTATGCTTGTTTATTGTTGTCTTTTGCTCTAACATAGTCGTCGTCTTTATTGTCCTATTCATCACTGGACAGCATTATATCAAATTGAGTGAACTGGAGAAGAACAGGAAGCTAAATGATCTCCTCGATGCCTTGGATTTCAATCAAGTTGTCATTTTTGTTAAAAGCGTGAGTAGAGCGGCTGAGCTGAACAAGCTGCTTATCGAGTGCAACTTTCCATCTATCTGCATCCATTCCGGCATGTCTCAGGAGGAAAGGCATGTACTCTGCAATTCTGTCTATATATAGACGTCACGCAAAATACGTGTCCTTTATGCCTATGCACAGTTCAAGGCCTTCTTGTTTGCATTATATTTTGGTGTATCCTATGCACTCAACCTATCAACCCACCTTTTTATAGCCTCGAGGTACAAATAACAAATAATTTCTTATATCCCTTTGCTTGGGAGTTTAGACTCCGCGCATGGACCGGTTTGAACTGTGTGGACCTATATCTTATAGAATTAGTGGACTGGTTTAACTAAAAGAAAAGGTAGCGCTCAGTTGACTCTCTGAGTCTGCATATTTACCTCGTCATTCTATTGTTCTGCAAGTTGAGTGCTTGTCCCGACCCTCTGGTGGAAGATTGGATAATTGGTACTTTAGTTTCTAGTATATTTCAGTTGGCTGTTTTGTGCATGTTGTCATACAACAAAGTTGTTTGGATTTGAAGCATTTTCAACTGGTTTGCGGAAGTGGGTGTTACGTATGTACATTTTTTCTATTAGCACTAGTTTTACTTGCCTTTTCAAGTGCTCTCTTACCTTTCCTTCCAGCTCTTTTTGAGCACAACTTTTTCTGGGACATATCTGAAATCTTTGTTTTATGACTCAGCGTGATTGTCCTTTTTCAGGTTGACACGCTACAAGGGTTTCAAGGAGGGGCATAAAAGAATCCTTGTTGCTACCGATTTAGTTGGAAGAGGAATAGACATAGAGCGTGTCAATATTGTTATCAACTATGACATGCCAGATTCTGCTGATACTTACCTTCACAGGGTAGGCCCTTTACCTTCAATTAGCTGTTGTGTTTAGTTTGCCAGTAATGAATAAGAGTGTTATTATGTCTTTTTACCGTGTCTCAATATTTTCACAGGTGGGCAGGGCTGGTAGGTTTGGCACCAAAGGGCTTGCCATTACTTTTGTTTCATCTGCTTCCGACTCTGATGTTCTTAATCAGGTACTCTATTCGTGTTTAACATAGGGAATAGGAATTTGGTTAAATTAGAGTCAATCTCCCTGAACTATCGGCGTTTGGACCTTTTCCTGTAAATTATAGAACTCAACCGTGAGGAGCCCCTCAAGCCTGACCAACGTATACGCGAGGAACTGACAAAGGGGGAAAGAGGAGTGAAACCGTTGATGGCAAATTTCTTGGTGTTCTCCTTTTGGCAAAATTACTGAAACATATATTAAACCCATGTGTTTTTTTTTTCCCTGATAACATTGAGCCTATGTTATATTGATGTCTGGTACTTATATTTTCAGGAAGGGTGACTAATCCTTTCAGACATAAAAGAAATATAAAAACCAGAACATATAAACCGAATGTTAAGTCCCAAACCGCCTTTAAACCACCTTGTGACACCCAAACATCCCATCACTCTCTTCCCAACACCACCTCCACTTCCAATTGAACCAGAAAATCCCCCACATACATATGTATAAGTAAGCTAGAGGGCCGGGTAGGAGGGAGTGCGAACCAGAAAGATTCCTAAGACGAGCACGAGTACCCATCCCTATATAGCGAAATAGACCTATACTTGCATTCTTCTTCATATACATATATTCTTTTCACAGCTAAAGAGCAATCTTAAAGGCAAACTGAGATTTGTTGCTGAAACTAGAATCATGTTTATTCACTAAGAAGTAGTAATATGACGCGAAGAATTTCTGTGAAAAATTGGATGAAATTGTATTAGAAGATCGTAGTAAGATTCAAAAAATTATCACTTACGAGTTAAATTGTCAAGAAGGTTAACTTTAGGAGTTCTCAAAGGTTCAATGGTCACTTACGATGACAGACTCAATTAGAACATGTAGTTAGTTAAGCCCTCTCCCCCGAGAACCCAAAAAGTGTCAGGGGGAGAGGGCATACGGGGCAAAGTGTCAGTATCTAAAGATAGTATATAATATCTAGTTAGAACCCGGGTCTTTGTATGACAGTCTTACTTCCCGGAATTAACTCTCAACAGCTTAAGGATATTATAACTCATATGTATCTAGCATTATTCATACATTAGGGAGAGTGCTCCCCTTTGGCGGGAGCACGATCCTAGTGGGAGTGAGTGAACCCCTCATAGCCCTCTCCCCTGCTAACCCAAAAGTGATAGGGGGAGAGGGCATACGAGGGAGAGAGGGAATGACTCAATGTACCCGAGAGAAGGTCTTAATAGAGCTACTACCCCGGTGTTTGCACTGCCCGTGCAACTTCGGGAATTCACTCTCAACAGCTTCCAATCCTTGTTAGGACTGTCAATCCTAACTCAGGATTGCTAACTATATTATTCCTACTCCGTAGCTATCTTCCTTGCTTCACTGTAAGTAATTGATATTCCATTATTCCTTCTTTCTGACCCTTCCCTTATTACACCTCCCCCTCCTTTTTTCTTTCTCTACTTTGCTTTACAACTTTGATAGATTCCTAATTTAGGGGGTAAAGTGTAGAAGGCCCTGGTTACTATATTTTGCCTGTGTAAAAGGCCAATAGTTGATGGTAGTGGACATGTTGTATGATACAGGTACAGGAGAGGTTTGAGGTGGATATAAAGGAGCTTCCCGAGCAAATTGATACTTCTACATACAGTACGAACATTAACATTATTCCTGTTTTATTGATTTTCGTTGTTTCAACTAATTTATCTTCAGTTGATGAAACAATGTAGGTTCATGTGTTCTGTTGTCGCCCTTCTTTTTCTGATTTTATTTTCTCATGCAGTGCCATCTTGATGGAATTATCATGGGAAGATTTTGTGTTGAGTAAAGGCTGGACGTGGTGATTAGGGGAGGTTTTCAAGAGGCATTACGATGTTATAACTTGTCAAGTATTTTGGTGTAAGAATATTGAGATCAATCAGTAGTTCTAATAGGGTTGATAAAAGAGAGATTTTATGCTATATCCTTTGATCTGAAGCTATCTATAACTTTTCCTTATTTTCTTTTCTGAAGTTGTAGATCGAGGATATTGTAATGTACTTCAAAATTAGTCCTAGCTTGAGTACGATTAATTACTTGAGCATCTGGTTGATTGATTAGGACCATTCCACTACCCGTTTTATTTTCGTTCATTTTTTGGATTTGTATATTAATTATTTGGGGTTATTTCATCTAATATTTCTAAACCCTGCAGGTGTAAGTTGTTTTGAATTTTAATGAAGAAAATTTAATTATGTTGTTTAGAACTCAATGAACTATAGCGGTGGCAATTCAGCTCCTTCATTGACCATATTTAATTGGGCTAAAGAAATATGATTGAATGCGGAGGCAAATTTCTTCAATGGCCTAAAAAATTCTCAAAACTTGTTACGTGGAGGTTATTTATATATATATCTGATCCATATTGAGACAGATATTATGAGGGGTTTCTTATTATATAAATGTTTCTGTTTTTTTCTCACCAGAAGAGAGACATGAATGTGACGGAATAAAATTCAAATAGTTGTCATAAGAAATCATTAGGGGCTCATGTCTCTTGAACTCCATTGGATAACAAAATAAAAAATAAATAGTTTTAAACATGTGAGATACAAAGACGTTGTATAAATTAACAATATAAAAATATATTATAATAAGGTTCCGTTTGATTGCAATATATAAAAAAAACAATTAATTTGAGTGAATTTAAAATAAGTTGAGAGGTGTGGCGATTTGCTTTCTATTACATTCTCATTTTGGCGAGTATATATCCTGTTCATCTTTATTTTGTGAAATTTTTTTCTTTATAGCCACGCAAATAAATTTTTTCTGTAGAAGAAATCAAAAGGTAAAAGTTAATCTCGCCACTTTCCTCAACATATTTTTCATCTTCTCACTAAAATTTGTTGTTATTTTATTTTTTTCTTTTCATTTCATTTTTTTCATTTTTCTATGTTGCTACTAAAAAGAGTATAAGGTTTCTTAAGTCATATTAAACTTTATGTACAAACAATGCAACCAAATTATTTTTTTACTTGTGAATCTTGATGTATTCATTATAATAACTATGTTTAACATTATGAGTTATATTGATGACAGTATTCTAATTGAGGTTACAATTTTGATAAAATTGGCGAGAAGATGCACAATTAAACATGGTGAATTTAAAGGTATAGACAAAGAAAACAACTAAAAGCAACTATAATTTAAATGTTTGACAAAGTTTTTTGTCATTTTGAGAATAGAATAAAGAACCTAAATATATGTTGTGCAAAATTGAGAGTGTGCATAAAAGGCTTCCGTTTGGTATAACCCCAAAAAGTATAATATTAATTACAAATTGAAAATATATATATAGCATTACTAATACGCTCCAACTCATCCCTCTATCTAATTCTAAGTCTGCTCCTAAATCATCCAATTAGAAATATATAAGCAACAAAATAAAATAAAATTACATCTCACTGCATTCAACTTGTCACTTGATCATTAAATCATTTTGTAAAATTTAATTACAAAAGGATTGCCCAACTAATACAAAGATAACCTAAATCCAAAGATGACAGGAGCACCTCCAAAGAAGACATGAACATACAGCTTCGACTTATTCAATATTTTTCCAAATCACTTGTAGCCAAGTAACTGCAAAACTAATGTTTTCTCTATTTTTCTGGACCACGCATACATACTAGAGATTTACACTTGAAAAGTCAGGTGCTTAGAGGAAAATTGAGAGAAAAATACCTTCACTGATCATGCAAAAAATAAGGATTTGTAATATTGCCATAGACAAAAAAAAAATACCATAAAAAATCTGCATTAAATTTGAATCATCATTTACAGAATCAAACTTAAAAGATCCATCTCTATAGATAGAACACCATCTGAGCATTTTATATATCAATGAAATAAAGATATTTAATATAGAAAAGTTATTAGAGAGGAATGTGGGAGCATCCAAAGATATTGTATTAAAAGAAAAAAAAAACTGAAACAATTAATTATAACCTTTATTATTGAAACGTATGTATGTGATAGTTTTGTAAGAAGAAAAGAGGAGTACAATAAATATGTACTTCTCACTCCTCCCGTCCATCTGAAAAAGGAAAATTAAATGAAATAATTAAAATGGCACTTTCAAATGTATTTTTAAGTATATCAGTTACCTGTTTTTTAAAAAAGAAAAAGAAGAATTAAATAACATAATTAATAGTGACACATGTCAATTTTTAATTAAAGGATAACATTTTATTTTTATAATAATATAAATATATATAGAGAACGTTTCTCGTACGCACTAGTGAATAGTGGAGAGAAGGCGCTCAATTCGAAAAATGGGACAAGCTTCATAACGTTTCTCTCTTTATCTCTTTAATTCATTTGGTCAACTCACTCCTCTCTCTCTCAACAGAAAAACCCAGCGAGCTCTACACTCCCCCTTCCATTCTCCTTCCGACGGGATCCCTCTCTCTCTCTCTCTCTCCATTTCCATTTCTCTCGATTTTAACTCGCTCCTCAGAACCCACTTCATTTCCGACAGCCTCTCTCTCCATTTTCGATGGGCTCGACGAAGCGAAGGCAAGAAAAATCGCGCTCTCTCTCTGAAAAATCCGACAAATCAAGCTTCAAAATTGTAAGTGGCTCTTTCCTCTATTCTCTCCTCTTCGTAATTGCCTCTTGGTTCTTGAATTAGAGAAATTAGGGCTTATAATTTCGGATTTTGACTTCTTGTTAAGTTCGTTCTGCGCTGCTGTGGTTGTCTTCGTAATTGTTTCTTTCGTTTCCAGATTTGATGCTTGTGATAGTTCTTACTAGATTTGATGGTTTTGTTTTAAATTGATCATCAGTAGGAAATGAGTGGGTGAATCTATTTATCTTTTTTTCCCTAATTTTCTCTTCTATGCTCTCTCTCTCTCTCGATGTTGGTGATATAGTTCATGTTTGATTTGATAGCTCTGGTTTTGAATTGTTCATGAGCAGGCAATTCAAGGGTGCTTTGCTTCTGCCTCATGTATGAGTCTTTCTATAATCCTAGATATGAATTACGATGACACATTTGTTTATTAGGAAAAAAATGTGTGAATTTTTGTTTTCCCTAATTTTCTTGATATCTATTGCTTGATG
Organism: Lonicera japonica; assembly: GCA_021464415.1. Lineage (NCBI taxonomy): Eukaryota > Viridiplantae > Streptophyta > Magnoliopsida > Dipsacales > Caprifoliaceae > Lonicera > Lonicera japonica. The sequence continues at coordinate 5,573,630 of CM038467.1, read as the reverse complement.
TTGGTGATAGTTCATGTTTGATTTGATGGTTCTGGTTTTGAATTGTTCATGAGTAGGCAATTCAAGGGTGTATTGTTCATAATATCATAGTTTATGGGAACAGGAAAGCTTGTTGGTAAAACTTGTCCATATTTGATGAACCTTATTTTTGTTTTGTCATTCCTTTTCATTCTTTCTTTTTTAAAAGTGGGTTCTGGGGAGCCCAAGGAGGCGGCCAGATGGGATAGAGTGGTGTCTGGTACATTCTACTAATCCAATTGATGTTATATTGTTCATTTTGTACGAGTTGCTGTTTGTTATATATGAGTGATAAATTGAATGTTATATGACCTTTCATTCTCATTTTTCTACAAGATGCTAGCATTATTGCTATAATTGTTACTCTATAGTATTAATCTCATTCGAAACTGTCACTATACCATTTCTTACTGATACTTAAAGCTTTGAATCAGTGGGCCGTTGCCTTAAGGCTGAACTCAAAAATTCAATCCTTATTTGCTCATAAATCTTTAACCAGGTTACAGGAAGCTTCCTATGACTCCATTACAAGCAAATGTAAACGCAATCCTAAACAGTTTTTCTTACATTGGCACAGCAAATTGAAGAGGCATTTCTTAGTGTTACTCTATGATTTTATAGATAATTAAACTCCTCATTAGATAAGCTTGCATTTTTATGATACCACAACTCAGATTCTTATCTTTTTCCTTTGGTCAGATTTTTATCTTTTTGATTCAACATTAGTTTGATTTGCTAATTTGTTTATTGTTGTCTATGAGAAGAAGAGAAATTATATTCATATTATTAAAGAGAAGATTACCCACTTATATACATGAGACTCCTACACAGATAAGGAAACGACTACTAATTAGGATTCCTAAATTATCTACTTTCCTAATACAATATTTACAACTTATAACACTCCCCCTCAAGCTGGAGCATAGATATTGATCATGCCCAGCTTGTTACAAAGATAATCAACCCGAACCCCGTTTAAGGCTTTCGTGAAGAGATCACCCAATTGCTCTCCAGTCTTCACATATCCTGTGGAAATTAAGCCTTGCTGGATCTTTTCGCGGACAAAATGGCAATCGAGTTCAATATGTTTCGTTCGTTCATGAAACACGGGATTAGACGCAATATGTATGGCAGCTTGATTATCACACCACAATTTAGCCGGTACCGAAGTCTTAATCCCTACTTCATTTAAGAGCTGACATATCCACATTATTTCACACACAGACTGGGCCATAGCTCTATATTCTGATTCTGCACTGGATCGTGCCACAACATTTTGCTTCTTACTTTTCCATGAGACCAAATTTCCGCCAACAAAGATACAATAGCCTGATGTGGACTTTCTATCCACCTTGGAACCTGCCCAATCTGCATCTGAAAAACCTTCAATACGAGTGTGTCCATGATTGGCGTATAAGATACCACGTCCAGGTGCTCCTTTTAGGTAACACAAAATTTGTTCTAACACTTCCCAATGATGAATTGTTGGGGACGACATAAACTGGCTCATCACACTGACAGAATACGCAATATCCGGGCGAGTCACTGTAAGATAGTTCAACTTCCCCACCAATCTTCTATATTTCTCAGGATCCTCAAATAGTGGACCATCTTTTGTCAACTGTACATTAGGAATCATCGGAGTACTACACGGCTTTGCCCCCAATTTCCCTGTCTCAGCTAATAAGTCAAGAACATATTTCCTCTGAGATAGAAAAATACCCTTTTTACTCCTTGTGACTTCGACACCCAAAAAATATTTTAGCATCCCTAAGTCCTTTGTATGAAACTGAGCATGAAGGAAGGACTTAAGAGAAGAGATTCCCATCGTATCACTCCCAGTAATGACAATGTCATCTACGTACACAACCAACAAAATGATGCCTGCTTCAGATTGTTTGTAGAACACAGAGTGGTCAGACTTACTTTTCGCCATGCCAAACGTCTCAATAGCCTGACTAAATTTTCCAAACCAAGCACGAGGACTTTGTTTCAAGCCATACAAAGATTTACGAAGATGACAGACTTTCCCATACTCCCCCTGAGCAACAAACCCAGGAGGTTGCTCCATATAGACCTCCTCCTGAAGATCACCATGAAGAAAAGCATTCTTTATGTCTAGCTGATGTAGAGGCCAATGATGAGTAGCTGCCAAAGATATAAACAGCCTGACAGATGTTAGTTTAGCAACAGGAGAAAAAGTATCAGAATAATCAACGCCATATGTCTGAGCATAACCCTTAGCAACGAGGCGGGCTTTTAAACGAGCAACAGACCCATCAGGATTAACCTTGACGGTAAACACCCATTTGCATCCGATAGCCTGTTTCCCTGCAGGTAAAGTGACCAAGGCCCATGTACCATTCTTGTCTAAAGCATCCATTTCCTCTATCATTGCATTACGCCATCCAGGATGTGATATAGCCTCATTAACAGTTTTAGGAACAGATATAGAATCAAGAGATGCAATGAATGAATAAGACGAATGGGATAGGTGATCATAAGAGACACAAGACGAAACAGGATAAGTACACTGGCGTTTACCTTTGCGTAAAGCAATAGGAAGATCATTACTCGTCACGGAATCTGATGATGAAGAAGAAGCTGGTGGAGGACATGAATCAGCAGGCCGGCGTCTGGAGTAGACTTGATGGATGGGAGGTCTGACTGGCGCTGGTTCAGCAACGGGTTCAGGGAACGTGATCGTATATACTAACAAATCATCATCCTCCCCCTGACTGTTGGAAGTGGAAGAAGGAAAATATGGTGTTTCTTCCATGAAGGTAACATCAGCTGAAACAAGGTACTTGTTCAAACTAGGGCAATAACATCTGTATCCTTTCTGAAGACGAGAATACCCAAGAAAAACACACTTCAATGACTTGGGATCTAACTTAGTAACCTGTGGACGGACATCTCGAACAAAGCAAATACTACCAAATATTCTGGGTTCAATAGGAAATAATGATTTATTTGGAAAGAGAACACTGTAAGGAGTCTCACCATGAAGAACAGATGAGGGCATTCGATTAATGAGAAAGCATGCTGTGGAAACTGCATCAGCCCAAAATGGTTTTGGAACATTCATTTGGAATAATAGGGCTCTTGCAGTTTCAAGAAGATGTCTGTTCTTCCGTTCTGCCACTCCATTTTGGGATGGAGTATCAACACAAGAAGTTTGATGAAGGATACCGTTCTGAATCATGTAAGTCTGAAAAGATGAAGATAAATATTCTTTGGCATTATCACTGCGCAATATATGGACAGAAGTAGCAAATTGAGTTTTAATTTCAGCACAAAACGCACAAAAATGAGAAAACAATTCAGAACGACTTTTCATTAAATATAACCAAGTTGTACGAGAATAATCATCAACAAAAGTAACAAAATACTTGAACCCAGTTTTTGACATAACAGGACATGGACCCCAAACATCAGAGTGAACTAATTCAAACGGAGCACTCGCTCTCTTATTGACTCTCGGACTAAGACTACTACGGTGATGTTTGGCAAATTGACACGACTCACAATCTAATGAGGACACCTTATTAAACTGAGGACACAACTCCTTAAGCAGAGGAAGAGAAGGGTGACCGAGCCTACAATGAGCCTTGAAAGCAGATGTGACACCCGAACATGCAACGGATTTAGGTATCGATGTGTCAAGGATGTAGAGGCCGCCCGATTCATGTCCTTTACCAATAATCTTCTTCGTCATAAGATCCTGAAACAAGCAATAATCAGGAAAGAATGAGATGCAACAATTAAGTTTACGAGTAAGCTGGCTTACAGAAATTAGATTAAAGGACAATTGAGGTAAATGGAGAACAGATGATAAGGGAAGCACAGGGGTTGGGGTGATTGTTCCAGATCCCAGAACGGAAGAAGATGTTCCATCTGCTAAAGTAACACTAGAAGGGGATATATGTGACTGAAAGGTAGAAAAGAGGCTAGAATTACCTGTCATATGATCTGTAGCACCAGAATCAATGACCCATTTGGATGATGAGGAAACAAGGCATGTATTTGGTTTACCTGAATTAGCAATTGCAGTAACAGAGGTGACTGGAGTGGATGAAGACTTTAGAGAGTCTTGATACTTAGAGTACTTGGCAAACTCATCTGCAGGGATAAGGACTGAGTTTTCAGCTATATCAGTGGTAGATGCCATGTGGGCTGAGTGAGCTCTCTGAGTCCTGTACCGAAGCTTCCTACAATCCCGCTTTAAATGCCCTGGATTATGACAGTAATGACATACAATCCCTCCGGAGCCTTGTCCCCGAGTCACACTCGCTCCCGAATCATGTGCGCGAGTATTAAAATGGTTACTGTTCGATCCTCCTCCTTGATTGCCTCCCCGATATTGTAACCGCCCAAGTTCAGACTCATTATTTTTACTAACCAGAGCACTATTGAACGGAACAAGTGGATTCTGAACTGGAGAAACCCCCTCGGTGCGAAGAACTCTGCTATACACTTCCTGTAAGGAAGAAATCTCAGGACCAGAGAGAATCTGGTTCTTAGCAGTTTCAAATTCGGCCGGAAGACCAGCTAAAAAACTCATGATAGCCATCTGCTCTCTCTGACTCTGCTGAACTTTGATATCAGAGCTATACGGCAATAGCATATTAAGTTCTTCATACGTTTTCTTAAAATCCATAAAGTAACTCATAATGGACCTGTCCTGTTTTTCTGTACGGTAAAAGGCTTTGCACACATCATAAATACGAGAAATATTCCCTTTCCCAGAGTATAAAAAATCCAAATAATCCATTAACTCCTTAACCAATTCACAATGGTTAATCAAACTAATCACAGTACTATCAATCGAATTTCGAATTTGTAAGAATAACCGGGCATCCTCCCTTAGCCACGTCTGTCTCAAATTATCTGAAGGTGGGTCACTAGTCATGTGATCATCTTTATCGATACTACGCAAATAAATTCGAATGGTTTTACTCCAATCAAGATAATTGGAGCCATTAAGTTTATGCTCAGTAATTTTTGACATTACAGAAACTACATCAGAAACAACTGCCGCCTTCTGCTCTGACATATTTAAATAATTTTATAGCGAGGACCACAATTATTATGAACAAAATGAGTCACAAAACAGCGTACTAACCATAAACGAGGCAGTGAATAATAGTAAACGAGAGACGAAACGGTACCGAAATTCTTTGGACACGCCGAACGTAGAAATCAAGCCACACAAATCTCAGAGCAAACCAATAAATAGGTCACAATATGAAGTATAAGCAGTACTGACCACAAATAGAAGCAAAACCGAATTGTACCAAGTCACCGAATTGTTACCACGAAGGCTAAACCGAACCAAACTCAGATCTGCACCGAAGAAAGACGAACTGAGCCAAACCAAGCACATAGACGTGCTGTACTAACTGAGACGAGCCAGACGAGAGTGGCCGGAGATTGAACGGAGTCGCCACGCGCCGGCGCGTGAGACTGCGTCGGAAACAAACGGCGGCGCGTGAGGGCCACGCGCTGGGCAGTTTGACGCCGGATTTTGGGCGAGTGGTAGACGGTGTATGGCGCAACTCCCTATGTGGGAGGTGAGATCAAATATGCACTGACGAAATTCGAAGTTGGAAGCTCGGCAAACCCTAGTCTGCCGTAACTAGCAAAACAAAACCCTAACCTGCCGTAACTAGCAAAACAAAACCCTAATCCTCTGATATTCATTAAGCTTTTAGGAGAAAGAACCGTAATGAATATCATGGTTAACACCCTCCCTCACGTGCGACCCCATACTCGCACGTGGAGAGCAAACAAATTTCGAATTTCGAATTTCGGATTAACAAATGGGGAATGGAGGTGCCAAGGTTTGAACCTTGGACCTCCCAGAAAACTTACCTCTGATACCATGTTGTCTATGAGAAGAAGAGAAATTATATTCATATTATTAAAGAGAAGATTACCCACTTATATACATGAGACTCCTACACAGATAAGGAAACGACTACTAATTAGGATTCCTAAATTATCTACTTTCCTAATACAATATTTACAACTTATAACATTTATATACTTGAATTTTGCAGATTCAAATGGCTTATAGTTCATCAACTGTGGAAGGCAACTCAAGCAATGAAATGGATGTTAGATTTGTTTTGAAACAACGAGAGTGTGGAGAAGTAGCAGATGTAAAGATAACAAAATCAAATAAGAATAATAACCGTGGTAGAATGTACTACTCGTGCAAAAAGCAAAGATGCGGTACTTTCTTGGGTTAGTGCAAAATCTCCTCAATTCAAGTAGTTTCAAGTACCGTTGGCACAGTAGAAGAATGTAGTACATCGCATGCCTCGATTATTGGTGAACCTAACACAAATAATGATCTAAAAGTTCGATGGAAGTTCTTAATAGTTCTATGTCTCATGTTGACTATTTATTTTGCTGTAAAAGTTATGAAAATGTAATGTACTTTGTTATTGTTATAATGAATTTTTGTAATAGATTTGGAATCAGTTTGTGTTATTACAGTGAATTTTGAATTGCAATGGTACATATTTTTATGTTTGTTAAATACTAAAGCTTGTTAAATACTGTTTGTTGAATACTAAAGCTTAAAAAGCTTAAACTTCATTCAAAGGCACACAATTCCATTTAAAGCTACATAGAACTCCAATTCATTGAAAGGTACATAGAACTTCAATTCATTGAAAGGTACATAGAATTCTAATTCATTTAAAGGTACATAGCATCCATTCAAACATAGGGCATAAACTGAAAAACTAAAGCTTATATCATCTCCATCTTCTGTAGAAGACCCATTTCCCTCTTCCAAATTTGCATCCTCGCACGTTCCCGGCCTATATTAATATAAAAAAAATCAAGATTGATAGTACAATGTTAAAAAGAAGAGAATATCAATGAAAAAGAGAAAAATTACTTACAGATTCGTAAGTGCCGGGCAATTTCGTTTGTCATGTGATTGCCCTACTTTCCCATAACCATGGCAACGTCTAATTTTGAGAATTTTTGTCCTTACTAGTGCCTTCTCTTTTCATCCTTTGAGCCTTTTCCCACATCCATTTGTTTGCATTAGATCTGGTTCGTTATAACTATTTTCAAAATTGGAAGAAGCAGGCACACTAATAGCATTTGGTATTGGATTACTACCAATTTAAGTACTACCTATTGGATTACTAAAAATTGGAGTACCACCTACGCGGCTACTAAGAAATTGGTCAATCTCCTCATTAATACGACGTAATTCATCGGTAAATATCTTTCTTGTTTCTTCATATACTAGGGCATTGTCAACTAAATCCAGAGACGATTGAAAAAAATTGACTTCGCATCAATACATAAGATTTGTCTTCCACTATATCCACTCCTTTATCATCCACCACTATCTTCGATTTTGCAAATTTGGTCCACTGCTTCAAAATGTATTTCTCTGACAAGAGCTCAACATCATCAAACCTCATCAGATATGTTAGGATGTGCCTACATAGGATTCCAGCACTTTCAAACTTTTTACAACCACAAGAAACAAAATCCAAGACCTTGTCATAAACAAGGTCACCCACTTTACTTGATTGGATTTTCTTTATTTGAATCTGATAAACACGATGATTGTTAGTTTCTCTTACAAACTAGATCCTATAGTTAAGTTATTCACACATTTCATTCTAAAAAATGTAATACATTTTACTTGTGTATGTATCAGCCATTTGCACCAACAAGTCTTGATTTATTATAATTTTCGGCGTCTCAATTATATCTTTGCGATCGGCCATCAACTCCTCATGCGGTTGGTGTAATAGTCCCCTTTCAAACTGTATCATAAAATCCACCAGAGAATTCCCTTTTGAAATAAATTTCTTGAAAAATGCATGTCCATTTTCCGCTCGTTGGCTACTTTACATATCAGCTGAAAAAATGTGATTAACATATGCCAAAATTCATCTTGAACGGATTTTATATATGTCTGTCAACCATTTGTTTCCCTCTAACCCACTTTCTATAATAAGACTTTCCCATTGCAAGTCAAATTATTCAGGAGTTTCTGATTTCCTAGTGCAATTCGAGAACTCTTTCTTGTAAATATTATACTTGACCGCATCAATTTTCTCCGAAAATTTCATTGAAATATGCCAACTACAATACCTGTAAAATGAATTCAAAAAAATTGAAATATTATTAAGAGATACTTTGTTCAAACGTAATTAAAAAAAATTAATAATATATGCAAACTATAATACCTATGAAATGTATTTAGAAGAATAATAGGAAATGCAGTAGTCATTGTCGGGTCTTGATCGATAATAATCATCTTCGGGGCATCACCGGGCATACATTCCAAAAATTGAGTAAATAGTCATATGAAATCATCAATGCTCTCGTGACTAAAAAATCCACAACCAAAAACAATTGTTTGACCATGATTGTTAACCCCCATTAGTGGTGCAAAAATTAACCCATACCGATTAGTGTTATAAGTAGTATCAAATATTCCAACATCACAAAAAAACTTGTAATCCCGCTGTGAGGTTGCATCGGATCAAAAATAACGAGTAATCTTTTGTTCCTCATCAGCCTTAATTTTAAAAGTAAATGATAAATTCTTCGCTTGTTCCAATTTCAAATACTCATAAAACATCTCACCATTGTACCCCGTCGTATCAGCACGTTTATCTCTTCATGATTATATAAGTTTTTTTGCGTGCACCTAATATTTTATATGCCTCCAGATTGCACTCCAAGAAAACTAAATTGTTGGTGCTAGGGTACATTGACCATAGACAGCTGTTTAGTTAGAGATTTTGTCGCAGTTGAAACATTACGATGGGATCTTAAAAGATGAACCTTACTTGGTGTTGATAACGGGTGGCTGTGCCCCTCGTTAAAAATAATAACAATGTATTCATTGGACTTTGACTTTAAGACTGCGAGTTTAGCTATACAATCCTCACCTAAGCTACCCCGGCGTATTTTCTTTCCAACTTCAGCAATTCTTGAAGATTTTCCTTGTTTAAAACAAACATACTCCTTCCTCCTTATTTCGTCACTTCCCAGCTTTTTCCTAGTAGTCCAAGCACGTACACTAAACCTGGCTGCTTTAGTATAAGCATTATAGAATGTCACAACTTCATCAATTGTTTCAAATTGTTACCCCTTTTTTAGCCTCAGCTCATCTGATACTTGAGGAGTGTACATCAAATTTTCTTCATCCGAGTTCAACTCTAAATTACCATCATTATCTAGATTTGCGTAACTCTCCCCTACTTCAGTGTCCAAATTTTCCATTCTTTTCACAAATATGTATGGCGAACCTATATATACAACATACACATAATTATTATGGAGCTTAAAAATTTAAAATCCATAACCAAACCGAACATAGTACATAAGTCCAGTGCTGATTAACAAATAACTATGACGGACAAGGAAAATATACAGAAAGGAAAGTAAAGGGGAAAAAAATAACTGTGAGGGGCAAGCTTTGATCACTATCAGTTACACAACGAAAATTTCTAAGTCCAGTAGATAATAAATTTAAATTTTTTTAGTTTGATTTATTTTTCCATTCAGTGATTCACAACATGAAAAATCCGTGCAAGGCAAGAAATTTTCTAAGTCCAGTAGATAATAAATTTGAAAGTTTCACATTTTCTTTTCTTTTCGGTCTACAAATCTGTGTAAGGTAGCCTGTAACTTAGCCTTCCAACATGAAAAATGGGCATGAATATACAATCACCATTCACACTTACAAATAGCACAAGCATCAAATCTAGAAACAAAAGAAACAATTACGAAGACAACCACAACAACGCAGAACGAACTCAACGAGAAGTCAAAATCCAAAATTGCAAGCCCTAATTTCTCTAATTCAAGAACCAAGAGGTAATTACGAAGAGGAGATCGAAGAGAGGAGAGAGCCACTTACAATTTCGAAGCTTGATTCGTCGGATTTTTCAGAGAGAGTGCGATTTTTCTTGCCTTCGCTTCGTCGATCCCGTCGGATATGGAGAGAGAGGCTGTCGGAAATGAAGTGGGTTCTGAGGAGCGAGCTGAAATGGAGAGAAATGGAAATGGAGAGAGAGAGAGGGATCCCGTCGGAAAGAGAATGGAAGGGGGAGTGTGGAGCTCGCTGGGTTTTTCTATTGAGAGAGAGAGGAGTGAGTTAGACCAAATGAATTAAAGAGAGAAAGAGAGAAACGTTATGAAGCTAGTCCCATTTTTCGAATTGAGCGCCTTCTCTCCACTAGTGCGTACGAGAAACGTTATATATATATATTTGATTAGATATATGATATATGCATAGAACAACGTCAATGCCATTAAATAAAAAGTAATAATAATTAAATATTTAAGGAGTTAATTATGAGAGTTACAAATAAAATATTTAAAGCATTAAACAAGAGAGTTACAAATACAAATTAGAAGATCAAGTGACAAAAAGATAAGAGAATATTAAAAAAAGAAGAAGAAGGTGGAGATTCCAGTGAAATGGGTTCTTAAATTAGATTTTTATAATTAAAATTTTATCAAAAATTAAGTTAGACATTAGATTTGCTAAAATAAAAAAGACTTTTGATATTAAATTATATTAGGTATTATAATCAATATTCTATTAGTAGTGTTAATTACAAATAAATATTAGGTATAATTTTTTTTATTGAGAAAGAGATTATTACTATATTAGAGCACATTTATTGTAAATTGTATAAATATATATATATATAGTGAGAGAATGTTGGATGGGAGAGAGGAATGATATTTTATATACACTCAAATGGTGAAAGATAATAACGTGAAAATATGAATGACCGTTATGATTAATTATTTTATTTAATGAGTTTTAATAATAAATAAAAATCCATTTCAATAAACCATTAAGGGTAATTAAACTGGTTGCATAAATTTACAAATAGTTACAGCAAAGTATTCAAGAACATTAATAGCATGCCGCGTGTCAAAACGTGGTTGATGTAGAGTATTTTACTTACTATATATATATATATATATATATTATATGATAGTAAAACTAGTTGACTTATAATGAAAAGTTATTTTAGTTGAGAGATTTAGTGAGATGTATTTGAATTTATACTCTTTGTTTTCTAGTACATTATTATATATTAGAATTTATTTGACATTACTTTAAAGATACCCAAGTTACACGTAAAAATATACTAGTTAAAGATATGAAGAATTCATGCAAAATAAATTTGCATTAAATTTTTTAGAATGCAAAGTTAAGTTGACACAAAATACAATTGTGATAAAATCCCTTATTTTAACAAGACCTTATTTCATATTTATTTTTTGAAAAACAAGCTCTTATTTTAAAAAAATATTATTCCTTGGATTTTTTTTTGCCAAAAACATTGTCATACAAGACTTTTTCTATCATTTTAAGTTTTTTTATATGTATGTCTTCCATCTTTCATTATTTTTTTGTAAAATAAAATTTCATGGAAAAAGTCAAAAAGTAAGAAGACATCTCACCACATGTCTTAACTTATTTTTTATCTTTTCACAAAAATTAATTATTTTTGTTATCATTTTTCATCATGTTATCAAACTGATCCTTACTATTTAGTTTTTTTTTTCCTTGGTAATTTTCTTTGGATGGTGATGGAGAAAAATATTCTACAAAAAACAAAAAATGATAGATAACATCTACTCATAAAAATAAGTATGAGATGAAGAGTATTTTAGTATATCACTCAATTTATTTTTCAACTTCTCGGAAAAATTAATAGATTTTATTTTTATTTTACATCTTGTTATCAAACGGACGTACCCTAATTATTAAATCATTGAGTCTAGGAGATAGCGGGTATTTTGAGGGATGTTTGGTTTTATTTATTCTTCACAGCTCAGAATTATTTTCTCTAAAGTGATCATTGGATTGCAGGAGTTATCTTCTTTTTAATTGGGCGTCTTCTATTCCTAGCTCTTGCTAAATGAAAGTAGTTTGATTGTGGTGTTTTTCTTTGTATAAAAAATGAAAGAAAGAAATAACAAATGCCAAATCTAGGGTTTAGCTGGTTAGTTTATTAGTGGTTGATCACCAATTACATCTTTTGTTATGGGTGATTTTATTTTTAATTACGATTTCTTGTATTTTATCTACATTGTCAAGTTAATTTATAATATCTTTTAAGTTTAACCACAAATTGAGATAAATTTACAAAAATAATAATTCAGTAATTAACTTAATTTGTATAAATAATATTTTTTTAATAATTCAATTTTAGAATATCCACCAAACTAACTAAATAAATAAATATCCATCTTAATAGAAAAGGGTGATTTAATTATAATTGTGTAAATTAAAAAGATAGAATAGTAAAGTTAGCAAACGTTAAAACCCCCCAAATTATCCTTTTCCTTCGTCATCGTAAATAAGTATTATTTTCATAAAAATGCATTTTACAAATACTTCGTACGTTATCATCCGAATATAATAATTTGAGAAATTCAAGTTTTAAAAAATAAATACTCCAAAAATTTAATCTTTGTATTGGTAGCAGTTCATATTCGCTTGCAATACGAAATATGATATTTATGATTCGAACATTGTTTACAGAAAAAAAAAATGCGTATTGATACTAAGGAATCTTTAATAAATATCATTTTTTTTAAAATGAATATTTATCCACCTAAATATTTGATTTGTCCATTATAAGAATTCTTTTTTCGTTTAGAGTTCAACAGAAAAAATAAAATAAGAAGCAAAACAATACATCTAATAGTTAAAACAAACCTTTTCACAAACTTCATGTCCACTTCCTTCAATTCTTAGGTCTTCTTGTTATGTTTTTTTTTTTTTTTTCAAAATGTTAATTACAAGTACAATGTAATGATTATCTTATATAAGAGAGTTAGAAACAAGTACCACTATAAATTTTACTAAATTAAAATTATATTGACATGGCAAAAACACCATGCATTGGAGCAAATAGCCGTAAATTTGAGGAGGTCTCTGTGAGGTGGGCAATATACAAGATTGTCATCTTAGATTAGAAATTGATCTTAAGATTGAGAAAAATCTCAATTATGCAAATTTCTCTGATGCACCTTGAGTTTGTTGTGCGCCTTAGATATATTACAAGTACAAAAATTATATTTCTGAGCGTGGGAATTTGAAAACAATTCCGAATGCAATAATTTAGTAGTACGGTCATTGTGATGAACAAAATTATAAACATATAAAATGATTGAATTTTCTCCAACTAATTTTCCATGTGGATATATTGATATAGATATACACAGCATATTAATTTATAGTTCATTCTCAATTTCCAGTATCACTTTGACCCATTTTTCTTTTGAATGCTTCATGTTTTGCAAATTTGAATGGACTTATTTTTTTTACAAAAGACTCACTAAGTTTTTTCTAGTGCGTAATATTTTCAATCAATTTATAAAATTGCTTTTAAGCTTTTTCGATTAAAAAAAAACAAACCTTGGAAGAAATTAGGAAGTTCAACAGCATGCGAACAAGGATTAGTTGATGTGCCCAAAAGTATTAGAAAGTACCCGGACATAAAGACAAAAAAAAAAGGAAAAAAGGACACAAGTACTTCATTTTTTATTCCTAATTTACCCTCACCGGTCACATGCATATTCTCTCTGTTCAAACAATTTACAACCACAATGGGTATATTAAATTTACCATACCACATGATACGGCAGAAAGAACTTAGCAGGCAAACTTAGGCTGGTGTAGTAGAGAGATGGCGAACTTACTCTTTTTCACTCATCTAAGCCATACATGACTTATATGAGTGAAGCACACTTCTATAAAACTCTTCAAATATGAAATATATATATATATATATATATATATCTTCCATCCTACCCACACAAGTTAACAAGAAAAAAAAAGGAAAAAAAGAAAGATAAATGCTCATATGAGTGAAGCACACTTTTATGGCTCATACAAGTGTGCCTTACTCGTACAAGGCATTTTCTTCTTTTTTTTTTGAACTCAAAATTGATATGGGCTTTGCATGCTTGTATGACTATGTTTTATATCGTACCTGCTGTATTCAGCTGAAAAACTTAGTAAACAATTTGTAAATTTGGCTCTAAATTTTAGCATCACGCTGTGGATGCTCTTAAGGACAGATTAATAAATATTCTTGAATGGTTAACACATAAAAGTGTTATTTGATTGTGCATAAAAAATGTAGTTGGTAGTTAAAGATAGGTTAATTAATACATAATTAAGTTATAAAGAGAGATTCCCTCATTTTAGTTAAAAGAAGGGATACCCATTCGGAGCATAAATAGATGATTTTTTTATTTTTTTTAAATATTGTAGAGATGATCTATATAGTAAGAAGATCACCTCCAACAAATTTCATAAAAAAACCTCAATGTTGAAGTGGGTGTATTAAAAAATTGATATATATGCGCATTTTCAACCGTTGAAATTTTTGATGATCATCTCACCTATTTTTAGGTTGATTTTTTTTAATGAAAATTTGTGGAGATGATCTATTCATAATATAGATCACTTCTCTACAAATTTTTAAAAAATAATTCATCAATTTATCCCTCTAAATGGGCATCAATTCTTTTTACTAAAGTGAGTGAATATATATTAAAAATGGAAGGTCTAAATCTCTTCATTTTACTATAATAATAACAACAAAAAAATACCCTCCCCAACTCGAGATCAAACTCGAACTCAAGAGTTCTCCTAAATTCAAATAGTTGCCTTACAAATTAGTTAGGCTAACCCACTCACTCACTCATTTAATTAATAAATAATTTTTTGAACAGTCAACACCTACAAGTTTTAATTGATTATGCATAGCACGCGATCTCAGTCTAAGATGGTGCCCTTACATGCAAAGTGACAAGTTCTTTTTCTTGAAAAATGTTAAGATTTTGTACAAATTGATGTAGCACCGCTCAAATAAATCCGTGATGCCACAACTATTTGTATAAAACATTTTGTAATTTTTTTTAGTATGTATAAAATGTCTCCAATTTATATTTATATTGTTACCGAAAAAGCTTGATTATATTTCATTTCATAAATACGAATATCAGATTACGGGGATCTGCAAGAATTTAGTAAGTAGCTTTCATTTCTTAAAAAGGGAAGGGCATTTAAACACTTTAAATAGCAGTTGCATCTTTCCCTTTCAAGGTCAGTAGAAAAGCTGGAAACTTCCCTCTCCAATTTTTGATGGTCAGTACTCTCTCTGTACGAAAATCTTTGTTTCGGCCTTAAAAAAAAATCCTGTTTATGATGAACCCTCAAAATCTCAATGTGCAGGATAAATCTGCTAAGTGGACACTTGTTCTGAGTCTGGTTATGGCAATCTTGATTCGCACCGAATCCAAAACTGGAAAAAATGTATTTAATGTTGTAGACTATGGAGCTGTTGGTGATGGCAACACAAATGATACACAAGTGCTGTTTCTACCTTTTATGTTGGGTGACTTTAATCAAACAGAGTTTTTACAAACTTTTTAGTATCTGTTTTCATAAATGGTTTTTTTTTTTTTAGGCATTTGAAAGGACATGGAACTGTACATGTAATGCTGAGGGAGAAAAGGCAAAGATGATTATCCCACGTGGAAAAACATTTTTGGTGTATCCCTTAACATTGGCTGGCCCTTGCAATCTCAATTACATCAACATTGTGGTAAGAGTTTAACAGATGAACAGGGTTTTTGATCGTTTAATTAAAATCCCAGTTCCAAATATGGGGGGAAAATAGTTAGATAGGCAGCAAACAACATATTTACGTATCGTATTTATGTGCGTGTATTCTGCAATACACGCCATGAGCGCGATGCAACTGTTAAGAGACAAGTAACTTTTTTTTTAATATATAATATATATATATACGGGAAGGAATTTAATTAGTATGGATCGTCTTAATGGATTTTGTTGGGCAGATATCAGGGAAGATAATAGCACCCAAGAGTCCAGAGGAGGGATGGAAGAGAAGAAAACAGCAGGGGAGGTGGCTAATTATTAGGGATGTGAAGGGTCTCAATATTAGTGGGTCTGGCTTACTGGATGGACGTGGTAACGGTTGGTGGGATATCTTGTGCACAACTCATCCTCAACTCCTGGTAATTAAATCCAAAAGATTAAAAAAAAATAAAAAATTATAGAAAAGAGTACTGCCTCAATATATTATATTGGTGCAATTTTTGTATATTAATTACGTGGACGAGATAATATTAAAACTCTTTGGAGTATAGTTAGTGGTGCACTATAGTCGGTTATAAAATGTCACATAAGTTCATTATGTATTCATATGATTGTGCACGTATATATGAATGCATTCATGTGAAACTTTACCATTTTATCTATCAGTGCATGTAATTAATATGCGACAGAAATATTATATTACTGTTTATTATATAAGTTCGTTTAAAACCTTAAATTTTATTAAAAATTTGTTGATCCAAATTAAATGGAGTAAAACTAATTTCTTGGTGAGAAAATGCATTGGTTGCGCACCTTTGACTTTACATGTAGCTAGTCATTTAAATTAAATTAAGCTTCTTCTACTCGACTCTTTTGTTAATTTTTTGCCCTTAGCCTTTTTATCCATTCAATTCCTATATATTATTTTAACAGTATTACGTACTGACTTTTGAATATCACCAACGTAACTCAATGTTTGGACAGGGATGTGTCAACCTTGCACCAACGGTAAGTACTGAATATACATATTACGTACCATATATTACTTAATTTTTCCCATTATATTTTCATTCATTTGCCTTGCCCGCCGCCTGTATTTCAAAAATAAATAAATATATAGAAGCAAAAATTTCAGTGGGTCGATCCATTCTATCTGTGCAGGTGCTCAGTTTAGTGGAGTGTAATGAAGTTTATATGGGCAACCTCACGTTTTTAAATAGCCCTCAAACTCATATCCTCGTTATGGGATGCAACCATGTCAATTTTACATTTTTGACCATAGATTGCCCTGGATCTACACCCAACACTGATGGTATTCACCTTCAAAATTCCCACCGAGTCTCTATTCACAGCACAAACATTGGCAGTGGTAAATTTGTCAATCTTAATTATTTCATCAGTGTATTAATTGCTTGCTTGCTTACATATATATATATATAATAACGTACATGCACTAGCTTCTCTAATGATTTTGTTTTCAAGTTTTATATATATATCTAATTAATTAATGTTGAAATTTAAGTGATAACTTAATTAATAAGGATCGATACTCAATGTTGATCAGGTGACGATTGTATATCTATTGGAGATCATACTTCAGACATATACATCGCCAATGTTAACTGTGGACCAGGCCACGGTGTAAGGTAATTTTTCGCGATGAATTTTGTGCAAGTGTAAACATTTGAAGTTATAATCAATAAAACCTCAGCTAGCTCTTTAATTTTGTGGTAAAATTAATATGGATTTTAGCATTGGAAGCTTAGGAAGGAGTGGGAATGAGGTTCTAGTAGAGAATATTACAGTGGATGGTGTTCACTTCTTCAACACAACCAATGGGTTACGGATCAAAACATGGCAGGTAATTATAATTAATATTCATAATATGCACAATTTATCATTTCTTGCACAAATTAATAGCCATGCACAGTCAGCTATATATATACTCCACAAAAATAAATGTTTAGACGTTAATTGGTAATATTTATTTTAATTTTTAGAAAGGGACGGGTCACGTTCGAGGTGTCAGGTATCAAAATATACGTTTTACAAACGTGAAAAATCCAATAATTATCGATCAACACTACTGTAACGTCAGATATGGATGCAAAGCAACGGTACGCAAATCACAAACTCACTTTGATATAATTATTTATCTCTTACATAAATATATGTTTGGGGAATATAATTAAATTTTACTTTGTTTGGTGCATAATTGATGTGTTTGAAAGGGGAGCGGAGTCCATATAAGCGAGGTGAGATATGCAAGAACATTGGGGACATCACTAGGCGACTACGCGATAAATTTGAACTGCAGTGAGGTTGTACCTTGCACCAATATTTTATTGGAGAGGGTTGAATTGGAATCGTCAACACCAGGGGTACAAGTAAATTCAAGCTGCAACAATGCCTATGGAAATGCCGCTGGCATTGTTCAACCCAAATCATGTCTTTTACAATCGACTTGAACTGATATATACCATTCTCGGCCTTTTGGCTAAGATCAATTCACTTGAATTCATTGTTTAGATTTACTGTCCTGATCGATCACACATGTAGATGAGGTGTATTTTTTTTTTTATTTCAATGACGATTAATTGGATTGTGATGTTGTATATTAATTAATGTAATGATTTATTAATTTACTATATATATATATGTCCGAATTTCTATTGTTTCATTTTTGCTGTTTTCTTTCAACGATTTTTTGGACAGGCTCAAATTCAAGTGTTTACTTGTATATAAAAGGTACGTTATGGGTTGAATTCAAGCACCACCTTTGAAGAGGGCTTAAGCTAGTAGTTGGATTAATTATTAATACATTGTTGTTCTAAAGAAAAACGTTTAAATATTTATTTTATTGAGTAATTAAATTTAAAGCAGTAAATAATTCTTGTATGAACGTGCGAGTGTTTTATACATAAAGTTACCTCGAGAACAAAACACAAGAAGCAACAGTTCTGAGAAATGAATATACGAATAATATCTTATTTATTAATCATAAAAGAGAATATATATATATTTCCAACAAAAAAAGAGATCGAATATATTAATTATCAACAATTCAATTCAAAGCAGGGAAGGAAACAGTGCGTAATTAAGTAGCAAGTCATTCTCTTTACACATTTTACGTAAAAGACGCCCGAAACCATACTTAGCACATGCTAATAATATATCTATTCGTTAATGCCATATTTGGTTTGTAATATCAATTTTCAATATAATTATTGTTTTTCAAGCAAAAATATTATTATCCATATGTGTTAGTAGACGAAAATCAACTGATTTACGCTTGCGTCGAATTTGAAAAACAGTGGAAAGTTAAAACACATTTTTTTCATTTTATTTTCAGTCAAGCACACTGTTTTACATTTTCTATGTGTTTAACCACTTCCTCCCGTAACATTTGTAGGAAATCAAACCCAGTCTAATAGAGAAAAGTTATTGAAATTAGAGATGTTAAAATTTCAAGGAATTGTCAAAAAATTTAACGGTGGAAGAATGATTAACAGTGACACTACTGCGCTAATTAATTCTATAAACCACATGGAAAGAAAATCGCAAGGACTGGAAAAAATCTTTTATATATATATTTTCATTTGGTTCAGGCCAAAAATCTTTATGTACAGAAGATTACAAAGGGCTTATTTGGCAAGTTAATTGAAGTTTGTGTTGAAAAATGTGTTACTCAGACCCTTTATGTACAGCTGAAGAGAAGCCCTCTGACCATGATCTTTTCACATATAGAATATGCCTTAAAACTAGCTTTCCATTTAGTTGTGTATCACTGTGATTGTTTTTTATGCTTTGGAGTCTTGCAAGTACAATGGTGAGTCTCTTGAACTTTGGCACTTCTTATATATCTTGCCTTACATTGGCAAAAGTCCGGTATTACAGTACTCTTATCTATCATCGTTCATCACCATCACAAGAGGTAAAATGACAGTATTTATATATATATGAGTAATTCTTACAATTTACCCCTCAAGATGTGTAAATATATAATTCATGGGTTTGTGGACCCCGCGCAAACTTCACAACTACATATCCAATGCAAAATTCTCAATATATGTCGAGTGGGTCAGTTTTGAGAGCCGGTATATAATATGCGTAGAATTGCACTAGATACAACGTTTGCATTAGTTTTTGCCCGGCATTTATGATCAACCAGTGCAATTTCAAGTGGAGGAAGGAAAATAATATATGGTTTTATGATCTTTTGGAAATAGTAAATTGAGGAACAAGTTCATATTGAAAAAATGTGGAGCAGAAAAAGATGAAAAAAAGAAAGAAAAGGAAATAACAACTTTGAGTAGTTCTTACATATCTATCTATATAATATGAAATATTGTAATAATAATGGGGGAATGTCTCTTATGCAGGAGTTGACCATTATGTTGGTTTTATGCATATGCATATGCATTTGCATGCTTTCTTCTGCGGCAGTACTGGGCTCTACAACAAATCCCACATCCTACACTCCTTTTAATGTGCTCGATTATGGGGCAACTGGTGATGGGAAAACCGATGATTCCCAAGTAAAAGAAATATATTGAGTTTTCCTATTAATGTGACCAAATTTTGTCAACCAGATAGATAGTACAACAAACGTGCATTGATTGGTATTTTAAGATGATTCCACCATATATCGGTGCATGTCTACTACTTCATCTAATCCACAAAATTTGATAAATTAAGTTGGTCAGTGTAACATTATTCTTTTCCTGTATGATGAATAGGCTTTTCAAAAGACGTGGAAAGCAGCCTGTGATCAGGCTGAATCAGATGCTCCTCCTAGCCTTGTTATTCCAACAAAAATCGTATTCTTGTTGAACCCTGTCAAGTTCACTGGCCCATGCAAATCCTCCAAAATCTCTGTCCTGGTAATATATATAAGAATATATATATACATAAATAATCTATATATATGTGTGTGTATAAATACTTTGTTTTATTGGGTGTTTAAAGTCGATAAAATGAGTACCGTATCCATATTATATATATACAGTTATCAGGGAAGATAGTTGCACCAAAAGAGAAATCAGCATGGGAGGGAGTAACCGTCAATTCGTGGCTCTCTTTTGCGAACGTAAATGGACTTACTATCAATGGCAAGGGACGGATTGATGGTCGCGGCTTTGTTTGGTGGTCTCAGCCATGCCTAAGTGGTAATGTAAGTCAAATTCATTTGCTAATTTGCTAAATCTATATATATATATATAAACTCAAGATGCATCTGTCCCAAAATTAACAGCCGCGTTTCAAATTAAATGCCGCATCTCTTAAATTTTATTTTATTTTGACATCGTCATTAATTGTTTTTACATATTCTATAAATCTGAATTTACAGGATACCGATTGCAAAGCACCAGCTGTAAGTAACCTTCGATTTTTGCTAGTGAAGTTTTGATCATAAATTTAAAAATTTGTCTCTTTTTATAGCATGCGAATTTAATGTAACAAAATCAGCAAGCAATATATGTTTGTGTGTTTCAGGCACTAATATTCAATAGATGTCATGATCTGAAACTCAGCGGATTGACACATATGAACAGCCCAAGAGTCCATATCATATTTACCGCTTGTGAGGGTGTGATTATCTCTAATCTTTTTATCATTGCACCTGAAACAAGCCCCAACACTGACGGAATCAACATTTCTGGCTGCACCAACGTACAAATCCGAAACTCTCGCATTGAAACGGGTATTTTCTTAAGTATGGTTATGGTTCTCTTAATATGTTATCAGTAATTAATAGTTATTTTTGTACGTTGACTAGACCAACCAATTGATCGAAGTGATAAATATTTACTGATGAAGAATTTACTTACTTTGTCATAATAATAATAATAATAATTGTAGGGGATGACTGCATTGCTATTAGTGGTGGATCGTCCTATGTTAACATCACCGGTGTGATGTGCGGGCCAGGACATGGTTTTAGGTTCGCATTCGTTTCAATTAATTTTCCCGCTTATATCTTGGAAATTGCAAATAAAATTACCAAGATTCAAATATAAGCTAGAAAAGGTGATTTTTATTTTGATTGTAGCATCGGAGCATTGGGAAAAGGAGGGCATGATGAGGTGGAAGAAATACATGTGAGGAACTGCACTCTAAAGGGAACGTTAACTGGAGTACGGATTAAGAGTTGGCAGGTAGATTTCATAAACTATATATGCTTTATATCCAAATTAATTAATCTGAATCTGAATTTGAATTTGAGCATTCAGGGAGGAAGCGGGTATGCGAGGAAGATCTCATTCGAAAGGATTATGTTGGTGGACGTTAACAATCCAATTATAATCGACCAGTACTACTGTCCCACTCAACTCAACTGTCAAAACTACGTAAGTTTGACTCATTATTTTTATTTCTTTGTAAACATTATGATTTACTGGTGTTTTTTTTTTTTTGAAGACATCGGCAATTAAGGTGAGCGACGTAACGTATAGGGGAATATTGGGAACATCAAAGACAGACCAAGTGATTAATTTGAGTTGCAGCGAGACGGTTGCGTGCACCAACATTGTAATCGATCACGTGTACATAAAAACCACAGATCCGGCAAGGAAAGCTCAGGCTTATTGCCTTAATGCCCATGGAAGTTGGGGCCATGCTAGACCTGCTGTTAATTGCCTGCTGCCATAGCCATTTCTAAGTGCTCTCTCTATATGTACTTTTCCGCATATTTGTTCAGTTTGTTTTTTCTCTTGTAGGTTATGTAATGTTGTTGTGCTTAATTCAGTTGAGAACTACGGGTCAAATTGTCTTGGTCTTTCTTCTATGTATGTTTTCGGACTCCTTAAACTCCGAGTGGATAGAAGGATACCAACCATAACTTTTCAGAATGTAATTTTATTTTTTTCGATTAGACCCCATGGGCATAATATTTTAGTTTTCTAATATTACCCGACATGTATTATTATATGTATATGTATATTCACTAGTCTAACGTTTTACTAGCTATGCTTTGACCAATTAGACAAGTATTGAATATCATATTGGTATCCACGTACGGCAGCACTAGCGTGTGAGGTGTTACAAGGGAAGGGGAGGGGGAATTGAAATGAAATTAGTTGTTTTTCCAACTAAATATTATTTACTTTAACACTAGATTGATAGATATCCACCAAGCAATAACATGATTAAGAAGCAAATAGAGAACGAAATCCACAAAGATAAAGAGCAGTAAATTGTAACAAATATGAGATCTACCAAATATGCAAATATCTACACATTCAAAGCAAGGATCTATTAATTAGAAACTAACTGGACTAGTAAATATAATACAATTTGGGGAAAAACTATGCAACTTTTTCATCTCTACAAAAAAATTAGGCTCCTCTTCTGTTTTTTTCTCGGCGAGGCAAATCTTATATAATGGGTTTGTTTAATTCCTTTGTCATTACTACACTGTCTTTCAGACTCAGCTCTTCCTCTGTTTCTTATGACTCGCATCATGGTGAGTAAGGTTTGGATGTTCTTTTGTAATCCAAGAAAATAAAAGTCGTAAAATACTTTTAACACTAAACTACCAACAATCCCCCTCTCATGAAATGAAAGAGATTGTTACGAAGACAAATAGTTCATAGTTCTAAAAGAGAATTATTAAATATTTTACCAGTATCTGTTGCGTTCCTGTCACATTTGATTATCGTGTGCAGGAACTTTTCACCATTAGCCCTATTATTATGTGCATGGTGTTTTGGTATTCCATTATTAGTGTCTCATTGGCAGCCATCAATGATATGGTGTGATGAGATTCAGAGCTGTTGGAGATGGAGTAAAAGATGATTCAGGAATAACTCTCTATTCATTTTGTTCATTTCTTTCCTACTCTGTTTATTTAGATCCAAATTTCCTCCATTCTTAAGCCAAAACTGTCAAACTACTGCTCATTTACCCACCACCTAAAGTTGCTTCTTCTTCTTCTTCTTCATTTTTTCTATAGTGTCATCAATCTTTTAGCTATCATTTAGCAATTTTTCCTGGCAATATTCACAGGCTTTTCAAGCTGCATGGAAAGAAGTTTGTGGTAGTCTGTCAGACAATTCAACAATATAGTTCCAGCAGGAAGGATGTATTTGGTGTACCCAACCAAGTTTATCAGTCCATGTAAATCACACACAATAAATTTTCAGGTAGATACAATAACAACTAATCCACATCTATCCTAAGACAGAGCACATAGCCATCATAAAGGAAAACAAAGGCTATGCAGGAAGGAGGAATGAAGATAAAAAAAACTCCCTACAAGTCAATAATGCAACTGAATATGAGATATCGGCTCACAACCTTATGGGATAGTCTATATCTTAGTAGGAGAGTCCTAAGTTTTTCAGCTTTCCGTTAAGTTTCTTTTGCTATTATGAGATTCAATTTTATTTGGTACATATATTGAGGAACCGATGAAGTTTTAATATTTTGAGGATTACTGGAACTGGAAGGCAGGTTTTTGGAAATATTGTTACACCTAACAAAACTACAGTATGGAATCAAATTGAAATCTATACTTGGCTCTCCTTCAGGCAAATTAACGGCCTTGTTCTGAGTGGGCATGGACAAGGACAGATTGATGGACGAGGGTCCATTTGGTGGGACCGGTATAGCAATTTTGAGTTTTCAAAGGTTTGAGTCATGGTTCTTTTCTTCCCTCTCCTCTCTTCCTGCAAAGTCAAAATTCCTCGATTCTCATGCATGTTTCATTTATTTTGATAGGATATAGTTGGCCTGCCATGGCCCATTATAAGTCGAAACCTTCAGCCGATCTCTCCTTAATTCACGAGAAAATACTGAATTATGATCCTAAACTTCTTTATATACATATTATATATACTCTGGGGCATGCACTGTATTTCAAGGGATGTAATAACCTCCAAGTCAACAGATTGAAACATACGAATAGCACAAGAGGCCATATATTCATAAACCAATGCAATGGTGCAACCATTTCCAACTTCCATATCACTGCCCCTAAAATAAGTCCCAACACCGATGGAATCGACATCCATTCTTCAACCACATTCAAGTCTGTGCCTCCAACATGGGAACTCTCTCTCTCTCTCTCTCTCTGCACTTATAGTATGTATTGGATTAATAAACTTTGCTTACTTGAATTATTGTAATGCTATTACTACAGGGGACGATTGCGTTGCAATTACTGGAGGATGCGCTAACATCAATATTACAAATGTAACATGTGGTCCGGGCCATGGTATAAGGTTTGTTTCAGACCACTAGCATTTCACCATCTTGATTTAAGTCATACATATATGTATACATTTACATGTACACAAACCTATTTACATATATATATATATATAGAGAGAGAGAGAGAGGGAGCAGGATTTCAGTCATAATAAAACAAAAACTGTGATGAAAATTGTATCAAGTTGATGAGATACATGTACAGAATTGTAATTTCAATGGAACAAAGAATGGGGCTAGGATCAAAACACAGCAGGTAACGAATCCAAGCATAAACCAGAATAAGTTAAGTACTCATTTCTTGAATCAATTAAATGTGTAACTTACCTAAATTCACTGGGCAGGGAGGGTCTGGATATGCCAGGAGGATCTCCCTCACTGGAATCAGAGTCAAAGCAGTTGATAACCCAATTGTTATTGATCAATATTACTGCCCTCGTCACAAATGCACAGACAATAATGTGAGAACAACAAATAAATGTTCTTATCTATATTATAAAACACAAAATTTGACCGATTACTCATATTTTAAAGTCCCTTAATCTTGGTAAGTCATTAGTCAGAAGTGGTAGATCGTCGGCAGCTATTGCATTGAAGGCACCTAGTTTACCAGGGTGAACCAGCTTTGTTCTTCTCTGATGAAGAAATCGCTAGCCTCTCATCCCCATTTCAATTCTCTTTAATTGGTAAATTTTCTCATCTATTTTTGATACTTTTGGGCTTAAAGCTACCGTCTCTATCGGATTGCTTGATTATAAGCATATCTTACTACTCTTTAATCACGAAGAAGACTACCATAGGATCTGGCTTAGACATCTATGGTATATCAAAAAAAATCCCATGAGAGTTTCTAAATGGTCCCCTAATTTTAGGGTTGATGTTGAGTCCTCTATAGCCCCTGTTTGGGTTAATTTTCCAGTTCCCAATTCATTTTTTCTCCAAGGAAAGCCTCTTTTTGATTTGTGCAGCAGTGGGCAATCCGATTAAAATGGATGCAGCAACAGCTGCGTTAGCTCGTCCAAGTGTGGCTAGGGTTTGTATTAAAATGGATGTGCTAAAAAAATTTCACAAGAGTATGGATTGGCTGCGACAACGGATTTTGGCAAAAAGTGATCTACAAGGAAATTCCTAACTATTGTACATCATGTTTTAAACAAGGCCACAATTGCTGTGAATGCAAAATTAAGGAAAACAAGGTTGCAAGAAATAATCAAGTGAAAGTGAATACCCTAACACAAAAGCCTCTAATGAAGGAAAAATTCCGGAATCTAACGAAGTTCAAAGTGAGGGTAGTATTGTTGAAAATAGAAAGTGAAGGGGGGACTAAAGAAAACATAGAGGACGTGTTACAAGCCTCAAAATCTACTGGAGAAGGAAATGAGTCGGCATCCCATCCACCTCCTTTTGATGTGCCTAGACAAGATAAAGGAAAGGAAGGTTTGGGGGATCTAGAGCAATCTGAGCACGGAAAGGAGTCCGAAGGCAGTGAAGAAGACGATAGTGAATTTGAAGAGAGCCCAACTAATAGTAATAGAATCCCAACTCCAGTAGATGAAGGTACAGTTGATAAAGAGAAATCAACTAATGAAAAAGAAGTTCATTCTACTCAAAATGCTATAAAAAAAGTTCACATAATGTCGGAGAGGTGGTTAATGTAGAATTAGGTAAGATTAACGATAAGTGCAATTCTAGTTCAAGTGTAGTTACCCCTCTTTCAGGGTCAAAGAAAGGATTGATGGACGAGGATGGGTACACCTTGGTTTGTTCCAAGTCTCAAAAATAGGAGTTAGAGAAACTTTCAGTAGCTAAGCAATCTCAACATAAGCTTGATCCGACTGAAATCTTTCTATTGAATCAAGTTTGTTTAGATAATCCTAAATGCTTAAGTGCTCGTTGATTTGATGATGCTAGCCGTTGCAGTGATAGGCCTAAAAGATTTATTCGTAAACCCGCACAATTTGATCAAGTTTCTTGAATTTTTGATGTAGTTTTTCATAGAATTCTAGCATTAGAGGGGGTAAAGTTAGAGCTTGGATGGGTCTGATGTATTTTGAAGTGCTTTCTGTTATATTCTAATACATTTTTCTTTGCTTAAAAAAAAAATAAAAAAAATCCCCTAATCTAATGGTACACATGGCATCTAATTGGTATATAATCAATTTTGGCCATTATATGTGATTTCCCCTCACATTGAAACATCAAATCAATATCATTTCCACTCACACACAAAACATGCACCCAAATCTCATCTCTACTCTTCTCCACACACTCTCTCTCATTAAACTTTAAAAAGATTTTTTTTTTCAAAGAGATATAAATTTAAATTAAAAAATCTATTTTGATAAAATTTATATTTTTTGAATCTACTAATCAATATCTATAAAACACGATGGATTTTGAAAATAAAATTGTATCAAAAATTTCATGATTAAGGATAGCAGTCTTTGATTGAATCTTCAAATGTTTGTAGTGTGATTTCTTTATATGCATATGTATAGTAAACTAATGTATTATATAATTTGAGCAAATATTTAGACGTTATACATCAGTTTTTGTATTTAATGTCATGTCATTTTACACAGTACATTATTAATTAATTCTCTCTCTTCTACTTAACTATGCCGTCTTGGCATGGGCAATACCTAGTTCATCATAAAATTCAGCCAAAAAAATCCTCAAAAATTAACATGTTCTTCTCAAGAAATCAGTGGTAAGAGTAAATGACATCACTTACAGTGAAGTGCAAGGGACATCAACAAGACCTGCCGCAATCGATTTAAATTGCAGCACCACCAGTCCTTGTACCAACATTAAACTTTATCGCATCAACATAAGATCAATCTTTCCAGCTAAACAAACTTTTGCCAAATGTATTAATGCACATGTAAGTTCTATTGTGACCGTTCCACCAGTAAATTGTCTACAGAAGGAAACACATTACTGCAAAAATTGTGATACAGAGAACTTACTACATACAGCATAAAACATCTATTGATGGAAACACAAGCTATGATGCTTGTAGTATAACATTTATATCCCTGTCTTTAATAAAAACAACTGAATCAAATTGCCTTCCTCGTGTTTCTTTGATACAAATGTATACATCCCGATGTTGATACTGTAACTTTTTTTTGCTAAATCTATTTTTATGCTAACCATAAATAACAATAAAAGAATCAGTTTTTGAAGATCTATAGATATATTTATGCTATTAAATATCAAAGAGTAGTATAACCTCAATCTTTACACTGAACTTTCTAGTACATAAATATCAAACCATATGATGCTGGATTATTCTATCTCACATGAGTCTGAGCGACCGAAAAAGGTGTAGCGGTTGTTTGCAATGTTTTCATATACAAAATCCCGAACGAATCTGCAACAATCAATAGCAAGATATTGTAACTACAAACATATCACCATTTCCTTCAATTAGTTAAAAAATACAACACAAATATTTATGACTCACAGAGGCACGAACTGTAAAAAGAATGCTAACTGGGGGAATGGTAAGTCTATGTACTCCATGATCTTCAATACAGCTTCTGACTTGATATATGACCTGAAATCCACAACAGAATTTAATGGACTTTTGACATGGGACCCACTTCTAATACATTGTCCTTACCAAAATCTTGGGATTGATAATTGCATTAAGGCCAGTTTTTTCCATACATATATTGCCTACTTTAACTACTTAACTAGTGGTAGTATATCGTAAATATACCTATCCTTTTCAACAAGTACAACGCTTGAAATATCATCAGGAGCCCTTCCAGATTTCAATAGTAATTTCTTGCCTGCTTCGCTCTGTAGAGATTCAAACCTTATTCTCCTGAGAAATAGTAACAATAATGAAAAGAAATAAAGAAGAAGAAAAAAGAAGTGAGTAACAGACTTCTGATGTGTTGATTATACAACAAATTGATATATAAAGAAAATAAATGCTCTTTCTTCGAGCCAAATCATAATAGCACTAGACCAATAATCCCAATTTGTATTATTCTTGAGAATCAAATATGGTATTTGGCCACTTGCAAATAATTCAATAAAGCATGAAAGTTCTCAATGATTGTCAGCAGGTAACCTGTTTCAACTTAACTCAACTTTTTACTCGTGTTTCAACATCCAAACCTGACCCCCTTAAATCTTTGAACTATGGTATCACTCAATTTCTGTACCAAAAGACATGCTCAGTTGCGATTTTGAAGACAAAAGGGGAAGGTTGAATGAACTAACAGCAAAATAAATTTTCTCTCCGTCACTTGTATGACTTTTACCCTACATGGAGATGTCACCCTACCCTTGTTTAGCAATGCAATATCCATCGTGAAATTAATCTCAAGAAATCAGGTTTAAATGACACAAACATGATATGAGATTTAGGACCATGAACTTAAATCAAAATTTACTTTTTCAGATATATATTTTCCCAAAAAGAAAAAAAGGAGGATAGATCGGAGGTTGAAATTCCCAACTAAATGGACAGATGGACAACACTAACCTTTGTCTATCATTATCACGGACAAACTTCACACCTCCATTACACAAGTTGCATACACCTATCAAAATTTGTGAAAATGAGCAACAACCCAAAATGGTGGACAAATCATGTACTGATTTTGTTGAGTTACACACACCAATGAGTCAATGACCAACAAAACACTCCAGACAGATTTACCTTTCTAGTTTGTCGATCCCTAAACAATGGCAACACAAAGAAATTGAAGTTATCCTTATTTACTTGGAGAACGCTTGGTTTGGTAGTCGCCGTGGCTATTAGTACATGACTGCATTTTTTTTAATTATGAAAACCGAGCATAGAGAATTGATTAATTATTTACTATCTTTGTCCCAGAGTAATCAAACTTCAACGAAATTAACAAATTCAATATAACCAATTATCAAGAAAGAACAAATTAATCTAATCTAATGTCACTTGAGATTCGGTACATTTCCTTACCACTTCCTACTCCCTCCCGCCATATTCAGACTTCATTTGGGACACCGGCTCAAGAGTAATAAATTTGTACTTTTATTCAGAAAAAAATAAAGTTAGCCGCTGATTATTATTATTAGTTGTAGTAGTAGTGTAGATAGTCGGTTGGAATTAGTGTTTGCTATAAAAAGTGGCTAAAGTCGAATGTTCGACTCTTAAATTAATCTAATCCTCGCGTTGAAGGGCTTCAAAATTTCTTTATTAACTACCTAAGAAAGGAATATATAGGGTATATGTACTAAATTGTAATCCGTGCTAATAACATCTTAAATCTCAGCCACAAAAATTTAAAACCCATGCCCCTTATTATATAAATATATATATATATATAATTTACCGTCGAAGAGCATGATGGGCCTTGAATCTTGTTGGAAGAAGGTGGATGTAGTAGTATATGCCAAGTCAACAGCTTTCCCTCCCCGTGAAAGAGATGATGATAGAGTGGCGAAAGTGAGGACTCGGTGGCTGCGTCTGGCTTGCCGGGGGGGCGGTGGCACGCTCAGTCGTGCGCACCCAGCAGGAACCGTGGACAACGCCATATGGGACGGACTTACACTCTTCGTTGATTAGCAGAGATTAGAGTTGATTAGCAGAGATCAGAGATTAGATGTATTCCTCTCAAAAGTTATGACAAGAGAAGACGCTAATGCTGATTTCTGGAAAGAAAAATTTATAGTAGGTCTTCCCACTTTATTTTCCCAAAAGGTTAAAGACCGTATTAGTAAAAAACATGGTGGTACTTCCATTCCTTATAAGGATTATACTTATGGTTATCTTATTAGTGAATGTATTGCTGAAGGCTTATCCTTGTGTAATGATATTAAGCTTAAAGCTCAACTTAAAGCTCAGAATTTAACTGGCCGTAAAGAAATAGGTGAATTTTGTGATCAGTTTGCTTATGATATGAGTATTCCTTATTCTAGGATTAAGAAAACTACTGATAGTTCTAATAGACCTAGAAAACACCATAAAAGGCGTAAAAAATCACATAAGAAGGCCCCTCCATCTTCTACCTCTAGGACTCCTTATAGGAAGCCTGGGCCAAATAAGAAACCCAATATGAGTCAAGTTATTTGTAGAAAATGTGGCAAGACTGGCCACTATGCTAATAAGTGTTGGACTAAGCAAAAGCTTAGTAAAATAGCTGATGAAGGTCTTAAAAGACAACTTATGGCGGTTTTATTAAACCCTAGTGATAATGAAGAAGATAATGAAGAAGAAGAAGTTAATAACATTAAATCTGAATCTCCTTCTGGAGCCTCTTCCAATAATTCGGAGTCTGATTCTGATTGTAATTGCAAATCCCAAACTGATTATTATAAGGCTATATTAGAAACTAATGGTCTTAGTATTAATGTTTTGACTAAAGAGGAACAGTCTATTTTAGATCTTATAGATCAAGTTGAAGACACCAACGTTAAACGTAAACTTATAGAACAATATCTAACTACGTTTAAAACTGAAAAAAGTATATTACCTAGTACAGAACCATATTCTTTACATAATATCCTTGAAAGTTTTTATAAAACTCCGGAGAAAGAGGTTACTATTTCGGATTTAAAAACAGAAATTAATAGCCTAAAAACTGAGGTTAGAGATATTAAATTCCGTCTCTCTATTTTGGAAAAGTCTTCTACTATTAATGAGAGTTCTTCTCAAATTGATATCCCTAATACTAGTGACAATTTTCTTAACCTTATAGACCAAGTTATTGTTCAAAAATGGTACATAAATATCACTATTGTTGTTGATAAAGATTTTATTCTTAAAGATATAGCTCTTCTTGATACAGGAGCTGATATGAATTGTATTAGGGAAGGATTAGTCCCAACTAAGTATTTTGAAAAAACTTCTGAATCTATGACTAGTGCGGGAGGTAATAAGCTCAAAATTAATTTTAAATTATCCAATGCTTATGTTTGTAATGATGGCATGTGCATAAAAAGCACTTTTATTCTAATTAAAAATTTATCTCAGCATATTATATTAGGTACTCCTTTTATAAAGCTTATAAAGCCCTTTACCAAGGATGAAAGGGGTCTAGTTACTCAGTTTGATAATAGAGATGTTATATTTAAATTTATTACTAAACCTCGTATTAAGGAAGTTAATGAGGTCAAGGATAAACTTGTCTTTAAAGAAAAACAAATTGAATTTTTGCATGAAGAGTTAAAAATTATGAACATTAATCTTCAAATTAATAAAAATAAAGTGACTATTAAGAATTTACAAGAACAAATTATTAGAGAAGTCTGTAGTGATATCCCTACCGCTTTCTGGAATAGAAAGAAACATATTGTTCCTCTTCCTTATGAAGAAAATTTTGATGAGGAAAATATATCTACTAAAGCTAGACCTGCTTAAATGAATTCTATTCTCTTAGAGCACTGTAAAGGTGAGATTTCTTCTCTTATAGAGAAAAACCTTATTAGGAAAAGTTATTCTCCTTGGAGCTGTACTGCCTTTTATGTTAACAAGGCATCTGAAATTGAGCGTGGTGCTCCTAGATTAGTTATTAACTATAAACCTTTAAACAAAGTTTTGAAATGGATTAGATATCCTCTCCCTAATAAGAAAGATTTATTAGCCCGTTTACAGACTGCTACTATTTTCTCCAAATTCGATTTAAAATTCGGATATTGGCAAATCCAAATTGCTGAAGCTGACATGTATAAAACTGCTTTTACTGTCCCGTTTGGACATTTTGAATGGAATGTTATGCCATTTGGGCTTAAAAATGCCCCCTCAGAATTTCAGAATATTATGAATGACATTTTTACTCCTTATAGCACTTTTTCTATTGTTTACATTGATGATATTCTCATTTTTTCTAATAGCATTGATCAGCATATTAAACATATACAAATTTTTATTAAAATTATAAAGAACGCCGGTTTGATTGTGTCGGCTAAAAAGATGAGTATTTTTCAACCTAAAATAAGATTTTTAGGACATGAAATTACTAAGGGAAATATTATTCCTATTAATAGGGCCATTGAGTTTGCAGAAAAATTCCCTGATGAAATTCGTGATAAAACTCAATTACAAAGATTCTTAGGATCTCTAAATTATATTCGTGACTATTATAAAAATTTAGCTACCGATTGTATTCCTCTATATGAAAGGTTAAGAAAAAATCCTCTCCCGTGGTCTGATAGACACACTATTGCTGTAAAGCTTATTAAATCTAAAGTTAAACAACTTCCTTGTTTGGCATTGGTTTCACCTTACTCTTTTAAAATTGTTGAAAAAGAAAGGAAAAGATGAGATGATACGTTTCCAAGTTAAGACTGAGGTGCCGCGTGGCGTTTCATAAACCCCCCACTCACTCTCTCCGGTTTTTTCTCTTTTATGGATGAGTAAATACTAAATACTAAATACTATACTGTTAAGCCTAACTAAGATTAGTTCTATTTGACTCATTAAATTTAATAATTTAGTTTTAATTTAACTACTATGTTAGTTATAATTTGATCACTCTATTAAAATACACAATTCAAACATAACAAAAATTGATCATGTGGCACTTACGCGATCAACTCCAGGAGCATTTTCGTCCATCTATGTTTTATTAATAGAAAGGTATCTTCCTTTTATATTTTTCCTCCAAAAAACAGACCTAAAACCCTGCATATAAACAAAACGTTAGAAAATAAAACAAAAAATTTTTAAAAAGAAAGAATAAGAAGAAGAAGAAGAAGAAGAAGAAATAAGAAAGAGACGAATATAGAAGAACAAGAACCTGACATGACTCTATATTATTTTTGTGGAAAAGTGGTTTCACACTATACCTCAAGAACTCCACAAAATCCTGAAATAAGGTTCCTCAGATGCCCATAACACGTAATGAGTTCATAAATGCTACATTTGACAAAGTTATCTACAAAGTACTCAAGTATAATATATTATACGTGTGTCTCTGTGCAAATTGGTTATGGGTCTTTTATATGGGAGGACATATATTTGTGGGTTACTGAAGGAGGAAGACGTAAGAAAATGAAAGTGTGGGTGGGGATTATTGTTTGTGTTACAATAATCTGGCTATTTTTCAAGTCAACTGAAGAGGAATGAAATGCAAAAGGCTTGTGCGAGTGTGTTATGTAATATTTTGTGCTTAATGAAGTTGTGTAACAAATTATACTGAAATGTAATTTTTTGTTTAATGATAATATAATGCTTTTTGCTGAATGAAATGTTTAGATAGACATTGTCATTACATATGAGATATTTTCATAATCCAAAATAGAAGTAAGAAGAATTGTGTGTTTCTATACCCTGTACTTACATCCTTAAAAAATTAGCCATATTGTTAGAAATACCTATTGATCACATCCCTAAAAAATCAACCATTCATAACTATTATTTAAAATAAAAATAAAAAATAGTAACCGCAGCATATCACTAAACAGCTAGTGTAGTTTAACTACTTTGTGCTTGTGATCCACATTCATCTTGTCATGTTCTTCTCACCTATATAAATTGTATATAAGTAAGCATACATTGATGTGAAGTTAAACAAAATAAATGAATAAAAATGTGCACAATTTACTTTCAGTTTTGGCCTTGAAGTATTTGTTTTATTACCACTAGTGCCCCTCCTCCTTCCAACATTGCCCCTTCCAACCCCACCTATAATACCTCATAATATTATTAGTGTACATTAGACACATATTTCTTGGTTGATTATGGATTAAATTGTAAAATTGCAAAAGTTCAGGGTTAAAATAATAAAGTTATGAAACTTTAGAGTTAAATTTCGTAATAAGCAAAAAGTTAGATTCTTCTTTCTTACTTACCCACCGACCTCCACCACCTGAATAAGTCTTCATTTTCGTTCTTTCATTTTTATTGTTTGCTGAGCGACAGAGAGAAATAAAGAAAATAAGTACAAAGGTTACATCTTATCAATTGATCATCAAAACTCCGTCGAATCGAGTCGAGCCTTAAAGGAAAGTTGTTCTATACGATGAGGGCTACGCAACGGTATAAGAATTTTAGAGTTGTGTTGGTCAGGGTTCGGGTATTAACTCAAATTTCATTCTTTGGGGCTAAATATTTTGAGGTAGGGGTTTAATTATTTTTAAAAGCTGATAGTATAATTTTATTATATATGAATCATCATATTTTAATTGTCTTTGTTTTAAGAATTATTATATGATGAGGATGATGATGTTTTGTGATTTATTAAGCCATGGGCATGTGATTTGAAGCAAGATATGCCATTATACTTTATACATTTGTATTATTTGATATACATGAGATATTCCTTGGATGTATAAATATTGTATAGTTATAAAATTAATTAATCTATGAATTATATACATTAAAGGACATGTATAGAGATTTGTTGTGGTTATATGGCATAAGTTGTTTCAAATATTTATTTATTAGCATTTTATGCATACTGTGCATCGTTATTGTGTCAACCGAATTCTTGGATACCTTTCGGTAAGTTTGGATTATTCTTATGGCCTATCATGTGGGCATATATCTTGTATCTATGGTACCGAAAGCTTCTTATATCTGTTGTATCATTCTGGGATGTGATATGATCCCGTGATGGGTTCGATTATGATTGTTATTGTGGGCCTTCGATGATGAAAGAAATATGTATTGACTAGTGCTTGCCGATGTAAAAATAAGTGGGGCTCGGTGCCCTTGGGTTGAAAATCCCTAAACCCCCGGGGGATAGCAATGAGGTCGGCTGTCTAGAACCAGTGGTGAGTAGCCCGAAAATCTAAACTTCAGCAAAGCACTGGTGATTCTGTGATATGATATGGATGGACAGGTGGTCCAATTATATTATAATATGATGATGATCTTTTATGGGATGGATGATATTATATTGTGATTATGTTCGACTTATTTTCTGGGGCGGTCAGGCCCATTGTTATTATCATTATTATGATTCGGTTCGGCCTTGATATTCTTTCGGTGTAATGGTTGACACAAGGGAGGTAACCTGCATATGCACATGCATGCATTATTTTATTGGTTGACTCATGATTTATGATTAAATAATTAATTACGTTTTGTACGTAATATTGCCTGTTATACCCTCTACTGAGTTGTGGGCTCACCCATTTTTATGTAAACAAATTCAAGTATCCAGGAGATGGATATGACAGAAAGAGCAACTGGGTCGGGAACGAAATAGAAGACCTCTGATACCGACTCATTTTTGTTGTATAGGTGTGTACATGGCAAGCCACGGCTAGCCTGAGTTGTTGTTAACTCTGTAATACATGTTAACATAGTGTGTATGTCTTTTAGATTTCATGCCTGTATATAAATGTATATTGCACTCATATTTTATATTACCGCCCTTAGCATGAGTAACATGGTTGTTTATTCCAAGTTATGTGATTTTCTTGGATTTATTGTTTTATTATTTATTTCAAACCTATTTTAGCTCGTCTAAGGTGGGTTAGTAACGCTCCAGATCTTAATTACAGGTGTTATCCTACTAATTAAGGTGGGAATGTTACACCACCACTGCCACTACCTCTTCCCACCTAAGCAATCCCACCCTGACCCTTGCATGTTCTTGCATTGTGTCTTGTATTCCCACACATCATACAGCTCAAGATCACTCTGTTTTTGTTTAACTTCTGCCAACTTGTCTTCTATGTTCATCATTCTTTGTATTCCTTACTTTTTTTCGTTTATTTTGGTTGTGATAATACTTCTGATGGTACTAATTTAGGCAATGGTAATTTTGGCCACATGTTATGGCCATTAATTGGTATGATGATATTCTCATAAGCCTCACAGTACTTGGCCTTGGTGAAATAAGGACGTACATAACACAAAATATGTGGTTCGAATATGGGACCACTTCCCTTAAAGCCACTTCCAATCCCTAACATGCATGCATATATAATGTAAAAGCAAAAAATATAATAAATACAAGTAATGTAATAAATAAAAGTATAGGAAATTAATGTAGTACCTTTTGTTGATCACCTATAAAAGTGTACATTTTTTGATTTTCTTCATTAATTCTAATGTTTTCATATACTAACTTGAGGAACCATGTCTAAGAACTCTTTGTTTCTTTCTCAACCACGATATTTGCAAATGGGTACATGCCATTATTGGCATCAATACCCACTATATTGAACAATTGACCTGGAAAATGTCATTTCAAAAAGCAGCTATCGCTCCAATAAATGGCCTATAACCCTTTTTAAACTACTCCTTTAAAGGCCCAATATAACAATACATCCTTTTGAATTTATAAACACATTTACCATCATTATCTTTGTGCACTATGACTGTTGAATTAGGCATTACTTTTTTTATTTTTGTACAGTATGACCAAATCCAATTGTACTGTTCCCTGTGAGTGCCTTCAATTAACTCTAGAGCCTTTCTCTTTGTTCTGAAAAACTGTCTTTTTGAAATTACCATTTTGTGTTCCTTCTTCACTATCTCCCTTAATGAATGCCATGGAATATTTAGATTAAACACAAATAAGGATTGATATGTGTGTGCCATCCAATCTGCATTCATATTTCTATTATTTGTAGCATGCTTGCAATATGCGTGTTTATGATTAAAGGTCTTCACTTGCAAATTATTAATAAACTTGCTCTATTTGGAAGCATAGATCGTCCATTTACATGGAGCTTTACAATTTGCTCTTTCCCTCCACTTCTCATTTGTGGTGAAATGTAGGTTTTTTTTATGCATTATTGAGTACTGCTTCAAGGCCCTCTTAAACTGGTTAGCTGTGCTAAACAATTGCCATAACTCAAATTGTGAATTCTCCAAGTCTTTCTCTTTTAAAAACTCCGTATATCTCATTTTGTTTTTCCTATTTTCACTTTTATTATCCCCCTCTTCATTAGATGAGTCCAAGTTTCTTAACTCATCATAATCATATAATTCAGACTATTTTATATCAATGTTTAGTTGATTCCCAACATCCCCTACATGTACACCATCATCTTCACCATCAAGTACACCATCATCTTCATCATCATATTCACCACCATATTCACCAATGTCTTCACAACCATCTTTATCATCACTGATACTCATATGTGATGTTTCTGTCTCATCTTTTAATTTATCATCAAATTTATATCCACTATCTTCAGGGTACTCTGCAGATAATGGTTCAGCCTCTTTTAGGAATTGACAATGGGTAACATATATATAATGACCCTATACTTTGGTATCCATTTGGTCATTAAAACTATATTTCTATCAGTTACTAACTCAGCTAATCCTTGATGTAACGGCTGTTTAGGGTTTTTGTACCAACAACCAGTAACTTCTTTTACCCATAATTATTTGGCAAAGAGGATTATTTCATGGATAGACAGAAAATCATGGTCCACATAATTAACAAAATCAACACTACCACCAAAGTAAACCAACAAATTATTCTGCCCGTAATCAAATTTTCCACTATGGTATAGTGCGATTGTGAATTTTGATAAATCTTTTGCTGAAGTAAACACCAAATAAACAACCAAATCAAATAAAGCCCTGATTTTTTGCGTATTAAAAAAACGTAACTTTAAAAATGGAATGCTATTTTAGTAACCATAACTTGCACAAAAAAATTGTAAAAAAATATGTTATACAAAACATAGCATAAAAAACGGAATGATATTACTGAAACCCTAATTACATGCAATGATTAAACTTCTAACACAAAGTAAGAAATAAAACTCACAATACATATCTTTGATTAAAATATGAGGATCTTCATAAAGACTTAATGCCTAATCCATCATCAGGGGCAAGTGGGGGCAATTGCCCCCAGTTGGCTTTTGAATTTTTTTAATATATATGGGGTATTTTAAAAAAAAAATAAAAAGTATAGGGACTTATGTGCATAAATTTATACTTGAGGGTACCTAAATGTAATAAAAAATTTTTATCAAACCCCACCCACTTAAGTGTACATTGAATAAGACATTTTCAATAATATTAATAAGGAGGACGTGCTATAATACTTTCAAAATGAAATCTCGTAAAATTTTATTGTAATTTGTAGGCATTAAGTG
Source organism: Lonicera japonica (assembly GCA_021464415.1). Taxonomy (NCBI): domain Eukaryota; kingdom Viridiplantae; phylum Streptophyta; class Magnoliopsida; order Dipsacales; family Caprifoliaceae; genus Lonicera; species Lonicera japonica. Next base: position 5,534,716 of record CM038467.1, on the reverse strand, counting down.
TTGTAAGACTTTTAGTTGTACCAAGTATTATTATTAATGCGATTATGTTTGTGGTTAAATTTGTTCTCCTCAGTGATTGATGTGCTTTAAATATATTTTTGTTTATTTTAAATTTCGTCCCCAGTTGGTTAAATTCCTGGGCCCGCCACTGTCCATCATTGATCGTTTTTGTCAATGGAACCAAGTACTTCATATTGAAAGAATGAAAGCTCTCTCTGTGTTCTATATTGGATTGATGGGAAAGATTGATGTATGTAGTTTTTATGGAGGGAAGGGAGAAATGAACGTAAATGGACAAAAATGCCCTTGGAGTTAGTCATGTGAGTATCACATGGGCAAGTGCCGTTATGTTTTAACTGTGGGTTTTAACATAGTAGCCAAATTGGAACAAAACTATTAATTTAATGGGCCAGATTGAACCAATCTTAATTGGGTGACAATTTTTAAAGTTTCTTAATAATTTAGTGACCAAATGTGGTATTTACTCTTTATCAAAAAAGAAAAAAAATCCCTTTTATTCCCTTTATATATATAAAGAAACATATACAACATTACCTCGATCAAATAATATTTTGGCAGTTTTTAATTTAAAAATAACGTATTAAATTAATAATTTGTAAAATTTATAAGATAATATATTATAAGAAAATTCATATATATCCTACATAATATATAAATTACTAATTTCCTCATGCATAATTCTTATTTGAGATGTAAAACCATTATTATATGTGAGAAAGAGCCCACAAATTTATAAAATATGAATTGGGTTAAGTTAACTATCCAACCCACTAATAAAATATGCCTAGCACTGTCAGGAACCTAAATGCAAAGTACACTTTGGGTTAAGTACCGAGATGGTTGTCCCTTTGCTGAGGTAGATATATATATATATGTGCCAATATGGTTGTGTTGTAGCCAAGGTAGTCGTGATGACATTATCAAATTCCGATATGGTCATGCTGTAGTCAAGATTGTCATATCTTTACGAGTAAGAATAAGAATAAGACATTTGTAACTTGTATTATTGTATGATTCCTATAAAGTGTTAGAGTAATACCCAAGTTTTCCTTTTATAGTATTTTTAATGTTTATCCTAATGAAGTATTGTAACCCTAATTCTATAAAATAAGAAAAGCTTATTTAGGGGGGTCCGAAATTTTACGTAATTAATTATAGAGAGCGAAAATTGGTAATTTGTATTATTTTAAAAGTTTATTGCATTTAAGTTAATACAAGTAACCAAAAAAAAATAAAAAATAGGACGCACTACCGAAATAGTATTAGAGCTAACGGAGAAACCTACTTTGCAAACAAAAATCTTTGTCCCTATTACCATTGTTCATTTCCTTGTTTATCTTATTTCGCTTAAAACTTTTCTTACGAGGAGACCCAATTTTTTTAGCACTCACAATATGCATGGTGTGTTGTGTTAATGTGTAGTTTGTTTATTTAAATAGAATTTATGCTTGGTTAAATGTTCATAAAATGGAATCATATAAATTGTACAATATATTTTTTGAAAAAATAAATAAATTCATGAATTTTATTTGGTTAAAAAAAATATAAATTTGTTAGTTCATAAAACAAGAAAGAAAATACAAATGTACAATATTTAAGAAAATTAGAAATGCATTGTAATATTTTATGAAAACACGTTGATATTAATTTATCATTTTTTAATATTCGATAAATTATATATTTTTCTTAGTCCCAAGGTTATTAATATAGGATTAACTATATTTAAAACTGCAGAATTGATTAATTAGACATGTTTAGAGAATTAGTGATAAAAAAGAAAATAATAAAAACAACTCTTATTTTAAATATAACTAAAATAAATTCTTTAGTTTAGCATGCATTATTCTTTTATGTAGTTTAGCATGCATTATTCTTTTTCTCTTGGTCCTTTCTGTTAGAAGATATAATAATGTTTATTGTTGACCTTGAAGGTCTTAATCTTATTTTGATAATAACAATAAATCAATCATGTGTAATTTAACATGTTCTTGATATAAGATTATAGATTTCTTATTTGGAAAATCAAGAATAGCATGATTGCTCAAAGGAAGTTTGACAATGATCATTCAATCAATATCCGATCAAGTCAACGAAGCATTCCACTAAAACCGATCTACCCGAATCAAGATCATTCTTCTACAAGCATTGGACAAGACAAGAAGATCAATCTCATCACTCACAAGCTAGCAATGCAAATCCATGAAGCACAAAGATCAAGAATCATATGCAAAAGCTTCAAGGGAAAAGCTTCAAGTGAAGAATCAATTTGAAGAAACAAATCGAAGCATTCGAAGACTCATCTATTCGGTAATTGAGTGTTTGCTTAGGATTAATGTAAAGTTTCTTAATTGATTGATTATATAGCTCAAACATAAACTTGCATCATTATTAGATTGATCAAAACCAAGTTTGAATCAAAATCATTTCAAAACATCATTCTTGCAAAAACCGATTTTCAAATAATTTTATATTAAATTGATTTGAGCATATTTTGAGCTCTCATGAAAATAGGTGTCTTAGGATAATATATTTATCCTATCCCAAGCATCAAAATTGATTTTGGAACTTAATTGCAAAAATGTTTATTTTTCCCTTTTTAGACTCGCTCCGTTTTTGAGCAGTTTTAATCTAACGGTTAGTTGGAGGCCTTTCCGGACTCCGATCATTATGAAATTTGGACAGTAGTTAGATAACACATTATAGTACTTATATCCAAAATTTCATCAAGATCCAACGGCTGGATAATGAGTTATGATCAAAACAAATCGAGAAATTTGTTGTCTGCAGCAATCTTACTCCAGAAGCATGTAGTCGACTACATGGTTAATGGGGTAGTCGACTACACCATGTAGTCGACTACATGGGTCATTAGGGAGTCGACTACATGGCCAAAAATAGCCGTTGGAACCTTTTTAAAAGTGGATTTTTGCCCCATTAATTTATATCTCCACCACAAACGGCTATATCACTTTTGGGACTATAAATATGACTTCCAAGACTCATTCTAAACACCTTGAATCATTCATATACTCTATTCTTCATCTATCTTCATTATTCAAATATTCAAGAAATTGTTTTTGATCAATCATCTTTTATTTGAGCTATATCATATTGATCATTCAAGATAACTCTAGTGTGAGCTTAAATTGTATTCTACAAACACTTGAGAGAGTTATTGTAAATTGGTGTGAATCACCTAACTTTATATTCAAATTGTGAGAGGTAAATCTCATAGGAAAAACAAGAAGGTAAATTCTTGTTTAGATATTGTGAGAGGTAAATCTCACAAGGTTAGCAAGAGAGAGATTCTTGTGAGAATATTGTGGTCAAGCAATATTTGTAAAGAGTGTAGTGAGACAACAACACTTGTAGAGGTTTGGTCTTCACCCGGAAGGAGATCGGTTATAGTGGAAATTCTCGGGGAACTAACCGAGCGCGGACTAGGGGAACGCCGAACCGTGTGGACAAAAAATCTTGGACTTCGATTGGTTTAATCTTTCTTACTCAATCTCTCTATTTAATTACTACATTATTACTTGCTTTGAGATTGTTTGATTATTTGTTTTTGTGTTGTTTATTTGTTTACATTCCTTGATAAATTTGTTTAGCAAATTGTTTTACTTAAATATTTTCGAAAAGTTTCTAAATTCCGCATTAAGTTTTAAAAACCCTATTCACCCCCCTCTAGGGTTGTAATCCGACCTACATTTATGAAGAATATATGAATTGAGAGAGGGAAAAATAAATGATCGTTGTTATGTACATTACAAGCCATTAATGTCCCTATATATAAGGATGAATTTAGTACATTTGTCAAGCCTAAATCTATACAAATCTTGAATATATTGAATATAGAAGATATGTTTTTAATATGGAGATATCCTCTTTTCATAATGGAGATGAGTTATTGACAATGGAGGATGTGTTATTAACAATGGAGATATGTTCTTTGATATATCTACATATATGTTTGACATGTATGTAGATATGTTGACAATGGATTTGTGGTATATGTTAACATCCCCCATCGAACTCAAGGAGGTAAACGAGAGACCATCTTGAGTTTGGAAAGCATGTCTTGAAAGATAAAGAATGCCGGGTAAATATTATTTGGCAAGAGAGGTCCGGCTCTGATTGTCCGATATGATTGTTGATTGTCCGGCACGGTTGCTATTCGGGGCGAGGTCCGGCACGTCATGGATGCCGTTTGGGGTAATATCTGACATGGCTACATTTGATATGATTGACGTCCAGGGAGAGATCCGGCATGGCTGAAGGGAGGTCCGGCTTTGATTATCCGACATGGTTGCCATCGGGGGCGAGGTCCGGTACATCAGGGATGCCGTTTGGGGTGAGATATGACACAATTGGATTTGATATGATTGACGTCCGGGGAGAGATCCGGCATGGCTAAATGGAGGTCTAGCACGATTTTTTTTTACAAAAGATTTGAGGTCTAAAATAAAAAATGGATAGTTTTTTTTTTATTATTGGTGTTCGACAGTGGGATTTGGTGAAGGTTTGATGGTGATAAAGGTTTGGATAGTGAATGGCCGGTAGAGGAAATGAGGAACAATGATGTTTTGGACGATAATGGTGTAGGATGAACGGTGATTTTGGATTGATTATGGATAGATGAGTTGGCGAGGAAGCGATGAGGCAGCGAGATGATTGTGTTATTGGCTATGGTCTGGCAAGCGACAAGATACATCGCCCGCCGGCAACGGCGGAAAGTCGAGAGGATCTTACACCTCTAATACCATGTTAGAAGATATAATAATGTTTATGAAGAATATAAAAATTGAGAGAGGAAGAAAGAAATGGTCGTTGTTGTGTTGTGTACATTACAAGCCATAAATGTCCTTATATATAGGGATGAATTGAGTACATTTGTCAAGCCTAAATCTATATAAATCTTGAATATGCTGAATATAGAAGATATGTTTTGAATATGGAGATATCTTCTTTTCACAATAGAGATGAGTTATTGACAATGGAAGATGTGTTATTGACAATGAATATATGTTCTTTGGCATATCTACATATTCTGTCTGCTGCCTACAATGTCCTAAATTACTATTGCTTTAACCATTTTCCAATTATACCTTTAGCCACTATTTGCCATTCTACATATCTCTTAAAGCTTTATCTATCTTTATCTTCTTCTTATATATAGAGAGATTCAACAGAGCCACTAGATAACCACACCCCACATTGCATTCGAATTTCAAATAGCCATTAAGAAACCCTAATTTTCCTTAAGATAATAAAGCCCAATCTCTATTTTTCAATAATCAATCTCATCTACAGCTTCTTATACTAAAATTGTTAAACAATTGGGTTTGGGTTATAGGAAAATAACCTTCCAAATTTTTAGTTGCTAAAGAAACATCATTTTTCGGTAATGTGTTGCCAGTGAAATCTTATTTTATTATGTATATTACATTTTTCTAGTTAGGTTTTTTTTTAAGCTCCAAATTAGATCATATCTCATTAATTTACTCATGGGTTACTGAAAAAGGACTTCCCCACTTTCTGTTCGCTAAAGAATCGTCATTTTTTGCTAGTGAAATTTTATTTTTCGTCGAAACAACATTTTTCTAATTTTTTTAAAAGCTTCTATTATATTCTTAGATTAAATCCCCAAACAACCGGAGTTACTTAAAAATGATCTCCCTAATTCTTCCTCAATAGAGAATAGTCACTTTTTTACTAATGAAATTCTATTTTTCGTATAAACAACATTTTTCTCATTTTTTTAAAGCTTATGTTATATTCTTATATTAAATCTCCAAATAACCGGGTTACTTGAAAATGATCTCCCCAATTCTTCCTCATCAGAGAACGGTCATTTTTCGATAATAGGCCTTTGATAAAATCCTATTTTCTTGGTTATATGAAAAAAATTTCATTACGTTTTTTTCTTACATTATATTAGACCTCGTTGATTTACATGTAGGTTTAATCCAACAGTATTTATGTAAATAAACTAAAGATGGTGATGAATTTAACGAACCCGTACCCTAACTATTGTATGGGCATCATATTTTAAAACTTGAAAACTATGGTTGTAAAAAGTTGATGTTGATGAACAATAAAATAATAAAGCGATAACCAAACAGAGAATAAAGGTTGACTAGATTTTTATTTGTTGATAGATTCCTTTGGCGGCTCTTATTCGATAATACATCACACTTAATGTGTGAGTTAATTGTATTAGCTTAAAAGTTTAAATAAATAGTACTATTGCAGAGAAATAAAAGTGTAGAGAGAATAATATTGATCATCTTGAATTAAGGGTTATCATTTCCTACTTATAAGTATATAATAATGTTAAGTTAGATTGATGAGCTATGAAAATTATTATAAGGGATTTTTTAAATTACCCCCTATTATTAAAACAAAACTCAAAATATTTCATATTTTACTAATCTTTTGAGTTACTCCTATTTTCACTTTTTCAATTGCTTCATTCATTTGAAAATCTTAAAAAATAGGGTAATTCAAATGATTAGTAAAATAGGAGTATCTTGAGTTTTGCATTAATAATAAGGGGTAACTCAAAAAATTCCTTATCATAAAGGATAATTTTGTATAGCACTTTAAGATAATAGCTCTCCTTAAATCCTTAACCATATTTACACTTATATAAATGGTTATTTATCATCACTTGTTCTCTAGTTTAGCTTCTTCTACTAGTTATCCGACTATGAATGGTCGGTCTTCATCCTCAACAAATGATGTGTTCCGCTAACAATAATGGTTAGTATTTAGCTATCAAACATGATGGATTTATACGCCGTGACCTATAGGCAGATCAAAATATGGGTCATTAAAATTGTACCCAACTAAAAGTACATTTATAATTTTTATCTCTCACACTAAATAAAACAAGAATAAAATACTAACTTCCAATTTTTTTTCTAATTCACCATTTTATAGAATAAAAATATTTTATTTTACTTATTTGAATTGTTATTTAACCTTTTGCAATAAAAGCTTTACTTATTTATTTAACAATATAACCATTTATAAAGTTTCTGTTACAGAAACGCGTATAAACGCAAAACTCGAAACATTGGAGACGTATGGCAATTTTATGGCGGAGATGCACAAGAAAGTAGCACCTTTGACAATTACGAGTAGACCTTTGACAAGTACGAGTAGACGCGTGTGCCGGAAGCAACAACTGATATTGGAAGATGGAGAAGTGGTCCCAGGCCAATGACAATGAGAGGGTTTGGAGAAACCCTTGCCCTCCTCAATTCATCTTCCATCTCCAAATCTCTTTTGATGAAGAAGAGCCACCTATTTACGCAGTCCCTCAGTCTAGGTAATTTCTCTAAACCCTTCCCTTTTCCTCTCTCCCCTCCTTTAATTATTATGCTATGTTTCTCTGTTAGGTTTTCATGTGGGTGATTTGATCGTTCAATTTCGCTAGTTAATAAAGGCGAATAAACTGGTCGTTCGGATTCGATGATCGTTTTTGGGCCTTTTTTGTTTTGGGAAAAAAGAGAAGGACTCGTGACCCTAATTTTGTGTGCAAAACAATTGATGTGTATGTGTATGTTTGTGTTTTTGTTTTTAAGAAAGATTGAGGTTTCTGTGAAGTCTATTGTCATTGACTACTGGATCTTCACTCTTCAGTACCTATAATGTCTTGTCTGAACTTTTTTTAAGGTACGGTTTTGGTCTTCCCCTTGTTATATTAATTGAGCCCGTAAAATGAAGCAGTTCAACTTTGTTATAGGTGTTTTTTTTCTTTGATTCTAGATCCTGATGGTTCTTTGGAGAAGAGACCGAAAGGTGGCGCCTCCGTAAAATATCACATGCTTAAGCCCGAATCTTTGTAATTGGTGTTTCTTCTGGACTGTGTTATCGATAAGATTTTATATATTTATCTCAAGCGGTAACAAAGTTTTAAAAATTCAGCTTCTTTTGTTGAAATTATGATTGGGACTTTTTTATTTATTTACTTTTTGGTTTTTTGTTGTTAAATTTAAAAAGATGGGTCAGCAAGAGAAAGATACTAAAACTCACAGTATGCGCCTTGCACTTTTTTGTTGCATCTATGCTTCTATTTTCTTCTTTTCATCTTTTCGGATTATGGGAAAACATTTAATAGTGGATAATGGTGTTTAAGCACGAAACTGCTCCCCCCACAAAAATGAATATATAAATAAAGAAAACAATTAAATATACTGAAATCAGAAGGCCAACTAATTTAATTGATCCGTTGTAAATATATGATCTCTCAACTGAAATCATCAGCACTATAGCACTTACTTCAAATTACTAATCTTTTAGCTTACCTCAAATCCTCAGTAATCTAAAAGCTTGAAGTTATTAGTCGGCTATTTAATTAAAGAACAGCTTCTAAGTCAAAGGTTTTACCTTGGGCTCGATTGATTAGTTCTTGCCTATGAAGTATAGACCCGACACGCGTTTTGACACGACGCAACACTCAATTTTTCAAAAATGTAAGACACGACACGTGGGAGGACATGTTCATAATTAATTAATTATATATGCAATAAACATTATAAATATTTAAGAATTCAATAAAATGAAATTAGATTGCATTAATAACCCAAATGCTCAAAACATGATCACTAAATTATTCCATAATTAAAGCATCAAAAAGTATACATAGATTAAATTTTTCCATAAAATGATAGAAAACAAAAGGGGAATATAAAAAGTGGTTTACTTGTCTCATCTTCAGTTAATGTTGTAATGAAAACACACTAGGAGTAGTAGCCATCTAAATCAATTATCAAGTATTAGAAACTATAATTAAATCGAAGTATCAAAGAGAGTGTCAGAGTGTCCGACAAGTGGCCTGCAAGAGAGAGTCCGTGCTTTATAGGTTATTGCTTGAATTGTTAATTCATAAATTTGATTCAAATGATCCTTGTCTTCTGCTTTAGCTACTGTGAATGATATTTTATCAAATTGGAAATCATTGCCTGATTCAATTGACGGGTGCTTACTTTATTCTTACCTGTGTTCATAATGACCTGTGTTGGTGCCTAAAACTAGACAAGAGTAGTTTAGACCAAACAGTCAAATGATTAGTTCAAATGATTAAGATAATAAGTGCAGCGAGATAAGGTAGGCAAAGATATATAGAAGATTTTCGCCTCATATAAATATGGGTTAGTCCTCCTATATGAAATAGAGGTAGGAGCTCGGTTTACTTTGTTATTGAAATAAGTGAATGGCTGTTACAAACTTACAAAGTCTCTTTAGCTATTCTATCCTCACAAGATTACAATAGGAGTATACTTGAGCCACACGAGTTTTAAATTCCCTATATTAGGAGTTCTACTGTGTGCTTTGTTGTTCTATTTCTCTCGATCTCTTTTGGATGCTCATTGTTTGTTGCTTGAATACTGAATTATTTTTGGATGTTGGTTAATTCTCTTAGTTGTTGAGAGAAGTAAATACTTCTTCTATATATATGACTGAGAGAAAACGTGTTAGAGAGCTCCCAGAGCAGGTCTGGAGCCATCCCCTGAACATCACCAACTCTGACCTTACTTTTTCATGGATTCCGGTGCATTTAATGAAGGTGAGCGAAATTCTGTATCTTCTGCAGGGCAGGTGGCAGTTTCCCATGCTTCTGTAAACCACTATGACAGAGTGGTTAGGCGAGAGAATTCTAGAGCTCATTGAAAGAGCTCTGGTATTTGAGCTCCATTATTTGCTGTGCGAAACTAATTCTTGGACCAGATACCCGAACCATAAAGAGTTCCGATCTCCCTGAAGTACTTGAACAGAGCTCTTTCGAAACCTTCTCATCGCGACAGGTCAGGTAGCCGACGTGGATGGCCACGTGTCAACTCATGGTTGGCGGAGTAAATTAGGTTGCTAATTCGCACCATAAATTGCTCCATATCCTTGCCATTTAGTTCGGATGAGTTGATTGGGGAGGATACCATTCGACCTAGGAGCTAATAGCTTTCCCAAGCTTTGACGTTTGAGCTGTCTTAAGCTCGAATCCTTCGTGAGCGAATAAGGTTGATATTTTCGCAAATTTGAATGCTCGATTTTAATAGTCCCTATTTATCCCCGTGGTTCGTCATATAGAGCTCTTTGTTAGAACGTTACTATTTGTAGAGATCGTGTCTATCCGTTCCGTTTTTCTTATAGGATGTGCGAACGTGCGGTGGTGGGTCCTTAAGTGGACATCTAACTTCTCTCACACACCTTATATAAACCTCATTTGTCTTAGTTGAATTTTTTACTTCAACTTTCTTAAACCTTAGGTGTGTTAGAGCTCAAAAATCCAAAGTTATTTTCTTTCCCTACTAGTCCGGCTTACCGACCCCCTTCAACTAGATCTTTCAGAAGGTTTTCTAGCGTTCCTTTGAAGGACTTCATCGAGTTCATTCGCTACTTTGCACCTTCTACCTCACTCTATACCTTAGCCATTCTTATGGATCACTTCACTGAACACGGCCAAAACTTAGAGTTTGCAACTTAAGAGGAAGTCGGTTCTTCTTCGAGCACAGTTCAGGCTGTTGCCTCAAGTTCACAGGTTCATTCATCTGCTAATACCATCTATATATTAGACAGCGATATGAACGAAGTCACCATCTGCCTTCCTCCTATTGTCCAACCGTCTCAGGGCGCCATTGGTGCGTACTCAGAATATCTTAGTTCTCTGAGCGTTTTTTCTATTTCATCCGCTTTTTTTCCAGCCTATATCCCCACGTTTAGGGATAGGTGTCAGATTCCGGCTGGTGTTAGGATCAGAGCTCCAGGTCCTCAAGAAAGGGCCTGCTACTTCTTGCCTGGTGAGGCATGCTTCTACGAGTATGCTTTCGAGCACAGGCTCCGCTTCCCAATGGACAATCACCTGAGGGAGCTCCTGGCCGCCCTGGACCTCGCCCCAATACAAGTCCCCCCTAATATGTGGGCTGTCTGATAAGGTCCATTATAATATTCAGGGTCAGTTTCGCTGGGAGCCACGAGATCTCCGTGGACGAGTTCCTATATTTGTTCTAATGCAAGGATGGAGGTGGCAGGAACAGGAGAACTATCAATTGTTCTTCCAGACTTGGAGCTCCCAAACTCATTCAAGACCTCTCTAGCAACGTATCCAACTGGAAGAGGAGGTTATTCTTTGTGTCTGGCACAGGCTGGGAGCACGAGTCGGGGTGCCTCAGTGTTATTGACTTGAAGACTTGGTTCACTGAGTCGAACTCTCTTCGTAAGTGTTCATCTTTGTGTAACTCTTCATTCTTTTTCTTTATTCAAGCTAACCATCCGTTTTGATTTGTCTTTTGCAGAAAAAAAGTCCTCAGAGGTCCCTAAAGAGTGGATCGAGGACGCTAAGTTGTTCTCTCTAAAGAACTACGCAGAGATCACAGCTCCAGAGATGCTATGGCGCTTCGGGCTAGGTACCAAACCTAAGAACATGGACTTAGCCATCCAGACCGTTAAGGACCTTAAGCTCAACAGGCCTTTCTCAGTGCTCGAAGAGGTGCCAGCGTCTGTTGCTGCGGCCAAGGCCTCTAAAGACGTGTCCACAGCTCCCTCCATCACCAAAGAGCTAGGAGAGGAGGAAGAGGACCGGGGGACTCCAGAAAAGAAAGTCCAAACAGCCACGAGGCTCTACAAAAAATGTTCTTCTAAGTATTCCTCCTCTGCGCCAAATCCCCTTATCACCTCCCTTGAGTAAGTTTTCGCTATTAAAATTTCTTTTGTGATTCGTATGGAGCTCTTTTCACTTGCCTTGATACATATTGCTTTGTCCATAATAAATATTCCCTAGCCAATTGACCTAGAGAGGGTGGTCAAGAGAAAGAGGACCCTCCAGAGAGGTCCTCAAGCTTCGAAGACGTTTAAAACTAGTGTAGGAGTCTTTGCTCCAGCTTTTCCACTTTCGACGCTAGTCTCAGATCAAAGTACTGGCCAGGAAGGGATCGTTGGCTCATTTGTGGAGTTAATGATGAGCTCTCTCGAGGCTCTTCCACCTCTAAGTCTACAGGAGACAGCATTAGAGAGGGTTGAAGAGCTCCAAGAGGAGCAGATTTGTGCCCTTTTTCTAGATAGAGCTTCTCCCATCAGGACAGCTTATAAAGCAAGTGGTTTCTGATGAGGACATACAAGAGCTATATCTGGTTGTAGCTCAGAAGCAGTCTGCCTTTGGAAGTGCTTCAAGTTCTGCTACCCCTAAGACTGATGGAGATAGATCGAGGTTCTTCGTTTCAGGGGTAACCTTACCTCCTTTTGACTTAGGCAAATTCTGATAGTTTTCTTAGTTATCACCAGGCCTTTTTGGTTGTAGAACTGATCTCTTTGTGAGAGGGTTTTGGCAGAGTGTAAGTGTGCTTTGCGAGCACTTACTAAACTGACCACTTTGTGAGATGATTTTTACAGAGTGCAAGTGTGCTCAATATGCTAGGCACTTACTAAACTGACTTCTTTATGAAAGGATTTTTATAGAGTGTACTTTACAAGTAATGAAATACCAAGACAAAAACATTTCATATACATTTTTCTTTGGAAAATAGTTATTACAAATGTATAAAGTGTTTCACCTTAAGAATAGTAATTCTTAAGGTGTTTTATGTTCCATGGCCTCATGAGCTCCATGCCATCTATAGTCCTTAGATAGTAGGTGCCAGGTTTGTTGACTTTGGTGACCACGTATGCGCCTTCCCATTTTGCAACGAGCTTGCCATGTTCAGAATTGGTAGCTAGGATGACTTTTCGAAGTACTAAGTCACCTACATTCAGACTTTTGTGCTTGACCCTCTTGTTATATCTCTTGACCATGCTTCTTTTTTAGGCTTTTTCCTTGATTCCAGTTTACTCTCTCTTTTCTTCAAGGATGTCTAAATTGGCCAGCAGGCCTTCATTGTTTCAAGCTGGATCATGACGGTTGATTATGTATGTAGGCACTCTCATCTCCATTGGGATCACCGCTTCAGTACCATAGGTCAGGGAGAAAGGAGTTTCACTAGTTGGACCTCTGATGGTAGTTCTGTAAGCCCATAGAACGGATGTGAGTTATTTAGACCAATTTCCTTTGGCATCATCAAGTCTTTTCTTCAATGAGCTTAGTATGGTTCTATTGGTGACCCGCCATTGGCTTGAGTATGGAAATGTGAGCTGTAGTGGTTTTCTATCCCATGCCTTTCACAGAAGTCTCTGAAGAGGTCGCAATCGAACTGCTTTCCATTATCAGTATCTTTGGGAGACTAAAGCAGTAAATAATATTCTTCTATACAAAATTTTGGATTTTCATAGTGGTGATTGTGGTCAGTACTTCTGCCTCGGCCTGTTTGGTGAAGTAATCAATGGCCACGTCTGCAAACTTTGTCTACCCTTTGCCCAAGGGATAAAGTCCAACTATGTCTGTACCATATTAAGAGAAAGGCTAGGGACTACTGATAGTTGTTAAACGTTCGTGAGTTGCTGGCACTTGTCACACTTTCTTACCAGCTCCTTAGTGTCTTATAGGATAGTAGGTTAGAAGTAGCCTTGTCTCCCAACTTTGAGGGCGAGGGAACGAGCTGCCGGATGCTCTCCACACAACCCTTCGTGGATTTCTAGCAGAGCTTCTCAGGCTTAGTGGGGATGAAGGCAGAGGAAGAATGGAACGATGTACCCTCGCTTGTATAGAGTTGCTTTGATGACCATGTATCTGTAAGAGATGTATTTTATCATTTTGGCTTTTTATCTCTAGGAGAGCTCAACTCGTAAGGTAGTCCAAAATTAGGTCAATCCAGCATTTGCAGATCTGTATTGGGGCTACGTTTAACTCTACGAGTTCTTCAATAGCTTGCCTTTCCAAATACTTTATGTGGGTACTGCTGGGGACTTCTGACGATGAGGCGAGCTTGACTAGGCGGTCTGCCTTGTTATTTTGAACTTGTGGGACCTTGTAAACAACTATCTGCCTTACCTTCAAATCACCAGCTATTTTTAGATTTGATATGATGGCTTCATACTCAACTTTGTTGTTGGAAGCCTTGAAACGAAACTTAAGAGCTATCTCTAATGTGTTGGCCTCTGAAATGATCAGTACTAAACTAGCGCCAGAACCTTGCAAGTTGGAAGCTCAATCTTGCTGAAATATCCATACGGGAATTTCTAGTTGCAAGTTCATTGAGGTGGCAGGGCTTGAGGTACCTGGGTCCATAGGTGGCAGCAGATCTAGTTGCTCAAGTATCTGCTCTTCATTAAAAGTGAACTCTGCTATGAAATATGCTACAGCCTGGCCCTTGATCGAAACTCGAGGCTTATAATTGATCACGAACCAATCGAGCTCTACGGCCCAAATGGCCAACCTTCCCGATTGTTCTGCCTTATCAAGGACCCTTCGCAGTGACTGGTCCTTGAGCACATCAGTGACCTGGGCCTGAAAGTAGGGCCTTAGTTTATTGGACATGATGAGGAGGGTGTAAGTCAGTTTATCTAATCTTGGGTAATTGAGTTGTGCCCCCTCTTTGTCTCTCATAAGGGCCAAGTTTACTGTTGTGAGCGACATTGCCAGGTATAAGCTCATAATTTTCTCTTTTTCTGGTGAGCTAAGGAGAGGAGGAGCTCCCAGGTATTGTTTGAGCTGTTGGAAAACGAGCTCACATTCTTCCGTCCATTTGAAGGCCTTTTTGAGGGTTTTGAAAAAGGGGTGACACTTGTCTGTTGCCTTAGAAATAAACCTGTTTAGAGTTACCACTCTCCCAGCTAAACTCTGTACCTCTTTCGGTTTAGTCAGGGACCTCATTTTAATCAGAGCTTGTATTTTTTGGGGGTTAGCTTCAATTCCCCTTTGTATTACCATGAACCCTATAAATTTTCCTCCCTTTACCTCGAAAGCACATTTTGCTGGGTTGAGATCTGCTACATGGCTGGAGGCTTTAAGACTTTTGACCAGCATGTAGACCTCCATATTTCTGCCTATCTGATCCCTAAACAAAGTGCTCAGACCCCTCTGATAGGTAGCTTCGGTATTTTTTAGACTAAACGGCATGGCCTTGTAGCAGTATGTCCCCCTCATTGGTGATGAAAGAGGTATTCTTTTCGTTCTCAGGGGCCATCCTGACTTGATTATAGCCAAAGTAGGCATCCATGAATCTCAACATCTCATGGCCAGTAGTCGCATCCACGAGCTGATAGATCTTAAGTAGTGGAAAACTGTCTTTTGAGCAGGCCTAGTTGATGTCTTTGAAGTCCACGCACATTCTCCACTTCTTGCTGTGCTTCTTCGTGACCACCACATTGGAAAGCCACATTGAGTAGTGGACTTTTCGGATGAAAACGGCATGGAGGAGTTTTGGACATCCTCTTTAGCAGCCAAGTTCTTCTCTGCTGCAACGTTTTTCTTCTTCTGTCACACAAGCTTAAAAGTTGGATCAGCATTAAGCCGGTGTACCATAACTTCTAGATTAAGCCCCTTTATGTCATCATAGGACCACGCAAAGACATCTGAATTAGCCCTTAGGCATTGGAAGAGCTCCTCTTTGACCTCTGGACTAAGCTAATTGCTGATTTTTAACACCCTGTTAGACTGCAGGGGATCTAAGCGTAAGTCCTCTATGTCCTCAACTGGCTTGCCTTTAAACTCTTTTTCCTCATCTCGAGGATCCAGAGTGTCAATCTCCCATCTCTCTAAATCACTGGCCTCTTTGCGTTAACTAATTCCTTTGTGACTGTGGTTTCAAGCTCTACAACCGCGATACTCATGGTTCTGACCTTTTTCAAAGCTCTGAAGTGGCAGTATCTGGCTTTCACTTGGCTTTTTCTGACCTCCCCGACTTCGTGGGGTGTAGGGAACCTTATGGTTAAACTGCAAGTGAATATGGCAGCTCTGATCTCGTTAAGAGTGCCCCTGCCTAGGATAGTATTGTAGTGGGGGGCCTTGTCCAGGATTAGAAACTTTACAATAGTGGTAACCTGTTTTGGGGATGTTCCTAGAGTCACCGTGAGATTGATGGTTCCCAAGGATTTGGTTTTCTCTCCAGAGAAATCGACCAGCATTACTGTTGATGGGGTCAGGTGATTGGTGGTGAGGTCCATGACTTTTGAAAGCGCTGTAGTACATGAGGTTAGAGGTGGCTCATGTATCTATGAAGATTCGATGGATGTTGTGATTGCCCACCATAGTTGTTACCACCAGAGGATCATCATGTGGGAACTCTATTCCGCTCATATCTTTGTCTGTGAAGGTGATATCCGCGACGTCGTACTTCACCATCTTTGCAGGCCTGAAGCTAAAGAATTTTGCCCCCAAGCTCGAGGATTTGGCCCATTTAATGTAGGCCTTTTTATACCTGTTGCTATTTCCCGAGAAGGACAAGCCTACCTCAATCATGAAGATTTCATTTGTATGTTCATTCCTTTTAACTTTTGGTGGAATTTGTTTATTCTTATTTACATACTGTCGGAGCTGTTCTCGCTGGATGAGTTTTTTGATTTTCTTTTTCAGCTTTCAGCAGTCATCGGTCTCGTAGACATAATCCTTGTGGTACCGGCAGTATTTTGTTGTATCTCTCTCCTTTTCTGAAGTATTCATTTTTTGGGGCTCTAGGAGTTGCCCTAGATGTAATTGGGTGTAGACATCACCTAAAGGAGCTGTCAGAGGAGTGAACTGCTAGCGGGCCTTACCTTCACCTGATTCAGACTTGTTTGATTCTTTCTTGCCCTCTTTCTCTTGGTCGTGGGGTGGACTCTATCCCCCTTTGGTGCTTGGAGGAGGGCAAGAAAGCTGAGACACTTGACAGATCACACCCCTACAGAGCTTCTTCCATGCCAATTTTTTTGTTTACTTCGTCTAGGAGCTCGGACATGGTTTCCAGAGTCATTAGGCAGTAAGGGGAGCTCACCCCTTCCATGAAAGTTGCCACTACCACCCCCTCGTTGAGGTCTGTGATCGTAAGGCTCTCCTGATTGAATCGGCAAGCATAGTCCTTCAGACTTTTGGTCAACCTTTGTTTGATGATGAAGAGTTAGGTGGAGGGCTTGGATGCTTCCGAATTCCAAGGAAATAGGAGATGAACCTGGTTCCGCTCTGGCTACTACCGTGGGAGTTATGATAAATGCTCTGCATATGACGTTGTCTGGGACATTCTAGAGCCCAATTATATTCCGATACTGCTGCCACTGATCTACAGGGTCAGTGGTCCCGTTGTATGACTCCAGAGTTGGGAGTTTGAACTTTTCTGGGACCTGGCAGCTCTGTATGTGCTCTGCAAATGGAGATTTGGAATCCCTTACCAGGGTTATAGCTGAACTCCTTACTAGATTGCCCATTGTCTTCATTATTTTGGTTATTTGAGCTCTCATTTCTAACTTAAGCTTTTTTTAACCTCTTCCACAGATCCCTTGTGAGATACCCTATCGAATACGGACCCTTGAGGTCTAACATCTACTTCTTGTTCAAGTTCTCGTACCGGGGGAAGAGGAGGTCGAGCTTATTTGCTTCGCGGACCACGTTTACTCGCGGGTTCCTCACTGGTGGTGGTGGTAGTCTAGCTGAAACCTTTTCAAAGGAAGACTCTTTCTTAAAACTAGATTAATCAGATTCAAACTCACTGGTTCTACTATGGCTCCCCCTAAATTTTCTGCGACGTTCTCCAAGCATTTATATAGCTGGGACGCACGCAGGAACTGGGTGAGCAGAGGCAGACGCAGAGGCCGAAGTTAACCTGTCTGTTGAGCTGACTGGGAGTATCTCTTTGGGCCATGAGCCTACTAATTTGGACTTGAAGGGCGACTTGTTGTTCTCTCAGTCCCACCAAGGGGTATGGTTAAGTTTGTCCTGAAGACATGGTGGTTTGTTGGACGTGTTTTTTGTTCAAAAAGAAGCGTATGTGACTTGAGAAAGTGTCTTTCTCACAGACGACGCCAAACTGTTGGTGCGTAAAACTAGACAATGGTAGTTTAGACCAAACAGTCAAATGATTAATTCAAATGATTAAGATAATAAAAGCGAGCGAAGGGGGTCAAAGATATATAGAGGAGGTTCGTCTCATATGAAAATATGGGTTAATCCTCTTCTGTAGAATAGAGCTAGGAGCCTAGTTTACTTTGTTATTGAAATAACTGAGTGGTTGTTATAAATTCACAAAGTCTCTCTAGCTATTATATCCTCGTAAGATTACAATAGAAGTATACTTGAGCCACACAAGTTTTAAATTCTCTCTATTAGGAGCTATTGTGTGCTCTATTGTTCTATTTCTTTTGGATGCTTACTGCTTGTTGCTTGTTGCTTGAATACTGAATTCTTTTTTGTTGTTGGTTAATTCTTTTGGTTGTTGAGAGAAGTAAATGCTTCTTTTATATATGTAACTGAGAGGAAACATGTTGAAGAGCTCCTAGAGCAGGTCTGGAGCCATCCCCTGAACATCACCAACTCTGACCTTACTTCTCCATGGATTTCAGTGCATTAAATGTTGTTGGTATGCATTTAATGAATGTGATGGAGGTTCTGTGTCTTCTACAGGGCAGGTGGTAATCTCCTATGCCTCTGTCAACCACTCTAACAGAGTGGTTAGGCGAGGAGTTCCAGAGCTCATTGAAAGAGCTCTGGCATTCGAGTTCTGTTATTTGCTGTGCGAAACCAATTCTTGGACCAGATACCTAAACCATAAAAAGTTTCGATCTCCCTATAGTACTTGAATAGAGCTCCTTCGAGCTCCTCTCATTGCGACAGGTCAGGTTGCCGACACGGACGACTACGTGTCAGCTCGTAATTGGCGGAGTAAATTAGTTTACTAATTTGCACCATCAACTTGTATCATCTTTCTGTATTTACTTACTGTCTGAATAAATAATATTTACATGTATTTTCTCTTGGTTTTAGGTGTTATAATTACGTCTGCACTGATAATATGGAAGGCATTGATATGCATTACTGGGAGTCAATCTCCAATTGTTGTTGTTCTTTCTGGAAGCATGGAACCTGGTTTCAAGAAAGTAAGTCCATTTGTGTTTTCATTCTGTTCTTGCCAGGTAGGTAAAATTTGTGTTGAAGAGTAATACAGATGCTCGTGGATTTGTTTATAGTTTAAGTTTGTCCAATACGTGACTCATTGAGAAAACATGTAGGAAGTTAGACACCTCTATTTGTTTCATATTATTTTCGTTGATCCATCTTACATGTAGTTCCTCAGTTGTCTCTGTTCTTTAAATTTTCTTTACTTGATTATTATAGTTTCTCCCTTCTTTGCTCTTAAAAGGTACTATGGCTTTGTTCCTGCCATATGCAATACACAATATAGAATGGCTTGTTAAATCTGTTTGATATCTCAATAGAGTGATAGGCCTTTTATAAAATGTTGTTAAATCTCATTGGAATGATTTTGGATTTTCCAAGTGATTATGGTAGGTCAGGTAGGTCTCTTGTGGGCTTGTGGCCATTGGGTTTGTTTAATTTCATCCCATAGACATTTAGTTGCTGAACAGCAATATCATTGCCTTGATAATCCATTTTAATGGCAGTTTGCTTTAGGTCATTTCACCCCATCTACATTTAGTCCAATTTCGTATTGTATCTTCTTGGTTCTTCCAAACTATTGAAATTTGTAATTCCCGTTTGTGTTTAAAGTCGGATCAGAAAGCATCAAATGGTTAATCAGTCTGCATTTAACATTTGAAGTGTATGAGACTTGAGAGACACACCTTGCAAGGGCTCTTGCACATTGATCAGAAAACTATTAATTTTTAAAGTAGAAAAGTAAAACATATTAACCCATTATTGAGGATGGGCTTAATACATCTGCAGGATTCATTGTGTAGCGTGGAATCCTCAATAAGCTAAACCTGTTTAAACTGACCAACTGGAAATTTTAATTGGATGACGCTTCCTTTATTTTTCTAAGTATCCCGCTTCCACCTACTCAGTTGCCCTGTACACGGCCAATCATGCTTCAGTATCCTGCCAAACGGAGTTGTTTGACAATTCCATTAATATGCTTAAAAGGGTAAACATTAATTTACTTGTTAAGTTCAGCTGTAAAACTTGGCAATTTCTTGACCAGTTAAATGTAAATAATAATTTAACACTAGAAAAAAGAAATATAGTAAGCATTTGAAAAGCTTACTTAAAGGTTATTCTAGTAAATTTAAGAGTAGGACAACAAAAAGTTCTTTTGCAATAAAATGAGTGAAGTTTGCAAAATGGTTAGTAAACTATTAGCCAGTTTCAGTTTACCCGCTAAACTTTGGTTTGTGTTGATTTACCCACTCAATTTTTAAATTGTTTCAACGAGCCCACTCCATCCAATTCCGTCAATATCAGTGCCGCTAGTGATCATGTGCGCGTCACGTGTGAGGCAATTTTCGTCTTTTAGCCACTCCGTCCAATCATTCACACTAAAATCACTTTCATTTAGCCCCGTGTGCATCCATGTCTTCCCCTTGAAGCTTTGAAGCATAAACTAACCATAAAAAATCATCCATATCTAGCCCCACACATGATTCGCCGTGGTCCGTAACGGCACAACAGCACAAATATGGGCGGAATTGGACGGAGTGGGCTGATTGAAATAATTTAAAAGTTGAGTGGATAAATTGAAACTGGCTAATAGTCTAGCGGCCGTTTTTGCACTTCACTCCAATGAAATAGTGAAATACTCCTACATAATACATCCACTTTTAAATGTGAATAATATGCCCGAGAAGTCGGGATCAAGTCTTATTGTATTTCGCTACATCCTTGCATCAAATGTTTCTGTTTTAAGCATGTATTTTGCATTTTTGTCTTATACATGAGGTCTGACATTTAATTAAGGTTTCAAGTATTTTCATTTTCAGGGGGACATCTTATTCTTGCATATGAACAAAAACCCAATCCGCGCTGGTGAAATTGTTGTATATAATGTTGAGGTAATATATACTTTTTTATTTTCTCCTATTTCTGATTTTTTTTTTTTTGGTTATTGTATGCGTTGATGGGCTTGTCCACATTCATGCTACATTAATTCATTTCCTTTGTAATATATCTTAGTTATGCCTATCATCTCAATTGTTCTGCTGAAGTAATAATTGCCTATGAAACTAAACTATTGTGCAGTAAATATTGATTTTTTAAAACTTCATTGTTCCTCAGCTGGGTAAGGTGATTAATGCTTTTGTTTGTCAAGCTTTCTGAGCCCCCAATGCACAATTCATCTTCAGTGATTCTTTGGTACACACTGATGTCAGTGTCTTGTTCACACCTGAGTTGCAACCCAATTAGAAGAGCCTTCACCGGGGGCTATCTATATTTTGTTTACATACACCCTTTTCCTTCATTCTTTGTCATAATATCTGGTCTTTCACCTCCTTATGTAAACTAACACCTTGAAACTTTCAGATATAATTTTCATTTTGACAATTAAAACCTTTATGGCCCTGTTTAAGATGCTAACACATCGTCTAAAAGGGGAGATGGGATCAACTTGTCAAGGGTTCAAATCTTATCAGCAGAAAAAGAATCATTTTGAAGAAATGTAAAGCATTCTAACATATATGATGTGTATAGACATGATTCTAACTAATATAATGTGTAAACATGATTAATTTTGTTTTTCTTTAAAGATAATCATTTATACAGTCCTTGTTGATTGGTTAGGAGGTTCCATATTTTTGCCTTTTGTGCCATAATGGGTTCAAACATTTGTAGCATCTAATTTCCTTCTTCTTTTTTCTGAATCATTTGTGGAGACTGGAGACCTAGATTTTAATTTGTGTTTAGATATGTGTATTGACCCATATTTGCGTACTATTCCTCTTTTCAATTCCCTCTGTCCACTTTATAATAGAAAGTCATTCTTTTCATTTTCCCTTGTTCAGGGTCGCCCTATTCCAATTGTTCATCGTGTAATTAAGGTAAGAGCTAGCTATTGGCAGGCTTCTCCCATCTCATATATCATTTATTTCTCAGAGGCACACTAGGTACTTTGGCAAATGCGTTATGCACATAAATTTGACTCTGAGACAATGCTTGATTGTGTCCATGTGTGCAGTTTTTCCCTTATCGATGAACAAGTGAATTGACACACTTTTTGTTATTAATTGCATGTCACAAATAGTAGTTGCCAAAAAGGTGCACGTCTACCTCTAAATATAAGGGTTTGAAAAACTATATACTGCATATTTCGTTTTATTTATGTACTGATAAGTGATAAAGACTAAACTTTTAACTGCATTCTTTTCTTTTCTTGTATGTTAGTATACGAACTGTTGTGATCAATCATTTGCATTCCTGTGACTTATTAGTGTTAAATCATTGTTGCAGATTCATGAACGGCAGGATAATAGAGAAGTTGATGTCCTTACAAAAGGTAAAAGATTCTCTATTAATGTGTAAAAACGTGTCATGTTGAAAGTGATCATACTATCTTTAATCATCCCTGTTTTCCGGCTTCTAAGAATTATCTGGATGTGATTAAGGGAAGTGGGAGCTAAACTTGAATAAATGGCCTGGTCATCACTGTCAGTTTTTCTTGAGATTAGCTAAACTTAGATTCCGTGATATGATAATAATTCTTCACTTTCTTTTCGTTGGCCATCTACTGGTACTGTAATATGCCATTGTCCATAAGCTAGTTTAATTTTGCTCTCTCTTTGTCAGGGGATAATAATCCTGATGATGACATAATGTTATATGCTCATGGTCAGCTCTGGCTTCAGCAGCACCATATAATGGGCAGAGCTATGGGGTAAAACTTCTATCTTGAACGTATGTATGTAGCTGTGAGTCTGTGTCGTCGTGAAAACACAATTTAATGTGTATGCATTGCTCCATTTTTCGATGCTTTGGATACTGTTTTAGTGTTTTCTATTCCAATTAGCCTGTCTTGTGCAATTCCTTGTGCTTTGATTATTCGCAAGAACGCGCGCACACAGAGAGAGAGAGATTAGGCTTTACTTTTGAATATGTGGAAAAAGGGAGTCATTAATGGAGTTTCAGTGAGCGAGAGAATGCTTTTTAACTTTGAATCTTCAATCCTGGTAATCTTTTATTTCTTACGTTGGTCCTTTGCCCAGGACTAGAAGGGTGAGATGTAATACTGAAGAAAAATTATCATGTTTTTTTTCTGGCTGGCATAAGAAACATGAAAATTGTAACTAAAATGTAATGTGGGTATTAATTATCTAACATTTTGGACGTGGTAATAATAAACAAGAGTGATTTGATTTGCAGGTTCTTACCTTACTTAGGCTGGGTAACAATTATAATGACCGAGAAGCCTATTGTAAAGGTATGCATGGCATGTGACCTGTCAGATAACAAGCAGTAGTAAATAATTAGGGTCTATCTATTTATTTATTTTATTTTTTTGTTTTTTAAACGAAAGAGAGAGCGCGCCAACCTTTCCCCTGAAATCTTTGTGTATTTTCGTAAAACTTTGGCAGTATATTGTTATTGGTGCTCTGGGGTTGCTTGCCGTTACATGAAAGAAGTAAAGCAGGAGGAGGATTGTGGAGTTTGGATTTTCTTATGGATCGTGGTCATCTCATAATCCTAAAATGTCTCTCAATCATATCATATCGAGCAGCAGCAGCAGCAGATGGAGCGCGCATTAGTTGGTTTTATTTTCTTCTCCGGTTTGTGTTTTGTAATAGCTATTTGTTGATTTTGAGAACAGAACATAACGTGCACGTTTCAGTTTGTTAAATCAGATCTGGTGGTTAGATTAGTTTCTGGCTGGGCTGTGTGGTCATGATAATTGAATGGTAGAGAAATACCTAATAATAATATAATATTTGGTGCTCGCTTGCTTTGGCCCGTAATCAAGTGTGTAGGACTAACTACGTGAATATTTTATACACCGGGGCGGCGAAAACAAACATTATTATTATTATAAAAATCACAACAGCTTTATTTATTATGCATGTACACATACTTAGCGCACATATAGTTAATCAAATAAAATATATTTATAGTTAAATTGTGTTTAACACGTCGAATTAGAAGATTATATTTGATTATTAAATTTCATATGAATAAGATAAAACAATTTCATCTAATATTTTTTTTCAATGAGATAAGAAATTTTAGTAAAATAAATAATTTACTTTGATATTTAATTCTGACGAACACTAAATATGGGATAAGATACATACCCTATTTTCCCTGTATATCAAACGTAGCCTTTTTTCCTTGCACATCAAACGCAGCCTTATTGTATAAGAAAGAAAAAACTTATCATGCATACGGCAAATAACTTGACATTGCTTAAACGGTAATAGTTATATTTATCAACGTATCTTCCAAACATATCATAATTTGAACTATAATTC
Organism: Lonicera japonica; assembly: GCA_021464415.1. Classification (NCBI taxonomy): domain Eukaryota; kingdom Viridiplantae; phylum Streptophyta; class Magnoliopsida; order Dipsacales; family Caprifoliaceae; genus Lonicera; species Lonicera japonica. The sequence continues at coordinate 5,510,449 of CM038467.1, read as the reverse complement.
ATATATATATATATAATCATTTTAAGATCAAATTTACACTTACTCCATTAAATAGGTCAGATTTTGATCGAATTGTCCTATATCCAATCCATTAAGAAAAATTATTCAATCCGCTTCGGTAATTCAACAAATTGTTAACAATCTAATCCACATCTGATTTTGTAAGCTTAATGAATATTTAATCCAACAATCCGATATGGACTTTTTAAAAGGAGAATGATGATGTTTTTAATTATGAAATATACCAAGAAATGTGTAGCAGACTAGCCATAAATAAGGAGTCTAAGTCCTTTTATATCTATGCTTTTCTTATTTATAATTATGATTATTAAATTAGTTTAAAATTCCAATTTTTATTATGTCAAAAAACCCTACTTAGAAGTTCGAAGTTTCACTTAATTAGGTCTCAACATTTATTCACAAACAACTTAATTAAATCATGCTATTAATTTACAATACATATTTAGTATATGTAATAAATATAAAAAATATATATAACATAATATCAAATCAAATTATAATATTAACGGATTGAATATGTTCAAATCTATATTTATTCATTAAATTATCGAATTAGCGGATTAAAATTTTAAATTCATATTCAATAAAAATACATTAAATTCGGATCAAAATCCTATCTATTACCAAGTCTAGTAACAATTATTAACGTGAAAATGATGAGTTGGTCACATGAGTGGCATACTAAACTTCTATGGTAAATACCACATTTGACTGTTAAATTATTCTGAAAGTTTAAAAATGCTCACCCAACTTTACTTCATTTCTTCTCAACCACTAAACTATTTAAGCGGCTCCACTTTAGCTATTATGTTACAAATGGTTGTTAGAACATTACTGGAGTTAGTCATATGCCACTCACGTGACCAACTCTAGGGGCATTTTCGATCAACCAGCACCCACCACAATCTTCTTCTTCTCCAGCCATCACTTTTTCTCCAATGACTCTTTTTTTTTACCCATAAACACAAACCTTATTTTCAGAGAGAGAGAGAGAGAGAGAGATGAAGGGTTATACAAATGGTGTACAAATTAGATTTAACCTTAAAATTGAAGACGTTTCATCTAAGTTTTACTGGATTTCTTAGACTAGAAATAGGTATGGGGTTTGTTTATGGGTAAAGAAAGAAGGAAGAGGAGATAAAGAAAGTTGCTAGAGAAGAGGCAGTGGCCGAAAAAGATTAAGATGGTGGTAGGTGATGGTCGGATGAAAATGCCCTTAGAGTTGGTCATGTGCCATGATGGTCGGATGAAAATGCCCTTAGAGCTGGTCATGTGAATGGCACATGGCCAACTCTTGTGATGTTAAAAAATGGTTAAAGAAAAACCACTTATAGTAATCCAGAAGCAACAAAATAAAGTCGGGTGAGTATTTTAACAGATATTTAAGAGGGTGTATTCAATTCAGATTTTAAATTTTTTTATGAACTTTTAAAAATCCCTAGATTCTTTAAAATCCATAGATTATTTAAATATATATAGAGTTTAACATATTTTAATAAATTCAATAAGATTAACATATTTTAAATAATGGACTCTTTAGTATTTCTATGATTTTAATAAATTCATTGATTCTTCTAATTATAATAAAAATATAAAAGGATAAATAATAAAAGAATTTTGATTACAACTTTAAAGTAATAAGAAAATTATAAATTCGCCGCAAACAATTCAAATCGAGTATAAAAACGTAACAAATTAGGTTGTTTTTGCCCTTTTTATTCGATTTTCATCTTTTGTCTAAAAAAAATCATAAAGGGAAAAAAAAATTAAGGACGAAAAAGAAATAATACATGGGGTTTAAGAAAAGAAGATGTTTTAGATAAAAATAATGAAGTGGGAGGGTTTAATATATTATTGAGATAAGAAGAAATAATGCCCATGGTTTGGGAGAAATATGGAAAAAAAATCTATGTGAAATCTTCGGTTTGAACAGAAGATTTGTTAGTGAATTCATTATTAATAAAAACACGCTCAAATCTATCAAAATCTATCAATTTATAAAATCCATCAAAGTTTATTGAAAATACCATACAATTTTAAAAATAATATTTTTAATTATAATTAAATACCACAAAATTTAAAAAAAAAATAAAATCTCAATTAAGTATCATAAGATTTTAAAAAAACTAATTAAAATCTCAATTAAATATCATAAGACTCAATTAAATAACCATAGTTAAACTTCTACGATATTAATACCGTAGAAGAGCAGAAAATACTTGACAAATACAAACAACAAAAAAACCTAGCTGAATGCATAAACCCTTCTCCTCCTCCGAACACAACCACCATCTCCTATTATGGTGTCTGCTCTTCTCTTTTTGTAGAGAAAACAAAAATCGATCAAAGGATCTTTATTGACGAAGACGACCTCTCCCTCAATCGGTAATCTCATCTCAACTCATCCTTCTCCCTCGCTAACAACTTATTTCCCTATCACAGACTATCATTACACCATTCAGTCGAACTATATACTCTTTACTCACTCTAAACGGGAAACAAATTAGGGTTTCTACATTCACCATTTAGGGCTTCAAACGACATTGCTTTCTTCACTGGGTTTAAGCTTTATCTTGATTGATTGATTCCTTCCTTCCTATCTTGGGTTTAAGCAAGCTTTATTTTAATCTGACAAATTTTTGAATCATCAATTCACTGGGGTTCCAATTTTTCATGGGCGCGGAGTATGTTGCTACAATATTGCTTAGGTTCTTGAGTTTCTTTAGTGGGCATGTTTCAATTAGAGAGAAATACTACTAGAACATGCTCTCTCTGCGCATGGTTCGCAGATTTGGCACGGCTAATCATGTTGCCACTGTCTCTGCAGCAATTTCTACTCCTCCTACCAATAATATTTTTGCGAGTGACAATAAAAAAAACCCTTTAAATTTAGAGGAACCTGCCCTTGTTAAGCTCAAAGCCGAGAGAGACCCCGAGAAGCTCTTCCACCTCTTCAAGGCTAATGCCAGTAATAGACTTGTTGTAGAGAACCGCTTTGCATTTGAGGACACTGTTTCCAGGTTAGCCGGGGCTGGCAGGTTCGATTACATAGAGCAATTACTTGAGCATCAGAAGGCTCTACGGCAGGGCCAACGTGAAGGGTTCATTGTGCGGATTATAACGCTTTACGGGAAGGCTGGAATGACTAAGCATGCTATTAATACTTTTTATGATATGCATTTATATGGTTGTTCTCGGACAGTGAAGTCATTCAATGCTGCACTCAAGGTTTTGACAGAGACTAGAGATTTGACGGCGATCGAGTCATTTCTCGGTGAGGTTCCGTGGAAATTTGGCATTAAATTAGATATATTTTCTGTTAATATTGTTATCAAGGCGTTTTGCGAAATGGGTATATCAGATAAAGCTTATTTGGTATTGCTGGAGATGCAAGAGGTGGGGATTAGACCTGATGTGGTGACATACACTACACTTATAACTGCATTTTATAAGATCAATCGTGTGGAGATTGGAAATGGATTGTGGAATCTAATGGTGCTTAGGGGTTGTTTACCCAACCTTGCAACTTTTAATGTTAGGATTCAATACTTGGTGAACAGGGGTCGAGCTTGGCAAGCTAATAGTTTGATGGGTATGATGCGCTATCTTAGAATAAACCCTGATGAGGTTACATATAATTTGGTGATCAAAGGCTTTTGCCGTGCTCGTTATCTTGAAATGGCTAAGAGGGTTTATTCTGCTTTACTCGACGAGGGTTACAAGCCCAATATAAAGATTTATCAGACAATGATTCATTATCTTTGTAAAGCAGGTGAGTTTGATATGGCATATTCGATGTGTAAAGATAGTATGCAAAAGGATTGGTTTCCGAATGTGGATACTATCTATAAGCTACTTGAAGGCATGAAGAAGGATGGGAAGGTTGAAAAGGCTAGGTTTATTGTAACTTTGGCTCAGAAACGAGTACCTCCTTTTCCTCCAGTCCAATTGGGAGCAATGAAGTCTATATTGTCAAGGAGCTGAATTAGAATATTGTAATGTAAACCAGGAATTAGTCATTACTAACATGGAAGCTCAGCAATTCATTTCAGATTTGATTAAATTGGATATGCATTTTTAATGAAAAAACTTCCAGTTAAAGATGCTGCCAATTTTGCGTGGTCAATTTGTTGTACTGTCTCAATAATGTTCGTGATGATATGAGACTTAAAACAGGACAGTTGTCACGTTAGCTCTTGTAAGTTTTTGTGCACTCTTCTTCCTTCCCCCTCCTCTCCCTCGTATATATTTCTTAACATGTACATGTAGTTACTGCCTAACTTCAATCATACATTACTTTATTAGGACCATGCTTCAAATTCCAAATTTAATAAGATGAAAGGTGTTTCTAACCTTCTGCGTGTCTTCTTTATTATATTCAGAATTGGTGATGATGAATGGACCGGTCAACATAAGAACAGTAAATTCCTGTGTTAGATGTCAATCAAGGCTGCAATTGGTAATTTTTGTATATTGTTGTTTGTTATTTCTTAGTTTAGCAACCAGTTGTTTTCAGATTTTTGTTTACAAAATTTTGATTGGAAAGTCAAAATTATTCCTCGTACTTAAATAGCATGAGTGATAGTTTACCCGTAGATGATTTGTTTGTCATTTTGTGATGTATTTATATATTGGTTCGCAGTTAGCAATGCTGGAGGGGACACACAGGGTCTGGTAGCATGAGGATTGGCCTAGTTTTACAGACCGGCTTTCGATAAGGATCAAAATAATTGGACATTATGATATAATCTTTAATTCATGCAAAATTGCAAATAAAACGTATGTTTATGTTCATATCAGACCATTGGAGAAAACTATAGTGATTTGATTAAGGTCAACATGTAGGGCAAGATGTTACAGGCTAAGGTAAATGGAAGCATGGGATAAATGCATCTGCTACTTGATACTTGTTTCAAGGAAATGACTTTGCAAGAGAACTAATATCGGTACAATAGAGTGGTAGGATTTTTATATGCTGGATGAGTTTTAATGCTGCAGCATATTTGAAAGTAAAACAATGATGTAAATACTGACTTTGAAACACTGAAATATGAGCAGGTTAGGTTGGTTAAGGGATCGATCTAGTTAAACTTGAGCTACAGCACCCTGTGCCCGAGCCCAATCCAACCTAATTTCCACCTAAAATGCAACTATTAATGCTCAAAGCTGGCTCAAAGTATTTATTTTATGTCTATATCCGAGTTGCTCAGATTAGGTGGGGTTCAGTGATCCCTTTTGTTGTGTTGTTACTGTCATTTCCCTCAAGGTCTTGGTGTGTATAGTTTCTTACTAACTGAAAACAAGAAAAATGAAGTTGTAAAAATATAAAATCTACGCTCTTAAGAAAATTGGAAGGAGAGTTTCATGATTGGAGTCCTTCTGTAGTTTTCGTCTTTTTGCCTTGTTATACTTTTGCTTGTACTTCCTTTCTTAGTAATATACTATTTTTTTCTTATCAAGAAAAACAGAAGCACTAAGAACCTTGTCATGTTATATTGTATTTTACACATATTATACTTTCTAGGCCGTAAATTGCTGTATTGGCAGATGTCCGTGTTAAAAGTCCCCATTTAACTTCCAGACTTACTAATAAAACACTAATCAGACAGTCATTGGTCAAGAATCTAGCATATTTAGTTACCCTCAGATTTCGTACGTTAACTTTAGAAATTGGACTCCTAGTTTCATACGTCCCAAAACAGAAAGGTAAGGCCCTTAACTTGGGACGAGGGGAGTACTTGTTAAATGTTATTTTGTGGTTGACAATTAATCTGCCCTGCTTTTGGGCAATAGGTGGCTAGTTTTTGCTATGCTGTGATGATCGTAAGCTAGTGTAATATCGTTGTGTTCTTCGTAGGACTATTATGATGATGGGAAGTAGCAGCTCTACACTTTTGAGGACAGTTAAACCATATCTTGTTGCCGAAAACATCCATTGGGAACTTTGCAATATTTCATGTGGATTTTGCTATGCTCTGATTTCCAGTCCATTGCCGTTTCTCTTGGCTGAATCAAATTTACTTTACTGCTGATGGAGGATAGCCCGTGGACATGTAATATTCAAGTTTAGGATTGTAATATTCTGCAAACTTATACCATGAGGAAGAATTGTACGTCAGTCATTCCCGCAAACATCGGATTTGATCGAGACGTTGGACGAACGCACCCAATCCATCCATCTTCTCTTACACTGAAGTTCTCTCTAAAAGGGGTAAAAAGGGACATTTTTGGATTTGTATCATTAATTCATTAGAAAATTTCAATAGTAGCACATTCTTTCCAGCCCAGGTCTCGGGTTTTATTCGTCACTTGAAATCAATGTATTAATTTTGACCATGATATTACTAGTGTTATCTTACAAATTCGATGGTACTTTTAATTTGAGGCACACAGTGTAGGGGTGTTTTCAGTTTCGGTCGGGGTAGAGATTGGGGTACCCCAAATCCTCTCCAAACTTCATAGTTCGGTTCGGTTTCATACCTATGGAACTCAAACCTTCCCCAAATTATTCGGTCGGTTTCGGTTTGGTTCGGTTTCATTCGGAGTTTTTTATTTTATTTTATTTATATTGTTAAAATTTTAATTAAAAATTGTACTAAAAATAAAAAATAGCACTACCAAAAGCCGCCAAGTATATAAATAAAAACATATATGATATGTATATATATCACATAACTATACCTTATTCAAAAATTAGCAATAAAATAATTTAATTGAAGTATTCAGCTATAAAGAAAAACATGGGGAAAAGCAAAAGAGTTAGGAGGAGGAGGGCTCACCTGTGAAACATACTTAAATATGCATGTATAACAAAAGACAAAGCCATAAATTGCTACTACTGATGAATTTGCATACTTCTGTGATCACAGAGTATGTTGTTTTGTAAGAGATTCGGTCCTTTTCGGTCCACTTCGAGGAATTGAATCCCAAACCCAAATCATTCGGATTTTTATTTTGGTTTCAATTTTTTTTTCGGTTCGGAAAATTTCGGATCACAACGGATCGGTTCGGTTCGTTCGGTCGGTTTTCCGTTTTCTGACAACACCACTAACGCAATGTTGTCTTGGTTATGACATGATTTAAGTATGATCATTTGGGCATTGTGTCCTCCATCTTATTGTTTTCTTTAAGCAAAAAACAAAACAAAACAAAATTAGAGTGGGACAATTAATAACATTCACACTTGTGCATTTTTTTATTGGTAACACTCTCACTTTCCCACATACCACTCCCAATTTTTAATACATATATTAAAGTTTAATTATAATTAATAGTTAACCTTAACTTAATTACCAAATAGTCTTCATTTTCAAACAAAACACAAGAGAACAATGTGTATATTCAATCATCTTCATCGAATAAAACTTGTAATTCCATCACACAAAAACTTATGATTAGTTCTATTCAATCATCTCCATTTTAATCTTCTTGATTTATATGTTTTTATAACATACGCAACAAGTATATAAACAAACAACACAATAACATTTCTTTAATGCATGGAGAAGGTTTACTCGGTTCCTTATAACCGAGTTGCAGGCATAAATACTCAGTTCTGATTCGCTGAATGACACTAAACACATTTTCTGGACTTTCATTTGGTTGAAAGCAACCGACTGTGTTTAGTGTCATTCGGCGACTCACAATCGAGTGTTCATGCCTACAATTCGGTTACGAGGAACCGAGTAAACCTTTTTCATGCTCAAACTTAAGGTTTTGTTTGTTTTGCTTTGAATAAAATGTTACTTAAACTAAAATTATGTTGAATCGATCAATAGATGTTTTGATGGTTGTTTTGGTGAAAACAAAAATATCTCACAAAACTAGGTTAATTGAAAATGGTGGAGATGGTAGATGAATTTTGAAGATGGTGGAGACGGTGGATGAATTTTTGGTTGGGTTGTTTAATTAGTTAAGGATTAACTATACTATTAATGGCTTAATTAACTTTTGTATTAACTTAATATAAGTGGGGTGGAAACAACAATTGAAAGCCCTTTTTTTTTATGAGAGTATTACCAATGGTTTTTTAGGGTGCTAATATCAACACCCATCTGGAAATTAGATGAATTTATTTCGTGTTCTTTCTTGCTTAGTCTTATATTTGGAATGATTGGCATTTCAGTTAGGGTGGTGATTATTTTATAAAATCTTAAGCCTCATACTGATCCGTTATTTTCTCACTATCAGTTGGAGTATTGTAGGCTTTTATATATATAATTATAGATCTAGCCATATATATATACTAGTTTTTGTGCACATGCGTTGCACGTAATTTTATTACTTGACAAAAGTCATTAAATCCATTAATGAAATAATAACAAATAAAGAAAACATAATATCAAGTGTAAAATGCAATTGATAATTATAAGAACATCATAGAATCGGCCAACTATAGATTTTGTAGATACCTGATAAAAATTTGTCACGTCGAATTTTTTTAGTACATATGTGGCCAAGCTGTGTTTTTTTTTTGTCAAAAGCAAACTCTTGATTAGATATATAAGAGAGTAATATATTATTACTAAGTTTTTAAAATTGATAGATAGTTTATTTTATTAAACATACGTGTTTTATTATGCACAATACCAAACAATAATATAACATTTATATAAATAATAGATATATAGCCCGATGATGTATAATATGAATGTTTTACCAGAGTAACAAATTATAATATAACACTCATATAAATAATAGATTATATAATAGCGAAAATATTGAAATGGTAAAAAAACAAATTTAACATGAATATTTTACTGAGTCACAGCTATAATATATTTGATGGTGTAAATTAATAACTTAACTTACCCAGTTAACCACGACCCAACACATGGACACCTACGTCAGCATCATATCCTACCACAGTAAGAGGAGCTCCGATAAGCTCTATTCAAGTACCGCGGGAGAAACGGAGCTCATCGGCAGTTGGGCATGTGCTTGAGAATTGTTTCCACATAACAGATCATGGAGCTCGAGAGATAGAGATCTTTCGGAGAGCTCTGCAGCTCCCGCCTAGCTGCTCTGACAAAGGAACTGATAAACAAGCATGGGCGACCGCCACCTGCTCTGTAGAGATGGCAAAAAAACCCAACCCGACGGGTTTTCGACCCGACCCAACCAAGATGGGGAGGGTTTTTTGTAGACCGAGGCGGGTTTGGTAATTTTTTTTAAAACCCGGACCGGGTTCAGGGCGGGTTAGGGTTTTGCTCACTAAAAACTCGACCCGACCCGACCCTCTTACATATATATAAATATACTAATATAAAAATTATATATATATAGTATTTATTTTTAAAAAATAGACATTTTTTTATCAAATGTGGACCATTAGATCATATACATTAACACCTCCCATTATCTATTTGTTTTATATATTTATAAATAATAATGATAATGATTTGGGTTGGGGCGGCGCGGGGCGGGACTCCTAGGTATGCTTTGCGGGGCGGGTTTGGGTTTTTTTAAAAAAACCCGTCTCGAGTTCGGGACGGAGTAGTATATATGCGGGTCGGGTTTAGTAATGGCCAAGCCCACCCTATACCCGACCCATTGCCATTCCTACTGCTCTATGGACGGCATAGAACACCACTCATTTTCATTAAATGCATACCAATTGAATTTAATGCACCGAAATTCATGTAGAAGAAAGGCCAGAGTCAGTGGTGATCAAGGCATGGTCTCAGACCTACCACCAAAGCTCTGTCACACGTTTTCTTCAATCATATATATACAAGGATCATTTACTCCCTTCACCAACCAAGTTCTACCAACAGAAGAAAATGCAATTACTCTAAAAAACAAGAGTGAATTCAACATTTAATAGCAAAAAGATAAGAAAGAAATAGAAACTTAGAGCACTCAGTATAACTCCTAGAATAGAAAAGTCAGAACTCGTGTAGTTTGAGCATACTCTTATTGTAACATTGTGAGGATATAATAGTTAGAGAGATTTTTGTGAATTTGTAATAGTTGTTCGTCTATCATCAATATAAAGCAAACGAGTTCGTAGCTTTATTCCATAGAGGAGGACTAACATATATCTTCATACGAGGTCAACTTCCTCTATACATCTTTGACTCTATTGGTTTGTTGCATTTATTACACCAATCATTTGATCTGATTATTTGACTGTGTGGTCTAAAATACTCACCTAGATTTTAACACCAACAATATTCATTTTTTTGTCTTAAACATTAAACATAATTATAAATAAACAAATAAGTTTTAGAATATATAGATTAATGTAAATTAATTTAATTTATAATGTTAAAAGCATTCAGGTAAAGTTTAATAAATATATATACATTTATGGTGAGTTTTGGAACAAAATTCTAATTCATGCTAAAAGTTTTGTAATTTTAATACAATATATTAAATAGCTTATTTCTTGGAAAGTTTGTTATGAAATTATATAGAAGTCTCGTACAAAAGAATTAATTCAGCGCTAACTCTAACTTGTTTAATTATTTTAGCCAAATAAAGTATAATTTAAATTTATTTGGAATACTAATATTAATATAAAAATATGTGGAGTTATACACTTAAACTATTTTATTTAATGTAAATCTATTTTAAAATCTTTATTTATTTAATTTAACCAAATAAGTAGAGTTTGAATTTAATTGGAATGTTAATACTAATATAAAAATATATTGAGTTATACCTTTTTATTTAATGCAAATCTTAAAAAAAAATTATTTAAAATAAAATGGCATATTTGTCTCCACAAAAGAGAAGGAAAACACTTTAAGTTATTCATACTTTTATATATAGATGTGGTGGTGAGATGAAGTTGATGGAGTGGGGGAGTATTTGTGAAAACTTGTGAGAGTGTTAAGAAGAGTAATGTTAATTAATACTACTGCCACTATTACTAATTAATCTAAATTGTTAGAGAGTGATAGGAGCGTTAAGAAGAGTAAACTCGTATTTAAAGAGTGTTAAGAAAAATGAAGTGTTAAAAAATATTTTAGTGGATATAATTAGAGTCGCCTTTAAAATGTTTCTTGTTGTGCTGCTATTGGAGTTGCGGGTTCTGAGGCCATAATTATTGATGGTTTTAGTAAAAGGCTGATACTCTAGTTCCCTCTCCTTGTGGAAGCCCTTGCCTTTGGGGAGGCATGTTACATGATTTCGGAAAAGACTGAAGAATGTTTGCATTGCTAGTGATAATGGCTAACGAGAGGTTGGTTGTATTTTTTTTTGTTTTTTGACGAAGGGGTTGGTTGTATTGAGTAGTAACAAGAATGTTTTTTCTTGGAAATTTTTTATCCATTGTTCCGATATTTGGATTTTGGCGAACAAGCTTTGGTGTATTTCTTTTCATTTTGTTAAGAACAATTGTAATAGGGCGGTTCACTAGTTAGTTAAATTTGTTCTATTAGGGTGCGTTTGATTGCAAGCGTGGAATTTGCATGGAAAGAAAATAAGTTACCGACAATTGAATTGCCTAGAATTGAGTTGCATGAAAAATGTAGTGTAGTGTGTTTGATTGCCTAAATTTTCTACCCGGAAAATATATTGATTGTATTATGGCATTTTTAATGTAGAAAAAATTATTGGTATTTTTTTTTTACATAATTATATAGTCATGATGGATCTTGTTTAATTGATCTTGATTAGTATATTTTAAATATTAAATTTTTATATTATTTTGAATTTTATATTTTAAGTTATGACATTTTTAATGTAAAAAATGGTAAAAATCTTGTCTCGTGAACCGTGCCCAAGCATGGAAAATAAAAAACCACCTCCCCCAAAGAAAACATTTTCCTCAATTACCTTGAAAATGCACATGTGTGAGCCAAAAGTGGGAATTAAATTGCCTAAAAAAAAAAAGCCAATCAAACACCTTAAGTTATCAAATCAAGTGAAAAATGTTGCCAATCAAACACACCCTTAATTTTTTGTGTTTGGTTTGGATGCCCCCCTCTCTTTTTTGCATCTCATATACATTTAGCTAGTAGTTTGTCTTTTTTACTTAGAGTGCGTTTGATTGCAAGCATGAAATTTGCATAGAAAAAAAATAAGTTCTAGGCAATTGAATTGCCTAGAATTGAGTTGCATGGAAAATGTTAATTAAATGTGTTTGATTGCCTTAATTTTCTATCCGAAAAATAGTGCACTTTTCCATCTTTTGGTGTTTGATAGACATTATTTTCTATAGTAATTGTAACTTTTTCCAACTTTTGTTGTTTGATAGTTATTATTTTTCATGGAACTTGAACCTTTTTTCATGGAACTTGTATCTTTTTTACATGGAACTTCCTAAAAAATTAGATTTTTTAAAAACAGTTTCTTTTTTTTTTTACAATTTTACTTCATCAAAAAACATTTTTTTGATTTTTGAACAATTTTACTTCATCGAAAATCAGTTTTTTTGAAAACAGTTTTTTTTTTTTTTTTTAATAATTCTACTTCATCAAAAAACAGTTTTTTTTTAGACCAAACTTACTCCATTGAAAAACAGTTTTTTTAAAAAAACAGTTTTTTCTTAACAATTTTACTTTATCAAAAAATACTTTTTTTTTTATGTTTGAACAAATTTACTTCATCGAAAAACAGTATTCTGGTTTGCCTGCAGATTTTCTTTCAAGAGAACCTGAATTTTAAAACAGTTTTTTTTTTTAACAATTTTATTTCATCAAAACAGTTTTTTTTTATTTTTGAACAATTTTACTTCATCGAAAAACAGTTTTTTTGAAAACAGTTTTTGGTTTTTGAAAAATTTTACTTCATCGAAAAACTGTTTTTTTGAAAACAGTTTTTGGTTTTTGAACAATTTTACTTCATCGAAAAACAGTTTTTTTTAAAACAGTTTTTTTTAAAACAATTTTACTTCATCAAAAAACATTTTTTTTTAGACCATGCTTACTTCATTGAAAAACAGATTTTTTAAAAACAGTTTTTTTTTTAACAATTTTACTTCATCAAAAAACAGGTTTTTTTTTTTTTTTTTTTTTTATGTTTGAACCTGAATTTTAAAACAGTTTTTTGGTTTGGCAGTTCACAACATAAAAACAGCTTTACAAGACTTGCCTCGACCCTTGTGCGAATTGCCTGGAAAATTAAAACCATCCCCCCCCAAAGAAAATATTTTCCAGCTTTACAAGGAAAATGAGATGAATAGTAGAAAAAGTAGGAGTTTGACTCCATGAAAAATATTTGCAATCAAACATTACAAAAGTGAGAATTTTGGTGGAAAAGCCATATTTTTCATGAAAAATATGGCCTATCAAACACACCCTTATTGTTCACAAAAGTAAGTTGTATTATATGTCATTGATTATATCGAAAGTGATATTTTTTTTAAAAAAGAAAAGTAATATTAGAGTGACAATCAATTGAAACGGAAGAAATTTTATTTTTTCTCAGGTACCTAAATAATGGTTTGGTAATACCAAAATATTGTACTACTTATCTACTAATTAGATTATATTACTTTTGAATATTTGGATGGTCTAATTATTGTTATTTACAGTAGGTTATTTTTGTACATAAGTACTTAATATAACATGATAATTTTTTTATATAAAAAATGTTTAACAAGTCATAAAGTAGTTTTTTTATATACAAAATAAAGAAACAAACAAAAACAGCAGCCGAAAAAACAAACATGACAAAAGTGAAAAAACAACCGCGAAACTAACAAATAGAACCATTAACTTATTATGCCTTTGCAATTGAAATCAAAAGCAAGCAAATTGACTAAGGGACTGTTTGTTTGGCCATCTGAAATTTAAAAACTCAGAGTTTTCAGATTTAAGTGGTATAAGGGTTGTTTGTTTGAAAAAAAAAATAAGTGCTAAGCCATTTAATTGCTTTTGAATTTTTTGGTCCAAATTTTTAAGCGGCAAAATTGCTTCTGAAATCTAAAAACTCAACATATTTAATTGTGCAATACTTATTTTATCCTCATCCAAACCATCAAAATATACGATGCTCCTTCATTCTTCTCACTAAACGACTCCCATCCTTAAACACAAAACAAATTTGGTAAGCCGCTCTTGAAAGATCTTACCTTTTATGTTTCACCCTTGTTGAATTTGAACCTCATACATGCATTTTTTTTTTCCTGTTTTGGTTTTGGTAAATTTAACCAACCATCTTTATATTGGTATTTTTTTTTTCCTGGGAACTAATGTGCCTGCCACTTGTTGGGCAAAGTGAAAGTAAAAATGTATATATAAAAACTAATTTAACCCAATCTAGATAAATTCAAAAGAAGAAAGGAAAAGGGAAATTCCTTCAATCATGAATTTGTTTAGAGAAAATTGGTGCCTTTGGAATTTATGTAGTTTGTGAAATTAGTGCTCTTAAATTATATGGTCTTTTTTATTTTCATTTAGAATTATGTCATCTAAATAAAGTAATAAGAACAAAGTTGTCATATTAAAAAAAATTAGTTTTCAAATGTATTATATTCAAACAAACAACATTTTTTCAGATACAGTTTTCAAAAGTAAACAAACAGCTTTTTCAGTTTCAGTTTTTAATTTTGAGTTTTCAGATATTTTATCAAATGCCACCTAAACTAAGCGGAATTTTAGACTTTCAATTTAAGGGAAGAGCCACTCTAACCTTTGAAGCAATCCCGTGGTTGGTTGAACAAAGTAGTTGAATGTTGAAGTACTTCAAGTCCCTCCAAATTTGACGGCTTTTGAATTTACATATAGATTTTGGACACAAAATATGATTAAAAATAAATAAATAAATTGTTCACAAGTGAAAGGGAAAGCATCAGCTCCTCCGAAAGTCGTAGAGAAAATGATTGTAAGAAACCAACTAACAATAAGAAAGATGAAACGGAGCCATTTTTTGACCTAACATGTCCAAAAAAATCCTCTCTCGCATCAAACCTCGCCGCTATCCCAAACCCAATTCATCCCCATCTAATCTCACCATCACAATCACCCCTTCTCTCAAGAAACTCGCCAACCAAGTGTGCCAAATACTCAGAACCCACGTTCAATGGGAAGAAACAGTTGAAACTCGACTCTCCGAAGAGGAAGTTGTCCCTTCAGACATTGCCCACTTGGTGTTCGATCGAATTCGAGACGTACATTTGGGTTTAAAGTTCTTCGATTGGGTCACTCAGCGTCCTTATGCTTGTCCCCTCGATGGGTTTGCCTATTCTTCTCTGTTAAAGCTCTTGGCCAAGTCGAGAGTTTTTTCAGAAATTGAAGCTGTGTTGGAGAGTTTGAAATTGGGACAGAAATTGCCTACAGCCGAGGCGTTTGATGCAATAATTCAAGCCTATTCGGAGTCTGGGTTGGTTGATAAAGCTCTTGAATTGTACTGGTTTGTAGTTAGAACATACAATTGCGTTCCTAATGTGTTTTCTTGTAATTATTTGCTTAGTGCGCTTATAAAGGATGGTCGAATTGATACTGCGCTCCAGTTATATGATGAAATGGTTAAAAGAAATGAAGGTAGTGAGAATACTTGTGTAGATAATTACAGCACTTGTATAATGCTGCGAGGGCGGTGTAAGAATGGAAAGGTTGAGGATGGTAGAAAGTTGCTTGAAGATAGGT
This sequence comes from Lonicera japonica, assembly GCA_021464415.1. Lineage (NCBI taxonomy): Eukaryota > Viridiplantae > Streptophyta > Magnoliopsida > Dipsacales > Caprifoliaceae > Lonicera > Lonicera japonica. The sequence goes on along the minus strand of CM038467.1, from coordinate 5,494,889 downwards.
GGGGAAAGGGTTGCATACCCAATATTGTTTTTTACAATACACTCATTGAGGGGTATTGCAAGAATGGTGATGTTGAAAGAGCTTATTTACTTTTCAGAGAGTTGAAATTAAAGGGTTTCTTGCCTACTGTAGAAACTTACGGGGCGATGATAAATGGGTTTTGCAAGGTAGGGGATTTTAAATCAACCAATAGGCTTCTAAAGGATATGAACTCAAGGGGGGTGACGGTTAATGTTCGAGTTCATAATACTATTATTGATGCTCGATATAAGCATGGGTGCCAAATGGAAGCTGTGGAGACCATAAGAAAGATGATTGAAAATGGTTGTGAGCCGGATCTTGTGACATATAATTCTTTGATTTGTGGTTCTTGTAGAGAAGGGAAGATCAAGGAAGCTGAGCAGCTCCTAGAGCAGGCAACAAATAAGGGGTTAATGCCAAACAAATTCAGTTATAGTCCTCTTATACATGTCTACTGCAAACAGGGTGATTTTGACAGGGCCTCCAATTTGCTTATTAAGATGACGGATAGTGGACATAAACTGGACCTAGTAACTTATGGATCTTTTATCCATGGACTTGTTATTTCGGGTGAGGTTGATGTTGCATTAACTTTTTTGGGTAAAATGATTGAAAGGGGAGTATCCCCTGATGCAGGTATTTACAATGTTTTGATAAGCGGACTTTGTAAAACAGGGAGGTTTCCTGCTGCTAAGCAGCTTCTTGCTGAGATGCTTGACCGAAAAGTGCAACCTGATGCATTTATTTATGCCACTCTTGTTGATGGATTCATCAGAAACAGCGAGCTTGATGAGGCTAATAAACTCTTCAAGCACACGATTGAAAGCGGTACGAGTCTTGATGTTGTGGCATACAATACCATGATTAAGGGATACTGCAAATTTGGAATGATGAATGATGCAGTTTTATGCATCAACCAAATGATGAGGAGCCGTGTTTTTCCAGATGAATTTACTTATTCGACATTAATAGCCGGGTATGTAAAACAGCATGATTTGGATGGAGCGTTGGGGATCTTTAGTCGTATGGTGAAACATAACCGTAAACCAAATGTGGTCACTTATACCACTCTGATTAATGGGTTTTGTTGCAAGGGAGATTTTGCTGGGGCTGAAGTTTTTTTCAGAGCGATGCACTCATCGGGTTTGGTGCCTAATGTCGTCACTTACAGTATACTAATAGGGAGCTTCTGCAAGGAAGGTAAACTTGTAAAAGCAGCCTCCTTTTTTGAACAAATGTTGATGATCAAGTGCAATCCCAATGATGTTACCTTCAACTATTTGGTCAATGGATTAGTGAATAATGCATCCACCACAGTCTCTAATAAAGGAAACGAGAAGTCCATGTTTCTTGATTTTTACTTGAAAATGATATCAGATGGTTGGATTCCTAGGACTGCTGTGTACAATTCTATCCTTGTTTGCCTTTGCCTGTATGGAATGCTCAAAACTGCGTTGGAGTTGAGTAATAAAGTGGTGACCAAGGGTTGCCTTTCTGATTCAGTCACATTTGCCACCCTGCTACATGGTGTTTGTTTGGAAGGAAAATCAAAGGAATGGAAAAGCATTCTACCATGCAATTTGAATGAATCAGAACTCAATGCTGCTGTAAAGTACTCGTTGATATTAGAACAATATCTTCCTCATGGCATAGCTTCTGAGGCTACACCGATTTTGCATGCTTTGGTTGAAGACTACAGGGTTCATAACCAAGAAGTGAACAGTCTTCTGAGTTTCAGCTAGTGTACAGTACTTTAGCACGAAAGGAAAACTTCAAGTACACTATAGTTATCAACGTACGCCGATTTTGAATGATATGAAAGGGACTGCACCGTGGTAACGTTTATATGCTTTCGTTTGGAATGCCCATATAGATTATCATGGTCGGTGCAGAAATCTTAATATGGTCAACTTCTTTTCTTTTGTGATAATCCTGTGCTGTGTATGTTGATGGGTGATATATTCTGTGTATAATGTTCTTGCGTCCTGACTAATTTGCCGAAGCTCCCTTATAATCATAGATCAACAGGATCAGTGTTGTGTGGATGCATGCGGTGATTTGATACAGCCAAAGTGAAAATTAAATCAATAACTATACGGAGCGGTTTGGGATATGTAGTGCAGTGGAAAGATGTACTAGTAGGAGCCGTGATTGAATTGACTTAAATTCTGACGTGTAGGAGAGGACTGGACTTTGACCAGAGCTATGAGCTAAATCACGGAATTTTTTTGTTTTCACCCAGGACACTATGGGGGCTGGCCATGCCCGAAGTCGGTACCTTAACCACAAGGAGGGGAGGTGCAGCACAATGAATGAAGAATCCTTCATCTGTTTATCCTCTAGCAGTGGTCTTTGTTAAGCGGAGAAATATGGATAATGTGGCTAAGGCACCGAGTGAAATGTATACATTGTAGTTGATATTAGTTCCAAGTAACTTTACTGAATTTGAAGGGGAAAACATTCTTCTTCTTTTTTGAGCAAACCTACGTGTCGGGTCGGGAGGGGAATGATGCTGCATTTGTAGTAGGTGGCACTCGACCTTGGAATGCCTCAACACAAGTTGACTGGAGAAAGAATATAGGAAAAGGTTTCTCTGCTTGTTGTAAGAAATATTATAGGCAGGGTGCATCCATTTTAAAACTTTCCTTTTATCTCTTTTTCTGAACCTGCTATACTGCCGTTGCTTTCCATTTTAAAACTTTCCTTTTATCTCTTTTTCTGAACCTGCTATACTGCCGTTGCTTTTGTGTACCGTGCATGAAAGAAACTATTTTTAAGGTCACCGAAGATGAACAGATATGAACTACTTTATGATTTGCTAAACAAAATAATTACCCTTAATTTATATTTTATCCACAAAAACTAAGGAGGTATTTGGTTTTGCCTCTAAATGCTTAATGAGAGAGTTTTAAGCATTCAAAGCTTCCATATAGTGTTTGTTTTTTTAAATCATTAAAAAGTCTATGGCTATTTTTTTTAATGATTAAGCATTCAGCATTAAGAGTCATTAATCCCACGGAATGCTTAATACTAAAATTTAAACCTTTGTTTTATACAAAAACTTAAAATTCAAAACCTCATTCAAAATAAAAAACAAACAACATTTTCAGAGTTTGGAGTCAACATTTAGTAATCAGTATTAAGCAGTCAAAGGTTAAAAAAAAAAAAAACACCCTAAATAGTTCTACTGAATATAGATGAATTTTAAGTATTGTTGTAGCAAACTGACAAGTTAAAAAGAGTATGGGCCCATTACACTAAAAAGAGGCGAAAAATGAACCAACTGGAGAGATGAGCGACTAAAGCAGGAAGACTCGGTTTATATAATGCAAAATGCTTCCACTGCTGTGAATTGATATCTTCACACCCCCCACAGCCATTGAGCCACTGCATATGAACTCAAACAGCAACCAAGGTGAACCATCTGAGTTGTGAATGGCACAACCACGAAGAAGCCTTCAAAATCATGAAGCCACATAATGAAAAGAATTGCCTCGCAAATTAATAGACCTAATTTCACAATTTGAATTCACAAAAACAATCTGGCAAAGCACTACCCCTCCCCATCACGAAATCATCTCTGTGAGCACTCCATAGAGCTTCTGCCAACTCTTTCCCTTCCAAGCCCTTTGATGTGAACTCCGCAAGAGCCCTCCTGCTTAAAAACAGAGTCCTATACAATCCCTTGTAAGCTCGCATTGCTGCTACCATCTTATCCATGTTCCCAAAATACGTAGCCATATATGAATCACTGTTAATCGACACAAAATAATCCAGTGCAGCTTTCGTGTTCCCGTGCATGGTGGTGAAATCCTCACCACTCATCAGGGTAGATTTGGTAAAAACATTGGTGTAAAGAGAGGTTAACCCGTCAAGCTCCATCAAACCATCACCTGCAGCCAAATAGATATTCGTGTTTGTCGGGATGGAAAGTGCTTGAAGTAAGAATGCAGTCTCGGAAGGAGTGAGTGGGCATTTTCCGCGGTTTCTCCAAACACGGCCTTCTTCTCCGGTTCGGGGTTTCCGATCTTCTCCCCGTGCAGCTTCTACTGCTTTCATGGAGGCAACAGAAAGGCCGGGGTACTCACATTGACTATAAGCTACCATGTCGGGTTCAAAGCGAAGGTGAAGTGAGAGAAAGGGCTTGGGTAGGGCTTGCAGTAGCTCAGAGCCTTTCTTCTCCAAGGCTCTGCTGAGGCGTAGTGCACTGTAACAGGCTTGACAAAGGGCAGCTTTTGCATACAGAGGGTATCTGCAATAATTAGAATCGGACCACTAAAAGACCAAACAACAGAGTCGAACTTTGTTAATGACCAAAATTCAAAAAATAAAATAGTAAGATCAGAATCGTACCTATCCCTCCTTTGGCTCATTGCAGGAGTGATCGAAATATAATGATGCTCCAACAAAGAAGGGAGGACACTTTCAATATAATCAAATTGGCCTTTGCGTTTGCTGCAATCCACTCGAACAGGTTCTTTTGATGCAATCTCTACTGGCAATTCCTTCACAACTTTAACAAAGCCGTTAATCTTATCGATGAAGTAATCCACATCAAATACATCTGCAAAACCACTGGAGTAAAACTAAAAGACTTCACATTTAACAGCAATGGAATTCTATGAAAAAAGAGTGATATAATCTCATAGAAACTTTAGGAAATAATCTAATATTCTGTAATGATATTCATTCTATACTGTTAACATATATAATATATTTGCTATTATTCTCATAACCTTATATAAAGGGTCTCCATTGTAATAGAGACCCTTTATATAAGGTTATGAGAATGATATAAATAAGGAAAATATAAAAAACCTAATCAACCCAAAGATTTAGATATTGCCAGTCAACTCTTACAAATGGCAACTATATAAATGACAACTAGCAAATATATATTATATATGTTAACATATACCTATATCTAATCAATTACCTCGATTCATTCCAATATGCAGCCACTTCAAACTTGGGCAAAACAACAGTTGCATTTAGCAGACGGGCAATGCCAATACCATCACATAACTGAATCATAACAATTATACCTGATATTACTACCCATTAGAAACTAAAAATTATCAAGGCAACCACAAATTTAAGCAGGCTTTATAAGTTCTAAGTACTCACATCCCTCCTCATCTGGTTAAGCCCACCATAACAATCCACTCGAATATAACCATTACTCTCTGCCGGCAGAGCTGCAGCATTTCAACACAAAAAACGAAATGCAAATGTCTGCATTGAAAGCCAGTCAAATTGACTCAGAAATATAAAAAAACAACTACAAAACCTAGCTTACCCAAAATGTTGTCTAGCTATCTTACGAAGATCCCCAAATACGTTACAACCCAATTATTTCTAAAATGGCCCAGGTTATTTTAGAGGATTACAGAGCCACAAATGTTCTTTATCTTCCTGAATTAAACCAACATTGTTATTCACAATTCGTTTGCTGATTTGTCCAATTTATGATCAACAAATTCCTGGATATGTCAGACCCCATAACTTTTATGTACTTAACTACTTAAAATTATATTGTGTAGGTCAACTGGGATAACAAATTTTTGATAAAGAGAATTGGCTGACCAGTTTGATGTCCTTCAAGCCACCATTTACACGGTCTCCAATCTACAATCCTTCTAACAGTCCATATGTCCAATTTCCCACTAGAGGCAGTAGACCTGAAAGTAGCATAACACCAATCATAAATAAAAAAGAAGAAATAAGATATTTCTTCAGGAATAATGACACAACTTTCACATTCACTCTTTTTCTTAGAAAGGGTATCAATGAATTGAACTGGGGCTAATTTCTAGAAAAACAAATGCTAACATACATTGGAGTATCAAATGAGATGCGGCTTCCGGAGAATGGTAAAGGAAGCGACAAATAGATCACCGCAAAGAGGAGAGAAAAAGTGAGTACCAAGATACCAAATAAGGGTTTCTTCACAATTAATGTTATCATTTCATATGAAACCCTACAGTATTCTAGAATCCTGTAGTACTGTAGAGACTGGCCGTATGATGCAAAACCTGAAAGAACAAGCAATGAAGAGAAATAAAATTAATGTCAGAATTAGGTAGTGTAATGGGAATTGAAGATTATACACAGTAAAAGTAATGGGCATCTTTCCCTCTAATATAGACAACTAGGGTAACCCGTGCCAATGGCACTTACGGCATAACTCGTCTAGCTATTACGTATCCAAACATAAATTCTAATGGACATTGTAAACCAACAATTACATAAGAAATCTTGCACATGTCCATTGCCAACCTTGTTTAAAGAAGTCCAGTGGAGTTTCTAGATAGAAACTTACTTTGTCTTGTTTTCCACTCTATGAAGCTCAAATTCAGTAATTGACTATGTCCCACAAATTAAATGAGACTATTAATTTAAGACATCCAAAAAAAGGGTGGGACATTTGATTTTAACACAAAGGAACATTACCAATTCATCCATTTGTTTTCATTTGTTTCCTTGATAGGAGCAGTTTACGTAAGGACTATCTTGAGAAGAGCTGTCTAATTTAAAGAGAAATCAAAAATAAAAACTCTATCACTGAAGATTGACCTTACAATCAGACCCAAAAAAATAAATATTGATTTGAGCTTAATCCATTTCAAATCAAGAGAGCCATTTCTCCTATTTGCTTTCCCATTTCACTTTTACCAAACGAATATGTTTCTGAGAGGGACTGTGATTAAAACCTTTAGTTACAGAAAATAGGGGGCAAATAGGTGTATGAACTGGGAGATACAGAAAATTAGGGGGAAATTAAAAATTAATATTTTTTTGAACACAACAATAAATTTCAAAAATCCCCTTCGTAGACATAAAAACACAAACTTGAATAACAAACTCACAAAAACTTAAATAAAGGAAATATAACAGTAGATTCCATTGCCTAAAAAAATCATTTTTTCATTAAAAAAAACGCGTGAAAGAGGAATGCAATTCTTAAATACCCAAATTCAGAGAATGGAGAAGAACTGCAGGTAAGGGAAAAGAGGAGGCAGTCCATTTAGAACTGCAGTCATCAAGTAAGGGCGGTGCCAATCGCGGTGCTAAGAGAGATGCCAGAAGATGAATTGATTTCAATAGTGAAGAGAGTGTGAAAGAGATCAAAAGAGTGATGCAAGTGTAAGAGACTAAAATGGTACTCCGGTTGTGGTTCAATTTCCGACGATCGCGTGTTGGCAATGGCAAAGAAATATCCGAGGGCAGTGGCAAATAATATCAATGCAAGTTGGCTTAATATTATTTCACATTCTTTCAAACAAAAGATAGACAATAAAAAGTCTAAGGCCTCTAATCAACCATTAGCAAAAATCAAACAATGCACCTTTATTTTTCCATCTCCCTCAATTTTAGCATCATTTTAACTGCATTAGATAGCCGGCCTTTAGTAAAATTAAGCAACAGTATTATCAAACTAACAACCAAACTACCAAAGTAACCCAACTTTTTTCTCAAACAAAATTTGTACCATAATTACTTAGAAATAGTAAAACTTATACCAATTAGAGTATCTTTTTTTATGTTTTTTACGGTTTGCTAAATATTCACGCTTTCAGTTACGCTACTCAGTACAATTAAGCATAAACTTGTGATACTGTTACATCTCAACCTTGACCAATACGTATTCCTATACCGATATTTAAAACCATGCATGAAAATGTATGTGAATGAGGAAAGTCTAAATCTAAAAATCCACTTAAGACAAAGAACAAATCAGATCAATTTGTGTATTTTGCCTCAAATGCTTTGAAATCAGGCAAGCTGGAGAAAAATCTCAGCTATATACAGCAGTAAAACATATTATTAATTATTAAATTAGTAATGCATTATAAATCAGTGTTAATATTTAGTTAGTACTCCCAAGATAAAAGCAAAACTTATATCACAACTTCACAAAATTCCAGATCAAATCAATTTATGCATTTACCTAAACTTAATAACATATATATGCAATTTTACTGAATATCCTAATCAATATCAAAAATTCCAGATCAAATCAATCTGTGCGTTTACCTAAACTTACTAACATATATATGCAATTTTACTGAGGATGTTAATCAATATTAAAGGCAACGGTTAAAAAAATCAGATTTAGCACAGCAGTGAGATACTCGAGAATAGTGGAGAGGAAAAAAAAATCAATACTAGCGAATCAGGAAAAAAAAATAACAACTTTACACAATTCTGAAATTCTTGCACTTGAATCAATCAGTGTTAAAATTTAGGACTTCAGACCTTGGTACTATGATTCAAACAATGTATGCTAAACTTTAGGACTTTGGGCCTTAAAAATCTTAAAACTCCATCAATACACAACTGAAAACCCCTGAAAAAACTGGAATACTCCAAATCTGAAAGAAAAAAAAGCCCTAAATCAAAGATAAAGAGTAGAGAGAGGAGTAGTACGAGCGGGAGAGAAGATATGACGACATACCAAAAAGAACGGCAGCGGAGGTGGGAACGGGTTTTTAGAGGTTGTCAATGGGTGTCCTTCTGCGCAGAGATGAGTGATATTATAGATTGAAAGTACCAAAGATCGGCCGAGAGTATATTTTTTGGACATAAAAATCGTGTAAAATAATTCTCCAGCAGCAAGCGATTCTACGATCTGAAATATAGATCAAATTTAAACCCTAATTGTTTTGAATCACTCAAAGATCTGAGATACAGATTGAAATTGGAGTTGAAACCGGACTCGAACGATCTATTCAGGAGATTGATGAAGAATGCCAAACCTGAAACATCATAGAGCTCGGTAGAGAGGACATAACACAGATGAAAGAGACGGAGATTGGTTTTCTTGTGAAAGACAACTTTTGTGCTGAAAAAATTGAAATCTGGAAATTGAAAATTAAAAATTAAACTGAAAAAATTATTTATTTAATTTTGAGAATTGTATTTGAAAAAAATATTGTTTGTTTAAATATAATATAATTGAAAATAAATTTTTTTGTATTATAAAAATTTTGCCCTTATTAATTTATTTGAATCATATGATTCTAAAATGTAAAAAGATAAAATAAGTATTTTACACTCTTTAAGTTTTCAGTTTTAAGTGAAAAATTTACCACTTAAAACTTTAAATGAAAGTTTTCAGTTTTAAGTGAGAAAATTAAGTTAACACTTAATTTTTTTTTTGTTAACAAACAATTTTAACACCATTTAAATCTAAAAACTTACCGACAAGCTTTTTCAATCTTTTTTAAAGTTTGTAATAACTTGTAAATTTTTTACTGTTTGCTTTTTAAAAGTTATAAGCTTTATTACACGCTAAAGTTATTTAAGTTGTTTTGTTTGTTTATAGAGTTCTCCCTCAATATAAGGAGCTTGAACAATATCTACAGATGAAATACTGCTCATTTCGTGTTATCAAATAACACCTTAGCCTTAAAAGAAAGGCGGTGTTATTTACACCTCTTATATTGTCGTAAACACCACCTAAGACTCGCTTAATAAAAAATGAGTGCAATCACACACAATCGTCTTGCTTGGGGAGAGTTTGTTTGTAAGAACTCGCCTAACATTCAACAATGGATTATTGGAGTGTTTTTTAAATAAGAATCGCCTAATAAAAGGTGAATGCACTTACATAAATTCAGCTCGCATAAGAAGAGTATTGCTAAGCACTCACCTAATATCAGGTAATGGAATTAAGTGTTTATGATAAATAAAGGGGTATTAAAATGTGTATTAGTTAAATTTTGGAGAGGGTGTTTGTAACACATTTAGGGGGCATAAATAACATCCCCTAAAAAAATCAACGGTTAGGGATGTCTAAAAGTTTAAACGGCTAAGATTAAAAGTTGGCTTAGGTGGGATAGTAGATTAAATTCAACAACTACTATACACTATAGATTATAGATTTAACCATCTTTTATGTGCAACCATACAAATATACTTTATGTTGTGAATGAAAAGTTACCCACTTTATAATAATATAACCAGGAAACTACTGCCAAAGGATCAGCATACTACAAAGGGTACTTAATTGAGAAGTTGCACTATATATTTTTATAATTATACATTACTCTATCAATATAGATAATTGCATTGCAATAATGCCACCCTGCTACAAATTGTTGATGAAGCGACTACAATTTGCATGAAAGTAAACAATCATATTATGTAATCATTTAACTGGGAAAATATAAATTACAAGTAAGTTCCCCAAGTGAAAACAGTCAGTTTTAGGTGAAGAACTGGAAACAAGAAAGGTTAGTATCATCATACAATAGAACAAATCACTAGTATGGGTGGCTCGTGCTAGAAAATAGTATAGTAAACATTTTAGTTACATTAGCTAAGAAAAACAGGCGTATTAAACGGATAATTAATTTATATAAACAGACTAGTAAACACAAAATTTCAACTACTGCTTAAACTTCAACTATTATATTGCTATTATCAAACATATAGCACATGTATACATAAACGTCGAATAAAAAAAACGAAAACCTCCTGAATCTTAAATCACAGCTAGCCCAAATATGATGTTTTTGCACATATGTATATATGTAAGTACGTTTCAATCTATATGTGTATATAGATAGAGAAGAAAAAGGGGATAAGAAAGTGAGAAAAATGTAAACCCTAACCTCCCAACCAAAAACTTAATTAGAGCAAAATTATATAGATATACGTATAGCGAAACACAGAAGGAGATTGTTTGGGTTTTGAGAGTTGTTAATACAACAAGGGAAATGGACAAGACAAGGACAATCCTGTTCGTGGTTCAAATCACCACAATACAATCAGCCTCCCCATACGATCAGTCTTGATTCGCATACGGATCTCAGATCTCTTACGCAATGTGAAAATCCAATTAAACCCCTTCTTTTTTTGTGTTCTTTAGCATCTGAAGTGGCTTTCAAGTGCATCACCACTAACCTCTATTTGTCAAACATGTCGCCACACTTCCACTCAAAATTGGACCATCTTAGCTATAAAATATTCAACACAAAGGTTACAACGCTACATCTAATAAAAAAAATATAATATGTGATGTTGTAATTGTTGTATTGAATATTTTTTTTCCATTTTAGCATTTCCAAGACACTCTCTACTTAAAGTATATTTTCGATAATAGCCAGTCAATTTAATAAAATCATACTCCAACAAATTGCGTAAAATATCAAAATAGAATAAAGAGTGTTGTTAGACTTTCGAGATTTGGAGAGCCAATTTGGTTCTCTACTTATTATTCTTTTATTAAAATAAAAATTATATTTTAATGGTCATATTCTCTTTTATTATTGTAGTTTTTTTTTAATACACAAAAATATCATGTAGAAAGAAAAAATAATACCCTTTTATTTTTTGAAAATGGACTATTCAATAATAAATAAATAAGTGAATATTTTTAGTATACTAGTTTCAATTTGTTTTAGTTTATTGTTTAATTAATGTATAGTATACTTATATTGAATTTGGTCATATTTATAGTTGGCATGATAAATATAAGAAATATTAAAAATAATCGAATAATATCAAATAAACAATAATAAAATAAAGTAATAGAGAGCATTGTTAAGGTAACTTTGTAAATAAGGCTCTTTACTGTAAAAGATGCTCTATAGTTGAGTAAATGACCCATTTGCACCCCCAACTATATACAGTATTTCAATTTGCACCCCAAACTTCCATTTGTTCCAGTTTGCACCTCTAAACTTCAAAAATCGATTTTAAATGCACATTCCGTCAACATTCCATGATTTTTCTAACAGAAACTGTAAAAGGAGGGGGATAGGAAAGGGTAAAAATGTAAAAAGAGACACATTTCCTTATTTCCCTCCACTTCTCCCATCTTTTCCCTCCATTTCCCCCCATTTCCCCTCATTTGACACACATGTATATACGTATATATCCATCTATCCCATTTTCCTTCCTCATTTCAACAGAACAAAAAAAAAACACCATTTAAGCGAGAGATAGATATATACATATATATATATATATATATGTGTGTGTTTCATTGTTTATGTGTGTGTAAAAACACCATTTGAGTGATAGATGGATATATACGTATATATATATATATGTGTGTGTGTGTGTGTGTTTTTCATTGTTTATGTGTGTGTAGAAACACCATTTGAGTGAGAGATGGATATATACGTATATATATGTGTGTGTTTCATTGTTTATGTGTGTGTAAAAACACCATTTGAGTGAGAGATCGATATATACGTATATATGTGTGTGTTTCATTGTTTATGTGTGTGAGAGAGATGGATATATACGTATATACATGTGTGTCAAATGGGGGGAAAATGGGGGAAATTGAAGGAAAAGATGGGAGAAATGGAGGGAAGTAAGAAAAAGTGTCTCTTTTTACATTTTTACCCTTCCATCCCCCTCCTTTTACAGTTTCTGTTAGAAAAATCATGGAATGTTGACGGAATGTGCATTTAAAATCGATTTTTGAAATTTAGGGTGCAAACTGGAACAAATGAAAGTTTGTGGTGCAAATTGAAAATACTATACATAGTTGGGGTGCAAATGGATCATTTACTCTCTATAGTTTAAAGAATATATTCTCTAAACTAGAGAGCATTGTTGGAGATACTCTATTCTTATCAACTCATCCTAAGGTTGAGCAAGTAATTGGATACAATGTAGTGGGGATTTATCATCCCAATCAGAAAGAAAGAGTAAACCACATAATTCCTTTAAATAGTAATTAGCTTAGTGTTATTTTAGCTAATAAATTAAAAAGTATTTTACTTTAGCTATTAAATTATTAGCGAGGGTCATTTTATCCATTATGTCCAAATATTCTATTAAATTAAACAAAATGAGTGGTATTTGTTGGTCGAAAAATAACCCTAGAGGGGGTGGAATAGGGTTTTAAAAACTAAATGCGGAATTAAAACGTTTTTTAAAATATTTAAGTAAAGCAACTTAGCTAAGCAACAATATCAAGAAAATAATAAATTTCAAGTAATCAATCTCAAGATAAGCAAATAAGCAATCTCAAAATACAAGCAATAATATAGCAATAAAAAGAGAGTTTGAGTTTAGAAAGATTAAACCAATTTGAAGTTCAAGACTTTTTGTCTTCACGGTTCAGTTTTTTCAACCATACTTCCGCGCTTGGTTAGTTCCCCAAAAATTTTCACTATTCAATCTTCTTCGGGTGAAATCAAACCTTAATACAAATGTTGTTATGCACACATCACTCACAATGTAGCTATATCCACTACACTTCTCACAAGATATGCTCTATTGCTTTACAAAGAGACAAACTCTCTTTTGAAATGAATAATGAATTGTTTGTGGTGATACACACCAATACAATAACTCTCAAGTGTATTTGAAGATTATAAATGAAGCTCACACTAGAGTTATCAAGATTGATCAAAATATATACCCCAAAAGATGAAAGATTGATCAAAATGTGTTCTTGAATCTTTGTATATTTGAATATATGAATAATATAGTATTATAATGATTCAAGGTGTGTTAAAACATGTCTAGGACCTTATATATATAGCTTGCAAAAGTATATGACCGTTGTGGGTGATTAAGAAAGGTTTTGGATCAAAGGTATACATTTTCAAACTTTCCAACAGCTAGTTTTGACCAAAAATTCAAATTTGTTTTGATAATTTCTCCGAATCTGACTGTTGGATCATGTTCAATTTTTTAGTCAAAAGTGATAAGAGATGTTGTCTAACTACTATAAAAATTTCAAAATGATCGGAATCTGGAAAGGCCTCCATCAGACCGTTAGATTAAAACTGTGCAAAAACTGAGCAAATTTCAAATGTAAAATAAAAACATTTTTGCAATTTAGTTCCAAATACAATTCTAATGATTTTTGAACCTCAAAGATATGTTTCTAAGATACCTATTTTTATTAGAGCTTAAAATATGATCATTTAAAATTAATATGAATTTATTTTGAAACTCGATATTTGTAAAATGATATTTTTCAAATAAATTCAATTTCAAGCTTGTTTGAATCAATCTTTAAAAGATGCATGAATATGTTTTAACTATAAGAATTTGATCAATAAAGTAACTTTACAATTTTACATAAATTTTAAGCACTGACTCAATTACTGAATTAACAAGTTTTCGAATTCTTTAATTTGTTTCTTCGAATTGATCTTCACTTGAAACTTTTTCTTAGAAGCTTTTCATATAGTCTTTTGATCATTTGTGCTTCATGATTTGCATTGAGAGATTTGTTCTTCCTTGTATTGTCAAATGATCGAATAGTGAAAGAGTAATCCTTATCATATTTTTCTTGAATTTTCCAAGTAAATAAACTATATACTTATATTAAGAAACATATTAAATTACACATGATTGATTTATTGTTATTATCAAAATAAGATTAAGACCTTAGGTCAACAGTATTTTTTTCATTTCAATTATTTTTTTACAAAAATAAATTTAAATCCCAACTCAATATTAAATATTTTATACATTACACACACACACATATATATATATATATATGCGCACATAACCATCACCCCCACCCTTTTCCTGCCACCCCACCATCCCATCGAATCACTAGCCAACATCATTTCATTTTATCTTTCCACTTTATTATATATTATATATATAGGGGAATTTTCAGGTGCAGATTACTGTTCACGGACCATCCGTACGGATTGGTCCGTTTGGCACGCTTCCCGATGTAATTTTTTGATGAAATTTTGTGGGGATGTTCTTCATCGTGTGTAGAACATCTCCACCAAATTTCATCAAAAAATTCAATCGGGAAGTAGGTTAACTACATGATTGAAAAAAACTGGTTTATATATATATATAGAGTCCCTATCCTATACGGATTACTATTCACGGACCATCCGTACGGATTGGTCCATTTGGCACGCTTCTCGATGGAATTTTTTGATGAAATTTTGTGGGGATGTTCTTCATCGTGCCTAGAACATCTCCACCAAATTTCATCAAAAAATTCAACTGGGAAGTGGGTTAACTACGTGATTGAAAAATATTGGTCCAAAAATAGATTTTTAAAATCCAATATTTTTCAATCACGTAGTTAACCCACTTCCCGGTTGAATTTTTTGATGAAATTTAGTGGAGATGTTCTAGACACGATGAAGAACATCCCCACAAAATTTCATCAAAAAATTCCATCGGGAAGCGTGCCAAATGGACCAATCCGTACTGTTCATCCGTGAACAGTAATCCGCACCTGAAATTTCCCCTATGTATATACACACACATACACACACATATATATATACACACATAGAATCTCACAATCCTTGAACTCTCTCTCTAAATTTAACCCAAACAAAATTTGATTTTAATTTTGAATGATTAAAATCAATTAGGTTTTATATGATTTTTGGGGTATTTTTATATGTGATTTGCGTATATATATACATACACATGGAGAATGAGAGAGAAAATGCAAGAAAAAGTGAAGAGGAGAGAGAAGATGCGGAGGAGGGAGAAGAATAAATGGTTGTGACTGTTTGCCGGAGGCGCCAGCCATCGGTTTCTCTCTAAAATTTATTTTCCTCAATATTAAATATGAGGATTTATGTAAGTTTGGAATTTTATTTTTTTTTTGAATTCTAATTGTAGCGAGAGAAGAATCAGAATCTCTCTACAATTAGAATTCAAAACAAAAAATAAATTCTCAACTTATATAAAATTCCCATATTTAATATTGAAAAAAAATATTTGAAAAAGAAACCATCGATGCCGGCTATCCACCATCTATGGGATGGCAAGAAAGGGGGTAGGATTGATGGTGGGGACGGTAGTGGAGGTAGAGACTGTGGTTATTCACACGCGCGCACACACATATATCTATATTTTATATTGTATATAAAATGTTCAATATTTAATATTGAATTGGAATCTAAATTTATTTTTTAAAATAAATAATTGAAATGACAAAAATGCTTTATATTTCCGTCCAACTTAACAGAAAATTTGAACATAAAAGTTAAAATGACGGTCACTAATAGTTTAAGGCTAAAGTGAAACCTTTCTTTTAATTTAAAAACCAAAATAATACTAAATCAATAGTTTATGAGCCATTGTAATAGTTTATTCGAAGAAAAAGTTTATTCAATGTCCCAAAACAATATGTTGAATTGAATAAAATATGAGAAATCTATTCAAAATTTTTGTATACTATAACAAAATTAATGTGATTCAAATCTTACTGTTCTCCCAAATTCCCAATTAACAAAAATTTTAAATCAGAAACCTAAAGCCAACCATTTTAGGTTAGCCGATGACATAAATAGCACAATTTAATTTGAATTGTTGCCTACAACAAATGCATTCATGCCGGTTGCGTGGGTCGAGAACTTTAAAAAGAACTAGATATGGCTGTACAAATGGATATAGATAATTTAAAGTAAGAAATTATTTTTCCGCAGTCGTGTAATAAGGTTTGAATGATATTACTCAATTATATATACATATATCATCAAAAGTTTGTAGTCAACATTAACATATTCTAGAGTATAATCACATCCGGGTGGTAAGCTACAAGGAGTTGTATTGTAGAAGTTTAGTAAAAATGTTTTACACAAATGATATGATATTCCAGGGAACTTCAAATTTATTTGTACATTGTACAGTAGATAAGCAATAAAGGTACACAGCTCCTTACGGATCTGATGAATGTGCCATGCTACTGAGAAGAATGTCTTTACGGAAAGGCAAAAATAAAACCTAATGTTTATTCTAATTGCACATTGGATTTATTACTAGTTACCATTCTAACCAAAAACTATCAAAGTTTACAGGCATTGACATTTCAAAAATACATTTACACATAATGGGATTGGATACACACAGGCGCGCTGTATAAGATACAAAAAGCTGGAACACACCCAAATGCAAGAACTAGACGAATGATAATTCTAGGGTCTGGTGCTTTTCCAATCAAGATCTGGACATGCCATATTCCCATATCAGCAACACAATGCCAAGCTCCAAAAGGCTCTTAAATTTTGATCATGCTTGTTAGACAACTAAGTAATACTGTTGTAATGTGTTAAAACAACCCTGACTCTAAATTCTTTTTAAACATAACTTAATGTCACTTTCCCTTCTTCACTAATTAATCGGACCTCTTTATATCCTCCAAACTACTCTCATCCGAGTAATCTTCTTCATTT
Source organism: Lonicera japonica (assembly GCA_021464415.1). Classification (NCBI taxonomy): domain Eukaryota; kingdom Viridiplantae; phylum Streptophyta; class Magnoliopsida; order Dipsacales; family Caprifoliaceae; genus Lonicera; species Lonicera japonica. The sequence continues at coordinate 5,477,718 of CM038467.1, read as the reverse complement.
CTCAATCTTGTGCGAGACTTATTACTACCTCTCATAATATTTGCCAGCTCCTGTATAGTACAAGAAGTGCTCCTCTCCATCTTATCTGCAAGAATCTGTGTCTGGTCAGAAAACCCTAACCCAATCAGTCTATTCTTCAACAATTCGCAAGTGGAAGAATATGGTGGTATACCGTATACCATCATCAATCATCATTTCAAAATATTTAGATGCCTCCTCTAGTTTACCTTTCTTCTTACAAAAACCATGGACCATGACAGCATATGTTGAGGCTGACGGATAAAATCCCGTCTCCTCCATACTCTCCCAAACTTTCGTCACTCTATCAAACCTTCCCAACCTAATCAACATTTTGAGCACCATATTATATGTATGTCTGTCCGGCTGACAAGAATCCATGTTGATTCTCAAAATCAACCTAAGAGCCTTAGTGACTTCACAATGATCGCAGTGGTAAGCTAGGATAGCGTTGTAACTCCATACATCCGGTCTCGCCCCTCTCTCAATCATCTCATCTAAAAGTTGGTAAGTCTCTTCTACCTTATCATTCTTACAAAGTGTCTTAATAATACAGTTGTAAGTAAACACATTGGGCACGAGGTTGTATCTTCTCATTCTATCAAGAACCCTGAAAGTGGAATGAATATCATTTGCTTTGCAAGCAGCATGAATGAATATTGAATAAGTGAAAGCATCCGGCTCAAGCCAGTTTGACCTTGTCTTGCGGAACAAATTATAGGCTTCTTCTATATTCCCCCCCTTGCACAAAGACTCCAATACACTATTGTAAGCCGGCATGTCTGCCAAACATCCTCATGCAAGCATTTCCTCAAATAGTTTATGTGCTTCGCCAGCCTCACCAATGATACCCCATCCACGCATTAAGATGCTATAGGTTTTCGCAGTTGGGGTAAATTCATGCTTGAGTTTATCAAACAACTGTTGGGCATGACTCACATGTTTCCTTTTACACAATACGTACAAAAGCTTATCAAGATCATCCATACTTGGTTCAATACCGAAATCAACCATCTTGCCAAAAGCCCGAACAGCATCAGCAGGCAAGTTAGCTCTACTATAAGCCCTGAATATAACCCAGAAAATCTCTGAGTTTATTTCGCAGCATTGGGTATCTCTCATCTCTGAAAGGAAGTCCCAAACTAATGGGAATTGCTTACTATTTCCTAGGATATCAATAAGAATGTGATAGCTCTCATTGCTGTGTTCAAAACCAGGCAACTGCTGAGCCCAAATAAAGAACCTGTGCGCAGAGAAACCAAGATTTTTGCACCGTTTCAAAACTTGCTCGACTAAATTGGTGGATATTTTGGATGAGAATGGATTGAGGGCCGATTCAATGTCATGCTGGGGGTTTCGGAAGTCGTTGAGTACCCAAGGGAGCTCGTTGATGAGTTCCAGTGAAGGAGGTGGGGCCGGCTCGGGTGGTTGATAGCAGAGGGACTCTGATGAGAAGGGTCTGGAATGATGGTGGTGCATGGAGAATTGAGAAGAGAGCGGAAGAGAGAGAAGATAAAAGAGGAGTTTTACGTCTTAGGGGAAGAAAGAGGTGAGAGTAAACACAATGGTACGTCAAGTACAAGATTCTGGATCTAGAGGAGAATGATCTAATCGGCATTTGAGAGAGTAGGTAGAACCAGGGACACTAATGGGCATACACTACGTGAAGTATAAAGTATAAACGTTTTATTTGACCATCTCCGTTTGGTTGTTCAAACAGAACACTCACATAAAACTAGTATGCAATCCTACAATCACAAATATATGTAATCAGCAACATGCTAAAAGATACTACACTGAACTTCAATTTTAGCAAAATAGTAAATTATAAACACCAAAAAGGACAAGACCAGTGTTCAATTCAAGAAGAAAGTTTGACATCCCCAAAATATATTCTATCCACAAATCCAAAAAAAAAAAAAAAAACTCGTACAAATCCATAGAACTGCGACGGAAGCACTTGAAGGATAAGTGAAACCAATATATAACCGCACAAACCTCAAACTAGTATTATAGATGTGAACTCAGACAGCAAAATGCAATACTATAACAAACCAAGTAAGCAATTTATCCAAGCTTGCATAAACCTCCGAAATAAAATGTGCAGGCTTTATTTGAAGCAAGTCTAGCAAAAATTTTCTCTTTCCTTTAAAAAAAATCCTCATAGAAGATATCTATCCGAGCAGAAGTACATAATTTCAAATTGATTCATGCACATAACAGCAGTTAATTCATTCATGGCTTGCCAAGCAACAATTTTGGGTATTCTTATGTATCCAAGGCATATACAATGCTAATCCATACTAATAAATTATCATATACCATAATAGATAACTAGGTGAAAACAGCAATGCCAATAACTTCTCATAGACCATATATAACAGCAATAGATAACTAGGGTGGTGAACGTGAACAAACCGCCAAAGAAAGAGAAGGCAAAAACTTGGCCGTGTGAAGGTGGCGATCGGGAAGGTGCCGGTGGGGGAGATGGCGGAGGGATCGGGGCTAGGGTGTGTCGACAAGGAAATGTGTCGGCGTTGTACGGAAAAGGGCGGTGGGGTTGGCAGTCAGTGGGAGCTGTCTGCGTGATGGGGGAATAATTAAGTGCCATGTTGTTTGGTTGTGGGTGATTCAATATGGAATTGCGATAAATTGGTGTAAAGAACAAATAGTTTCCATGGCCCATAATTAAGTGATTTGGGCCGGCCGGAACAGTTGGGTTCCGAATTTTTAAACGGAGATTCTTCTGTGTGCATATCTATTTATATAAAAGAATATATATATATATATACGGTCCGGATCTCATACGGACCGGAATTCACGGACCGTCCGTACGGACCGGCCCGTTTGGCACGCTTCTCGATGGAATTTTTTCATGAAATTTTGTGGGGATGTTCTTCATCGTGTGTAGAACATCTCCACCAAATTTCATCAAAAAATTCAACCGGGAAGTAGGTTAATTACATGATTGAAAAATATTGGATTTTATATATCTATTTCTGGACCAGTTTTTTTCAATCATGTAATTAACCTACTTCCAGGTTGAATTTTTTGATGAAATTTGGTGGAGATGTTCTACACACGATGAAGAACATCCCCACAAAATTTCATGAAAAAATTCCATCGGGAAGCGTGCCAAACGGGCCGGTCCGTACGGACGGTCCGTGAATTCCGGTCCGTATGAGATCCGGACCCTATATATATATATATTAAAGTGAAACTGATTCGAGAATCGTATTTCTTACTATTTTTCAACTTTACACTATGTGAGACCATCTGTTATGGTAAAAGTAAATAGGTAAAGTAATAGTGTATATTTAGTATATTAATATTGGTTGTGTAGCATTGAAAAAGTGTAAAAATTGTCCCCACAACATATGATATATTGAGCCATGCATTTAATTATCTCCCGACATATGATATATCGGGCCAAATATATGTCTTTCTCACAACATATGATGTGTCGTGAGAGACACCACACGACACTTCATGTGTCGTGAGAGTACCCAAAATCTGCCCCGACATTTCATTGATCGTGTGAGCTAAAATTTGGTCGGTCGCTATATTTAGCTTTGGTATACACTTTTCCCAACCTTATTACTTCATTTAGCATACCGGATGGGTAGCAAATTGGCTAAATTTAGTTTTTTAGCCATCCCAATATAAATGGTCTGAGAGCGCTTTTAAATTTAAATATGTAATAAAATAAATAAACATATCGTAAACTATATATATATACATTTATAGTGTAAAATATTGTATAATAGAATGATATTGATATAATGATGTGTCGTTTAATTAGCTCACTGTTTTTAATGATTTTAGTAGAGTTTTATTATCACCTTTCAAGAATTATTGTTATAAAATAAATGTGCCAAATGTTACATGTGCAATAAAAGTACAATTCAAAATACAAGATTAAAAAAAAAAATAGGGTTCTACAAAAGATATTAAAATTAAAAAATGTGACTTTATTCTTTCCAGTATTCTCATAATTCAACCTATAAATTAAAAAAAATTTTTTCACTTCAAAATATTAAGAACTATACAAAACATGCACTTCAAAACATTTTCAAAACTAACATCCTCAATCATTTAGAACTGTTATTAACACACCTCCAATAATACAAAACCGAAATCACCACTTTACGTGTGTAAAAGGTACTTTTACAAATTCAAAAAAAAAAGGAGCAAACTAATAATATCTATTCTACAATATTTTTCTTTTGTTAAATAATGAAATATCTGTGTATGGGGATATGTATAAAAGAATTATACAAATACAAAAAAAAGGGAGAACAATTCAATCAATTAAATTTTTATTAGCCTTAACAAAGGAGGAGGCTTATAAATATGTTGAAAAAATGAAGACGATGGAACGACGTAAACCAAGATTGCTAGGAATGCGGAAAGGCTGGCATAAATATAGAGGCATAAACCTTTAATGTCATAATAGATATTGAATAAATAATGTGTGTAAAGGTTGAATGCATGTATAATAATATACACAAAGTTGTTAAGAATATATAGCCATAGTAATTAACATAATATTAAAATTAATTAATGCCGTAAAAAATGCATTATTATGGGAAAATTTTCTCCATTTTATTATTATGTAATAGATACTTCATAGAGAGAGGGTGGAAATGCAACTTCTCTGGATTCTTTTATCGGATATTCAAACTTTACTGCTTCAACTTGACCATATATGGAGTTAGAAAATAATTTTCTTATTTATAAATCTTACTACCATTTTTTGTTGAGTGTATTAAATAGATTGTACTTTTACAAAATATAAGAAATGTACAAACCATTTAATACACTAGATAATACAACAAATGTACAAGGCTCGAAAGATTTTAGAATATTAGGGGATGGTATGCTTGCTACTTTTTAGTTTTTACTATGCTAAATAAAATAAAGTTTGTGTCTCCTTTGTTTTTTTGTTTCAAAAAGCAAAAGAAAAATTATATTGAAGTGAGCCCTGAGCCATCACTATATTAGGATTGATCGAGTTAAAAAAATTAGATTAACTTGCCCCCAACATTTTATGAATATATTAAATAATGGGCTCCTAATTTATTCGAAAGGTAATTTTTAAATAATTGTTATTAGGCGCCACGTAGTCTAATACATTTTAATATTTCAAAGTAAAATAAAACTATTAATTATTTTAAAATTTGACATAATTTTTCGATTTGGATTTAACTATTGACCCTTTTTAATTCTTATGTCAGTACGTATTACTGCTGTATTAATTACATGCCAAATATTTATAGGCTCTAAAAAGTAAACAGAGTATCCTTGTAACTAACTGAAAGGTCATCTTTTTTTCTCTTATGATTTAATAATTAAATATTTTGATTAAATTTGATGAATATAATTCTTCATGACAAATAAATTTCAGCCCAAAATAATTAAGCAGTGAGATGTAGATTCTAGTTTCTGCAGGCAAGTTTTATAATGAGTCAATTGAAGTCTTGTAATTCCATTCAATTATTGTCGTCCAAGGCTACTTCAGCTTGGACTGACTTCATCAAATATGAATCAGGAACAAGAAGATTGTTTTATTTATTTATTTATTTTTGTCATAAACAGTTTGTAATGCCCAGGCTAGGAAAATTGCGGGACAGCATCATCACATCATGTAATTCATCTGTTTGATTCGGACATAAAATATTATTTTAATCAAACACAATTTTATTTTTTTGACGAACAATCGAACAGAAATTAAAATATACTATTTGAACATTTCTTATGAGGGGAAAACCTAGGGATAAAGTAAGTATCGTCTGGCTTACATGATTGGTCCGTATGAGGTTGGAACAAAGGGTCTTCAGCCCAGATATACGATTACCCCGTTTTCACTGCAAATAAATATTAACTCAAAAGGAATGCCCCTTATTTCGTACACAATTTTCTAAGCCCCTCTCTAACTCTCAACCACCCAGTGTTTATTTCTTACTTTATTTTACATTAATTTACTTGTTTAATTATTATTTTTTAAGTAGTTTTTTTGTTCATCTCCATTATGGTTAGTATCAATAGATTATTCACTTATATATATATATATATATCTAATTTCATTTCTATTAATTAAATTAATATTTAATTGCTTTTTTATTTTAATTATTATTATAAACGGGTCTCGTTTTAAGAGTATAAGATCCTACAAGCCATTGTCTAACAATATTACAAATAATAAATACTTAAGTCACTATTCACCTAAAGTTGTTGTATACACATCAATATTATGTGGATAATTTTGTAAACATGAATAGTTTTTATTCTAAATGATTTCGTACACCACCGAATATAATGTCTCAATCATGTGTTTTAAGGGGAGCAATTGTGTTGCAGATTTTTTTACTAACTATGGTTGTGAGGAGAAGAACAACTTCTTTTCTTCTCGTTAGTGGTCCTTTTATTCGTAAGCTCTCCGAAATTTTCAATATGTTCTTAATGTGTGTCTTTTTGTAAAAGTGCTCCTTTAAATTTATTAATTATTGAAGATGCCTTACGACATAAACTCCGAAAAAAAATTTTATATATGATAATTGGGTTGCATATATATATATACATATATATTAGATGCATTGCATCTAAAACTAAAAGAACTCTTGGCCGTTGATGGTAACCTAATTATGTCCTTTTCTGCATTTCTTCACTTTTGATTACTAAATTTGTAGTGAGCATGCATGTTGACGAGGACGAAACCCAAATGCTAGCAAAGTCACAATTTTCCAGTCATTTTCATTCATTCCTTGTCAGATACGAATATTGAATAGTTTGCAAATTGAAACTCCGTCCGCCACTATTCTATTTTTAATAATAATTATGTTTATTAATTCTCTTAACAAGTATACGCATATTATATATATTAAAACTACTTTGTTTATATAACTATTTTCTATTTGTGCTAAATTAGGAGGGAAATACAATTATTTTTTCTAAAAATTGCTAGATCTTAGGAGCAGCACTAAACTCAAGAGAATCGATGGACAGGCAAATAAGCATACATATATTAGTTCTTATAATATTGATACTGTGTATATTTTTAATACATTTTATATGAGTGAAACATATATGCATGTATGCATTCATGTATATATTAGGTTACGATTCTAACTCAAGAAGTATTGTTTTTTTCTTAAAATATAAGGTAATTTAATAATAAGAGTTTAATTATTGACACCTTTTAACAATTGTTAAGCACTTTAAAATAATTTTTAAAGATATTCTTTTATTAATTTTCATGACATTCTACATCACTAAATTTTATTTTAAAAACGCCTAACAATTTCTAAGAAAGCAAATACCGCACGCATTAAAAAGTAAAAACCGTCGTCTTGCATTTACGCATAATATAATATATTTAGAAAATGGACGGCGTAGTGGACTCCTGACTGTCCCCATCATAAAATCATAAAGTAACTATTAGCAATCGGAAAAAGAAACAAAACAAGAGTAATTAATTAATAGTTTTAGTGGGGTAGATGAAACTGATCATCAGCTGGATTAATTAATTATATATATGGAACCAAAAGGAACTGTCACATTCTCATAAATAATTTTAATGATCACCTAATTGTGTCTATTTTGCAATTGCTAATCTAATTAATTACTATTGAATTGAATGTATATAATATATATTATTAATTAGGTGCTGATGCATCTCGACAAGCAATTAATGTACCTACAGAGCATATATTTTTATTTTATTTTTTGAACAAAATACAGAGCATATATTGAAAAGGACAAACTACAACTACTACTATATATATATACACAGAGAGACACACACACACACACACAAAAACACAAAGACACATATATTTAAGTAGAAACATCCTCGTTTTCAATCACTCTTATGCAAGATAGATCTCCCCCTTAGTTTAACCAAGGAGCCAAACCAACTCACCAACAGTCTGTCCCAGCCCAAAAAGCATCTTTAGTTGATTTATGAATAGACAACGTACTAGTTGATCATAATCAACAACGTTTTCGAGACTTCTTAATTAATTTAGAAAAATAATAACGTGTATTCTTAAAAAACATGTTAATTATATCATAAATAAAAAAGATATTATTTTACATGAGAATTTGTATTTAATTTAATACATATTAAAATTTAATTCTTTTTATTTATAAGTGCGTAATATGTACCCTTAGGACACACGTTAACATAATCCATTAATTAAATAAGAATATAATAATACTAACCAAAACAATCACAATTATACATCAATAATAATTAAACACCTAACTATAAATACAATTTTTTTCTAGTACAAGCGATTATAACAGATCATCGTAATAAAAACTGTGGACACAACTATTTTAATACAAGTAACTTAAAAGTTAAAACCTCCTAATTATAATGACATGGGGAATTACAATAGATTACAAGACTGTTGGCCAATGAATATCACTAATAATTTATTTTTCTGATTTATCTCTCTCAAATCAAGAATTTAATTAGTACTAATATTCGTTTGAAAGTAGGAAGGAAAAAAAAGGTTGACTTTTATATCAAGATAGAAAAAGTACTCAATATTAAACTATTATTTTTATCATATAAACAATATTGACAACACAATTTATTAATATTAAGTTAATTAGATATATTGATCATGTCTTTACTTCTTTTTTTGGTCCATTGGAGTAATAGTGGAGCGCACAAGGAGAATAAAGTAGGAGTTCAAACTTGATTAACTTAAACCAAAGTAAGTTAATCTTATACCAACGAAACTAATTGCTTAAACTATGTTGTGATTACAAAAACATGGTATGTATCAATCACCATCTTTCATTAATTGAAAATGAGCAAGTTGAAGACGTACGCACTGTTGGTGAAATCTGACAAAAATGCATGCGGATAAGAATAAATATTTAAAGTAGTCGAAACGTGTTAAACGCTGTTTTTAAAAAAAAGATTTTGCCCCTCTGAAATAATATTTCAGTGCAGTCAAGTTTTAGTGGCGCTTTCCCTCTAAGATATAACAACTATGAGTCTATAAAAGTATAATCTCAAATATAGAACCCAATTGATAGCTTCATATGTTTTTCTGGCAAAGATATTAATAAATAATACTATAAGTATTAATTTTTATGAAATTTTGCCAACCTACTAATATAGTGTTGGAGAACTATGTAAAAAGTTTGATGAAATATGTGGCTTCTGTTGTTTTCTTTATTTTCTTCCTTGCTCAGCACTTCAATAATAAAACACTGAGCTGAGGATGGCAGGCATATATATATACATGAGGCAAAGTTGGTTAAATAAAAGGTGAAATTAATAAGATGTTAATATATTTTGGAACTTACAAAAATTTAAAGATTAATTATTCTTCTTGGAATTTAATTTATCTCCTTAGAATTTACGCAAATTATTTGTAGCCACACAATATACTCAAGAAATTGCACAAGATATGATACTTATAAGATGAATTCCACAAAATAAAATTATGTAGAAACTTCATCATATAATTGATTTTATATTTTGAAATATAATAAAATATACAACACGTATTACATGTGCTCCACCTATATATATAGTATCTAAGGCCATCTCCAATGGTCATTTTTATCTATACAAATTTCTATGATATAAAAGAAAAATAGAAAAAATTCAAATATGCTCCAATAGGGTTTTCTATAACCATTTCTATATGAGGTGGAAGTTGAGTCACATGAATTTTTCTATCACCATTTCTACATGATATAAGTTTTCAATGTGATATGGCACATTCTGATTGGATATAAGATACCGACTAATTATCTCTCATGCATTCTTAAATAAATGCCAAGTAAGATAGAAATAGCACAATTAGATAAACTTTATTTGAGACTTTTCTATCTACACAATTATATTGCCTAAATAGATATAAAAATGTATTAAAAGCACCATAACACATTATATAAATGAATTAATAAAAAGTACCATTAGAGATGTCCTAAGTCACTAGTAGACCTAGATAGCTAGGTGCCATAGAAATATTTTAAAAATGCATCCTGAAAACAGCTATATGCTTTAACGAATACCAGATTTCTTTTTATTCTGTGTATTATTTTCTTCACAATTAAGGTTAATCTATTTTATGTTTTTATTCCACTGTTTTCTTAAATACTTTTGTTAGAATCGAATACCTCCAAGTTACTCTAAAGATTCATTTTTCAGTTCCTTCACTAATGATCTTAATTCTAATAAAAAAAAAAAAAAAAAAAAGTATAGCACTACAAAACGAAAAACAATTATTCATCTCAATTCTATCAAAAACTCACAAAGTATAGCACTACAAAAAGAAAAACAATTATTTAATTTTACTTTTATTAAAATATTAACTTTTAAGAGTCTGTTTGATAACAATATGTAAAATGAAAATAAAAACAGTTGATTTTTGTGAAAAGTTGGAGAATAAGTTGAGACATGTGCTGAGATGTCTTCTTATTTTGTAATTTTTTCTATGGAAAAATTTTCTTTGATGGTTCAAGAAGAAAAAATTTCCCAAAAAAATTATAAAGGATGCAATATATCTACTAAGGAGAAAAACCAAAGATAGAAAGTACCCCTGATTTACAACTCATAAAATGAACATGAAATGAATAATATCTTATCATATGCTTCAACTTATTTTACAATTTCTTACAAAATCAAGTGTTTTTTTATATATATATATATTGTTATCAAACAAAGGCTAACTAATCAATAACTAAAATTTGATTTTGTTGAACTATAAATAGCAAATGCCTTGATACAGAGAATTTTGAAAAGAGTCTTTAAGTTTACACATTTAAAAATGCACGTGAAAATTTTAATTTGAAATATGATGGGGCAAATTAATAATAAATCACAACATTAGTTAAATATCTGCACATGTGGACAAGTCAATTGATGTGGCAACATGCGTAATTAGGTCTGGAATAGGAGGTCCAGCAGCAAGACGCCAAGACCCCATATACTAATCGGGCATGTCCCACTTAAGTAAGGGACCAGCTTCCCAAGAGGCAAGTGGCGTAGTCAGGAATTTTTATCTGAGAGTGCGCAATTTGAATAAACTCAATCAACCCTATGCAAAAAATACGGGCATTACTCTCTCTTTTCAACAATTAATATTTATTAATTTGGATTCAGATGCATTACTCTCTCAGATATAAATTATGTGTATATAGAGATATAAAATCAACACTATAAAATTAGCCCTACACAAAAAAAAAAAAAAAATAAAAAAAATTAGAAGACTTATATATAGGCTATATCCATTCATAATTTTACACATAAAATTAGCCTAAAATCAACTCTACAAAATCAAGCCCTAAAATCAACCCTATAAAATTAAGCCCTAAAATCAACCCTATAAAATTAATCATATATGATATATCCATTCATGATTCATAATACATTCATAAAAAACTTATCTATTTTCGCCATAAAAGGAGAAGGGACAAAAATGGTGTTTTAAGTTCTAACCTCAAGCTTGGTGAGTGTGAGCCGTGTGACTGTGTGAGCTGTCGCTGTCCTTGGTGAGTGTAAACGGTGCACCGTGCAAGCTTGGTAGCCGGTCGGTGAGCCGTGAGTGTGAGGGAAAGAAATGAGCAGAAGAGGAAAGAAAGAAAGGAGTTTGGGGCTGCTGTGCAAAAAGTAGGAAACAAAAGGGGGAGGTGATCTCTCTCCTCCTTTTTTAAGTATAGTTCATTTCTCACAATCCCTTCAATATTTGTTTCTTACAAATACATACCTCAACTATAAATTTATGCATATAAGTATTTAACTTTAATTTTTTAAATTTATTTTTTAAAATTTTGCCGAAACGCACTCCCTCGTCCTAGTGTGCCAACACCCCTGCCAAGAGGCCTTGTCTTTTTAGACCCTGTATCACCGAGCTTAAACGGCCCTAGGTACGTTGGCATCAAAGTAGGCGGTGATAACATGGGCAACTGATACAAAGATAATAGTAATTGTTTAGATCACCTTACTTGCATTAAATAAATACCAACTGTATTTAATATTTCAAATTAAAGCAAGAAGAATAAGCAGTTGATTGGCATGTTTAATCAACCATTGTCATGGTGAAAAAGTAACTTAAAGCTAAACACTCCAGTTCCACATAGTTGGTCAATCTCTCCCACACTAAATATATAAAGCATTTACTTCTAGTAACAACCTAAGTTTTCAATATTGATTACAATGAATGAAGCTAAAACAAAGCATTATTCAAAAGAGAAATATGTTTTTTGCCTTTCTTCGAAAAGTATGCTGAGTGCATTAGATCTTATGGGCTTATGAATCACTAGGTAGATAAGTTTTGAGAGATACTTTGAATACAAATTATAATTGTTAGGTTAGCTTAGAGTTACAAAACATGCACTTGTAATCAAAGTTATACTCTTATTATTTATCATTTATAAAGGTTTTCTAATCGCAAAACTCATTCACAGAAGTGAAGTAGGTTCTACCACAAAAGGTTGAATATCCTTTTATAATTATCATATTTATATTATTTCCTTTCAAGCCATCTTAATTCTTAAACCATTGTTAAAATGTGACATAACACTACTAGCTCATTACACAACATATATTATCAAAATAATTAACACTAATTGATTGCTTAATCATCTATCTACACCAACAAAATCCATAAAATATTTAGTGGCTTTTAATTAAGTAATCACATGAACCTTTCAATGAACAATACAATTAAGAACGTACACTAGCTATAAAAAAAACTATCGACTTGAGTAGCTTTACCCAACACGACCTTCATACAAATATTAAAGTGAATAAAACATACTTAGGCATTATGTACGTAATATGCCCCACTCCGTAGGAAAAAGTTGGAGTAGGAGAAAACACTTTCTCTTTTAAATCGAGAGGCAATTATTTTTTAATTTTTTTTATATATGCATTATATCGATATACTTAATGTTTAATTATGGAAGAAGAAAAAAGGGGAAATTTTTATTTTTTTTGAGAATTATGTGGATGGAACCTTCCCCAGGCCACCTGTGTCTAATATTCTAAAAAATGCAGGTGTAAGAGGTAAATTATTTTACAAATTTGATACAATCATACTACAAAGAAAATTGCTCGAACACTACTTTTCACATTTTTATAAAAATTAATTGAGCACTAGAACATAGGACAGTTGATTTTCTTACTGAAAATAACCAAAACAGAGGCAATCCTCGAAGATCTAATCTGCATCATTGTTTAGAAAAATAGATTGTTGAAATTTATTACCTCTAATTTCTTCTTTTTATGAAAAAAATTAGCTTTAAATCTCCCTTTTTAACTAAAAACAAAGAAACCCCACCCTAAACCCTCTTGGTAAGATTCTAACATGAAATATCTCCCACATTTAAATGGATGCCTCCCTAACTAGACTCAAATTTGATGAAATTTCTCGCACCTTAATTTGGGACAGAAAAAGGTTAAATTTTCTTTAACGGCTTATCTATCAAAGATCTCTCTATCTTATTTGTTATGTTATTCTAAACATTGTATGCATATAGTTGGCATTATTAATCATTAAACACCTTTTAAAAATTTATTTCTAATAGTTATTTGTCTATTTTCACATATTAAATTTATATATATACACAATGAATAAATATTAAAAAAAAAATAGTACGTAAATCACATAATTTTAGTATCACGTTATATTTATGTTGTCTATGAAACTTTTTTATAGTCAACGTACATAAGAATTATAATTACACTATATCATATTCTTGATGTAATTGACAATCCATTAAGGCCTCGTTTGATTCAGGGATTAGGATCAGTGGGATTAATAATACCAGTATTAATAGTACTGAATTATTAATCCTGGTATTAATTTAATACCAATACCCTGTTTGATTCATACAGTATTAATACTGGGATATCTCATGCTGATATTAATACCATGTTTAATTCTGTAACTTATATACGAGATTATATTTTGGACTAAAAAAATAAAATAAAAAATTTTAAAATTTTAAAAAAAAAATTTTAAAAAAATTTAAAAAGAATTTTAAAAAAAAAATTTTAAAAAAATTTTAAAAAAGATTTTAAAAAAAATTTTAAAAAAGATTTTAAAAAAGATTTTAAAAAGATTTTAAAAAAGATTTTAAAAAAAAATTTTAAAAAAAATTTTAAAAAAGATTTTAAAAAAAATTTTAAAAAAGATTTAAAAAAAAATTTTAAAAAAAATTTTAAAAAAAAATTAAAAAAAATTTTAAAAAAAATTTAAAAAAAAATTTTAAAAAAAAAATTTTAAAAAAAATTTTAAAAAAATTAAAATTTTTTTTTTAAAAATAAATTAAAATAATAATAATAATATAGTAGTAGTAGTAGTGGCATTTTTGAAAATATTATACTAGTAATGGCATTTTTGAAAATATATGGTTCCTTTTTCTTAATCCTGGATAAACAATACCACCTCCCCCCCTGGTATTAAATTATAACACAAAGAGTGGTATTAAGTTAGTACCGGTATTAGTAATCCCAGCACATTTGTGCGAATCAAACAAGGTATTATAAAAAAAGTGGTATTAATAATCCCATCCCACTTTTTAATACCCGAATCAAACGAGACCTAAATGTATCATCTATAAAGAGCCCGTAGATAATCCAATTGGGAGAAACACTTGGGAAATTAAAGATAGACGTAGCTTAGCTAGCTCCACATGTAATATAATAGAGTCTGCAAGGACTTTGCACAAGAAAAAAAGAAGAAGAAGAAGTAGTCAGCAAGGACCCAGTAATAGAGGCAGTAATTACTGACAGAAAGTGATGATCCGATTCAGCCACGTGGAACCTACGTGTAAATCGTATCAACAACCTGACGCGTGCCAATTTTACAAATAGTGCGTGGCAAACATGGAGGAACTTCGCTTGTTCCTTTCTCTCTCTCTCTCTCTCTCTCTATATATATATATATATAGCCATCACCCATCTCTCTCTATCCCCTTATTCAAATTAATTAATCACATGTATTGCCCAGAGACTTTCTCTCTCCTATTCTCGCTCTAAACCCCTTGACATTTCTCTATCCATTTTTGCTTAATTAATTTCCGGCCCCCCTCCTGTCATATATTAATTTGTGCAAACCATAATCTAAGAATCTCAAGGCTTATCCTTACTTGGTTGTAATTTTATCCAGTTTCTTTTTCGATTCTGAGTTTTATCGAGAAAATGAAGGAAAACGGGAACAACCCTTTGCACCTGACATCTCTGAACCATATCTCACTCGTATGTACATCAGTTGAGGAATCCATTGATTTCTACAAGAATATTCTCGGTTTTGTCCCTGTTAGGCGCCCAGGTTCCTTTGATTTTAATGGAGCTTGGTAATTTTTTATTCGTATATAGAAATTCATGTTTTAATTTTCTATCCCAATTTTCTCTGAAAATTTTATAATTTTTGGATTTTTTTTCCTGTTTGTTTGTTGTTGCTTTGGTAATTGGCCAGGCTGTTTGGTTATGGAATTGGAATTCATCTATTGCAATCACCAAATCCAGAGCAGATGCCAAAGAAGGGTGCGATCAATCCCAAGGACAATCATATTTCTTTTCAGGTAATTTAGTCAATTTTAATATTGATACATTTTACTCGATATTGATCTAATATGAAGAAATGTTTTCCTTGCATATAATTTTTACCTTATATTTTTACAGGATGCGGTGAATGTATTTTATAAAAATACAATTTATATAATGAATGTCAATAAGAATAAGTGATAATAATGCATGCCAATAAGCATAGTATTACTATTTAATATATGTTAAAAGGATGAATACTTCTCACATTTTTCTACTAGAGAGGTGCGGTTCTAATGAGTACGAAAGTTACTCAGCAAATTATTTGGATAGAGACAACTAGTCCTCTCTCACCCATCACAACTATTTAAATTAGTGTGTACGTTATTAAAAGAATAATAGCACGATATGTATTAAATAAAATATTAATTTTCATGTGATATCTAATTTTATTCTATTTATATCATATCATAGTTAACACTACCATTAGATAAATACATTACATTACTATAACACATTTACTAATGTATTTGCAATTTTAATTAAGGATATATACGAACTACATTTAGTGTGTGACTGTAACAGGTAATCAAGTAATAAAAACATGAAATTGATTAATTGTTTTTTCCCTCCTTTAGTGCGAGAGTATGGGAGCAGTGGAGAAGAATCTAAAGGATATGGGGATTGATTATGTGCGGCAGAGAGTAGAGGAAGGAGGAATATACGTTGATCAACTCTTCTTCCACGATCCAGATGGTTTCATGATAGAGATATGTAATTGTGATAATCTACCGGTGATCCCACTTGCTGGCGAGATGGTTAGATCCTGCTCTAGGCTCAATCTTCAGATGATGCAGCCTCCGCAGCAGCCGCTACATGTGGTCCGCCCTTAGATTATACAAAAACCAATTTATGAGGTGGCCCATGTTTCCGTGGAATCATATTTATTAAAAAGCCAAAATTTACTTTCTTTCTTCCTTTTTTTTTCCTGTAATTTGTTTTATCAGCAAATGTCCCCCTTCTTTGTCTTTTTTTTTTTTTTTTTTAATGTATTTGTTTTTTAGGTTTTTGTAATAAGGACAATTTGGTAGTGATTCAAATGAGAATTCACCATTTTGGTAGCCTGTACCGAGACTAGAGTTATATCGAGCTGGATTGTAAAATGTTTCTTCCCTATAATTTAATATTAATTAAAAGATGTTATATTTTACAAGTTCCATCAACAAAAATTATTTATACTGCGCTCAGGTGATCCCGTCAATGCATTTGATACAAATAATGTACCACCGTTATTAATGCCTTCAATCCGAATACTTGATTCAAAACTATAACAACGAAAAAGTAAGACCATACAAGGGCAAAATTAATTTACATCAGTATAAGATTTCTATACATGGTATTTTGTGTTGTTTGTATATAATGTATACTCTTATAAAATTTTCACAACTTTATAATTTAGTATATGGATTTTCAATTGACAAAGCAAAATTGAAATCAATCTTATTAAAAAAAGGTTACATTAGAGGTTTACACTATCAATTTCAACATCTTTCTTCTTTTTTTTTTTTAGTCTAGATATTTTTTTAGTACTATTAAGTATTCCGGCTAATTTTTCTGCATCATTCTATTTAACTCTTCTCACTGAACAGTCACGCGCACTCAGTGGAGCAAAAACTTAATGGTGCAAATATATATGAGATATCTAATTTTGGGTAGATAAAGTTGGCGTGCATATATATAACTAACCTAGGATACAATAATATGGGTTGGGAAATGAAACATCAAAATCGATTGCCAGTTTTTCCTAGTGGGATCCGGAACTTTTGCACTTGTCCTTTCGTGTCCTCCCTCACTGTTTGGTTCTAACTCTTTCATTATTTTTCTTCCTAGAAATATAGGGCTTATAACTATTTTTACCAAAAATCCAAGAATAATATTTTTTTGATAGGGCCTATTTTTAATTGGTAATTTGAATAGGGCCTATTTTTATGTAATTAGGTAAGATGCCTATTTTGTTTTATATTTTAAATGAAATGAATAAATTTAAAACATTTAATTAATAAAAACATGTTATGTATTAAAATCTTTTAATGAAATTTTCACAAAAAATTGCCAGTTCATATTGCAATAAAATTGAACTCAAAGTTCATATTAGAAATATGTACTGCAATATGATCTAAAAATATGGACGCAAAGAACTAAAATTGGACTGCAATATGAACTTGCACTAAAAATATCGACTGCAAAGTTCACATTCAGTGAAATATGGACTGTTCATATTCAGTGAAATATAGACTCAAAGTTCATATTGCTCATATTTTAACATATTGATATTTTTTTAGTTTATTTTAAGGGTTAGGATGTCATTTTTTGAAAAAAAAAGACACATGTCATATTATCAATAAAATAAAAAATAGGCCCTTTATTTAAAAAAAAAACTCTTAGTGTGAAAATTTTTTCTAATAAGCCCTTTTTTTATTGCCCCTTTTTCTTCTTCTTTTTCCTTTTCGTTTCAAGGAAGAACTCGCAACCTACTTCCACAAATTAAGAAATATCGACGTGTGTTAATTGGTTCAGTTTTAACATATTTTTTTTTCTTCCAGAAATTAAGAGATTAATGGACCAAGTCTCAATAAGATAGTACGGTGCTATCAGCTTCCTCATTTTAAATTTGCAATGTCTCAAGTACAAAAGCAATCTATAAAAATTAATTAATAAATATATATATATATATATAAACCAACTAATGTTCGATCTATTTGATAATAAGATATAAAATTATGTATTTTTTATTTTTTTTATAAAAGAATTTCTTCATAAAAAATAAAGTAGGATAGAGATATGCACCCATAAAAATAAATATGAGATAGAAAAATCTCCCTAACGTAACGTTTTTCAATTTTATTTTTATTTTTCCTACAAATCAATTAGTATGCTATTATTTTCTAAAAAAGAAATCTAAAGTTGGAACAATTAACTAGATGCCTTTCTATATGAAATTATGGCTGAAACATCTTCTTGATCAAAATTCGTGTGATCGATAGTGATCCATATTTATTTTTTTGGCATGCATCAGAATCAGATCTCTAAGCTACAGCCTAACTAGCAAGTAGAATTGAGCCAATTAATACCATGCAAGATGAAAGAGCTGCAGTGCTATGTAGACTATGGTTACAAATACCTTGGGTAGCGAGTCAGTCAGTCATATATGTTGGTTGGCCTGGAACGTATTTAAATTAATTAGATAGAATTCTATATTGCGTCGTTGATTTTAAATAATTCAATTTTAACGAATTTCTCGTCACTCTCTCACTTCCTTCTCAATCTCTCTACTATTCTGTTCATGTATGCAGCACCAGAAACCAATCACTCGTAACAATAGCAAATTATCCCCACCTCTTATTCATCTTCTTGGTGTTGGTAGATCCAAAACAAAAGAGCAAGAACGTAGGAAGGAAACAAAAAAATGAAAAGCAAGGAACAGATCGAGCATGAACAAAAATTTGGGTCCTTTATTTGATACTCTGGTTGTTTGCTTTTAATTTTTCTTCGTTTTTGTTGGTGCTCAACTATCTTGATCCATCTTGTTTTGCAGATTATTTTTATGAAGATTGATAGATGGTTGGGTTTTTTGTGTTGATTGAGTTCTAAGAAGTAATTTTCATCGCTATTTGATTTTATTAAATGAGATATACTATCCATGTATTTCCAAATTAATCTTTATTTATTTGACACTTTAGGTAGAAATCGTAGTTATTCCTCTGTTTCTCCTTTAGGTAGTGTTAAATTATACAACACAAGAAATAGAGAAATTATATTAATGAGCAAGAAATCCACAAGGGGTTACATTGTTACAATCTCACATCTATTTACAATGGAATTGACATGAATATATATACAAGTAAAGAATGAAACAAGAAGCCTAAAATGAGGAAGAAAGGAGGAGACAAGGAGGGAAACATGGAGGAGGGAATAAAGGAAAAGAAGAATAATTCTAAGCTTTAATAATTACAAATAATAATGCTAATTTATGTTGGAGAATATCATCATTCAATATCATCATTTCTAACACCCCCCCTCAAACTCAAGGGGTATGAAGAGACCAACTTGAGTTTGAAGAGGTGAGGAAGCTACCAAACAGCTATTGATGTGTCGCCGGCTCCGGTGGTGGAGAATGTGTTTGGTTCTATGAAACCGACGGTGGAAAAGACTCGGTGTAGAGTGTGACGGTTCGCCACTAGTCGGCGACGGTAGGGGCAACGGTGGCAGTGGTGGTGGTGTGAGAGAAAGAGAAGTATGAGAGATCCAGGGAGAAGTATGGATCTGGGTAAGACAAGGGAGTGGTGAGAGCTAAGAAGGAGCTGAGGGGGATGGTGGTTGATAAGGGGACACCCGGAAGGGGTTTGGGTGTCGGCGGTTGAGTCGTATTTTCAGGCGGTGGGGGCGGCAGTGGCGGAGACAGCGAAGGTAGAAGATGCGATTAAGCAAATGTATTTGTCAAATCTGAAATCTGGCATGGTATCTGGATGGCGCTGCGAGAGGGCGCGCCGGAGGGATTCGGAGATGCGCGTAGTGGCGCGGTTGTTGTTGTTGATGAGGCTCTTAGGGATCCGAAGCTTGGATACGAGAAAATGGAATTTGGTTTTGGTTTTTTTTTTTTTTTTTTTTTTTTTTTTTTTTTGACATGTTCGATGATTGACCGACAGACGGAACGGCGGTAACGGCGATGACGGGAGCCGACGGAACGGCGAGGTCCGGTGTAGAATTTCCGGAGGAAAAAACTTGATCTGAATACGCGAGCAGTACGTATAACAGTAACAAGAAATTGAATCAGAATACTTGGAGGTACAGCGAAAGGCGACCCGCCGGAAATATTAAATTGAAGAGATTGAATATATATAGATATGTTTTTTTTTGTTTTTTTTTTTTGTTTTTTTTTTTTTTAGAGAGGTGGAAGAGTAGCAGTGGTGCTAGTAGTCAATGATGGCCCTTTCTTTGGTTTTGGTTTTAGAGAGATAAACTGAAGTTTCGATATGAGAGGCGAGAGGTTTCCGAGGGTGTTGGTGGTGCGGAAGGAAGGGAACACACATTATTGAGATAAAAAAGAGAAAGGCGATGGATTCTGAGAATCATCAGCACCAAAATTCAAGATATCAGTGAAGTTAGAAGCAGAGAGCGAATTGTATCCTATATCTCCTAAGGTAGTCCAATCCGGAGTCATTAATCCGGCAACCTCCGCAACAGAACTAATTTGAGGAGACCCCTTTGAGAAACCATCCAAAGCAACTTGGTAATCTGACAGAGTCGGATATGCCGGCATATCCACTGCTGTCAGAGGATCCCCGTGTTCTGAAAGATTCACGGTCGGTAGATGGATATCAGGGGTTGATGAAAGGAGCTTTAAAAAACTTTTGTAGTGAGGATGCTCCAACAAATCTTCCTGGGTCGGAAGAACCCCAGGTTCTAGAGGATTCTCTGAGGGGCCAGATGGAGAAGCGAAGGAGCCTGGTGGGTGAGCAAGGGAGTCGGATGGATTGGCCCTTGAGGAACTTGCAGGAGGGTTAAAGGAGCCAGGTGGAGAGGCAAAGGAGCCGGATGGGTGAGTAAAGGAGCCGGATGGAGAAGCGAAGGAGCCTGGTGGGTGAGCAAGGGAGTCAGATGGATTGGCCCTTGAGGAACTTGCAGGAGGGTTAAAGGAGCCAGGTGGAGAGGCAAAGGAGCCGGATGGGTGAGTAAAGAAGCCGGATGGAGAAGCGAAGGAGCCTGGTGGGTGAGCAATGGAGTCGGATGGATTGGCCCTTGAGGAACTTGCAGGAGGGTTAAAGGGGCCAGGTGGAGAGGCAAAGGAGTCGGATGGGTGAGTAAAGGAGCCTGATGGGTAGGCAAATGACCTGGAGGCTGGAGATTTCTCCGGCAGTTTTCCGGTCGAACGGTGGCGGCGTCGACCAGAGCCGGATGGAGAAGCGAAGGAGCCTGGTGGGTGAGCAAGGGAGTCGGATGGATTGGCCCTTGAGGAACTTGCAGGAGGGACAAAGGAAAATGACGGATTAACCCTGGGAGACTCGCTGTCCAGTCGAGCCTCCAACGCCGTCATTCGTGACTGCAGAGCCTCAAGCTTTTGATCAAGAGAGGTAAGGAGGGCAGCGCATCCACCAGCAGGATTTAGGATTCTTGCCTTAGCTTCAAAGAGAAACGAATCGAGAGTTTCACGATGTTTGTGATCCGGTACGTGTTGTAAAAAAAATTCAACACTTTTTACCCCGAAAACGGAAAAGATTGTGTGATAATCTCGACGATGATACGCATTTGGAAAGATTTTAACTGATTCACAAGAAGGAGGACAAGCTCTGCGGCGAAAAGAGCAGGCAGGACATGGAGTACCTCGCTGGCGGATGCTGATCGACATGGCTGTTTGTATTAGATTTGAATGGGAGATTTGCAGTGAGGATGGTGCTATTGGGTGATTTGCAGTGAGGATGGTGTGTTTTGATTTTAATGGCAGGAAGCTGGTGAAAGGGTTAAAGGCGCCGATCTCGAAATTTGAATTTCGAATTTCGAGGTCAGAGCAAAAAGATGTCGGCATTTGATGATGGCGAGGGTTTGGAGTTTACGGAATTTGCGGGTTGTCGGTTATGGTATGGATTAGGGGTTGTCGGTTATGGTATGACTGAGGAAATGGACGGTGTTGCTTGGGATTGACGGAGGAGAGAATCGGGAAGTTGAACGAGTGGATGAGTGGTGCAATGAGATCAACGGCTCTTGATGTTAGAATAGGAAAATAAGAAGGTTTAGGGGCTAGAATAGAAATATCAGAAAGTACAGGGGTGAAATTGTAAATATATCTGACGGTGTCTGGAATATTCCGTCAATTCTGACGGCAAGCAAACGGCGTTAACCGCTGACGTGGCTGACACGTGACTGACACGTGGCGCTGACTGGATGTCACGTGGCGGACACGTGGCGCTGACTGGATGCCACGTCGCGGACACGTGGCGCTGACTGGATGTCACGTGGCGCTGGCGTGGATGCCACGTGGCGCTGGCTGGATGCCACGTGGCGCTGGCTGGATGCCACGTGGCGCTGACTGGATGCCACGTGGCGGACACGTGGCGCTGATTGGATGCCACGTGGCACTGACTGGATGTCACGTGGCGCTGGCATGGATGCCACGTGGCACTGACTGGATGTCACGTGGTGGACACGTGGCGCTGACTGGATGTTAATGATGTGGCAGTTGCAGTTTGTAAGGAAATAGAGGAAAAATAAAATGCTATTAGTAGGAATCGAACCTTGCACTAAGCTGTGGTTACCTGATGGTCTTGCCAGCCAGGCTGAATGCTTCAATAATAATTATTTGGACGTGGTTTTATTTGAACAGGTTTGCTGCGTAAAGTTTGATTCGAGTAGTGTTTGGAGGCGTATTTGATTTGTTTGATAATGGTGATAGGTGTGGTGGCTTGGTGGCGAGGTTGTGTGGTGGCTGGTGGTTGGTGGCGAGGTCGTGGTGGCTAGTGGCGAGGTCGTGGTGGCTAGTGGCGAGGTTGTCCTCTGATACCATGTTAAATTATACAACACAAGAAATAGAGAAATTATATTAATGAGCAAGAAATCCACAAGGGGTTACATTGTTACAATCTCACATCTATTTACAATGGAATTGACATGAATATATATACAAGTAAAGAATGAAACAAGAAGCCTAAAATGAGGAAGAAAGGAGGAGACAAGGAGGGAAACATGGAGGAGGGAATAAAGGAAAAGAAGAATAATTCTAAGCTTTAATAATTACAAATAATAATGCTAATTTATGTTGGAGAATATCATCATTCAATATCATCATTTCTAACAGGTAGATATACCATCTTTTGTTTTCTTTGTCTTGTTCTTTCTATTATTTTTTGGGTCTTCCTCCCTTTTTCCTTTTGCCTTTCTCTTTCGTTTACGGATATTGAACAGAGTTGTAGGGAGACAGAGATAAAAATGGGGAGAGTGACGTGAGGTTTGAAATGGCGTTTAAATTAAATTATTTAAAACTACATATTGTAGCATTTTTTTGTAATTAGTTTAAAAATGTGTCAAAATCTTAGCCCTTACGAAAATAGGGGGTTAAGATGCTACATTGCTACCACTTTACCTCCGTAGTGGAGGGAAAACCCCTTTTTAAGTCCAAAGCATAATTAGTCAAGAATTTAAAACCTCCAACAATAATAATTGATCCCTCTATGTACGCTGTAAATAGTACGTGAATTTAAAATCTCCATGTTCAAATGCATGCTTACCACTAATGAGATGAAGATATATAGTAGGCCCCTCCAAATTTTTTGGAGAAAAAGATGTTATTTACAATATTATGTATATGTTAATCCATGCCCACAATAGAATACTGCCATTTTGTTAAGGTTGAAAAGTGAAAACACGCAATAAATCAAATAATTTACCCGAAAGAAAAAAAGCATAGACGTAATATAAATACATATTGGTGATGCCCGACCCGACCCGACCCGACCCAAGTTTAAGTCCCTCGGGCGAGCATGCTCTCGAAATTCTCAATGGACTCGAGCCTTTGAATAACAAGTTGCTGCCTAAATTTCCTTATGAACGCCTCCGCGCTCTCGTTTATATCTTCCGCAGCCGCCTTGTTGCTCTTCTCTACCACCACCGCCCTTTTTGCTGGGGCGCCCTCAGGCTTCACCGTACTGCCTCTGTTACTTGTGCTTATCTCTCTTAAATCGTCATTGTTAATATTAGCTCTTTTTTCCACTTCCATAATCTTGTCCCCTGTGTAGTAAAGAGGTGACCTTGAGCTCCTCATTTTTAATCTTCTATTCTAACAATTGGGCTATTTTAAAGTAGGGACAGATTTGAATGATACCGTCTAAAATCTGATGTGCTTCCCCTATTTATATAAAATCTTCTTTGACCAGTATAAGTTATTTCTTCGCTTTATCACATGGTCTGGCACTTCTTTATTAAAATATTAATGACGCACGTAATTTAATTGCTACAAGAAATTTCGGGCTGCTTAAATAATGTAGCACACATGCATTATATATTAATCAATGCATACTTGTTTTGTTAACGGGCACATTTAAAATGACAAAAATCACTTTAAAAATAAAGTATATGCAAATTGAGCCATCTATTTTTAAATTAAATTATCAATTCAAATTAATTTTTGTTTAATAAAGTTCTCACTAAAGAGAATTAAAAATTAATGATACAAATCGATCATATTAAAGTGATATTCATCATATTAAAACAACGCGATCCAGAAAATAAAGTAAAGATGAAAAACTGACCATGTGGAATTTAAAAGTCGGCGGAAGCCTAACTTGCCTGTCTTTTAAGACTTACTACGCAAACTGAGACGTGCGGCTAAAGAGTTGGGAGTTTAGATCGAAAGCATTAATTTCTACATCTCCCCTGCTTTTTGCCAACTACAAGTAACACCATCTCTCACACCAAAAAGAAAAAAGAAAAAAAAAATCACCATCTCCATTTATTTATATATTTATATAAGGGAGGTCTCCATCTAATTATTTTCTTTGTTCCTAAAAAGTTTGAGTGAGGGCAGGGAGGTTTTACCATTTCACCAGGTTCAACTAATGCCGTTTATATAAATCACCTACCAAGATAAATTATTAGCGATGGAATTTGAACATAAATTTTATGAGCAAAGTATTACCAATAGGGGTAGAGCCAAGAGTTGGTAAGGGCGGGCTTCAGCCCGTCCCAAAAAAAAAAATGTGTATAATGGTATAGGAGTTTTTGTGCGAAAAATTAAAGTTTAAAATTTATTAAAGTAATGAATTAAAATCCTAAGAAAGTAAGCGTGTGCTATATTAAATAATTGAAAAGGCATCGAACTTTAATTAAAAAGGCAAGAGACTTTAGCTGAAACAAGAAAAAGGGATCATTATTCCTTGGTTAATAAATTAATTCGTCTCGTGTTGACTCTTCCGGTCTCCACAATATCAACGGAACGTGCATTTTCAAATATAAAACTTATTAAAACAATTTTTTGTAACAAGATGGATGATGATTACTTTGAAGATTGCATGATACTCACAATTGAAAGAAAGCTTGGTAAAGACATTGATTTGGATTTGATCATAAATTATTTTTATTCACAAAATGATCGTAGGGTTCAACTTTATTAGATTATATAATGTATTTTTTTGTGTCATATGTAACTAGATATAGCAAAAAACATATATTTTGCCTATTTTAAATCTCTAATTATGATATGTTATTATATAAGTGTTTAATATTTACATTTGTTTCATTCAAATAAGTATTTATATTTTATTGTTTTTAAGTCAATATTTGGTAAATACTTTAAAATAACCCCCCTTCCCAAATTTTTTTTAGCCTAACCGGCCCCATGGATAAATCCTAACTACGCCACTGATTACCAACACACAATCTTCCTTGACTTAATTTCCTCTATAGTTTGCCTTTAATTAATTTAAAATTTTGCAAAATCTCATAATACTCTTAAGTGACTTGTCATTAAGCGCATAAATGCATGTGAGGATGCACATGTTTTGCGGAGAACCAGTTAAGAAAGAATAGAGACATTGCACATGTTTTGCGAAGAACCAGTTAAGAAAGAATAGGGACATTGCACATGTTTTGACATCAAATAATAATGCATGGCTGTCATCCACAGTGGTGACCACTGATCGACCAGATTTTAGTTTTAAAGTTTGTCAAAAATCAAAACGCATCAAATTTTACAACCAAAAGAAAAAAAAAGTTAATTAACTTTTTAAACATTTATTTTCAAGTATCGCGTATCCATGAAACTATAGTGCATGAGAGACAAAACATTTAACTTAAAAAAAATCATAATTAGCCGAGAGAATAAAATAACCAAAGGGAGGGACGGCTGTTGGTGTGACCAGTTTTAGATTAGTTCGTTGTAGTTCTGCTCCAAATGGGCAGTATGGCCCAGTTACCCAAAACCTCCTGCTAAAACCATTCACTCAATGGACCTCAGCCCACGAGATGTTTAATTGAATCAATTACACCACCTTTTTTTTTTTTTTTTAAAAAAAGAAGTGTTTCATTTCCTGGTTTAACATGTATAAAACAAGAAAACAAACTACCTCCCTCAATCAGAGGCAATGAAATCACCAAACTCACGGGTGGCACAAATTTTCAATTGTCTTCGTGATGCCAGTTATTGATGTGCCTGCTAAATTAGTAAAATATATATTTTTTTAATTTTTAAAAAAGAAAAACATTTTTACAAAATACACATCTATGCGTGTGGCACTGAACTTACTTGTGAAAAAGTACAAGTAATATTAGATGTTGCTCGGTCATAATTATTTGAACGAGACGTACAATTTTTTTAATGAAATTAGTGAAAAAGCAATTGGTGTTAAAGATACTTACAAAGAGCCGAAAGATAAATGGTCCAAATAGGGCTGGATTTTAACTGGGCTAGAAGTATTCGATCAATATGTCGGCCCAAGTTCAGCCCAATTCGGTGAAGATTTGAAGTGGATTTTACATTGATATGTTAAATTTTTATGTTTATATAAAATTACACTTTTTTTTTTTTTTGCTAATAGACACTCGTTACTGGAAGACCTGAACTTTGGTGTTTTCTTGTTGGTATACAATATGATATTTAATATAATATATATGTTTGTCAAATAAAATAAATAATTATTAAAATGACCCAAAATTTCCTTAGTCCGAGCATAAAAGCTTATAAAGGCTCAAAGCTCGTAAAGTAACTTGAGCTTATGAGTTCACATTGACTACGAAAATGTTTCTACTTACTCAGTAAGAATCATTTGACATTTCATAGCTTTTCTCGACCATCTCCTTCCTCTTCATTTCAAAACTCTAGGTATACTCTACCATGTGAAAACGCCACGTGTTGATAGCCACCATTTATTTATACAAGAAAATAAATAACATACCTTGTAACGTTTAATACAATTATTAAAAGTATTGACTATCACGATCTAGAATTTCAAGAATTGATCAATTGTAGGTGTTTTTAAATTGACCCTTGATCTGTTGCATTGTGGTTGATGACTAGATTGATTTTGTTTTCGCCATTTTACATTACAAACCTTTCCTACCAATTCGATTAAATTACTATGTTTAGAGTTTTGGGTATGGATAAGAAGATCGCAATTTTAGTTGTTTGCCACGGGGCATTCTCATCCGGTTGTGGATTTGTTCTACAGCCCAAACACTCCCAATGGATTTTTCTCATTGGCGTTAGCAAGGATGATTTACATTTTTTCTTCGAGGTCTATCATCAATGAAAATGGGAGAAAAAAAACCCACCAAGAGTCCACCCCTTGCCTCTACAAAATATGGTTCAAAGGATAGCCATAAATTAATTAAAATATTAAAAAAATTAATGCATCAAAATAGAAAGATTTAAATGAATAACATATGTCTATGGTCTTGTAGGTTAGTAGCATTTTCTCTAATCTTATATTAGAGAAGTTATATGTTTGAAACTTATAGATGGATATTCAAATTTAATAAAGTGTTAACTTAATAAATTGATTTGTTTACTTTTTATAAGTGGTTAATAATATATTTATCTTTTAGGGATTTTTTGAGTTACCCCCCTACTATTAATACAAAACTCAACATACCCCCCTATTTTACTAATCATTTGATTTACCCTCTAGCTTTTAAAGAACTATTAACTCCGCCCAATTTTCTGTCAATCTAACCATTTTGCCCTTAGTATTGTTCATCATCTTCCTTCTTAAACCTTCTTCTTCCTAAGAAATTTTATCTTTCTAAATAAGACCCAAAGTTCATCTCTATACATATATACACACATATAGAGAGAGAAACCAAAAAATGTTAACAGAGGATACAATGACCAGACCAATCTCTCTCTTCCCCACCAACAATTACCTCCCTTTACAATAACCAAAGCAATCTCACCGACACAAACGGCGCCGAATAATTTTGTAATGGGTTATGTCTTTTGGAGAAAAGAAACATGGGATGAAAAAGAAGAAGAAAGGAAACAAGAAAACCCATTCGAACCCATTTCAACCACCACTTTTAATATGTCCTCTGGTTCTCCCCTCTCATCCGCCTTCGATAATTCCTTCGATTCTTCATCTTATTGTACCGATTCTGGGTTCTCTCCTCTACTCTTCAAGTTCGTCCTATCAAACAAAATGGGTTTGATTTTGCTTTTGATTTTACATTATAAATAACATAAAATTGGTTAAAATTTTGGGTTTGGTATTTAAAGAGAGAAAGAAAGGAAATTAGGGGTTAGGGGCGATTTTGGGTTTACTTCTCCGGCGATATCTTCGAACGAATCTTTAAAAGCTTCAATTTAGAATTAGTTTAACATGTAGAGAGAAATCGAGGTGAAGAAATGGATGAGAGGGAGAGAGAGAAAGAAATATGGAAGTGAAGAAATGGAAGAGTGTAGTGTTTAGAGAGAGAAAGGAAATAATAAGAGTTGTGATTTTTTTTAAAAAAAGATGAACAATTACATAGGGGTAAAATGGTCAAATAGAATTATTTTTTGATGGAGTTAGCAATCCATTAAAAATTAAAAATAAGTGAAAAAATTAATAAAATACGAGAATATATTGAGTTTTGTATTAATATTAGGGGTAACTCAAAAATCCCTATCTTTTATACGAGTAATTGTTAATAATACATATAATATAATTTGTATGATTAGTGACCTACAAAGAAACTGAAATTACGTTCTCTCAGTTGAAAGACTTTATGAGCCGACTCTGATAGGAATGATTAATCAAAAAATGAATTAACATCTGAATCGAATACATCACGTAAGTTGTGCTCCGTATTTTTCATCGTCTCGACCAGTGTCTCCATCTGAACGGAGGGTTATTGCTGTCGCGTACTCCTCTATCACCACCGTGCGAGTTTAATATATCGTAGCTATCCCCGTCAAACATCAACCCAGGTTCCGATCTCTATCTGTACTGAAATATTGAACGTATAGAATAGATAGATTATTATTATTATTATTATATTATATACGTACATATCACACAGTTCAGTTCTGTTTGTTGAAGGACAATGAAGTAACGATTAGTGCGGTTTGATTGATGTTCGGATATTTGAAATTGAACCCCAAATTTATTATGTTCACGCCAGTAAATGGTAGGGTTTCGGATCCCCAATTGTTATGAACGGAAAAAAGTACTCGTGTTCTTTTCTCTTATTTTTGTCAGCCATATGTGCTTAGCATAAAGGTCATGAGAATCCGATTAGTATGATATTCCAGCTTATGAGTTTTATAGTGTTTTTCCTTTTTCTTGTAATTTTTATTTATAATAATGTCTTTCAGGTTGAGGAAAAAACAATAGCGTTGAACATATAAATTGTGTAGTATGGCAAGCACAGCATGCTTTATGATTGTTAGCAGGAATGATATCCCTATATACGAAGCTGAAGTTGGCAGTGTCCCTAAAGTATGATTTCTCATCACTTCTACCTTTTGTTGGTGTATTATGTTTGGACTGTAAAATCCCATGAGATATATTATATTTTTTTCATTGAAAAGGAAATTTTGAGAAAACTATTAGCATTGCACTCATGAACCTCCTGTTCTTCGGAGAGACATACTTCTCGTATTGTGGCTTCTTTCCTTTTGCTTCCAATCTTGACCTTCCCTTAAGGCCTTACTTATGTAGCAGGGAGCTGGGAGCAGTTGTAGTTTTTCTGATGAGTAATAGTGGCAATAGTTGTATTAGAGGTCCTTAGAACCGAGAAATTACTTTATAAAAGAGATTAGTTGGAAGCAATATTGCAAGATCAATCAAAACCATAATAAAGATAAAAGCTTAAAATTTATAATATGGTGAAAATTGGTTGGGATTTTGTTAGAATCTAAACTGTTCTTTCCTCCATATAGAGTCACTGATATAATCGAATTAAACACTTAAGTGCTCGTTTAGTTCGAGTTTTTGTTCGTTCCTGGAATCCTAAATTGGTAAATTCACACTAGGAATCTCTTATGGTTCATTTCAAGAGGTTGAATTGTAAGTTCGTGAGGTTCAAACTTTTCATGTGAAATTACCATTTTAGATTCTAGGAACGAACAAAAACTCGGACTGAACGAATACTAAAGGTGTTCCACTTTGTTTACTGAAATTCATAGTTATTTATTTACACATCTGACTCAGTAAACAGAGTTGGATTCAGCATACTCCCTGCCCCTGGAATTTATAATCATCTTACTAGGCATCTGCCCATTTCTTATTCTATGAGTGAGTGCTGACTTGTATATCATCTAATTCTGGTAGCATTTATCCTGTTATACTTAGTTGATATTAACTGGAGATATTTCCCCAAGAAGTTCTATGTCATTTGGTAACACTAACACGCACTTTATTTTACATATTAGAAAGAAGATGCAGCACATCAGCACCAGTTCATATTACATGCTTCATTGGATATTGTCCAAGACCTTGCGTGGACAACAAGTGCCATGTAAGATTCCATCTCTGCTGAGACTCTAATTGTTTAAACTTTTGCCAAGCTATCAAACATCCTTCTTTTTCTATGCAATGAATTTTTACGTACCTTTTCTGTTATTTTTCTTGCTTACATCGTCTTACCTTGGACAATTTTTCCTCTGGCATGCTTTTTATCCAGGTTTCTGAAAGCAATTGACAGGTTCAATGATTTGGTGGTTTCAGTATATGTCACTGCAGGTCATATCCTACATATGTTCAATTATTACAATTTGTCGATACTCGTTAGATTAGCAATTCGCTAAGATAATATTATATCTGCTAATTGCTATCCTGTAGATTTAAAAGGCATATACAAGACTGGAGCTTTATTTGTTTGTTTCCTTTCTATTTTTATATTCAATGGTGATTTGTTAGAGTTGGAGTATTCAACCCAAAACCAATTAGGAGCTGGTGGTGGGTACCCAGGATCCAGTTTTGTATTACACAAGGCTTTGAATTTTGATGTGAAATTTATATCCTCAGCAATGCCCCCTCCTGCGTGACACTATTTAAGCAAACATGCGAAATATATTGGGTGACATGGAGTACAAGTGACCAAACTGAGCCAGGCCTAAATATAAATATTTTGGTGCCAAATTTTTTTGTTCTCAAGATTCTCATTTCAGTACTTCATTTGCACGAACAGATTGATCTACATATTTTTGTACTAGCCCAGTTCCTGTAATTTCCTTAACCAATCAAATTATACATACGCGGCTGATGCTACTTCATGACTCTCGGAATGATGATGGAATCAAAAGCTTCTTTCAGGAGGTGCATGAGCTTTACATAAAGGTAAAATGATGTTACTACGCGTTCTTTAAGTAGTTTTTCCTCTTGTTTTCAGTTTGTCTATTATTTCAAGATTTGGATTGTTTGATGTTGTGGCTCAGCTTAATCTATTTACTGATTTTATTTTATTGGTCATTAAACCAGAACATAGACATGCAGTCTGTTATTTTCCCATCATATTCTTATTTTTCCACAATATTTACAAATATATAGTTCTATTCTAAGTCTTGAAGAGAATAACGAGATATGTTGGGTAATCTTGGATGAAGAGCCTTTTCGTCCCTTAAATTTATTTACTAATTTTTTTTTAAGGTAAGGTGGACTGCTAGAAAGGAAAGGAAGAAAAAATGAATTATTAACTTTTTTATAATTAATTTATGGGAACTTGCTTGGTTTTGTACATAAATTACAATTAGTTGGATTTAAAACTCAAGCTTTCAAATCCTATAATTTCCGAAAAACATCCGCTCAATCTCATTTTTTAGTTCTCAAGTATTCCAGGCCCCGGCTATGACCATGCCCATACTGATGCATTTTATGGGGTTACTGAAAAAAATGGCAATCTCTCTTGTTCTCTCCTTCCATGCCAACTCTCCAATCACAGTTTTGCTTGTCACTGTTAAAGAGTACATACATCATACATGTAACATATTATGCTTGATCAATAAGGAAATTTAATTTGAATATAAAATGTGATTTATATATGAAAGTCGAGTTGTGATTGGATAGTCCTGTTTTGTCAGGGGACCTGTAATTGAGGCAGTTTAACTACTCAAAAACAGCTCCACTAACAAAACTACTACTACTACTGCTGCATAGGCAGAATCAAACACTTGGACTGTGAACAATTATAAATCTATGTCTGAATTCTAGAGATAAGATTCGGTCCTTATCTCTTGCAGGAAGGAGTTGCTGCATTTTGCATGATAATCTTGAAATTGCATAAGTTTTTCTTAAACCAACTGTAAGCCATTACAGTATTAGATTTTTGTGTATAACAAGGTAAAAAGTGCGGTTGGGGAATAACATAGGGGATGTCACAGAGAATAGTTAATAATTTTGATTCTGGAAATTATAAATCATAGCTTCAAATTTTAAACACTCGCTAACAGACCACTGGGCCTTAACGGACTTGAGGCTTCTTTTCCTTAACACAAGTGAAGGCAGCAGGAAATAAAAAAATCACCTATCTCTTTCTTGACAGAAGCGGAATTAATATCGTTGAAGAATCTGGTCGTCCTTTAACAGTTTAACATCTTTCTGGTGTTAGCAATTTTGAATCCTGACAGTTCTTGCAAGTGTTAAATCATTTTGCCAATCGTGTTTGGCCTTGTTTGCATAGAACATTCATTCATCGTGCCAAATTATTCTTCACAAAGATCACATTGATAATAACTAGAACTGCCTTAAAGAAACCCCAACCCATGCACACAATGGAAAAATAAACAGAAACCCCTTTGATGATCCTTTTTGTTTGAGAATGTTGAATGGAAAGTTATCTGATATAACTAATGGATTGCAGATTCTTCTCAATCCCCTCTATCTGCCTGGATCACGCATTACATCCTCTCATTTTGATACCAAAGTTCGAGGTCTTGCTAGAAGATATCTCTGAGTAGGCCATCTTCTCATCTGATGCAGACTGGAGCTTGCTAGAATCGGGTTATAGGTGAGGATTACATTGAATGTTTGAAACTCCTTTCAATCCCATTTTGACCCAAGCTTTCGTTATTTCTCATTCTAAGCATTTATAACTATATATATATGTGATGAGCTAGCCTTCAGTTTAATATTCTTTTTCAGTTTTGCTTCAGATGTTATTTCTTTTCTGTCAAAACTATTTTGCCTTTGGCCTTTGATGTTCTCAAACTGTAAGTTTGAATTTGCAAATTTTCTAATCAATTATCTTTTCAAAATCCGATTTTTTCTATAAAAAATATCTAAAATAAAAAAAAGGTGAAGTAAAGAACAGGATAAGATAATTTTACATTAAAATTACTGCATCTCATCATGTTGGATTTATGACTTGATAGAGGGCAGTGTACAATGACCTTTCTAAACTTTGCGGTGACCAATAGTTGATTTAATAATTTGATCAAGCCAAGAAAAAGAATCCCCAAACTTCAGCCCGACTTATTTGCGGGAAAAATGGGTCTATATACATACAATGAAAAGAAAAGAAGACCGTTGTGGCGAGCTTAGTTATTGCGCAACTAATTGCAAGTTCTCATGAAGGATGATTAGGCTTGCTGTGTGAGTCCGGAGTTCAAATATAGGATGAGAGTTGCTATAGGTAATTGACAATCAACGTAGATCTCTATGGGAAACAAAACAAAAAAATTGTAGGATGTTGTAATATAAAGGGAAGTATGTCGCCGGTTTCGCTCCCTTTTATATTCCTTTTTTCTTGTATGATACGGTAGCAAGCAATCAATAGAGAGAAAGGGATAGGGATCCTAGCTCTCTGATCCTCCGAGGCAGGCCGGCCCTTGAGGCTTATTTATGACAGTTTAGGTATGAAACTTTTCATGCCTAATTAAAAGACAATTAGTCAACTGGGAAGGTGCACCCAGGATAGCTTTTGAATTGATGTGGGTGTGGTCCCATCATCATCGTCATCATAGAACTAAATGGTCCCAAATAATTTAATCCCATCTCTCATCTATATAGATCGTATGTTCCCATCTATATATTGGTGCTAGATTAGATCTATGCTTAGTGAATCATGTGCGTACAACCCCACAGCATGTTGATTCCCAAAAAGATAGAGACTACTGGAATGGAATTGGAATAATACTGGGTTTGGGAACCCATACTTGAAATTTGCATATTAGTAAATCCACGTATATACCCCTATTTCCATCTCAAGTTAATAATAGAGTGTGTTTTTAGAGGTTATAATGTGTACCCTTAATTTGGAGTAGCTTTTGCCAGTGAAGAAGTCTGTAATAACTCTTCAATGTTAGTGAAGGAAATTGATTGTAGACTAGTTAGTTGTAAGCTTGAAGGAGACCAGACCACCCTTTTAAACTTCCCCTCCCATATGGGATTTTACGCAAAATCATTATTTTTAATTTTTGAAAACATGTGGTGGTGTGCCCATGTGGTATTATTTGTTAAATGGATGTAAATGTGAAAGTGGCTTTGATTTGATGCGACCCCAGTGGGTTGGGGAGGAAATGCATTTTAATACTTTTCGGAGTAACAACTGTTCTAACGTAATGTTATTATAGTAATATAATGTGTTTCTTCCATTATTTTAGTAAAATAAAATGCAATATCTGGCATGTGAACATGTATGTGTTCAAAGCATAATACTGTGAATAAAAGTATGTATAGACGTCTCGTCTCCCTAGTTTATTTTGTGTGGCCGCCATGGTTAAATAGAGATGCCCCGTGTCCTTACAAAAAATATTGGTGCATACTATTTTAATTACCGGGAAAATGGTGGGGGACAGGTGTTAAGCTTTGATGAATTTTCTTTCTTAAACAACCAACACGAGAATTCTGGAACGCGTTATAAATTATTTTGATGTACAGAGTTAAGAATCCATCCTCTTAAAAGTTTGAGCTCCGTCTCTTAACTGGAACTAGGAAGCTATCAGATGGTCATCTCTCATTTGTATTAAATATAAAAAGAAATTAAAATACTCTCTTTTTGTTTTTTTAAAAGAGGTTTAATTTCCTCACTTTAAATATAAATAAATAAAGAAAATCTCAACCCCCGCCCCTCCCCCTTTTCCCCCCATGTATTAGTTACATAAAATAATAATAATAATAATAAAAGTTTATAAAGAAAAGAGTCAAAATGGGTTGCGGCTGGGATTGAATTAGAAATATGCAACAATTAAGTTTTATTTGAGAAATTAATGATTGAAATTGAAGAGGTGACGTTGGGATTAGTCAATAAACAGGGCTATAAGCATTGTACGTCTTTTTTTGTATAAACAAGGTGTACAATTGTGTCAATTGGGATAAGTTATTTATTTATATATAACCGATGATTTCAGAATAGTTCTACAAGTTATTATTAATCTACAATTACCATCACAACAGGTGGATCCAAACCGCGTTAGATAGATTTTTTTTTCAAAAAGATACAATTTATTGAACGCCTCATAATTGGGATAAAATATATGTATATATTTACATATATACAAGAACAATTTGAAAAAGAAAAAAGAATTCCAATGTGAATCTCCCAAAATTAGAAGACAGAATTAATAACAAGAGCACATAAGTAACATAACATAGGGCATGTGATGGGGGTGTGAATGTCCATTTCTTTCAAGTCATCTAGTGATAGTGCATTGGGATCAATGCTGAGTTCGATTAGGAATTTTTTAGATCGAGTAGCTGCAAAAATATCGAACACTTTGCAATATTAGAAAGTATATGAATGAAAAAAAAAAAACTCATACCTCTCGTGACAAAATAATGAAAGTATATTCCATAGTTACAGTAAATGAGACGTAATTTACGGCTTACAACATCATCCGAACTATGTTCTATTGGTAATAAAGAATAAAAAGGACGTGTTTTTCTATATTAACATTAACGGAAGAAAAAATGATTTTTATATAGACATGTCAAATACATTTTAATCAGAGAGAGAGAGAGAGAATGTAAAAGGAATGTCTATTGATGCTCTAGAAGTGCTTGTTAACAACTAAACATGTTTTAAAATATGGCCGATATGAATATTTATTGATCTTTGTACACATTGATAAATGATGCATATCTATTATTAATATGCAATGAGTTTAATAAGTAACATCATTATTTTTAGTGATTTGTTGTATTTTTAAAAATGGATTTTATTGATCCGTTGTATTTTATGAATGAATGTATAAGAAGGGCCACGGTGGGAGTGATTTGCAGTGCGGCTAAAAAAATAGATATATTTTCGTTAGGGAGGGAGTTGCACTCAGCGTGGTGCGATTATTATTAGACCTTTTGCCCTCTTTGTCAAAAAAATAAATGTAGAATTACTTCTGTATTTAATTTAATTTAAAGGCTGTAAATCACAGTCAAATTTGATAACGGCTTTAGTGTCAACGGAGACAAATTGCATAACATTCTCAGAAAGAAGCACGCCTCATAAAGTTGAAGTGTAGATTCAGAATTTTAATTACTTCAACAGTTCAACCCCAGATATTCTATTAAAAGTTATCTTGAGTGACTTTATTTTCGAAACATTTTGTTTTCAGTTGATTTCAATACACAATACAGAAAATAAAATAATGTGGCCTGGCCTCCAAATTTCTGTAACAATTTTAGAATTGAGCATAATATAAATTAATTTATATATATATATATATATATATTCAAGCATCAAAATCCTTACACCTCTTTTTATTGAGATGAACATACATGATGATATAAAGTAAGTAAGTCACACACCAAAAACAACAAGACACTAACCATCTAATTCTCTAATCCCACACCATCCATCTGTCACCGGAATTTCCCCTTCCAGCAACCTAAAAAACGCATAAAATCACGTTCTGCGTTTGCCCGACTTGGCTCGACGCCGAGTCTTGTTAGGTTTACCAAAAGCAGTACAGAATCCGCAAGTAGAGAATTTCGGAGACGGAGGCTCAATCGCCGGCGAAACCTTGCCGGTACGGAAACCGCGACCTCCTCCGTTGGATCG
Organism: Lonicera japonica; assembly: GCA_021464415.1. NCBI lineage: Eukaryota > Viridiplantae > Streptophyta > Magnoliopsida > Dipsacales > Caprifoliaceae > Lonicera > Lonicera japonica. The sequence goes on along the minus strand of CM038467.1, from coordinate 5,440,223 downwards.
GCTGCGCTGAATGGTGTCGATTGATCCAACGGGAGCGGGTGTGGAAAGCTTGACCTCCTCATCTTTGACTCGTTCTTGTTCATCTGCTGGTGGTGGTGGTGGTTGAATTTGAATTTTGTCGGTTTCTTCTTTTTGGTCGGCCTGGGCCTGAGCTTGAGCTTGATTCATTACCTCTGAGAGAAATTTATCATCCCAAATAAGACCTGATGAGCCTTGCCTCCTAAATGATACTGCGGATCTCTGTAATCCTTCCATTTATCTCTCTCTCTCTCTCTAGATCTTTCTTTCTGTGGAGCAAATATGAATTCGATCCCTTCGTCTTGAATCTTGATTTAGACATTTGTCGACAGTATATAGTAGTCCTTTACGGGCCGGGGCTTTTTTCCTTTTCTTTTGTGTATATTTACTAACAGGCTTATCTTTTCAGTCCTGGGCTTATCTTTACAATTTCGGGCCCGTAGGAAAAAGTGAATTGTATGTGTATATATATTTCACTGCATCGACGTAAGATCAAGTAGTTTAACTTTTACTTATAATTTTATTTTATTTTCAGATTTATAATTTATAAATTTAATTGTTGGATTAGTTATTTTTATTATACTTATTAAGAATACAAATTTTCAAATCAATCAAATATTTGTAACTACTTAATCGATATGCTTAATTTTTACAAGGTTTGTAATTTATTATATAAATGATTATAATGAAGCACTTTTATAACTTTGATTTATTTAATTATTTACACGCATCTATGATATATAATAATGATTTAATCTAATCAATAAATTGATGAACTATAAAGTTGAGACAAAGTTATTGATAGGTATAAAACAAACTAAAACACCCAATATAAGTTGAACCTTTCCCATTTTTATATATACAATACACAATAATAATTTCACAATACAATTTCTTCTTCTTTTTTTTTTCTATCATACAAACTATAAATCCAAAACTATCGCAATAAGAACGGCTATACAATTACCACAATGAAGATGGACCAACACCAATATGAACAACTATATTCGTGTAGTTTGAATTGCAAAAGTAGGAAGGATGTAGATGGACTATAAGACCAATGCCAAAAACAAAAGATGCTGAGTGGTGAAAATTTTTTTTATTTCACATATACTAATATAAATGATATAGGGATAAATCTAGGTTCGAATTTCAAACCATGAGAATGGAAAATAAGTAAGAATGCTTTATTAATGTAATCTATGATTTGTCAAGTAATTTTACTAACAGAAAAACAAAATAAAAAAGATTACTACCAATATTTTAAAAGCTATAATAAGACAAATTTATTATAACACAAATCCAAATCTAAACCCAATCCTCTAATATGCATAATTAACAAACACAGATTATAATATCAGCATCAAAAACTAATAAGCCGGTAGAAAATAAAATACAGCCTCATTTTAATCAATTGATTTGTTAACCAGTAGGAAATTTGGGACCCCCCAACAATAATTGTCCTCAAAAAAATTATATATATATATATATATAGAAAGACCTCAAAACTTTTTAGTCAATTCATTATTGGCCTTTTGAATGTAGCAAGAGATAGAAAAGTCTAACCGGCATAATTAAGCACCGTTTCCTTAATGTCAATGTTATTATCATCATATTATTATCAACCTCATCATAATAAACCCCACTATATATAGAAAGAGAGAGACATACATCCATAATATTTTATTTGTCTTAAATTAATACTTTTATTTTAATTTTATTAATTAATTGAAAATAATAAGCTTACAAAATCTCTCTAAGTATTATATCATTAATAGTTAGGAGTTTGAGTTGCTTTGTATTATGAAAACTGAGTTGATATTACAAGCTTACAAAATCTCTCTAACTATTATATCATCACAAGGTTACAGTAAAAGTATTACTAGGCCAAATGAGTTCTCGACTCTCTATATTATGAGCTCTGACGTGTGGTTTTTAGCTTTATCTCTGTCTTTCTTATGATAAAAGCTTGGTTGCTCAAATATTTCTTAATAGCTCACAGTTTGCCTCTTGATTGTTCTTGGTCGTTAAGGGGAGTAAATGATTTTCCTACATATATGATATAGAGGAAATGTGTTGAGATAATTCTGTGGAGCAGGTCCAAGGCCATCACTCGTCTCCACTAATTCTGACGTTACTTCTCTATGGATCTTGTGCATTAAATGTAATTGTTATGCATTTAATGAAGTTGATGAAAGTTATGTGCTTGTTGCAGGGTATGCGACAGTCTCCCATACTTCTGCTAACGCTATGATAAAGTGGTTAGGCGTTGTCGACATCAGCTCGTTTGATGAGTAAAAAAACACTATTTTATGCCATCAAATGAAATATCGCATTTCGAGAATGATTTAAAATTCTAACCAATTAAACCCTTAAGCCGGAAAGAGCATAATTTTCTAAATCATTTTGTAGGACCAATATGAAACCACAAAAACATACACTCTTCTTATATGTTAGATTGCATTTATCGCACGAAGTAATGCAAAATTAAAGAAAAAAAATTTTTATGTTTCAAATTAAAATTTTAATTTACTTTTATACTTTTTGATAACATACTACTTTTCATAATACCAAAACATTAATAGTTTTGCTGATGCCATAGTTTTGATATATATATATATATATATATTCAAAAAAATATACTATTCGTTTGAGGGTGTATTGGACTGGGCTGAATTCAGTAAGAGCTCAAATAATGCCTACGAGCGCAAATCCTAGTTTGGGGCTCATATTTGTTGGGCTCGACCCACCGGCACGCGGTGATGATAAAAATCGAGCATAAATTTAACCTGCTCATGAATTAACCGCATTAAACTAATAAACATTTATAATAATTATTTATTATTTATCAACGAAATTATTTTCACTAATAGAAAGTTTGTAATTTCAATTTTAGCGGTTTGTTATGAAACATTTGCCGCCAGCAGCACGATCTTCTCACTCAAATCTATCGGCTTCCTTGGTTCGTTTACAGTTCCCATATTGGTTAGGTATTTGTTATGTCAATAGCTCATAGTTGTCATTTTTTTTCCCTTCAAACAAATTTCCAATCTATCTATAAAGCGTTATATTGACAGAAATTATTATACACTGTTTCACATGTAATTGTGTTCAATCACTTCCGCAATTAGCCATGTGTAGTGGTTTTACACATTTATGTAGCTCAACGCGTTTGATGAAATGCTTCTGTGGTTGCAGCTTTTTGACGGAGCTGTTACTTTGAATCTGAGGAAGAGATGTATGGGAAAAAGGCGAGTGAATTAGTCAAAGAATTTGCAAGCAGTGAACCTGGGCAACTTGCGGCTTTTAATGTAAGTCTACTTACTGTCTCTTTTAATCTGTCCCTCTATACCAAATTCATAGCATTTTTAACCGATTCTGAGTAGTGATTTCATATGCACAGAGATCTACCAAACAATTGCTCAGACGCGCTAGAGATTTTCCTTTTGTAGTGAGTGCACTAGTTAAAAGGTTCAGTTTTCATGGTAGTTAGGGTTTCAGGTTTTTAATCAAATTGGGGAAAGAAATTAAGAAACCTTTCCTTAATTTGTTTCATAGAACTCTTTTCCCAATCACGATGTGTTTGTTAAACTAGAATTTCTTCGGAATTAAGATGCCCATGTGTGATCTCTCCATATGCAAATAGTTATTGTTGTGAAAACAAAGAACTAGGGCTGATATTGATTAGGCTTAAAGTGGATCAGTAGGTTTTTAGGATTCCCAATGTTTTTGCTGATTTGAAAAAGGCCTTGTTCTTTGGAAGGTCTATATTGGGTTTGTGGCTGCATAGTTTGAACCACAATATGTTCGTACCATTGCTTCATTGTAAGATTCTGCTCTGCTTTTTGCCTCTTCCATGATATGTTCGGTCGAGTTATAATAATTAACTTCATGCTGGTTTTCTTTTGTGTAGAATGACCTATGTTCTCAAGTAATCGAAGAATGTAACAGTCATCTCCTTCATCTTCAATCCTTGTTGAGGTAACCTTCTTGTTTAGTGTCTCGCTACCAATTTGGCAGTTCAAGCTAAGTACAATCTTAGAATGTTTCTCCTCAACTGGACTTTCATCCTGGGTGATTTTTTATTTTTTTTACAAGCTCGAGCTTCTAAGTTGACCAAAAATTGAGTTTGAGCAGTCCAGTGTTTGGCGCAGCTCATGGTTGTTTACATTCTTATATCTTAATATCTGTAGTGACTAGTAAGATGGCATTGCACTGGCAAGGTGCCTACTCTGAGTAGTATTTTATATTCCCATAATTATTTTGTATGGTGATTGCAGTCTGCATGTTTGCTGTTAAAGTGTGTGTGTGAACACACATTTGTATGATGACAATTGCAATTCCATGTTTAAGTTTTATCATGCTTTCATACATGGCTCATTGAACCTGAATTTTTATAGGAGAATGCAAGAAGAGCCAGACAACCAGAACAATAAAAATGCTGATCACTTTGGAGCCCTCATCCACCACCTGTCCTTGGTCCGCAACAAGCGTTGTCTTATGGCCTATGTGTAATTATCTACAATTTTCCCACATTTCCTATTTTCTGTGAGTACACTTTTATCAACTTAAGCTTTTTCCTCACATCATGCTCAACAGCATCTGCGTTTTGTCATTTCTTGATTTTATAGGTACAACCGCGCAGAAGTTATTCAAAGTTTGGGATGGACTGTTGAGCGCGTTCTCCCTGAAGAAATTGAAGAAAAGCTCAGCCTATCAGAGAAAGAGTATTTCAAGAATCACTCTGCAACTTTACAATCATATACCTCAGAATTGGATCTCGATTTAGCTGTGGTATTTTCGCTTTCTCAGTCATGTACTCTCAAGTCTCATGCGTATAAAGTTTCTGCGATTTTTGAAGGGTCGTATATGTGTTTATATATAACAAATATGCTCTTAATGCTGTAATTCTCACGTGTTTCCAGGATATGGTGCCACCAAAAGATCCCTACATCAAGGTGAGGGTCCTTGATGAGATAGGTAATGTTGTGCTCAGTGATCAATTGGCCAACCTCGCTCGCCATGCAATTCTCTTTCTTAGACGAACTGATGCAGAACAGTATATCTCTCAGGTGGTCAAGTTTTCTACTAATAGTTTTTAGACTAAATTCTAATGTGTTGATTTGTTATAGTCCTGAACATTTCTATTCTTTTTATGGTCAACAGGGGTTAATGGAAGAGCTAACGGGCTGATGTTTTTCAGTAGAGAAAGATGATGTATTCTCAGATGTTGTATCAAAATGACCCCGAGAACTTTCAGCTCAAAGGTCCGAGATTTATGGTTGATACGCAAAGTTATAGATTAGCAAGTGAGTTTTAACAGGTAATTGACATGTCTTATATGATATGACATGCTCAAATTTCATTTTCTTTCCTTGTTGGTCCCAAATAATAGGACGTGATGTGATTTATCCTTATACCGGTCCCTATGCATTCAGAACCCAAGAGGGTCTATTAATTGATATTCTTCCGAATTGCATATAAGAATTCTTACTATTACTATTCTCTCTCGTCTTAAAATTGGAAAGAGTTTCAAATGAAACTAATAACTTTGTCATATATAGGGGTAGGAACCACAACTAGATTGGTACGAAGAATTCATTACTTCGTTTGCGTAGCCTTTTCATGTAATAGCTAATATAATTTGTATTAGGTTTCTTGGTTGAGCTGCATTGCTAATATTGAGTCAAAAAAAAAACTGTATACATGTATCTAGTCGATGGACAAACAAAATAATCTACATGCGGAACAATGGTAAAAAATTTGATTTTACAAAAGGTGATGCAATTGCCACTCAAAAGAATAACGCGAAAAAAAAAATAACTCTGGCCTGCAATCAAAGCACCTAGTGCTCACATATTCTGAAGAGAAGAGCCCAGATTTGGGTGAAGAAGCAATCCTTTAATTGGGAAATTTTGCAATTGCTTCCCTTTTACTGATGAACAACCTTCTATCCAAAACCATTCCCATCTACCCTTATCCACAACCTCCCTCCAAACCAACATTCCTGAACCAATATCCCTATACAAGCACATTATGCCATCAATACCCACACATTTAGTACTACCCCAATTTCCCTTCCCCTTTAAAAATCTCACTCTTAGTTCAAATGGGACCTTCTCAATTATATCCCACCTTTCTCCCTCGCCCAATTCCCATATGCAAGCGTCCCCGTTGACAGTGCCGCCGACAAGTGTCAGCTTCCCATTCCGCGGCACAATTGCCGCAAATTCAAGCCTATCTGCCATTGGCACATTCAATTCACTCCAATTGTTTGTGCCAATCTCAAATCCCATTACACTATAGGCCCGGGCCGAGGTCATCCAATATAGGACCCCATTAGAATACACACTCTCATTGGGGGTCCACACCGTTAGCCTCACTGAGAACTCCACTGGCATTGATCCGATGATTGTCCACGTGTCACTTTTCGAGTCGTACATTTCCAATGTGGGTTCATACATGGCACCTCCACGTGAAGCCTCAGACATCCCTCCAGCAACATACACCCGAAAATTAGGTGAGGCAACTTGATGGGTCGGGTCTAGCTCTATAAGACCCACGGCTGGGTTGGTCCGGGCAATGTTTAGCATTGGGAGGCGCCTGAATTGGGTGGTGAAGGGGTTGCATACCGCTAATTGGAGGGCAGTTGTGGTGGTGGTGGGTCTGAAGAGTATGAGCCCACCAATTGTAGCCAAGGGTCTAGCGGGGTTGGGTCCTAACCCGAGCGGGAGGGTATGCCAACTATTGTCTATTGGGTTGTGAGCGTAGTAAGAGAGGGTGCCTCCGCGAGCTGGCAACGCAATTAACCAGGCAGGGTGGTTGCGCCGCGTATCCGGTGGGGCCAAGTAATTGGCACACTTGTGCCAGTGCCGGCAGGCTGACATGGCACGTGCCAAGGAGTCTGGGGAGAGGAAGGAGAAAATGTTGGCTAGGAGATCGAAAGGAAGGTTGTTCCACATAGTAGAAACTTTGTTAAAGGTTCTTGAACCAAAAGACCATTCAGAGTGGATACATGTATATATATATAGGTGTGTATGTATATACAGCACAGGCGTACTTTAGGTGTTGGATGGAAGCAAATAATTGGAGGTGAATTATTTTGGTTCGGGGGCGGGAAGGGAATTTTTTGCATAGGGATGCGTGAGTCGTGACGCAGGAAAACTAAATCTGGTGCACATGTGACTGTCAGTTTTTGTTGTTTGTTAATTGAAGGGTAAGATGGATGGTTACTGGAATAAGGCAAAGGGCAAGAGAAATGAATAAAATCTGTACTAAAACTCCTTGATGTCTGCATCGCTCTTTTGTCCACTTTCTTTTCTTTTTCATTTTTTCAAGGGCCTTTTACTTGTGATCATTAAATTCTTAGTAGGTCCCAAAATCACATTGAGAGGTTGTGATGAATCGCCATCATGATCATCTCCCACTTGTATGTATATTATAGGTAGGGGGGGGATGTTAGCATTCCCACAATTATTTAATAACACTACTATTAGAAAAAAATATTATTTTCATACCACTTGTTTTAATTTAACTCAAAAGTTAATTAACTCACTAATTATATAATTATCTCTTATTTATCTAGTAATAAATTTTGGTTGCACCAAAATAACAAACAAAACCTCTATTAATGCAAAATTCTAAATTTGAGGAGAATGATATAAACAAAAATTTTCATTGATGCAAAACTCGAAATTTAAGAATAATGGTAGAAAAAAGAGAAACTTTGAACTAAGAAAAGGAAAATAAGTAAGAAAAAGTTAATAAAAGAGAGACATTTTTATTTTGTTTCGTTGTTTATATTATTTTCATAACATATAAACAAAAAAACACAATTTTATGTTTGAAGCACGAAGAAGGTTTACTCAGTTCTTCGTAACTGAGTTGCAGGCTTGTACATTCGGCTGCTCTCAATCGAGTATGAAATTCCATAAAATTTCATGCTCTTGGGACCTTCATTCGGTTGAGAGCGATCGAGTGTTGCTATATTATGCTCGGCTGTGAGCAGTCGAGTGACACTAATCACAATCGGTTGCTCTGAACCGAATGAAGGTCTCGAGAGTATGGCATTTTATGGAATTTCATACTTAGTAGAGAGCAACCGAGTGTACAAACCTGTAACTCGGTTATGGAGAACCGAATAAACCTTCTCCGTGCTTCAAACATAAAATTGTGTTTTTTATTTATATATTTGATATGTATGTTATGAAAATAATATAAATAATGTAATAAAATAAAAACATGCATGTCTCTCTTTCGTTAACTCTTTCTTACTTGTTTTCTTTTCCTTATTTCAAAATTAAGTGATTATGTAGTTTTTCTTGTTTGGGAAGATGGTGGAGAAATTTTAGGATTAGTTTAGTGGGAGTGGTAAGTATAACATGTGAGTGTTTTTAAGATGAAAGTGTAAAAATGGGCGTGTTAGTAAGAATGAGAGTGTTATCAAGTGATTGTGGGGTGCCAACATCACCACCTATTATAAGGGAAGGAAATGGTCACATCACACAATTATTTAATTAATGGCTTAGATTTGTTCTAAAATATACACATAAAGTGTTAACTTTTGGATGTGAATTTTTTTTCTAAAAACATCACATCATCACACTAATGGCCAAGATTTATTTACAAATAATACAAAAAATTTGAACCTTTAGATATACTTTTAAGATATCAAATAAAAAGTCAACATTTTTTTATCTCTCTAATATTCTACCAATCTACTATCTCCCCACTTTTCTCTCTCATTAATTTTTTTTTAAAAAATAAAAAAAACTTTAAATACAAAAACTAAAAATTATTAAAATATTCATCTTTAAAATTTATTAATCCATACCTATAAAATAAAATTCATATCTATTATAACCCACTTTTCTCTCTTTAAAAATATTTATTCTTCATATACTTATATTTAAATCTAATTCTTCCTTTAGTTTAAAAATATAAAAAAGATATATGTTTTTATTTAATCTTTTACAAACTTAAATAGTTTGTTTTATTTTATTTAAAAAATAATATATTACTTTTATAAACCAATGTTACTACCAATGGTATCATATATTTACAATTAAAATTTAAAACACATTACTTTTGTAAATCAGGGTTATTACTAATGGTGCCATCTATTTATAATTAAAATTTTATAAATTTATAACGTCGGTGTAACAATAATGGGATATTAATTTTTGTATATATTGGTGAATAATTATTAACCTAACCCGACCTTAATGAATTGGTAAAACATGTTTGAATTTAAGTATATCATAAACGAAGGCACTTCGAGTTTTTCAATTAAAAACCACCTCAATTTAGTCGGATCAAATATCTCCTCCCCTCATCCCTGTGCTTGACAATTATATAGGTTGTGTATACAGTTTTCTTAAAATATGTTTTGGATTGCACACTATTTAAGTATTATGTATTTTTTGCTCAATATAATTGTTAATTTTTGTTTACGTTGCCATGTCGTTCGGCACGGGCAATACCTAGTATATTTCTATTACGCAGTGTTAAATAATACTTTATCTATCTCCGATTAATTCTTTCTTATAAAATAAAAATAAAAATCAGGGTTCCAAATTTCATCATAATTTAACTATAGACATTTCAAATTTTTGTTATTAAAAATTAGTAGACTTAGCCACTTAGGGGGTTTGTTTATTTTGCCTCTTAATGTTTAATAGGAGAGTTACAAGCATTAAGATGTGCAATAAATTGTTTGTTTTTTTAAATCATTAAGAGATTAATTGTTATTTTTTTTAATGATTAAGCATTTATCATTAAGAGACATTAATTTTGTTAAATGTTTAATGTTAAATTTAAGCTATTATTTATACAAACAATTAATATTCAAAACCTTATTTATAATAAAAAAATAGAACTTAGATGCAACATTCAACACTTAACATTCAATAATTAAATGTTAAAAAAATAAATAGTATTAATATCTAACCCCATATATAACCATTAATATGACGTTTAATTTAGGAAATAATATTATATATATGATCTTTGATTGTATTAGACGGTACTAATATCTAATCCCACATATAAGACTTGAAAGTAGAAAAAGAGTTTTGTGATTGGTGTATTGATATTGGTATAAAGGTACCCCTATTTATAGGTGTATACAATACAATGAAAAATAATATAATATTTTAACACTCTGCCTTAAGTTGATGCATAAATATCGAACATGCCCAACTTGTTGATTAGTCTGAAAAATGTTATGTTGGAAACAGCTCTAGTAAATACATTAGCCAGTTGATTTTTCGAACGTTTATGAGGTATAGTAATTACTTTTTTTTTTTGTTTTTTTTAATAAAGAATTTATCCACTTTCACATGTTTTGTTCATCACGTTGAACTAGATTTTGAGCGATATTACATGTTGCTTTGTTATCACAAAGTAACACCATAGATCATCTCGGTGGATAACCTAAATTTGTCAATAGTAACTTTAATCATAATAACTTTAGACGACCATTGCCATTCTTCGATATTCAGCCTCAGCGCTCGATCAAGATACGACATTCTGTTTCTTGGTTTTTCAGCTAACTAGATTCCACCAACAAACGTAAAATATCCTTATGTGGACTTTCTGTCATTTACATTTTCGGTCCAATTAGCATCATTGTATCTTTTAACTTTCAAAAAGTCACTGTTCTTCATAGACAAAATTCCATTTTCCTAGAGATCCCTTTAGATAACTAATGTTTTTCATATAAGTCTTCATATGTTTTTTTCCAGGATTATGCATGAACTGACTCACTATACTCGATGCATACGAAATGTTAGGTTTGGTATGTGCTAAATACATCAGCCTTTCCACCAATCTCTGATAGCGCCCTTTACCGACTAGTATTTGATCAGTTTTAATTTTCAACTTTAAATCTTCTTCTTTTAGTGTTTTTGATGACTGAAAAGTAGACATTCAAGTCTCACATAGCAAATCTAGTGCATATTTTATTTGAGATAAAAAGATGCCTTTTTAAGACCCAGGCATTTCGATTCCCAAAAAATACTACAGTTCACCAAGATCTTTCATCTCAAACTCTTGAGATAAATATTTCTTTGGTGTTTCTCGTTCTTGTGGGTCATTCTTGGTAACCACCATGTTATCAACATAAATGATGTGTGTTGTGATCTTCTCATTGCACTTTTTTTAAAAACAATGTATGATTGGAATTGCACTGTTTGTAACTAAATTTCCTCATTGACCTAGTGAATCTTTCGAACCAAGCTCTTGGAGATTGTTTTAAATCATACATGGAGTTTGTCAATTTGCATATCTTATTTCTTTGTTCCACAGGAACATTATACCCCGATGAAAATTTTATGTATATCTCATTTTAAAAATTCTCATGCAAGAATGCATTATTTATATTAAATTGTTTTAGTGGCATGTCCAGATTTGTTGTTAACGAAAGCAAGACACGCATTGTGTTAATTTTTGCCACTGGTGCAAATGTTTTCAGATAGTCGATTCCATGTGTCTGAGTGTAGCCTTTTACTATTGTGAACACCTCATTTTACGAATCCCACAAGAATCCCGAACTCCAGAAAAACAAACACGCATGCATTCACGAGCATTCTTAAATGCACATGTACTTTATTCATGTGATACAGGTCAAAGAAGAAATCTAAAAGAACTCCCGGATGAGAAATTACAAAATTATCGAAATGTGCTGGAACCGAAAACCGTCAAAAATCTTGAAAACTTATGAAAGGAGAGTTACACATTTCTGATCATCCTCAAACTTTGAGAATTGTTAAACATTACCATGAGGAGTAGCATATTCGAAAATCAACTTGATCTGACGATTGGATCTCCGAAAATTCAGAAACCCGTGAGTTTGTTTCAGGTGATCAAATGGAGGCATTCTCAAAGTTAAAATAATTTGAAGTTTGGTCAGTAGATAGGTCTTATTGTGGGGGAGAACATATTCAAAGTTCAGCTTTGTTGGACATGGGATCCTCAAGAATCAATTTGTCTATCGTGCAATTCTAGTCGAAATGTCCTTTGTAGCAAATTAAAATAAATATAGGCCTTCCCGTATTTTGATCGACCTCCAATTTGGACACAAGCTAGAAAACATTTTGAGGGAAAACATATCCAAAATTCAGCATAATCTAACGGCTAAAAGTTCAGTTGTCGAGGTTGTTGTACGCAAGTACGTTTCCTATGCGGGAATAAACTTTTTGTATTAATCCGATGAGACTGAGTCCTTCCTGAACTGATCGTATTCAAATTTTTACAAGGTATAAAAGACTTATATTGGCAATACATATCCAAAAATCAGCATGATCTAACGGTTAGAACTTGACTTTTTATGCAAACAAGTGATCTTGTCTACAACGAGTACCTTTTCTACGCCCAAACAAACTCTTCGTACCAATCAGAACAAAAGGAGACCTTCCCGAATTCTGATCGACTTGAAATTTTTACACAATCTAGAAGACTTTCTATTCCCAACACATATCCAAAAATCAGGATGATCCAACGGTAGGAAGGCTTTGCGATAAGTTCCAAGAGTCTTGGTTGCAATCTCTTTTCTTGCTCTCAAAGTATTTTTTCAACTATAAATAGACCCCTCCCTCCATTCATATTTTTCATCAACAATAAAGAGGATTTCGTGGTACACACCAAGAGATCCTTATTCTCTCCCTCCAAGGAGGCTCAGGTATAATTTTCCCTCTTCTTTTATTTATTCGTCAGTTTTATAATTCATACTCTTATATGCATAATTTCTATCACTCAATAGCTTTTCAAAACCCTTTTTCAGATTGTTTTCAAAACCAAAGGCGTATAATAAACCCTAATCCAATTTCAAAATAGTATTATTACTTTCTTACTTTTTCAAAAGCCCGAATTAGCGGTATTGTTATACGAAGGAATCGATAATCGCTATATATCCAATCTAACTCATAGATTATGGTGTGTATGTGATAAATACTCGATTATGAAAGCACTATTATCATTTATACCGGTTTAATTAATAGACTTTGATATACGATCGGTCAAATCGCCTCATATAATATCGAATGTAAGATTTCACATCGAAATAGTTTTCGAAAAGCCCAATACTTTACAAAATCACTTGTTTCATTGCATCTATTATTGTCAAACTTTCCTTTTCAAATTACACACACACATTTATTTTCAAAATCATGGATGAATTAGAAAATACATTGTTTTCATCCTAATCTCCAAATCTCGATTTTTAAAGCAAGCACGAAAAGCTGTAAAGTAATAGCAATAGCATGCAAGAATTGAATTATAACACACGCATATCCTACTCAACAGATCGAAAGGGCAAATTAGGTGCCTAACACCTTCCCGATTCATAACTTAATCTTCGAACCTTCGAATCAACTGGTTTCACATATATTGTGTATAAGAGGATATTTAGTCCATAAATACGTCTCTTTTACACAATTTTTTTTTGTTTATTTAGTAAAACAAACTGGCGATTCTTATTTTTTAAAAAATCGATTTTCAAAGCAATAACAGAATTGTTGCCCACGAGGACCCCCGGGCGTTGAGAACGCGGGTTCTCACAACTACTAGTCTAACTTTATATTTTTCGATAGTTCCATCCGCCTTATATTTCATTATATACATTTATTTACAACCAACACATCTTTTTTCTAGTGGCAACTCAATTATATCCCATGTGCGATTCTTCTTTAAGGATCTCATCTTCTTGTCCATAACTGTTTTCCAAGTTGGATCGTTCAAGGCTTCCTGCACACTGTTAAGAATAGATACAGAGTATAACTGATTTATAAATGATTTATTCGATTTAGAGAATATATCATAAGACACATAGTTACTCATAAGATATTTGATTTTATTAGTAAGATTATGTTCATATGCTGGTTTAGAAATACCTCTATTGTTTTAAGGATGGAGTTGTTTTCTAGAAGTTTCAGAAGAACTTATCTGATATTCAGACGTAAACGTGTCAGAAAGAGACGATTGGTTATTTATGTCAAATGGAGGTAATGGTAAGCTTGGACTTGGCAAACTTGATAGTGGCGATCTAGGCAATTAGTCATTAGTCCAAGTCGGCAGTGATCTCGGTTTTGACGTTTATGGCGAACTCGTGTGAGCTTAAAATTGGCAGTGGCCTTGACCTGAATTAGCTTGTCGCCATTATTACAAGCAAGAGTCTAAACTTCACTATAGTGTTTCTCCTGATGTTCAGTCTGTTGAAACTACATATCTTTTTCATGAAACACGATATCCTTGGTTATGTACATTTTTTGTGACGGAGGATGATAATAACGATACCCTTTTTTATTAGATGCGTAGCCCACAAATACACACTTAAGTGCACGAGATTCAAACTTGTTTCAGTGCTCTTTGAGTAAGTGACCAAATGCAATACAATCAAATATTCTTTGAGACAAATTTAATTCTTTAGGAGCCGAGATTGCTTTATGAAGAACATCGAATGGCGTTTGAAAGTTAAGAATTGCTAATGGAACATGATTCATTAAATATGCGGTAAAGAAGATAGCTTCACCTCAATAAGGCACCGGAGCATTAGCCCCAAATAATAATGCTCGAACTATTTCTAACAATGGCAATTCTTCCTTTTTGTAATCTCATTTTATTAAGGTGTATATGGGCAGGTAGTTTGGGGGACAATCCCATGACGTGTAAAATAGTCCTGTAAAGTGGTAGCCATATATTCACCTCGATTATCGTTTCGAAATACCTGGATCGTAGCATTATATTGTGTACTAATCTGTTTATAAAATTGTTGAAATAAAGAACTAACTTCACTCTTAGACTTCATAGGATATATTCACGTCATTCTAATGCAATCATAAATAAAAGTGATAAACCAACGGAAACCACTCAAAGAATTATTAGGAGATGGGCTCCAGACATCAGAGTGAATTAATATAAAAGAAACTGAGCATTTATTTAATGATAATAAAAAAAAAGTACGATGACTCTTTGCCAGTTCACATATTTCACACTAAAAAACAAAAATATCGACATTCTTAAAAAGTTTATGAAATAACTTCTTTAAGTAGTTAAACGACGCATGACTCAAACGACAATGCAACAACCAAATTTCATCTTTAACTTTTTCTTCTCGGGTAGTACTAATTTGTAGGGCCCGTTGTAACTAGTTTGTGCTTTTCACTTCCAGGTCCAAGTAATTCAATTTTTTCCGCCTAATCCCATAACCAATCTTCTGTCTTGTCTGGATATTCTTAAAAACACAATAAGTAGGCCAAAAAATAATAACACAATTTAAAGTATTGATAATTTGAGTGATAGACATTAAATTGTAATTGAGTGAGGGAACTATAAGCACATAGTTTAAATTCAAGGAATCGGATAAATCAACTGTCCTTTCACCGATAACAATAATTGGATCACCATTAATTGTGGAAATTAAATTATTGGATGAGGGGGTAAAAGTAGTAACATGTCTATAATCAAATGTCATATGATCGGTAGCCTTAGAATCAATTATCCATGTATTATTTAAAACACATGCAGAATTTAAAACCTTACTAGGTATCTCAGCAGCGGTAAGTAATCCAGAGGCCTTTTTCCCATCACATTCATTCTTATGATTGGAATGACGATCCCGAGAATAATCCTACCAGTTCGAATAGCTAATTACTTGATAGCATCCTTTTTTAGAATGTCTGATTTGTCCACATATCGAACAAAGAGGATATTAAGACTTGCTTCCCTGATCATTTGATTGCGAGTCACGAGATTGGTTTGTTTGATTTTATCAATTCTAGTTCTTTTGGAGCTGATCTTGGTTGTTCTGTGAGATACGGTTGCGAACTACTATAGCTGCATCATCGATATTAGCAATGTCACTGTTTATAGTTTTTCGCCTGACGTTTTCTCGACGAACCAGTGCATATGTTTCTTTTAACTCTGGAATATGATATTTCTGTAAGATTTCACAATGGATTTGTTCAAGTTCGTTGTCTAACCCAGCAAGAAATATGTGAACTTGCAACGCTGAATTGACTTTCTGTAAGATTCAATATTATTCGGACTTTCCATGACCACTTTATCACGATGATCCAATTCACTAAAAATTTCTGTAAGTTCCCCATAATACTCAAAGAGAGATCAGCCATTTTGTTTAGTTGTAAATGTCTTTTGATTCAAGGTAAAAACTTGTAACTTGTCAGCCCTATCATAAAAGGCTTTAAATAGAGACTTCTAAATTTCTCGTGCAGTAGGAACCCGAATATATTGCTTCATAATCTACAGTTTCATGGACATCAAAAGCCACATTTTCACCCTCTAATTGTTTGAATAAAATGCTTTATACTCTGGAGTTCTTTCTGTCGGAATCAAAGTTGTACCGCGAATAAACGAGAATTTTTGTTTTTCCGCAATGTGCATCTCTATAAGTTGAGACCACATATCATAATTAGTTTCATCTAACGTAACTCCGATATTGAATATAGAACTTTCAGTCGGAACAATGATTAGGGATGAGTCCTTCCTTAATGATTCAGTAATTTGAGTCGGGCCAATAGCCATCATGTAGTGTTATGATTAATTGAAAATATAAGCAAATTCTGGAAAAACAGAGGCTAGATTTAAGATCAGGACGATCAAAAACCTTAAGAACCAATCTAACCTCGTCAAGAATGGTCAAAAAACTATAAAACCAGTCATAAAAGCTTGTGGAAATCAGTTTAAATAGACTGTCTGACTAACGACGGCAGCGGGTTGATTAATGGTGTCAAGTAACAGAGTAATGGCGCATGAGCAGCGCGTGAATCGGCGGTGGCGAAGCAAGCTGAAACAGTTCGCGCGTGAGGGCGTGTGCGTTATCTTTTTGAGTCAATTTGTTTTCATTGTGATCATCTTGCTCAGACGATGAGATTGGTTAATCGTTTTGATGATTTTGATGAGATCTGAGTTCGATCGAAGCTTGGTGATTTAGATGGTTTATTTTTTGCTTTGATTTGAATGGTTTGATGGATCGTTTTGATGATCTGGATGAGATATGAGTATGATCTAGATGAGATATAAGTACGATCTAAGCTTGGTGATTTGATGGTTTGCTTCCGGCTTTGATACCAACTTGAAAGTAGAAGAAGAGTTTTGTGATTAGTGTATTGATATTGGTATAAGGGTACCCCTATTTATAGGGGTGTACAATATAATGAGAAATAATATAATATTCTAATAGTAAGCACTAATAGTTACATCAAAGCTTAGAACAATATGATGTAAATGATTAAACTAATAATTGGCAATTGGCTAAGGGGGAAAAAAATTTATATGCTAGCGTTAGGTAGCATTGGACCCATTGTTTGGTGGTATAGTGTTGTTGGTGTCTAGAGGTTCTAAGGCCACTCCAACTATGCACCAAACTTGGCACCATTTTTGCTGCTGCTTACAGTGCCACACCATATTTGGTGTGACGCTGTTCATTCACTGCATCCCCCCTTCTCTTTTTTTTCCGATTTTTATCTTTATTGTTATTTACTTATAAATATCAATTAGGTCATTTTTATACTTCTAATTTAAATTTTTTTGTTTATTTTTTTGAATTAGCAACATTAATAATTTGTTTTATTAAAAAAAATAATTTATTCTAATTCAATTTATGTATAATTTATTGTAATTAATATTTTTAATGTATAATAATAAGGAAAAAAAAATTAGAACATTTAACTTCATAAATTTAAACTTACATTAAAATGAAACACAATTAAAACAAAGCCGAAGTAATGCTACATAGAACTAAAATTAGTGTCGATCAATTCCGAATTTTAATTTTGTGTAATTTTTTAAAATTAAATGTAATGTTTTTTTTTCCAGTAATGTAATGTTTATTTCTATAATAAATATGTTATGTTAATTTAGTGATTTTTAATTTTATAAATTATAATTATTTAAATTATTATAAGTTAATTTATAATAATATCTATAATAAAATAATTAGTACAATATAATAATTTGTATGATTTGAAAAAATAATAGAATAATAAATAGAATATTCTATTTTTGGAAAGAATATACTTTTTTGTGTTATATTTAGTGGTGTTGTTGGAGTTGAAAAAAAATATAGTGTGAAAATGACACTATTTTTGTGCTAAATCAACACCAAAATAATGTTTTGGGTTAGAGTTGCTCTAAGCTGCGTCTTATATAAAACAAAATCGATCAAACCCAACAACACAAAAAACATATAATCATTGTTCATATTCGGTTATGATATTAATTGTTTTTTTTATTGTCTCCAACATTATTAATTTAATAAAAACATATAATTAGTAATTTATGAACTCACGATTTCAAGGGTAATAGCATCCTCTTTGCTATTGTAACAAAAACTTTGCTTTAATATACATTGATATAGTTGTCGAAGTGTTTTGTGTCTACACTTGTTATAGTGGTTGTATTTCTACCCTTTATTATAGTTGTGATGGATTAGACAATTTTGTGTAGATTTAATGTGTAAAAAAAAAAAAAGTTGCCTTTGAAAATTATTGGGCTATGTATAAAAATAAAATAAAAATTTACGCATGCACATAAATAAAGCATGCCTAGTATATATACGCATGTAGAAAATACATCTATGTATATGTAACTGAAAGGTCTCCTATTCGGTTACATTACTAATTTGGTATTTTTCAATTTTGCCATTTGCATTATTTTTTTATTTTTTTTAAAAAAACATGTTATTAATAAGGCTCAAACCGATAATTTTAAGGTTAAAGGTAAGAGTTACCTTTTCAACTATTGATAAAACAATTATTTTATGTTTTATTTTTCTATTTTAAATTATATTTATTCTTTGTATATAAATAATGAGTGCACACGCATATCTATTTTTAGTAGAAAAAAAAAGTGATGATACGTGAGAGAAACAGAAAAAAGGAGACATAGAGACGCGGTCATAGAAACTGTGATTTTCAATTGTATGGTTTTGTTTATAAAATGTGGCGGGAATAGATGTGGCTAAATTTAAGTAATCCAACTATTTGTATCATTTTAGAGCAATACTATGCTTATCTATAAATTTTACCATATATTTTTATTGAGTGTATTAAATAAGTTGCACTTATGTATTATATGAGTTGTACTTTTACAAAACATAATAAGGGTACAATCTATTTAATCTATTTATTAACAATATGTAGTAAGATTGGTAAGTAAGAAAAATATTTTATTATCTCCGCACTCCGCATGATTACCCTCATACAAGGAAAGATACATATTTTTTTTATATGAGATGAGATGATAGATTTGAGTGGCTCTTTACAGGAGGGGGAGCAAAGAGAAATCAGTTCGGGTGATCAAGGTAGAAATTCCATTTTATAATTGCTGGGCCACCTCCCAGATTTGTACAAAGGAAGAAATTAGACTCCTTCAACAATGAGTATGTATGTTATCATATTACAAGTATAGTTATCATACTTGGCCTGGATACCAACCCGGCAAATGGAATTGGGTTAGCGGATCATTGGTCCAACCAGTAAGTAATAGATTGGACTATACAAAAATATACTCCTATTAACTAAAAAAATAATTAAGATTATATGTACAACTACAAAAACAAATATATTTTTCACAACTAATATATGAACACTAACTACCAAGACTTAAACTATAAATTAGAGAGTTTAAAATTTAAAAAATCAAAGTCAAGCAGTAAAAAATAATTATAATATTCAACCGTTGTAGCAAAATCAAAATAAGAATAAACTAGTTTTTTGATTATCAAGCTAAATCATTACTTACTAATTTAATTATTAGTAAATAAGGTTAGGAGTTTAAAATTTAGTAACTGCTCTAAAAAGATACTCATTAACCAAATGTCTTTTGAGTTTCATTTTTGCCTAGGTTACCGGGTTCCTAACAACCCGACCGGTTTAATCCGGTTTGCACTGGGTTAATTGCAGGAACGGTCCAATTGCCAACCCAACTCAATTTAGTAATTGGTTCACCAGTTTGCCTAGTCAACCCATTAGGCCGGACTGGGTCTGATAACTAACGGGTCAACAAAGGAAGAAACTTAACGGGTTACAAGGTTCCATTAAGATGGCGTTGATTAATGTTTTTCGAGTAATGTTTTTTTTTTAGATTTTAATAAGTTCAGTTAATTAACTATTTACCTTAACCAAAAAAAATTAAAAAAATTACACTATTAAGGAGAAGGAAAGCTAAAACATTCTTGTTCTTGTGAAACTCAAACTTAAAAGAGGACAGAAATAGCGCTGGTTTAAGTATGACTCCCGGATTTGTGTCGCTACTTTTCCCACCATTAACAATATCATTTTTTTTTTTTTTGGCTTGGCAACTGCAAGGGATATAAGAGCGCGGGTTTAAACCTTGACCAAAGCAAGAGTGTACGTATTGGATACTTTAAGATGCATTAACAACTATATCATTGAATTATCAATTTCTCCTCCTGCTGATACTCGATCTCAATTATTTTTAAATTAAATGGTATTATTAATTCTCAAACTTGCATTCAAATTCGTAGTCATTAGCATCAACTGCAAACTATCCTGAAAATGTTTTGAAACCTGAAATGGGGTCACATTTCTATCT
Organism: Lonicera japonica; assembly: GCA_021464415.1. NCBI lineage: Eukaryota > Viridiplantae > Streptophyta > Magnoliopsida > Dipsacales > Caprifoliaceae > Lonicera > Lonicera japonica. Next base: position 5,419,634 of record CM038467.1, on the reverse strand, counting down.
CTCCGCTCAGGGCGTATTTTTTCTTCTTTTTTTTTTAAAAAAAAAATTAATAATCATATTTCTTTTTCGTTACATAAGTAATTTTTTAAATTTCAAAACAAAAGCTAAGCTTTATTTATCAAATTATATTGATATTAGTGTCTTTCATTAATTAAAACAAAAAAAACAAAAAAAACAAATTAACGTGAGGCTTTATATGAGAGGGAGAATATATGCTGGCAATTTGTCACCATTGAGGAGAGCAACAAAGTCCAATGCTTTTACGTTACAGATAAAGTGCAATTGAGAAGAATAAATTTCAACTTAAATTAAGTACAAATTTTTAAAAGAAAAAATTGATACAAGCAGTGATTTAATAATATTGTCAAGAATACTAGCAGAGTTATTTATCACTGTTAAGGTTCCGTTTGATAATAATATAGAAAAAGAAAATAAAAATACTTAATTTGGTAAAAAGTTAAAAAATAAGTTGAAGTATGTGATAAAAATGTTTTCTATTTCATACTCATTTTATAAATTATCTGTCCTCCATATGTCATAAATTTTTGTGAAAAAAATTTCTTCATCAACCACCAAAGAAAATTTATCCATTGAAAAAGTTCTAAAATAAGAAGATATCTCACTACATATCTCAACTTATTTTTCAACTTTTTACAAAAATCAATTTTTTTTTTTTTTCATGTTATCAAAAGGAGCCTTAGAGTCGAAAATTTCATAGTTCTGATTTTTGAATAGTTTGACAAAAACACAAAGTCGAATGAAAATTTATATGAATACAAATTAATTTATTTCTTGAGAGGAATAAATACAAACTATCTATCTATGAGCTATATTTTTTAAAACCGACCGTCTGAATTATATATACAGTTGAGGAAGGAGGCCCCGTCCCCCCGTATCTCCCCATTCACCATGTTGGAAGATCTACAGTACTAACTAACAAATAATTAATAGAGACATTTGTGTTTCTAATTGTTGTTTTTTAGTTATTGTTTTACTAATTCACCCATTCCCATATCATGTGGAATTGTCAAAATAGGAGATAGAATTGACAGGCACAAAGATTCTTTATTAATTATCTATATATACTATAGAAAAGCCACTCAATTCAATTCAATTCGACAAAGATATTATTTTGGTGAATTTTTTTTAAAAGAACCAATGTCAAACTCTCTTTCCAATAAAAGACTTTTTTTTAAGAGATTAGTTTGAAGGAATTTTTTTTAATTAAAGACAAAATACAAAACATTTAATTATTTCAATTAATTACGTTAAATTCCAAAACTATCATTTTTAATAGATAAATACCCAAAACTAAATATAAAATTAATTACGTAATTAAGTCGATGATAATAAATTCAAAAACATATAACAAAAAATTCAAATAAAGATGATAAATGTAACAATAATTCAAAAAAAATTAAATGAAAAACAAATTCAAAAAATTTCAAACTCAAAAACTTTATTTCAAAAAAAGTAGAGTTTTTGAAATCTGAAGCAATTAAGTTTACTAAATAAAGGGAAAAAAACAAAGAAAACCCTACAGTTTGGGGGTATTTGCAATCTTGACCCCGAAATTTGAAACTTTGCAATCGTGCCTCCAAAATAATTTTTCACTGCAATTTGGACCTTCCGTCCAATTCCTCTGTTAAAGTTAATGTTTTGCTGACGTGGCAACCAATTTTTTTTTCTTTTTTTTTTCTTCTGAAACTTCTCATTTTCTATTAAAATGTTCTATTAAAATAAGAAAATATGTAGGCAATGAAAACACATCAAAAAGCCAAAAAAAAAAGTACCTAAAATTTCTTTTGCTTCGCAAAAATGACGTAAAAAAATACTACTAATTTTCTAACTAAAAAGGAAAAATAATTTTTTTTTTACTAAATCTACATGCTTCTAACTAACACAATCACTTAAAAAAAATTAAGTGTTATTTAAAGAGGGTTCAAATTCGTGGCTTCCTCGCATGTGTTTATTTATTGTGTTATTTAAGAATTGTTTTGTTAGGTTTTGAAATTCAAATTGCAAAAATATCTATATTACTCATATTACATATAAAAATATTGGATTTTAGTAGTGTGCTTATAAACGATTTTGTCGTAGTTTTTTTCTCCCACTCCCACGACGATATTAAGAGTTATTTTTAAAAAAAATAAAATTAAAAATGAATGCAATTATTGTAGAAATGAATGTTCTCGCCATTAAATGTATTATTATGTTTATTTTTAATTTTTTTAAAAAAAATTACTCTTAATGTCGACGTGGGAGCAAGAGAAAAAAACTGTGACAAAATCGTTTATAAGCACACCACTAAAATCCAATATTTTTATATGTAATATGAGTAATATAGATATTTTTGCAATTTGAATTTCAAAACCTAACAAAACAATTCTTAAATAACACAATAAATAAACACATGCGAGGAAGCCACGAATTTGAACCCTCTTTAAATAACACTTAATTTTTTTTAAGTGATTGTGTTAGTTAGAAGCATGTAGATTTAGTAATTTATTTTTCCTTTTTAGTTAGAAAATTAGTAGTATTTTTTTACGTCATTTTTGCGAAGCATAAGAAATTTTAGGTACTTTTTTTTTTGGCTTTTTGATGTGTTTTCATTGCCTACATATTTTCTTATTTTAATAGAACATTTTAATAGAAAATGAGAAGTTTCAGAAGAAAAAAAAAAGAAAAAAAAATTGGTTGCCACGTCAGCAAAACGTTAACTTTAACAGAGGAATTGGACGGAGGGTCCAAATTGCAGTGAAAAATTATTTTGGAGGCACGATTGCAAAGTTTCAAATTTCAGGGTCAAGATTGCAAATACCCCCAAACTTCAGGGTTTTCTTTGTTTTTTTCCCCTAAATAAATAAACAAAATAAAAAACTTATCAACTTCATGCTTACATTAAGAGCAATGATAAAAATAATACCCAATGCTTCATCTATTCGAGTCCTTAAAAAATGTTTACAAAATAAATTGTTGTTAGTTAATATGCCTACAAAATTAATAACATTAAAAAAATGCATACAAATTAATATGCGTACAAAATATTATGTTAAGAAAATGCCAATAAAATAAAAGCTTGTACTTGTTAGTTAATATGCCTGCAAAATTAACAATTATAGAAAAATGCCTACAAATTAATATGCCTACAAAATAATATATTAGAAAAATGTCTACGATAAAAATATGTATTTTTTCTGACAGACATATTAAGCTATATCTTTTTAATTTTATGATAGACATATTAACGTGTATCTCTATATTTTTTTGGCAAACATATTAGTTAGAATGTGGAACTCATGTCATATTTATCTTTATCAAAATCTATTCCAACTAATGAGTAATCACCAAATTGGAATGCCAATTTTCGTGTCTATGTAGAAGGCTATAATTAGTATAATAAAAACCGAAATACATAAAATTATTGATATATTGATCTGGCGATCACTCATTAATTGGAAATGATTTTAATAAGGATAAATGTCTTATAGATCCCATATGTGTCACACATATTTAGAATTTTGCACTCAACACTCAAAAACTTTTATTGCTAGTTTGGTTCATTTCGAAAATTATAAATTGATAATTCCATACAAGCAATGTCTTATAGTTCATGTCCAGATGTTGAATCATTAGTTGATGAAGCTCAAACTTTACCAATGAAATTACCATTTTAGATTACAAGAATAAACAAAAAACTTAAACCAAACAAGCACTTAAAAACCACAATTAGCATAATAATGAAGACTGCAATTACCACAATGAGAAGGAGGAGCAGATCTGGCGTAACCCTGTTGAAATATTTGTGTATTTAAGAAAAAAAACTCAAGACAAGTTATTTTGTTGTTTTCTCAAGTCCCACATTGCAGAGATGGATATTCTGCCTTATGTTTAAATATCTCATTATTAGTACAAGGGCTTGAGCCCTTTGGGCATTAGAATTTTGTGATATTAGGTGAGAACTTAGATGAATGCGGTTCTCTACATGCGCGCCGACCGACCCCGTCCGGGCTCGGGCTTGTCTTGTGTAAATGCATAATCTTTTTATACAAAATAGTTTTAGAAAATTTTATTTATTAAATAAATTTTAAAGAGCCTTTTTGTGTTTAACCCAATTATTTTAAATTGTTTTGCAATTAGCCCATTCTGAATTAGAAATTAGTAAATAGCCCAAATGATTGGATAATTACTAATTATTTTTTTTATTATTATTTTTGTTTTAGAAATTATTTAGTTGAACACTAAGATTACCCTTTTGTTGAAATTTAATTTTAATATTCATAATCTCCTGAATTCTAGCTGCTTGTAATCTAAGGGAACAAATAAATATTCAAATATAATTTTTCGGTTGACTGGATAAACACTATTTTAAAATTTTATTTTTAAAAAAATAACAGAAATATCTAATCACATATGATCTAGTTTCATTTTGAATTTTAATTTTTTTTACGCCTAACTGAATTATCTAATCTAATATGATTAGACATATTATATAAATTGTCTTATTTACATTGTAGACATATTAAATTCTTACAGCGTAGTTTTAAAAATAGATATATTAACAGACATATTAATGTATTAGTGTGATACACCAGACTGTTTTGAAAGCAGGCATATTAGTGATGCAGATATATTGACAGTTTGTGAAATAAAGATATTACCAGGCATATTAATGTATTAGTGTAATACACCAGAAACAATCAGAAGCAGGCATATTGGTGTGATACACCAGCAATATTTAAAATAGGCATATTAATGTGATACACCATAAATATTTGAAATAGGCATATTACAATCGTAAGTGTACGGGGGACATCTCGACAATATATGTCCACAAAATAAATTGATAATGTAAACAAAAACCTACCTAACCATCAATCAACAAAAATAAAAGGCAACAAAGATTAAAAAACCTGATGAATTATGAAATAATGTGACAAAAATCTTGACCGAATGACAAGGAAACTTTTTGAAATGCAAACGTACCTCTGACCAAAGAAGACTGTTGTAGCAATGAACTAAGCATATGATGAAACTGAAAAATAGTTGTTTTACGTATGGCTTGAGAATAAAACACACCGCCAATAAAATAGAAGGGCAAAACTTAATGATAAGGATTAATCCCATAATCTATTTAATAATGGATATGCTCTAAAACAACTACCCATTATCTTATGTTTTAGGTGCTTAACATATTTTGTTTAGTGTAACCGAACCAAGCAATAAATAAGGAGATATAACTAATCTAAACAACAACCAGCAAAATTACAGAACAACAAAGATTAATCAACAAAGGGCAAGAGGGTAGTATCACAATTTATAACCATAATAATAATAAAATTAATTTTAAAAGAAAACCGGGCCAAATGCAAAACAATTGGGGTAAAAACAAAAAAGTGGGTTAAATCCTAATTTTGGAAACGGATTGGGTCTGAGTAAAAACAATCCTATGAAACTGGGATAAATCCTATTTTTCCAAATTTTAAAAACAGATAAGTGGTTAATATCACTTCCGGAATAGTTTCCAAAGTGTTATTGTTGAGCAGTCTACTAAAGTGCAGGTCAATTGTATAGAAGGTATTTAGGTTGTTTTATCCTGAGAATGGCGTGGCAAAATCAGAGCTGCTAGCATAATTTTATGTTTTGGTCGAAGGAGTATCCTCTTCTCCAATGATTACGATTGCCCCTATACTACAACAACAGAGAAAATGAACCAGTTAATTGAGAATTATATATATATACACGGAGTCACACACACATTAATGAATCAATAGTTTTTGGATAAATTAATTAAATTTAAGGGTAAAAAAAAGGAGACTTACAGGAGGGTGAGAAGCCGTCATTGTGATGGTGTCGGTGGAAGCTGCTAATGCTATGGCTATGAATTGGAGAGAAGAAGAGGTTTGAATTTATTATCATTGATTTAATTAAAATTTAATTGTACATCTACTTTTTTATATTTATCTTTAACAAGGGTTGTGTTGGAATTCAACTCAATTAATTGTAATAAGAAAATAATTAATATTTTATCTTTAATTAAAAAATTGTCCTTCAAATTAATAAATTTAAACGAGTATCTTTTATTATAAGTAATGTGTATTTATTGTCCTTTATTATTATTTTCTAATCTTTTTCTTAATTTTATTTTGTGAAAAAAGAATATATTAACAAAAAGGTTTTACCCTATAACCAACCTATTTGTGATAAATAATAACAATTCTAATCACTAAACTAACTCCTCCCTTTATTTAGTTTGTAAATTAAATGTCTATGTGAATGGAAATCGAAATTAATTAGCACGGGTGCGTTTTGTATGTATTTATTTATGAAGTGGTTGGTTGGTTCATACATAAACCCTCCAATCTTGGATATCCCCGTCTTTACTTTGTCCTTAAAAGAATCCAATTTATATTGCTCTCCACTTTGCTTGTATCTATGCTAATTGCATTCTATAGAAAGAAATATTTCTGGGTCTCTAGGGGCTTGTTTTTTGGGCTCAAGTATTGAGGGAGACACCATGGATTTGCTACTTAATTTCTGAGAATCTGAGTTTAATTTTGCACTTTCAGAGGTGGGTTTTCGTTTAGAGCGTTTCATTTCCTGAAAATTGAAGACTTGTTAATTTTTGCTGGCTCTTCACTGTGGGTTTTGTTTGTGGGAATTCAAGCGGTAAAAATGATTCTCTTATCGATCTTTATGTGGTTGATTTCTTGATAAGATATATAATATAGAAGCAGAAGAATGTCTTTATATACGCTGAATTACCCATCAAAATGTGATGGGTAATCTAACAAAACTTAAGGAAGCAAAGTGGAGCACGCCCTGTAAGGATTGCGGTTCGCCGGTTCTTGGCAACGGTGCAACTTTGAAGGCGGGGTTTTATCAGGAGAAACTTCGGCGTGAGGTATGCTTTTGGTACTTCTCTGTTTTCTTGATGTTCAAATTTACTTGAGGAGTGGTTCTTTACAGGTGTGTTTGATTGGTTTACATGGAAAAGAAGTGAATTCCTTGAAATTGTTTTACATGGGAAGATTATGCATGAAAACAAATTTAGTGATTTGAATGAATTACATGGAAAAGGAGAAAATTAAGTTTTAAGTTATATAAGTGCCAGTGAAATGGTCTCCATTTTCAAGTTTTGGAACTCTTGGTAATGGTTTCCCCTTAACTTCCCTCTGTATATTTGTTTAGGGTTTTGAGGTTGTGCTGCCAGATAAAGCAACTATGGAACATACTATAATTCCGGCATCTGAAGCTTTAAACCAAAAGGACATGGAAGGAGCGCAGAATTTGTTGATAATTACACTACAAGTTCTTCTGGTGAGGGCTGTGAACACAGTCACCCTAACTTTTGATGATATGAATTATGAACTTTTGCCTCGGTATGATCCCCTCCTTAAGAAATGCATTGACCCGATGGATGCGTTAGCTAGGTCAGCTATCAAGTTTGCTTAATCTGCTGAAAGAGTTACACAAAGAGGAACACCTTGAAATCTTGAATATTTAAACACAATTGGTTCTTCATTCATCCTATTTCAAGTTGCGAAAACTTTCTAAAGCATTGTAATTATTGAGATGCTTGTTCTCATGCAGATTAAGTGTTCCGTAAGGGAGACCAACATGTATCGAAGATTACTGAGATAAGTGTTTTTGTCTGAGTTAGAACAATTATGTTTAAGAAAGAAAATATGTATGATAATCATTTACTTTAAAGGCCACTGGTTGACTCGATTGTTTGTGTTTTTGCTTCATTACTAGTAGTTTAGTCGCACTTCTTATATCCTGTATCATTGAATTAAAACACTTTCCACCTGTTATTCTAGTTAATAGAATTGCGCTTCACAGTTCAGAGGAACAGAAAAGAAAGAAATGAAGAAAACTTGTTCTAAAATTTACGCACAGAAGTTGAATCATGCATTACCACTCTGCTATTATGATGACATAAGAAAATTTCATTAAGTTCCAATTAGCTTGAAGTTGAAGTCTACAAATACTCTGGGCATATCACAAAGACACTAGCAGTGTATTCTAATCCTGCATTTACACCAGAAGGGTATTCTCTACAACGACTCAAAATTTCACTAGATCAGCAGTATCGTAACGTAATGGATGAATCAGAAGCTTACATCTCCGCTTTGCCTGGTGAGCCATGCTCTAGGGGCATATCATCATCAACCCAGTCGGCATAAACTTGACTGATCCTCTCAACTTCTTTCCGCTTGAATAAGCACGTCTTACCCAGCACTCGTCGCTTTTTAGTCCCCGGCCCTGTTTTGCACAACAATTCTTCATCCTTGGCGCTAGTAGTAGCAATAATGTGTTTTTCAAGCCTCCGAAGTTCTGTACGTGAAAACAGAGGATTAAGAATCTCAGGCAATGCTTGGTTCACAGAAACAAGACAATGACAATCAGTTGTGATAAATTAAAGTAAAGCATCTTACAATAGATACAAAATCTTATCCAAAACAGGCCCTTGTAACATCACCAGAACAAAATGGTTCAGTCCAGAAAATATGATATAACAAGGAGAATCACAGACATTCAATTAAGCTCAAGTAGTACCTGCTGGTCCATGAGCAAAGTAACATCTGAGACCAAATGAGCAATGACCTGTTGCTTCCCACTTGTTACAGAGCTTTGTTTTCCAACCCACAGCACTTGGCTGAATTTGATTAGGGTTTAATCCATTCCGCTTGACAATTCTTTCCGGTTTGTCAGGACCACCATTCAAATCCTCCTTAAATTTGTCAGGGATTTGGTGAAGAAAATGGCATCTATCCCCGTACAAGCATCCTTCCCCACCATAGAACCTCCTGCATAATCTCATTCCACCGATAATGATGTTTTTACTACTTTTCCCATAATGCTTAGCCTGGGTATGGGCAAAGTGACAATTGGCCCCAAAATTGCAGTAACCCCATATGAATCTCAAGCATGGTTGTGGCTTTTTTATCAATGCGGTCCTTCTTGTTTGTGAATTTTCCCTAGGCCTCTTGAGAGATGGACGATGCCCCCCATAAAAAACAGGTAATTGAGGCCACGAATTGATAATTGCTTGACCAGATTTGATACATGGGATGAACAAGTGAGGAGTATTATTAGCAGGTAGAGTCATGTTCACAGAAAGTAAGGGTTGGGTTTAAGCTTGAGGCGATTGTGTTTTAGGATCAAATTGTTATTATACAGATGAACATCGTGGCGTTGAATTGGTTTTAGTTTTAATGGGAAGACATTGGATTCGATTTGAGCAGAGAAGACGTCTATCTCATTATTCGTTCGAAATTCTGATTGGGACATATGCGTACGTAAAATTTCCTTTCGTAAGAAGAAGAAGAAGAAGAAGAAGATTACGGTGAGTGAAATTGGAATTAAAAAGAGGAATATGAAGAAGCTTGCAGATAAAGAGAGCGCGCCAATATCTGTACCTGATTCTAGTAAATGACAAAACTCACCCGGGAGAAGTTTGTTGGAACGGTTTCTCTAATAAATGTTGTTTTAAATTTTCAAAAGATTGTATTAATTCACATAAATTTGTTTAGGTTTAATGGATTTTAATATTACTAAATTAATGCACAACTTTAGAAATATACCAGTTACAAATCCGTAAATTATTATTAAAAAGAATTATGTAATAACAAAAAAAATATTTAAATAATATAACATCAATACAAATCTATGTCAAATAGCGCTAACTATACAATAAAACACACAATTAATCTAAATAATAAAAGTATTAAAAGCTTAAAATAACGCAGGTAAACTGATGCATTTTTGCTAATAATAATAATAATAATAATGTAGTTCGTGCTTAAAAAAATTAAAAAAAATAAAATAAAGAGTCCAATAAATAGGACAACTTTTTCTTCTTCCTTCCATAATACTAATATATATTAAGTATAGATATAAATATTAAAAATGAAAGAGTTTAAAAAATAAGTAAATAAAGGTTTCATAATAAAAATTATTTATTATTATAATTATTACGCTTCCTCAATTTTACTATTATTATCATTATTATAAATAATATACATTATTAGGGCACTTATTATAGCTAATATAAGAAAGAGGATATTACTTCTGATATTAAGTGTGTTATTATTATGTCAATTATTATAACAATTAATAAGAGAGAATGTATTACTTCGTCTGTAATATTATAATAGTATATGATTGTAAAATTTCTCAAAGTAATAATTTACTCTAACAAAATTGTGCCTACTTTGACAATATGAATAACCATCTTAATATATTCTTTTTAAACTACATTGCAATATAGATTCCGACAAAAATCAATTTGTAAATCTTATATTTAGATAAAATGGCTAAGCAAATAAAAATTGATGTATTGAATCATCTAAATGTGTTTTGTCGTGTATACATTGTTTATGAGACAGTAAGTGCATATAAATGCAAAAATAATTATATTTTACATGGATTTATATTTTTTTTAAAAGAAATTTATATTTTTTTTTAAAATAGCATATAATTTATGAGACAGTAAGTGCATATATTTTTTTTTAAAGAAATCATTGTAAAATAGAATTTATATTTTTTTAAAGAAATTTTTTTAGTTAAAAGAGCAATATGATTTTGTTAAAATTAGAAACCTTGTAGCATGTGTTACGTATACAATACTATGCTTGATAATTCAAGATATTCTATAATTTTTTTAAACACCGAAAAAATATGTATTAGTATCTTATCAAGTGATTTATATATATATATATATATATATTATTTTTAATTTTTTTTCGTGTCTTGAGTTTTTGATTTGAATCCCAAATTTGGTAATATCTTTTTTTCTTTGTTTTTGGGGGAAGTATGAAGGGAAGCCTTTTCCATATGTAATATGATTCTTTTTCATAAAACTAAAATATAATCTTGAATAACACTTTCGATGAATCCCTACAAGCGCATTTTGTGCATTTGTGATACTTTATTGATTTCTGATAAAATACACATTAATATATATATATATATATATATATATATGGAGTGTTTAATGGTTACCTTCTCTTTCTACCCATTGATGGATACTGACAATAATTAATTAACATTGGTGATGTGTCAAATCTTTTAACCAGTTATAACAGCTTAAGGTGACATATTCTATTTTTATTTTTTTAATTAAACTTTAGGTGGTATTTGGTTGAGATTTTAAAATCAAGTTTTTTAATTTTTTACCAAAAAGTCAACTTTACTTCACACTTTCCAAATTATTTTACTTTCTCTCTCATAAAATTTTTAAAATACCATAACTTTAAATTCAAAAATCGGAATTAGATAAAAAAATATATATATTTGAAACCTAATCATCGATATCTATAAAATAAGATTCATTGTTGCTATTTTTTTAATTTTTTTTACAAGTTTTTTTGAATTGGTTGAAAAAAACTTTAACAAAAATTAAATTCACTTTTCAAAACATGTTTTAAAATCTCAACCAAACAAGATTTCTTAAAGATTTTTTTTGTCAAATAGACCTAGGATAACCCAATTCCAAATTAGGATACGTGTTTATTGGTATTTTCGTCATTTTAGTTTTATAGTTAATTAATAATATAAGTTTATGAAAAATAACACTTTCAGAATATATTTGATTTTGAATTTTCATCTATATACAATATGCAAATTACATACAACTCAACTATTTTAATAACACTTTCAATTTAATCATTTTATTATCATTTGCAACAAATCATATTACAATAAAAACCCAAAAATTAATTTGAAGCATCTCATATAACTTGTGCTACTAATTTTATTAGTCACTGTTCAATTAAATAATAATTTTAACACAATAACATAAAATAATATTAAAAGAAACGTATTTTCTGAATTTAAAGTATTTCAAATAAACTTAACTTTTAATAATTTGATCAGATACGGAAGTATGCGTTCGACTTCCTAAATAACACGTAAAATATATCTTATTTAGTATTAAATAATTAATTATTTGGTTCCGTAATCAATGTGTTGTGTTTGACAAACAAATTTTGTACCATTTTTAAAATTGAGAAGTATATCCACTAATTAAAATTAATTTATAATTGTACTAATTTAGATTACATTTTAATTTAAATTCCTAATCGAAATCTACTTCTATTTTAATTTATTTTTTATTTTCTTTTAAGGTGCATTTGAATTATATAATTGAATTTAACTTTAAAATTCATAAATCTAAGAATCAAAAATTACATATTTGAAATACAAGAGTTTAATTGAATATATTTATAAATCTCAAATCATAATTTCACACCAAACAAAAATATTTAGAATTGAGATTCCAAATATAAATCTCATATTAAAATTTTCACTCAAATCCACATTTCAAACACACCCTTAAAGAATTTTAAAGGGTTTTATTAAAAAATATTTTCAATTAACTATGCTATTAATACTTCCACCATTTTCTTTCATATAATAATAATAATAAAGATTTAAGAATCAAGTATACATATTCTTCTATGTTGACAATCACATTAGACCTATTTCATGTTTATCAATTTTTTAATATATAATCATATAAAGTATTTATGATCATGTAATTAATTAACTAGCACGACCTTTGATACCGTAATTTATAATAGGAATAGTATTTTCTTTCACTATAATGGTTTGTGAGAAGATAATTATGCAAACAACATATCATAAAACTTTGAAATTTATTTGGTGCTTCAAAAAAAATATTTTTTATGAAGTTATGTGAAATAAATGAGCCTACAAACAATTCTAAAAAAATTCATCAAAATTTTAATTTTTTTTTGAAAGATTCACAATTCTTAAGCATTTTTATTTTTCTTTTTTGCCATGCATAAACTTTTTTTTTCTTTTTAAAATTGTACCATCTTATCATTTGATAATTAATTTAAAATTTAGAGTTTTTGGAATTAATAAAATATATATATTTAATCTCCAACCGTACTGTATAATTTTGGTTTGTGTAAAATTTACACGTTTTGTTAAAAAAAAGGTCTTCAGCAGTCTTTTAAGAAACTTTAACACTTAGGATTTGTATAAAAATGTTGCGTAAAATACAAACTCAATTCACACAACCACGACAAATAATCTCGTGTCTATTTTTCCTCATCCTGTTTCTAGAAATAAATGGATTTAAAAAGTAAAGGAATAAATATAGGATAAGTTTCACTTATGCTTATTTAATTAGTAGTTTAATATTTATACAAAAGTCTAAAACAGACTGTTGGAGTATAAAACGAATTTTTTATTATTTTTGTGTAAATCCCACTTTGACACGTAGGATTTACACAAAATTTATACAATACGATTGGAGATACTCTTATGTTCTTGGTTGACCTTTGTGATAAAATTTCGATTACATGTTCAAATTTGAAATCTTTGTTATAGATGTTTAGTTTGAATTTGAGCTTTTGTTATTTATATTTTTTTATTATTTTATTTTTTAACAGTTGTTATCTTTAATAAGGGATAATTTTTAAAATGACTATCTTTTATTTATAATAAATTAAAATTTATTTTGTCATCAATTAAAAAGTTATCCTTGAAATTAATTCTAAAAATAGAATGTCATTTGTTAGAATGAGAGTAATTGATTTTTAATTTTTTTTAAAAAAAACCCATATTTTTATTTATTTAATTAAATTAGATGTACCTATTAATCTAATCTATTTTTTAATACTAAATCATTAATAAAATAATATTTATAAAATTAAATCAATAATATTTTTTTGTTAGTTTATCTACACTTATGGATTAATTCAGCAAGCAATACTAATTAACTTAACAATGTAGAGTAACTGCAAGATATCAATATAAATAAAATCACCCATTTTATACGGGTAAGGAATAGGAATATCCTGTATTGGAATTACAAAATCATGTAATGAATAGCTAATTTATGATTCCTTAAAATTAAATAGAAAAAAAATGTCATGTCATCAGGTAACAACAAGTTACCCACTTAACCTTGCATTTAATACTTTGTATTTTTCTAATGTGCATTAATTATGTTAGCCAATTACACATTGATCTCAACCATTGATTTTTTATCTAATGATTAATATTACAATAACCATCCATGAGTAAAAAGAGAAGTAACCATTGAAACCCCACCCTCCATATATATATTTATAGTAATGTACCAAAACTTTTTTATTAATCTGAAAAAACCATTATATACCATTATAACTTTTTTTATTAATTTTAAAAAAAAGATATTTAATAGAAATAAAACTTAATTCTTAATAGTAAAAACTTTGTAATTTTCAATTTCTTAAAATAGCATGTTCAATCAAAATTGGGCTATCATATGAAAAATATTCTGAAGGCTGACATTTTATTGTCTGAACAAAGTAACATTTTTGTGGTAATAATAACTATAACAAAAGAGTCTCTGACAATTCACCAAGGTTTGGAATCCGAATTGGAACTAAAATTAATGCAAGGGACAATTAAAAAAAAAAATTATTAGAGAAAGATTTTCACACTAAAGTCAATGAATAATATTTTTGTAAATAAAGGGCCTATTTTTTATTTTATTGATAATATGACATGTGTTTTTTTTTTCATTATAAAATGATATCCCAGCCCTTAAAATAAACTAAAAAATGCCAATATGCATTAAAATATGGATTGCAATATCAACTTTACAGTCTATATTTCACTGCAATATGAACTTTGCAATTCATATTTTACTGCAATATGAACTTTGCAGTCCATGTTTTTGGTGCAAAGTTCATATTGCAGTCCATATTTTACTGCAACGTGAACTTTGCAGTCTATATTTCTAGTGCAAAGTTCATATTACAGTCCATATTTCACTACAATATCCATATTTTTTGTGCAAATTTCATAAAGAGGGGGTAATTTATGTAATATATAACATAATTAAATGATATTTAAATTTATTCAAATACCTTCATTTAAAATATAAAACAAAATAGGCCTCTTACACTAATTACCAATTAAAAATAGGCCTTTCATTCAAAAAAATATTATTCATTGGAGTTTTGGTAAAAATCAATGTGTAGTAAGACCTTCTACCTAATTCCTAGTTAATGCAAATGATTCCAGCACTTATTAAAGCTAATTTTTTGAAATTAGACACTAACAATTCAATAGGAATATTTATTTTTTTGGGGTGGAAGTAGGAATATTTTTAAGTACTTTTTTTATAGTAAATTTAAAAATGGGCAATTTCCATTCGACTAGTAATGGGGGTCGCAAATATCAAAAATCTCCATGTTCATGGTGTTTCGCAAAAGGATTTCGGTAAAAACACCCTTAATTTATAGTCTACATATCCATTATTAAAAAATAGTTATAGTGCCTTAACTAACCACTTCATTTTTAACTCCATATATATATATATATATTCTTTTAGATTTTGAAAACGATAACTCCTCGACCTGATATTATACATTCAATAAACATAATTTGATTAATATAGATTTTCATTAAAACATTTTTCCTTTGAGTTGTAGATGGGTTTTTATTTTATGCTTGGATACTCTTTTGCTGACATGTATTTTAATATTGTACTTATAGCAACAATGTGAGATTAAATTTTCTTTAGTAGAAGGAAATAAAAGTAACTGGAAAGAAATAAACAAAGAAATTGTTTTAATTTTGTGTTTATAATTGGATTGAAAAAATGAGGATGAAAGGAAGAGAGATTTCCAATTAAGGCACCCTTGTTATTTTTCAATAATGGGTGTGTAAACTGAAAATTGAGGGTGCATTTACCAACAACCTTTGTAAAATTGCCTAATTTTTTGTCCACGGATAAAAAGATTGGAGCGAAATGTATCCTTTAATACAATAAAGATGGCCTAGTTTCCACCAAAACCATCGTGGACTAGGAGTCTACAGTGATTATAACACCACATGTTATCACTTCCGAATGAAATGCAAGAAATAAATAACTCATATAATTGAGGAGAGATAAATACAAATTTTCAAGATAAAAACATTAAAAATCCTAAAGTTTGAGCTTACTTGCAATGTTGTTCCTGATGTTGAAAACTTGCAATCCTTCCCATAATGCCCTATAGTAAACGAAGGTAACGAAAAGCAAAGTTGGCAGCTAACATACTCTCTTCAACTCTTTTTTTTTTGTAAAAACAAAACTTTAAAATATAATAACTTTTAATATAAAATACGGATTTAAATAAAGATTATATATTTGGAATTTAGTCATCAAGATGAATTAAACAAGATTTATTGTGATCATAAAATTATTAAAAAGAAATGCAAGAAAAGAATGGATCTTTTAATATATTTTTAGCCAAAATACAGATTCAAATATAAATTACAGAAATATTTTTTGTTAGGCACATATAATAATTATAATAATGTAGCAGTATAGACTGCTTTTTTTTTGGTTATATAATGTTATAACTTTTGGTCTATACCCTCAAAATATATTACAAATATGCATTAATTTCCTAATAAATACATGGAAATGTCAATTTAGAATAGTATAAATGTTTAACATTTTAGCATAAATGCTTATTAATATTTTTAAGTATTCTAATATTTTAAAAAAAGTTTGTAATAACTAAATCTGAATAGAAGCATCATCTTGGGTTGACATATACAACATAAATTTTTTTAATTATATTTCTCTTTGTATTAACTAAAATAAATATATATTAATAATATATCAAAAAAATAATTGATAATTTTACTGTCACAATGAGTCTTATCTTATTCACCTCAATGTATTTATTACAAATATATATAAATTTATCGATGTATTTATTACAAATATGTATAAATTTACCAATGCATTTATTAGGAAATTTATACATGTTTGTAATGAATTTATTACAGCATAGACCAAAAGTTATAACATTATATAACAAAAAAAAAAAGAAAAGAAAAAAGCAATCTATATTGCTGCATTACTATAATTATTATATGTGCCTAACAAAAAATATTTCTATAATTTATATTTGAATCCGTATTTTGGCCAAAAATATATTAAAAGCCCCATTTTTTTTCTTGCATTTCTTTTAATAATTTTACTGTCACAATGAATCTTGTTTTATTCATCTTGATGACTAAATTCCAAATATATAAGTTTTATTTGAATCCATATTTTATATTAAAAGTTATTATATTTTAAAACTTTTAAAATAAAAAATAAAGTTGAAGAGAGAGAAGCAGACATGGACCTTGTCGGCTTCCAAATCAGCCAAATAGCTGCGAACTCAACTTTCCATTACCTCCGTTTGCTGTAGGGTAATATTATAACCAAATCGCAACTTTAAGAGAATGATAAATATTATGAGCAACATTGCAAGTAAACTCAAACTTCAAGGTTTTTAATATTTTTATCACTGTATTTTCCTTGGTGTGTTATAATATATGACGTTGTAACCGTTATATTGAATATTTTCTCATCATCAGTTGCAACAAATTAAAACCATAAATGAATGTACATACAGATCTAAAAACCAAGTAACATCTTCCAGTTCAAGTCAAGAAATATAAACCTATAGCTCAAAAAAAATTCTGAAGCCGGAAAATAAATTAAAAATAAAAATACACAAAGCATTTACTTGAGCAGCTTCTTTATCCCAGGAAAAGAAGGAAGAATTGCAATTAGAGGATCACCATATCCAATAGGATCTGTTGAGTGAAAGAAACCAAATAAAACAATAACATGAAAGTGAAGTAGTTTTAATTTAAAGGGAACAAAAAAAAAGTCAGAGAGATTTCAATCGGAAAATAATTGGAGATAATAAGACGTACCACCGTCCTCCTGGAGGATCTTAATAATCTCTCCAGATTTGTCGGACTAGAAAAAGGAAGGAAAAGATTAATGAAAGGGTACAATTAACAAAAAAAATAATTAATTTTTATGAATTTCAAGCATACACAAAAAGTGCATTAAGTGAAGGTCCAAACCTCAACTGGGATCTGTCCACCAAGCTGATCAATGTAGCAAACTACTTTGCCCTCCTTTATTATTTGCTTCTGTTGGAAAATTAAGTGTAAAATCGTATTGACATAAGATACTGAAAGTGTAATCCAAAAAAAATAAAAAATAAAAATAGCATGTTTAGACAAGTAAATTGATTTTGATATGGAGAAGGAACAGTGAACTCTGGTTTTCCTTTCTATTAATAACACTACAGTGTTCCTAGTGTCACGTAGTAGATGCTATCACACATCCAAATTATACTCAATTCAAAGGAATATTTTGATCTAAAAGGAGGTCTCCCTTCTTCCCCTCTCCCTCCCCCTTTTGCATTTATATGCAAAAAGGGAAGAGCTGTAAGACCCTTTTGAAATTATGTAGAACTTGTATTCTTTTATTATAGAGCACCAATTAACATAATGAAAATGAAAACTCCCTCCGTCCCAAATTAAAGTCCACTACTACTATTTGGGATGTCCCAAACTAAAATCCGAGTCTCCGTTTTAGGGCATAGTCAAATGTTGCAAATCTCATCATGGCGAATAAGTTCTGTTTTTAACCATCGATTGCATTGACTTTAGCTTATTCTTGAAATAGTTATAAGTCAAAAGTGTCAAACTGGACTCTTAATATACGACAAAGGAAGTAGTTTACAATGAATATTCAAAAGGCAAACATGAAACACACACAAAAAACATTAATCTTGTAACTTAATACAAAGCTGGTCTATTTTAATCTTATATTCATATTTTAAGGAAATAAGTGGCAGCAAAAATCATATTAACATGTTTTTAAAGAAAAGAAAGTAGAAACATTTCAAATCATGTAACAAGCAAAATAAACAACTCCATCTTTACGTAGCTACAAAATAGGAAACAAGCGAACAAGCTACTCCATTTCTATGTAGTTCCCCAACAAATTTTAACAAATTGATAAAGGGACTGATCCAGTAACGAGTAACGACAAACATCTCTGGTATCCTAAAACTCAAGCTATGGATTGAAAGTTGGTTACCTCTTTGCATGCAGGAGGTACACTCTTCCCCTCAATAACTCTGGATCTCCTAAACTGTCCAACCTGTGTAGCAAATAGAATCAGTGACAGGAAATCAAGTTTCTATTTTATTTCTTGTTGGGTTGGGGGGTGGGGTTGAATAATCACCGTAGGAGCGCGAAGTATCACTAATCCTTCATCTGCAGCATTATCTAGCAATGTCCTAACCCCAGTTGATACAGATACTGGTTTGGAGATGGCCAAAGATATGGAAGAGACGGATCCATTTAGAGCAGGTGCCTTGACTGTGGTATTACTATTGGTTACAGGGGCAGAAACTGAAGGGTGTAAAGTTTCATTTTTTCCAGTCAAGTCCCTTGTCACATACAGCCGAAATTCTCCAGACTGAAAATAAGAACGAAAGAAAGAAGGAAAGAGGAGGGAAGTGAGTACAAAAATTAAATAATGCAACTATGAGAATTGAATTTCTGCTCAAATTGAAGGAGTAAACTTTCAACATAAATCCAGATAAGCGTACAACTGCTCACTTTCAGTTCAAACTCTGCAATTGAAGTTGTATCGCATATTTTTGTAAGAAGATATTCCACCTGTAAATGAGATATAAATAGATTAACTTTTGAGACGGTCAAACAGGTATGCATATATACAGATACATATTGCTAGTGAATATGCATAAATTCAAAAGGCCACATAGTCTCCTATTGTTCAGATGATTTGAAATTTAACAAACATTAGGATATTACGGAATTCCAATACCCCATCCTAAAAGAGATTTCGTATATGTTGGAGAAACAAATCAACAATGAATTAGAGCCTTTATTTTCCTTTTCTTTTTAATGGAACTTCTTTAGGGGAAGAAAGGGCAAATCATATCTACATGGAAGGTATACATCTCCATACAGAAGAAAAGAAAAAAGAAAAAAAAAAAGAACATTCTCGTACATGAAGAAATGGATGTCTAATTTCCATTTTCTTTATTTTAGAACTCAAAGTATCAATATCATCTCTTGGAGACCCTAACCTTGAATTAAAGCCTTTATTTTCCTTTTCTTTTTAATGGAACTTCTTTAGGGGAAGAAAGGGCAAATCATATCTACATGGAAGGTATACATCTCCATACAGAAGAAAAGAAAAAAGAAAAAAAAAGAACACTCTTGTACATGAAGAAAT
Organism: Lonicera japonica; assembly: GCA_021464415.1. Classification (NCBI taxonomy): domain Eukaryota; kingdom Viridiplantae; phylum Streptophyta; class Magnoliopsida; order Dipsacales; family Caprifoliaceae; genus Lonicera; species Lonicera japonica. Next base: position 5,399,542 of record CM038467.1, on the reverse strand, counting down.
GCATGTCTAATTTCCATTTTCTTTATTTTTGAACTCAGAGTATCAATATCATCTCTTGGAGACCCTAATCTCCAAGGGTGCAGTTAGAGCCTGCCATGAGCATGCACTAGGACAGACAGTATGGGAGGTGACCTCGAGATCTTGGCCTCCAGGTTGTGAGTTAAGAAATGGATGTGTAATTGTGGATTAATTTCATCTTTTCTTCAAAGAGAATATTAGGATAGGACTACATGTTATAGGGTAAAGTAGCTCTCCAACAGCTGACTATTGAAAAATCTCATAGTACCCCCGTTTTTCTAAGTCTAGATTCCGTAACTTCATATTATTAAAGATTGAAGTAGTCAAAATTGAATTCCCCGTATGTTACAATCAGGGTGAAGTTCATAGTATTCTTACTAGTATTTTGGGTTTCACAAAAGTATACTTTTCTAAAAATTTATAACTTGAAAACATAATGACATTGTCGAATGTGAGGATCATGACCATATGCTAGCTAAGATGGTTGATCTGATTGAAGTATGCCACGTACAGAAAAGCAGGGTACTTACCTCATATGAATTTGGCATGAATTGGCTTATTGTACTGGAAGATTTGTCTTCTTCACAACCATCATCTAAATCTGTAGTAGCTGTTAGGACGTCAACGAAAGAACATGGATATGAGCTCAGTTGAACAGTTAAAAGAGCAGAGAGATGCTAATTTTGAAAAATGACACAGCCATTCCCCCACATGATAAACCAACCACTGCATTGATACCAGGCTGTCCCAAGTCCCAATTTATATTCCCGTCAGGAGTCCCTCTAAAATTTTTCTCTTTCTTTGCCGCATTAAGTTGGGATTTCAAACCATTATTTTTGGTTAGGATCAACTTTTGGCTAGGCTTATAAATTATAATCGACATGGACCAAGAATTAGAAAGTATGTTAAATAGGAAAAAAAATGTTTTAAATGACTTGTCTGTGATCCAAGTGTCCAACTATTTTCATGTCCTTCTAAATGAAAATTAACTTGCAGGCGAGAACATGATGTTTGGCTATGTCTTGCCATATATGAGCATTTAATTCTGTTTTTTGCATTATGGTCATGGGGAAACTTTAAAGCTTGGAAATCGGAATAGGAAAAAGTGAGGAACAAGTCCGTGTAGTTCCAAGCATTTATGTTGCTAACGCATAGTTGGGGGGATTTTGCTTTGTTTTTTTCCCCCTCCTTCTTTGTGTGTGTGGGTGTTTTGAAGTTCACGACAATCCACATATTCAAAAGCACCAATGCATTCACAAACAGACACTCACACAGTACAGTGTGACACACTACTACTGGGGATATTGATTTTGTTAGTGGGAAAAGCACTTACATTCAGCTTCGGGAGACAAACATCGGCATCCAATTAATGCCTTCTCTGACCGCTGAGACAATTTCAAGGCATCAAACCGTGTCCACGATCGAAATTTTGTGCCATGCAACGGTTGTAAATTAAATCTTGTCTGCACAGAGCCCAAATTCAAGTTCGAAACTTTAACGGTTGAAGCTCCGAAACTATCTGAAGTTAAGAAACAACACACAATTACCAAATTATATACTATCTAATAGCAATGTTCTTCACACAACAACTAGTTCGATCAGAGAAAAAAAAAACTAATTTAGCAATTATAGGAAGCAAAGTCCGAGCAAGTTAAATATCAACACAAACAAAATTTAGGGTTGCAGATAAGCGGGAAACATTAACATACACAACACAAGTGCACACTGATATGTATATATGTACATAGATAGATAGATAGAGAGAGAGAGAGAGAGAGAGAGAGATTCACACGCAGCCATAGAAAAGTGTAGAAGCTTTGGAGAAGCAGAGTGCTGGCGGAGTTCTCCCGGGTGATGAGAAAGGAAGGAAGAACACGGAAATTGGGCTCACTCAGATAAGTATATGTATGTGTTAAATTATACAACACAAGAAATAGAGAAATTATATTAATGAGCAAGAAATCCACAAGGGGTTACATTGTTACAATCTCACATCTATTTACAATGGAATTGACATGAATATATATACAAGTAAAGAATGAAACAAGAAGCCTAAAATGAGGAAGAAAGGAGGAGACAAGGAGGGAAACATGGAGGAGGGAATAAAGGAAAAGAAGAATAATTCTAAGCTTTAATAATTACAAATAATAATGCTAATTTATGTTGGAGAATATCATCATTCAATATCATCATTTCTAACACCCCCCTCAAACTCAAGGGGTATGAAGAGACCAACTTGAGTTTGAAGAGGTGAGGAAGCTACCAAACAGCTATTGATGTGTCGCCGGCTCCGGTGGTGGAGAATGTGTTTGGTTCTATGAAACCGACGGTGGAAAAGACTCGGTGTAGAGTGTGACGGTTCGCCACTAGTCGGCGACGGTAGGGGCAACGGTGGCAGTGGTGGTGGTGTGAGAGAAAGAGAAGTATGAGAGATCCAGGGAGAAGTATGGATCTGGGTAAGACAAGGGAGTGGTGAGAGCTAAGAAGGAGCTGAGGGGGATGGTGGTTGATAAGGGGACACCCGGAAGGGGTTTGGGTGTCGGCGGTTGAGTCGTATTTTCAGGCGGTGGGGGCGGCAGTGGCGGAGACAGCGAAGGTAGAAGATGCGATTAAGCAAATGTATTTGTCAGATCTGAAATCTGGCATGGTATCTGGATGGCGCTGCGAGAGGGCGCGCCGGAGGGATTCGGAGATGCGCGTAGTGGCGCGGTTGTTGTTGTTGATGAGGCTCTTAGGGATCCGAAGCTTGGATACGAGAAAATGGAATTTGGTTTTGGTTTTTTTTTTTTTTTTTTTTTTTTTTTTTTTTTTTTGACATGTTCGATGATTGACCCACAGACGAAACGGCGGTAACGGCGATGACGGGAGCCGACGGAACGGCGAGGTCCGGTGTAGAATTTCCGGAGGAAAAAACTTGATCTGAATACGCGAGCAGTACGTATAACAGTAACAAGAAATTGAATCAGAATACTTGGAGGTACAGCGAAAGGCGACCCGCCGGAAATATTAAATTGAAGAGATTGAATATATATAGATATGTTTTTTTTTTTTTTTTTTTTTTTTTTTTTTTTTTGGAGAGGTGGAAGAGTAGCAGTGGTGCTAGTAGTCAATGATGGCCCTTTCTTTGGTTTTGGTTTTAGAGAGATAAACTGAAGTTTCGATATGAGAGGCGAGAGGTTTCCGAGGGTGTTGGTGGTGCGGAAGGAAGGGAACACACATTATTGAGATAAAAAAGAGAAAGGCGATGGATTCTGAGAATCATCAGCACCAAAATTCAAGATATCAGTGAAGTTAGAAGCAGAGAGCGAATTGTATCCTATATCTCCTAAGGTAGTCCAATCCGGAGTCATTAATCCGGCAACCTCCGCAACAGAACTAATTTGAGGAGACCCCTTTGAGAAACCATCCAAAGCAACTTGGTAATCTGACAGAGTCGGATATGCCGGCATATCCACTGCTGTCAGAGGATCCCCGTGTTCTGAAAGATTCACGGTCGGTAGATGGATATCAGGGGTTGATGAAAGGAGCTTTAAAAAACTTTTGTAGTGAGGATGCTCCAACAAATCTTCCTGGGTCGGAAGAACCCCAGGTTCTAGAGGATTCTCTGAGGGGCCAGATGGAGAAGCGAAGGAGCCTGGTGGGTGAGCAAGGGAGTCGGATGGATTGGCCCTTGAGGAACTTGCAGGAGGGTTAAAGGAGCCAGGTGGAGAGGCAAAGGAGCCGGATGGGTGAGTAAAGGAGCCGGATGGAGAAGCGAAGGAGCCTGGTGGGTGAGCAAGGGAGTCAGATGGATTGGCCCTTGAGGAACTTGCAGGAGGGTTAAAGGAGCCAGGTGGAGAGGCAAAGGAGCCGGATGGGTGAGTAAAGAAGCCGGATGGAGAAGCGAAGGAACCTGGTGGGTGAGCAAGGGAGTCGGATGGATTGGCCCTTGAGGAACTTGCAGGAGGGTTAAAGGGGCCAGGTGGAGAGGCAAAGGAGTCGGATGGGTGAGTAAAGGAGCCTGATGGGTAGGCAAATGACCTGGAGGCTGGAGATTTCTCCGGCAGTTTTCCGGTCGAACGGTGGCGGCGTCGACCAGAGCCGGATGGAGAAGCGAAGGAGCCTGGTGGGTGAGCAAGGGAGTCGGATGGATTGGCCCTTGAGGAACTTGCAGGAGGGACAAAGGAAAATGACGGATTAACCCTGGGAGACTCGCTGTCCAGTCGAGCCTCCAACGCCGTCATTCGTGACTGCAGAGCCTCAAGCTTTTGATCAAGAGAGGTAAGGAGGGCAGCGCATCCACCAGCAGGATTTAGGATTCTTGCCTTAGCTTCAAAGAGAAACGAATCGAGAGTTTCACGATGTTTGTGATCCGGTACGTGTTGTAAAAAAAATTCAACACTTTTTACCCCGAAAACGGAAAAGATTGTGTGATAATCTCGACGATGATACGCATTTGGAAAGATTTTAACTGATTCACAAGAAGGAGGACAAGCTCTGCGGCGAAAAGAGCAGGCAGGACATGGAGTACCTCGCTGGCGGATGCTGATCGACATGGCTGTTTGTATTGGATTTGAATGGGAGATTTGCAGTGAGGATGGTGCTATTGGGTGATTTGCAGTGAGGATGGTGTGTTTTGATTTTAATGGCAGGAAGCTGGTGAAAGGGTTAAAGGCGCCGATCTCGAAATTTGAATTTCGAATTTCGAGGTCAGAGCAAAAAGATGTCGGCATTTGATGATGGCGAGGGTTTGGAGTTTACGGAATTTGCGGGTTGTCGGTTATGGTATGGATTAGGGGTTGTCGGTTATGGTATGACTGAGGAAATGGACGGTGTTGCTTGGGATTGACGGAGGAGAGAATCGGGAAGTTGAACGAGTGGATGAGTGGTGCAATGAGATCAACGGCTCTTGATGTTAGAATAGGAAAATAAGAAGGTTTAGGGGCTAGAATAGAAATATCAGAAAGTACAGGGGTGAAATTGTAAATATATCTGACGGTGTCTGGAATATTCCGTCAATTCTGACGGCAAGCAAACGGCGTTAACCGCTGACGTGGCTGACACGTGACGATGACTGGATGTCACGTGGCGGACACGTGGCGCTGACTGGATGCCACGTGGCGGACACGTGGCGCTGACTGGATGCCACGTGGCGGACACGTGGCGCTGACTGGATGCCAGGTCGCACTGACTGGATGTCACGTGGCGCTGGCATGGATGCCACGTGGCGCTGACTGGATGTCACGTGGCACTGACTGGATGTCACGTGGTGGACACGTGGCGCTGACTGGATGTTAATGATGTGGCAGTTGCAGTTTGTAAGGAAATAGAGGAAAAATAAAATGCTAGTAGTAGGAATCGAACCTTGCACTAAGCTGTGGTTACCTGATGGTCTTGCCAGCCAGGCTGAATGCTTCAATAATAATTATTTGGACGTGGTTTTATTTGAACAGGTTTGCTGCGTAAAGTTTGATTCGAGTAGTGTTTGGAGGCGTATTTGATTTGTTTGATAATGGTGATAGGTGTGGTGGCTTGGTGGCGAGGTTGTGTGGTGGCTGGTGGTTGGTGGCGAGGTCGTGGTGGCTAGTGGCGAGGTCGTGGTGGCTAGTGGCGAGGTTGCGCTCTGATACCATGTTAAATTATACAACACAAGAAATAGAGAAATTATATTAATGAGCAAGAAATCCACAAGGGGTTACATTGTTACAATCTCACATCTATTTACAATGGAATTGACATGAATATATATACAAGTAAAGAATGAAACAAGAAGCCTAAAATGAGGAAGAAAGGAGGAGACAAGGAGGGAAACATGGAGGAGGGAATAAAGGAAAAGAAGAATAATTCTAAGCTTTAATAATTACAAATAATAATGCTAATTTATGTTGGAGAATATCATCATTCAATATCATCATTTCTAACAGTATGTATGCCTCCTGAGTACTGTATACATTATTAGTATTATTACATTACATACGCATAATAATAACAAAAAAAAAAAAAAACAACAACAACAACAACAACAACATTACTTACGGCTGGAACGTTATTGGGCCCCGTTTAGGCCCAATAACTTAACGTCTTTGTGTCGGACTCTTCTGCCCGTTATGGGGATTTAATTAGCCCAGCCTGTCTTACTTTACATGCTACTCTATGTTGCTTTAAATTATTTTACATTATTGTTAAATCAATTTTCTTTATCACGATTATTAAAAAAAAACTTTATCATAGTATAATATTATTTTTAAAATTATATTTATATATTTCTCTAACAATTAAAATTTAATTTACAACCCTAAATTATGTTTTTAAAGTTGTATATAGTGACGTACCTTATTTATTACTAAAGTTGTATATTTTTTACTTAAACTATTATAAGCATGGCCTTTATATTAGTGGCCCTTTTTTAACATCGGCCCCTAAGCCCACTTAACTCACTCTATGGTAATGCCACCTTTGTACCTATTAAGACCATCTCCATTGGAAAGGTTAAATGATTAAATTTGGGCTTTTCATTGCCTTATTTGGTAAAGCAAATAGGTAAAAAATAAGTTAAAAGTGTAAATCAAAGCCAAAGATAACTGCCGACAAAATTTTAGCTTAGACGATCGATCAAGTGTTGTGGCAGGGTTGAAGACTCTCACGACACATGATGTGTCGTGCGAAATAAAGAGAAATTGGCTGATCAATGATGTGTCGTGCCACACATCATTGAAATCCCTTGGCCGATATATGGTATATCGTGGCATGCAAAAATTATTCGAACGGTGGATGATGTGTCGTGGGACACATTATTCAAAATTCCTCCCGTTGGCACTCTTTCCAGTATTTATAAATAAGCTCCGGTGTGAGAAAATTTTATAGTAGTAATCTTTCTTCAGTATTATCTCAAAATTTAATCAAGCTTTGAATAAGTGTTCTTTCAAATATCCAATTGAGCTTTCTCTACTGCATTCTCATATTATTATTTCTATTGTGTAGTTTATGAAAAAAAACTTTCATCTTTCATTCTACGTATCGTAAGATTTTTATTTTCAAATAATTTATCTCTATAATTTTTATAATGTCTAGATCTCGTGGAACAAATATGACACCATTTGAAGATGAAACTCTTTGTCGAGCCTATATTCACGTTAGTCTTGATTCGGTAATTGATGCTAATCAAACTATTGAAAGATTATGGGAATCGATTGCGTTAATTTACCATGAGCAGCCAGGTATCATATCTTAGAGAACTCCATGCTCTCTCCAATCGCGATATTCTACAATTCATAACTGTATAACGTTGTATTTATCAAAGTTATCACATGCAATGAATAATCAAGGAAGCGGTACAAATGAAATGGACTGAGTAAAGTTGCATTCTATCAAAGCTATTATTTTCGGTAATAGTATTTTCTTTGTAATTATTTTATAATATCCTTTTTTATTTTTTAATGCAGGTTAGAAAAGCTCAGGAGAGTTACCAAATAGAAATGCAAAAATATTTCGTTTTTGATAGATGTTATGAAATTTTAAAAGCACACAGAAAGTATGACTTAAAGACAATATCATTAAATACACAACGGTCTCGTTTTGACCCAACGAATAGTGCCGGTGGATCTTCTTCGGTTAATCTAGGCAATACATCTTCCCCTATTGATATCGAAGGTCCAGATGAGAATCGGGCTATGGGAAGAAATGAAGCAAAATTCCAAAAAAAAAAGGAAGGAAAAAGAGAAAAGTCTAACTATTCAAAATGCTTCACTTGAAAGAGCTCAAAAATTTTCGGAACTATACGAAAGTAATTTGGCTTTACAAAATGCTGAGCAAAAAAGTATGCATGAAAAATAGAACGTCTAGTATTTTGCAGGGAAGAAGAACGAGAAAGGAATAATCGTGAAGAAGATAGGAGGAATCGCGAAGAACAAAGGCGCATTCGAGAAGAAGAAAAGCGGATTCGAGAAGACCAAAGACTTGAACGATAAGAGCAAAGAAGAGATACCGCCGAGGAAGCAACATTAATAGGAATGGATTTAAGTCGCATGACTGATCAACAACGTGATCTTTATGATTATCGGATTCAAGAGTTACTAAATAGAATACCTCAACAAAGTCAAGCATCGCAAAACTTTTCTCGCGATTTTCCAAATTATTAGGGAAAACAATTATCTTACAATGTAATGTTTTATTTTGTAAGTTAGTTGCTTCTTGTTGGACTATTTTATTTTAAGTAATGTGGGTCCACAAAAACTCCATATATTTGTTTGTTGCACCGATCACCCAAATACCATGTTCCACCAAGTTGTGGGTCCATTAAAACAAACCGAAATCTAGTGTACGACATGACATTAGTTGTACTTTCTAAAGCTGTTGAATTCAAGTACGGTTGTCAAATAATTGACTGCATAGAGCGCATATCCAATTGTTGATTTGCAATATCATAATTGAACCGCACAGTATTTTTAGATCTTTCATTATAATTTATCTTTGACCATCTATGAATTCTGGGCCACGTGTCGACAAGAGGTTATTTTAATATTGGACAAGTTGTGCCTAAGTGTTCGTAATAGAAGTGCTGAAATTAAAAACAAATACATAAATATTACATATTAAAAAAATATATATATAAATTAATATGTTGAATAATAAATAATACCTCTATCACCTGCCAAAAGCAATTTACGCTTTTCATTTTTCTCCGGCACACAGCATCAAGGCAATGATATATTCTGGCCAAAATTGCTGACCCCCCGTCATAGTTGCCAATATTTTCCATATCTATTAAATAATTTAACCAGCCAATTTGGCAAGTATTACTTTGTACAAAACACAAAAATATTGCAATCCATGTAGTGACACAATGGGAAGACACACTGTAGTAATACAATGGGAAAACACACTACTAACATACGTGAACACAATAGAAAAAATAATTTCAATGAATGTGATCTTAACATTCATTCCAAATTTGAAAAAAGATTTTATTTTTTATATCAATGTCACTACATCTCCACATCATTTACAATTTATTTGTCCAAAACTAAACCTTGAGGTTATAACTAATACATAACAAACATCCAAAGTTCTATAAACAAAAAATGATGGTTCAATTGGTGTTTAGGAACCATTATATTATACTCATCCTCCAGTGTGAATACATCCTTGTTTTTGTTCATAAAGTCTATTACTTCATTTGCCTTGGGAGAGACCTTGCGCGATTAATAATACGGTTCATTAGTTAACATAAACTAAACCAAGCTTGCACGTTTTTTGAATATCAAATCATCTTCCTCAAAAGCTTATTCTCTTGTCCCGCACAAGCCTTTCGATAAACTCATATACAAATATTGCACAATCAATAATACAATATAAAAAATATTCAACGTAAGTACGTGTAAAGTTGACAAATTTAATACATAATTAACTTGCACAAATATATTTGCAAAATTCACGAATTTAACTTATGATTTTCCTTGTTGTGGGCATTCCTTTGAAATTATTTTTTCTTGATCCTCAAGTACCATCCACCCAAGGTAAATCACGAGAAAGTTGAGAGATTTAGTACATAATGAACTTGCATATATATGTGTGTGTGTATTTCAAAATTCATGAATTTAACTGACAATTTTCCTTGTCGCTAACATTCCTTATAAATTATTTTAGTGTAATCTTCAAGTACCGTCCACCCAAGGTAAAATAAAGGAAAATTAAGAGGTTTTGTCACAGATTACTTTTAGATTTAAAAAAAAAATCAAGAACATGATTAATAATCTTTTAAAAATGTCAAAGTTTATTAAATTTGTAGCTTTATCATTTGTTTGGCATTTTCCATATAGATGTTTTTCTTCTTGCCTCTTAGAAGCAATGAATTATGGTGGGGCCATGTTCTTATTTCAAGATTCAAAACAAGTAATGTTCAGTAGATACCATGCTTGTCATTCATGTATTTTTTAGAGTTCATAGGGAACGATAATAGTTTTGTGTTAACATCTACTTCATTTATAATGCTATCCAAGAACTTTGTCACATATTTTTTTAATTATCATTTCTAACAAAAGTTTGTTTATAAAAAAAATATATATATATTTATCAAACTAAACACATTACTAAATAATTGACAAAGTACATAGTTTGAATTAGGAAACTACCTAAGTCATATAGGATAATATAATGCTTGTCAATTCACTTGGAAACAACCTCTTCTTAAAATCCATTATGAACCAATCTATGATCTATATTCATACAAGACATGTTTTTTTTCGAAAAGTGCATATAACTATATAAGCATGCATTTAATTTTCTGATTATAAATATTACCTGTGTGTCCACAAAACCATTACATATTAAGTTTTCTAAGAGATTTATTATGATATGGAAATGGATTTTGATTTCTTATTTTGTAGCTTCCTTGACAAGATCATTCAATCAACAGTCATGCATCATAATAATATGATCATTCTCATCACTCACAATAAGAGAAATGTAGTTCAATGAAGTAAAATTGAGCAAAAGTAAAGAATAGATCAAATTTGGCATCTTTTAAAGTTGCCTTGAAATTGAATTTATGAAAAACATCATTTTACAAAAAGAATTTCAAAATAAATTATTTATAGACATATTTTAATTATGTACAAAATCATAGAAAGAACTAAATTTTACATTTTTCATTGAAATTTCTCATTGTAATATTAACTTTGCAGTGAATATATTTATAAACTAATTACGTGCAAATACAATTTTGTAATCATTTTTTTTCACTACAATATTAACTTCACATTGAGCATATTTACTAACTAATTACATGCAAAGACAAGTTTTCCATCATTTTTTCTACAAGGTTGTATCAATATTAGCAAACTTGTAGAGTTTGCTTGTAGAGTGAGTATATTTATGGACCAATTTCAAATGCAAAAATCTCAATTGTTTATTGTTTAGTCTTATTTATTTGCTCTTATACTTGATTTTTACTTGCTTCATTCCTGACAACTTTGTTTAGTAAATTAACTTAAACATTCGAAAAATTTTTAATTCCGCATTAAGTTTTTAAAACCCTATTCACCCCCCCTCTAGGGTATTTTCCGACCTACATAGACTAATTTTGTGTAAAGACAGGTTTGCAATCATTTTTTCCACTATAATATTAACATCATATCTTAAGCCAAAGACCAGTTGATATGTAACCAATGGAAATTTGTATAAACCCTTTTTTGCACTTGAAAAATGCTTAACAACATAGGAAGTGCAATGCAAAACTTTGAATCAAAATAAAAGAATATTTACAGACCTTATTTACAATTAGTCATACGAAGTGTGGTGTTAAACTTTGTACAAAAACAAAATGAATTTTAATGTGAATATTTAATACAAACTTTATTTTGCACAAAAAATACACTTGAAAACATAAGGTTTAGACTAGTAATATTATTAACATTACTGATATAAACAATTACGCCACCTCGCTGGAGTGTTTGGAAGTTGGTTGCGGCGTTTGTTTCCTAGGACAAATCAGCTTTAAGTGTCTACCTTAAGCACAAATGTGTCACTCGCAACAAATTGTAATTCCTGTATGAACAATATCACTGAAATTGACAAAAGAAAGAGGGAAAGGTGTAAGAGAAGATAATATGTTTTTCGTGTGTTCTAGTGTGGGATAAGAAGACCAATTATATAATGTGGAGATAGATGGAGCATTAAACTTTAGTTTAAAACCAAAGCAGTTTTTTGTTTAATGCAAATAAAGTTTTAAGTGCAAAACTAGGCCTCGTGCATGTATGGGCTCTTACCCCCAGCGCCTGTGTGCGCGAGGTAGGAACCTTGAGTGTAAAGAAGTTTTACTAGCTCATAAGGTGTAATGCTTTATAAATTCAAATTTTTTTTCACAAACTTCCAATGTGGGATACAATAATTCCCATTCATAAACTCTCAAATTTTATTTTCAAGTAACTTACTTTGTGTGACAATTTCTCATTTACCTGATATCCATTTTAAACAAATAAATATACTATTTTGATGTACTCGTGGATGAGAATACAAAGTCACAAATCCATAGTAATCTTTCAAAATCGACTATTAAGATTTAAATAAATTTGCTCTAAAAATGGCTAAAAATAATTTTTTTTCAACAGTGCAATGTTTACTTTGCACAACAATAAAAAGATATAAATCTATCGAAATTACCAACAAAGCATATTTATTAATAATCATATGAAGTGGAATGTTAACTTTGCACAAAAACAAAATGAGTTTTTCAATGTAAAATCCTAGAAAAAACCCAAGATTCATAAATAATCAACAATTGCCATACTAAAACTACTAATATAAACAATAAAACATGGTATATGTTTGATAGATGCCAATGTTTTACAATCGGTGACGATAAACCCTAAATTTATTCAAAACTTAAAATACACATATACATGGAAATATGGAAGATAAATGTGTATATGTAGCGATAGAATAAAGAGAAAAATAAAGACTCGTAACACTCACCAGTAGAGCTCCGATCGCTGGTGACGTTGAAATGTAAGGGAAATATATGGATTTGAGCAGGAGATAAAGAGTTAGTGCGAGGTTTGTGAAAATACTTATTCTCTTATGGTTTTCAAAATTAAACAGCGAAAGGATATTGTTTTATTTTTTCACCAAAATATACGAGATATTGAAAAATAAAGCTTGTATGAAAAAGTTTTTTGCAAAAAAATTAGGGAATATTTTTTTTTAAAATTAATGGCCTATATTTGATCAAGTTCCAAAAAGAATGTAAAGTTAACTTTACAGTAGATTTTTAAAATATAATTAATAAACAAACCCTTATTTCTAAAAAATATTATTTGTTAACTTTTTAACGAAAAATATTATCATGTAATTTTTTTTACCTTATTTTCAATAATACTACTCATTTAGTTTTAGGATTTATTCATTTAGTTTTAGGATTTGTGTTATTTAAATTTTTTTTTTTTTTTCGTAAAGAAATATGGAAACACGTGACATCTCCCAAATAAAATAAAAAATGGGCAATTGATTTAAAAAAAAATTATTTCTTGATTTCTGTGACTCCCATTTTCTAATCGGGGGGAAAAAAAAGGAAGGAAAACGAGATGAGAAAAGACCAAACGCCTAGTATCAGCGACAGAGCATAACAACAGGTGAAGTTCCCAAGATCCAGTTCCCCCAAAGAGACTCTCATAAACCCGCCCGTTCTTCTTTCCTCTGTTCTGTTGTGCCCCATTTTCCTTCAGCAGAAGTTCCGATTTCTAGAGAGAGAGAGAGAGAGAGTAGAGGACAGAGATTTTAGAGAGAGAGAGAGAGAGAGAGAGAGGGATTGTGGCAAGAGAAGAGAATAGAGATGTCTTTAACGAGCGTGAAGATGTCGGAGGAAGTGTGGTTAACATGTCTCACTCACGCATTGTCTACAGAGACCGAAGAGATCATGGGTTTACTCCTTGGAGACATTCAGGTTGCACTTCCATCCCTTTACTTAGGGTTTTTAGGTTATGAAGCACCGATTCTATCATATCGTTGTTTCCGTACTATTGCTATTGCTTACTTTGTTAGATACCAATTGTAAATACTTTCCATTTATTTGTGTTTTGTTAACGGGGAATCCAGCTGTTTTGATTATCTTTTAGACTTAGATGAATTTCATTACTACTTTTGCACCATTCAAGCTTTAGGATCACCAAGTAGGCTCTAGGCTTTCATTTGTTTAGGTTCTCATTTAGATTTGTGACGGCAACGTGGTTTTATTGGTTGATTTCACTAGTGACCTTTTCAAACTATTGTTCTGGATACTGAACTCGACATTCAGCCGTGGGCTGTTGTTGAGTCATGTATTGCTCATTATACTGGAACAGATAAATTTTAGGAATTCTGGAAAGTTGGTTTGTACATAAACTAAGGATTTGGATTAGTTCCTTAATAGTTTGTTCTAAATCTTATTGACATTATGCCATATGCATTAATACAAGTTTAAATTGTTCCTTATCGTCTCATATTGTTAGAGCCACTTAACCTCTTTTAATCTTGATCTTCAGGTTCGGGAGTTTGAACTTTGTGTGCTGGTTGCTTTATACATAAATTTTTAATTATTTTGGCCATTTGGTCAGGGCAGCCAGGTTTAAGGACCTAAATGGAAATCAAGCTGCGTATTTTGGACCTTTTTGGTGTTGACGATGTTTCTTTTTGTTTTGCGTGTTTTACTATAGGTGCTTATTTATGCACATTTATGAATGATCAGCATGGCATCTTTCCTTTCCGTACATAGTTTTTGTTTATATTGATCTGGGTTTCGGTTTGATTTGTTTTCAGCATTCAAAACATGGGAATGTCACTGCTGTGATTTGGGGAGCTCTGCCGCAACCGCGTTGTGATCGAAGGAAGGACCGAGTAGAGACAAATCCTGAACAGTTGACTGCTGCATCATCTCAGGCTGAGATATCCTTCCTATTATGCTTGCATTTTCATACTTGAAAATATTGTTATCCTTTCATAAAGTTTCTTTCTTTCATTTTTCCTATAAAAAAATTAAATTAAAATACAAACAAAAGTCTGTTTATCCTTTTCAAATGTCCATACTTGCTAAAATATGAAGAAAGACAATGTGATTCACAACTGCATCATGTGACATACATTTCAATTACGCCACAAACTTATTCCCCTTTCCCCCAAAATTGAGGTGTATGGTGTTTTTGCAATTAACTTCATAGCACATAATGACTGCGGCAACAGGAAGAACAACAAGAGTTATTGGCTGGTATCACTCGCATCCTCATATCACAGTTCTTCCTTCCCATGTCGGTAAGTGATGAATTATAAACTATTTGTGCCGTTTGATTATTTTATATGCTACTTTCACCACCTTGATCTTGATAGGCTGTTTTTGGCGAGAAGGCCAGCTGAGTAACGTATTACGTATGCCAGCATAGTTTAAAACAATAGCGGTGACACTATTATCAAAATCCTTCTAGAATATGATTTCCTGCAGTTGTACTGTTCAATTAAATCACTGCCATTATATCGTTCACATGCTCCTCTTCTTACACATATCTTTTATGGCTTCATCAGTATCATTTGTCAAATAATAGAGTTAAATATTCTGTGAAAGATAAGCCTCTATAACATATGATCTTCCATAAAGTAATGCAGTGATATCTGTGACTGTAATCTCAGAATAAGCGAGCTCATCATCAACAGACAGAGCATATTTTTCCTTGGTTTAACTTGTTGACCTTGGCCTTTAAAAAAGTAGTACCTTTCCATGATGAAGTAAACTGCCAGGGACCTGAGTTTTTCAAATCACCTGTTAGAGTTTTGGTAGATTAGATTATGAGGTAAGTCTGATCATCAGACTGACTGCTCTAGAAAGTTAATCATCACCCTTTCCTTTTCTAGCCACCAATATCACTTGAGGGAAAAGAAGTAGTAACTTATACACAGATTTGTCTTGGTGTTATTGAGAAACTTTAGACGTTTCTAATTCGCCTACCAAATTTATGGGCTCCATATCTCAATCAACTTATTTTGATAATATGGACATGGTAACTTTATGTTATAACCGCTTTCACAACTCATATGGCCTTATCATCTTGTAGAATCATTGTAACATTTGTAAGTCACACCCTCAGGAACTCCATAAGTCATAACTCAAGTTGGACAGCCAAATTAGAAATTTCTGTTCATCTGATCGCAGTAGATTTAAAAAATAAACATTTTGTTGTTGTTTTAGTTATTTTCTCGTAGTCTTGCATGACAAATAGATTTCTGCTCTTCAACAATACCAAATTTACTACACAAATCATCCAATTTCTGGATACTTGCTTATCAAATCCTAATTTAATAAATTTCTGGGATTCTCAAACATTGATTTTGTCGGCCGGTTTAATATTTAAAGAACTTCCTTTTTTAATAAAAAGCAGTAGGAAACACCTAACAAATGATGAAACAAGGCAACCCAATAAAACCAACCCTATCCAATAGATAATACAGTTTTCATAGGCACACAGTGTTCATTTTCCTAAAAGATAGGGGTGTTTATATATTTTAATCCTAATAGAAACAGCCACCTTTCTTCTGAGTAAGGGGCTAATATTTCCTCAAACTGCGTTGAGATTTTCTAGTTTGACTAGAAACTTGATCTTCAGGTGGCCGAAGAAACTCTGTTTGAATGTCTAGTAATAATTATTTAAAAAGGAACAGAAATCTAGGTGATAGCTGTAAACATTGTGAGCAAACCAGTAAGCTCATTTGTGGCCATGGTATAATTTGTGCAGTAACTTAACCATCTCATAATTTTCCTTCAGTATTTGGTGCTTCAACGTGGTAAATGTGAATATGGTAACCGGACATACTGTCATCATCCTTATCGATTTGATACATAAGCTTTAAGCTTTACTTAGAATGTAATTATATACGTTTTTTAATTAAACAGACCGTATTCTAAAGCTTCGCTCAAGAGTCAAGATAATTTGTTTTCTCCATGATAGAAGGATAATTACTGAGTACATGGGCCTATGATAGAAGTACTTTATCATAACTTCTTGGGCCTTCATTAGCTTTTGCTTTTATGACAGCTCAGACAGTGTATATATCTAAATTATATTCTAATCATATAGTTCTGGCCAACACTAGGACACTGGAAGAAATATATCAAATCTTTACGTTGTAGACCTTTCTTTGTTTCTGTTGATTGCTTGTATATAAAATCTGTGTCTGCCTGTGACCTATGCAGATGTGCGGACCCAGGCTATGTATCAACTTCTAGATGCTGGGTTCATTGGGTTGATATTTTCGTGTTTCAATGAAGATGTTCACAAGGTTTGTCTTGATTTTTTTTTATGTAAAACTTTTTGGAACTGAGGCTTGGTTAAAAAGCGTTTGAGATGATATCAGGTTGGAAGAATCCAGGTTATCGCGTTCCAGTCCTTGGATGGGAAGCAGAGCTACACATTGAGACCCGTTTCTCCTTCCCCTGTAAATAAAGTTTCCGTAATAGACATTGAATCATCTTTAAGTTCTGCAGAGAACTCATTGACGAGATCTGGCAATGCACGTGCAGAAAGTCTTGAACAAGACACTGGAGACTCTAGAGCAACTGCCCGAGCTTCCAAGGTATACTTCATTGTTCTCACTTAATCTGGCTATTGGTTTAGACTTTAGATGATTAGATTAGTTTTCTTTTGGATGTTAACAAATTTCTTCCCCTTTCATTTATTTTCACTCTTGGTGATCATGTTTCTATGGTGCACATATAGCTTAGGAGCGAAGGGAGTTCTTCATTTTGGAATTGCTCTGAACTTATTACTATTTTTTTTTTTAATTTCACCTGTAGCATTTATTAGATTCGTTGGGGCTCTATCGTTGTAAAATTTTCACTGGAATGACTCCCCCACCTGCTGTCGCAAAGACGAAGAGAGTATTATTTTGAGGTAGAAATCCCCAACATCTTAGGTTTTGTATATAATATATATACGAAGTTACACAGTTCTCCAGAACTTTAAATTATTTTTAAAAAATTATTTTCCTCTTCTTTTCTGTTTTGGTTCCTTCGCTTGTATTCTTCATTAGAATTACGCATGAGAAAGATTTTAACAGTCACGTGGCTATGCCATGTTTTCTAAATTTCCACTTTTACCCCTGCAATCTTCATTTTCAAAAAATAAAGATAAAAAATTACATGCAACAGGGCTCAAACCCAAACTTCTAGCAAGATTGATTGGGCTGGCTGCTTATCACATTTGTTTCATATGTTACTAGTATATTACTTATATTCGAGTCACACAGATTGCTTGTGTAGGGTGAACAAGTAATCAATAAAACACTTTGTCAACCCACCCACCCCCCTTCTTTTTTTTCCCTAATTTAAAAAGCTATAACTCCCAAAACATTTTGGAAGAGTGTCTGAGTGTTGGTGGCATGACACATTAGTCTCAGGAGAGCAGCGGTGCTTTATATAGCCTACCTTCAAACATGAGGAGAGTGAACTGGTTTTTTGGATAGTCCGTCCACTAAATAGGACTTATTAGGTAGCGTTGTGTATAATTTCCAGGTAATTTAAAAGGGCGACTTTTGGGTGTTTAGTCAATCTTTCAGTTAAGATTGACTTGCCAATTGGTTTATCTATTCTTTTCTTTCAAAACTGAGTTCACACTGTCAATGCTGTACTAATGGATGTAAACTTTATATGATTGTTTAGGGTGGCGGAAGATTGTCAGACTTGGGGGGTTTCTTTGCTAATGCTGATGCAAACTATCTAGGGAAAGATAAAACCGGAGGGAACTATCAAACTGGTAACATAGAAAATGCCATTGTTGACATCGATCCGATGGATATGTCAGATAGTATGCAAGAAGCAATGCACCGTTCAAATTTGGAGATCAGGTAGCATGACTATGTCTTCATCATGTTCGTATCTTTTCCATTAATTTTGCAACTGCTGGTTTTGTCCTTGTATGATCTTATCATTTTAGATGTGATTGGTAGATTCACTGTTATTTTTGCCATAGCCTTTGATCACACTGGTCTCCAATTGTTTTAGGTTCTCCTAAACCTTATAGGGAACATCCACCCATTACATATTTCCTCTTTTTAATGTGAGGGAGGAGAGACTTAGCTCCTCTGTTTGTTTGGATAAGTTTACTTCAATAAGTGCCTGTCCGTTAAAAAATCACTAATTTTGAATAATCCAAGTAATTCAATAACATCTTTATGGAGAGACGGATATTTTGGTGATTTTTATTATTGAGTGGGCATTATATAGTTTCTTATGTTGGGATGGGTTTGTGTGCATATATTTATGTTGTGCATGCATAAATATCAATTAAATCTCAGTTCCTTTATTGTTTTTGAAGCTGGCTATAAGCAGTTTCTCAAAATGAATCTCTAGATGTGGCTTCTTCTGTTTAATGACAGTGCTGCAGAGTATATCAGGAAGGAAATTCCTCTCCATGTTTTGCCGGTCATGTCACTCCTCAATCTTGATTCGCCTTTGACATCATTTACGGAATTGCAAGGTGTGTTGTATGAGGAGGAGCGGACTGCATATAACCAAGCGATCTTACAAAATATGAGGTGATATAATGCCTTGTGCTTACCCTTGATTATTTTATCATGCTTAATTTTTTAGCATTTTTCATTTTCTCTTTATTGTAATATTGCTGGTTTATGTAGGGACGGGAAAGTGCACCCACTTACTTTTGTTCACCACACATCAACATATCAGGCTTCCATGTGCAAATTAATGGAGTACTGGTAAGAATAATTGCCCCCCTCGTCCAGTAATTTTGTTACTGGTATTAATTTATACTCACGACCTTTGTTCTGATTTGCAGTTTAAGTCCTGCCATAAATACTCTCCAGGACCGTTTGAGAGAGAATGAAATTCGGGTATATTGCAGCATCAGTTCTTTTCCTTTTCTTTTTCATGTGTGTTTTGCGCTTGTACATTTATATGACCAGCACGCCAGCATAGTATGTTGGCCTCCTGGCATTATTTTGAAAAAAAAAAACGCCGTTTCTGATTTGAATTTCCACTTGATTATATTTGTTTTGATTAAGAATTTTGTTTTTGTTTTTTTCTTCTGAAAATACAAAATCTTCGGGAGTTGTTTTTGCAAATATGAAAAACTTTCTGTATCCACTGTGTAAAAAAAGTTGATGATTTATTTGACCGGCCAAACACTTATTGCTGATTGATCAATTATGTGCACTTCTATACGGCTAAAATTTTAATCTTTGATCTTCTGTTGAAACAGTTAGCAATGCTGACTGATGAAGCCAAAATTCTGGAGAATGAGGGCTCTAGAGGGAGTGAGCTAACTTCAACTTCAGTTTCCCCTCGTAATGTTTCTTCTCCTGGTGTCCGAGGAAGCGGTCCGTTTGGTCACAGGGACTTGTACAAACCGGCTGAACCTGTTAATTCGAGAAGTGTTTCAGGTTCTGGTAGCCGTAGCAGGAAAGGGTCTTAACCTCCAAGTACCAGATTAATTCTCTTCAAAGCAAACTGTATGTATTATATTTTGCTATTACACCTTGATATACCTCTCTTTTGCGCGCCCTCAGCCCCTTTGGCTCTATAATATCATGTTGTTAAGTTGGTGCACTTTTGAGTTTGTATGATATCAGATAATACCTTTTTCTACTTATTTTGAATGGTGATCAAGGTCTATTACATATAAATCAAGGTATTTGGTTTTGGAAGAGGGACATCTGATTTTATGTGATTTTGAAAGTGCCCCAATAATTTCCTATGGCTGTGGTGGGGATTTTTGATGGGTGAGGTTATATAGGCTGGACCGCTGGAGGGAGGGAGACGGGGAGAAAATTGGTTTTTTTTTTGGGGGGGTGGGGGGGTGGGGGGGGTGTTAACCGAGTTGGGGTTACTAGCTGTGGGCTGCTTATACATATGGTGACCACAGCTTGGCTACCAGGGCGGGTCAGGATTTTTGTGGAAGGTGGCTAATGTCTATGCTTCATTAGGCTAGACTTGGCAAGAACTCAAAATTTAATATATTACAACACCGAATAAAAATATAAATAAACATATTGGATTGGCAACGAAATCGCATTAATATTACCCTGACTTGGGGCGGGTTTTATATTGAAAAACCTGAACCTGAACCTGACTTCTTTTTTCTTTTTTTTGCCGGGGGAGGGATAAGTTTGTCAAGCCCAACCCGCCCAGTTGAGAAAAAAAAAAACTACCAGTAAAAACTCGACGGACCGGGTGATTTTGCCATTCCTAAAGCGCTACAGTTCAGGGCTGGGTCGTCCTTGCTTAGCTATGTTCAGCACATGAATATGTCCTTTGATCTGTTAAAAGGGGATGCAATGTAAATAAGCGAGACATGTGGAGTGAAACTCCAAAACAATAACTTATTTGTTTTACATTGTAATTGAAAGAAATTTTTTTGGATTAAAGAATAAAATATAGGTACTTATATCGCCGTTAACTAAGAGTTGGAATCTATGATTTTATGGACCTTAAAAGTCAATTGGGATTCTCATTGTTCGCCTGCACTAATTATGAATGAATATCATCTTGTTCTGTTAGATTGTCACTTAAGTTTTAGAAAGTTAATCATTATTTGTTTAGAGATGGAGAGATTGGTTATAAGTAGTCGTTTCATGGAAGAGTTTAGAGAGATAATAATTAGGCTCTGCTTGATAACATAGAAAAAAAAACAATTAATTTTAGTGAGAAGATAAAAAAACAAGTTGAAGCATGTGGTAAGATATTCTTTATCTCGTAGTCATATTTGTGAGTATATGTACTCCATTCTTTTTTATGTTTTGTGGAAACTACCCAAAAAAGATTTTCATGGAAGAAGCCAAGAAGTATGAGTTAGGTGGCGTTTGATAAAATAACTGAAAAAACTGCTTGTTTAGTTCTGAAAATTGAATTTTTTTTAAATGATAATTTTGTCTTTATTAGTTTACGTAGATCACATGATTCTCATTTTGAAGAGGCTAAAATAGGTATTTTACAATAGGATGTTTTAAGTTTTCAGATTT
The DNA here is from genome assembly GCA_021464415.1 of Lonicera japonica. NCBI lineage: Eukaryota > Viridiplantae > Streptophyta > Magnoliopsida > Dipsacales > Caprifoliaceae > Lonicera > Lonicera japonica. The sequence continues at coordinate 5,378,056 of CM038467.1, read as the reverse complement.
AAGTGGTTAATTTGCTATTTAAAATTTTTAATACAAATTTTTAGTTTTAAGTGACAAACTACTTAATTTTTTTGGCAAACAAATAATTTTGAAATCACTTAAATATGAGAACTTTAAGTTTTCATATTTAAGTAGCCAAAACAAACAACTTCTTAATCTCACCACCTCTCAATTTTTCATCTACTCAGTAAAATTAGTTATTAATTTTTTTTTTCATGTTGCTATCAAGCAAAATCTTAGGTTTTTTTTATTGCCCATGTCACTCCTTTGTTTCTTTCACTTGGTGTCTGTAATACAATATCCACTTTGCTGCGTGATGCACCATTACGTAAAAGCTTGTTAATGGTTTTTTGGAGGAAGACCATCCTCTTGTGCAACTAAATCCTGGAATTTGAGAGATCACATACCGGGCTTTTGAGTTGTTCCGTGCTAACTGTAGCGAAATTGGGTCATTTGTACTCACTTGGGAACTCCGTTGTGTTGGGAGGAAGTGAGGAGGGACAATGTTTTGTAATATATAAAACTTTTCCCTATTTTGTCAAAAAATAAGGGTGGTGATGTTGGCACCCCACAAAACTCTTGTTAACACTCACTTTTACACTTTTATCTTAATAACACTCCCATATTATACCTACCACTCTCATCAATCCCACTTATTTTTGGGAATTAATCTCATACTTAATTAATTAATAACATTATTAAGTAATTAACTACATAATAACATAAAACAAATTACCCCAAACTAACCCCAAAATTTCTCAACCATCATCTCAAACAAGCAAAATTACCATCTCTACCATCTTCTCTATCTAGCAACAAATTTTGGTAGCACCAAAACAACAAATAAAATATCCATTAATGCAAAACTCTAAGTTTGAGAAGAATGGTATAAACAAAACAAAACCTCCATTAATGCAAAACTCAAAATTTGAAAATAATGGTAGAAAAAAGAAAAAATTTGTAATAAAGGAAGGAAAACAAGCAAGAAAGAGTTAATAAAAGAGAGACATACATGTTTTTATTTTGTTTTATTGTTTATATGATTTTCATAGCATACACATCAATATATATAAGCAAAAAACAAAATTTTCTGGTTAAAACACGAAGAAGGCTTACTCGGTGCTCCGTAACCGAGTTGCAAGGTTGTACGCTCGGCTGCTCTCAACCGAGTATGAAATCCCATAAAATGTCATGCTTTCGGGACCTTCATTCGGTTGAGAGCAGCCAAGTGTTGTTATATTATGTTCGGCTGTGAGCAGCCGAGTGACATTAATCACACTCGGTTGCTCTCAACCAAATGAACGTCCCGAGAGCATTACATTTTATGGGATTTCATAATCGGTTGAGAGCAACCGAGTGTACAAGTCTGCAACTCAGTTGCGAAGAACCGAGTAAACCTTCTTCGTGCTTCAAACAGAAAATTGTGTTTTTTGTTTATATATATTGATGTGTATGCTATGAAAATCACATAAATAATAAAACAAAATATAAACATGTATGTCTCTTTTTCATTAACTCTTTCTTGCTTGTTTTCTTTCCTTTATTACAAAGTTTTTCTTTTTTCTACCATTATTTTCAAATTTTGAGTTTTGCATCAATGGATGTTTTGTTTTGTTTATACCATTCTTCTCAAACTTAGAGTTTTGCATTAATGGATGTTTTATTTGTTATTTTGGTGCTACCAAAATTTGTTGCTAAATAGATAAGAGATAATTATATAATTAGTGGGTTAATTAACTTTTGAGTTAAATTAAAACAAGTGGGATGGAAATAACAATTGAAGCTCTTTTTTTAGTGAGAGTGTTACCAAGTGATTGTGGGGGTGCCAACATCACCACTCAAAAATAAAGGCAATCTTATTTTTTAAAATTTTAGACAATTTTGTTTTTCCAGAAATTGAATATCATCATGGAAATATGGTTGATTATTAGTTTCTTTCTTCTTTTTTTTTTTTTTGGAAAATATGTTATTTATTCATAAAATAAAATGAGACACTTTTTTTTTTAATTTTTTTTATGTTTAATTGTGCCTTTTTAACCTAGTGTTAAATATTGTTGTCTTTAAACTATTTTCCATTTTAGCTTTATCCGTTATATATTTTTACCATGAAACTAAATAAAATACGAATGATGCTCCTCGTTCAACAGAGAAGTCTTTAAGGTTCCGTTTGATAACAACATAGAAAATAAATAAAAAAAAAAACTAATTTAAGTGAGAAGATGAAAAATTAATTGAGAGATGTGGTGAGATTAACTCTTGCCTTTTGATTTCTTCCATGGAAAAAAATTCTTTAGGTGGTGGAGAAGAAATTTTTTCCACCAAACATAAAGAATGATAGAGGACATATACTCACAAAAATAAGTATAAACCTCAACTTATTTTCCATCTTCTAACTCAAATTAGTTATTTTTATTTTTCATGTTACTATCAAACGGAACCTAAAAGATTTGTTTTCCATTCATTCTCGACATGATATTACTACAAGTTTTTGCTTTACTAGATAAAGATTTTTTCGGGTGCAACAATTTGTTTTATTTATTTATCTTAAACCTCGTGTTCAAATTAGAAGATAGATTGGGAAAGAGGACTCAAACTGGTGGACTGGCAGTACAATCTATTTTATTTATTGTAACAAAAGACAATTTAACAGATGCTGTCACAAAAAAATAGGAAAGAGAAGTAAAATTTATTTAGGGAAAGAAATTTAGTATAGAATAGGAAAAAGAAAGAAAGAAAATTAAAGCATTAGAATTAGTATTAGAATTAGGGGGAAGAGTTGTGGGGAGGTGGTGGTTGTTTGTTAGTGGCAAAAGTGTTGTTGACAGCATTAGCAGCACCTTGAGCCAAATTAGCAGCGGCAGCGGCAGCCCCCTGGGTCATGTACACCGCCCCTCTTGCTGCTCCTGTTGCTATGTCCGCCGCTCCATGAGCCATCGTCTTTACTTGTTCTCCGCTCTGCTTATTTATTACATCACATCACATCACATCACATGACATACAAATTCAATCATCTCCAACGTAACTGTTCGTTGGACGAATTAAATTAATTCTACAAGACATTATTAATTAATGTCCAAGAATCTCTATTTAATTCTAGACAGACTAAACTTCTGTCTGCTGAGTTTGTTTTACCTGTTCAAGGTAACTGTTATTGCCGCCGCCTTGCTGCCCAGATACCTCCTTCAACTGTTATATATATATATATTTATAGGAATGAGTTAAATTAAACAATATTACAATTCAATATATATATTTGAATATTTGATATAATATTCTTTTCATTCCATTTCATCACAAATGGATCGATGTATAGTTTCAACGGGACAAAAAATTTACTTACTTTTAATTATTGAAAGAGATTTCGATTATGTCCCAAAAAATTAAGGGTAGAATTTTAGACCGAGATGCTAAAAAATATAGTGAAACAATAAATAAATTTGAAAAAGGGAATTAAAGGAGAGGTTATTGATTAACTTAAAATTCCAAACTAAAATGGTAATTGTAAAAATGAAATCTCTATATATATAGAATTATATTTTGATGATAAACATAATGCAGCATCTATGTCCAAGCCAAGCGAATTGAATCGAAGCGAAAAAGAAAAGAAGAAAAGAAAAGAAAAGAAAATAGGATAATATATAATTACGTACATGTTCATTGTAGGCATGAGATTGTGCTTGGTTCATCAGTTGATCCCTGTTCAACTACAAGATATATATACCAATCCAAGAGACAAATTAAATTAGAGCACAGTTGCGGCCGGGGTACGTGGTAAATTATTATTAATATATTTTTTATTTATTATGACAAAAATAATGTTATCCTGATAGAAAATGTATTACTGATCGAAAATATTCAAAAATAAAACACTCTCTTCTCTCTCTCTCTCTCTATATATATATATATGTATATATGTATATCCCGGCCAGTGAATATGTGGTGGAACATGATTGATTACCGGCCCACCTGAGGTTGAGACGCGTTGTTCTGAGCTTCGCTTGCCATTTTCTTTTCCTTAATTGGTGTAAAATCAAATGAAAATGTTAGAGATGCATGAGCTGCTGCTATATAATAAATTTATTTATAATGTCATTTTGCTCAAAGTTTGTTCGCCTTTATACCTCAACAAATGCAAATGCAAACACGTGGCGTGCATACGCGGGCCTCAATTAATGCATTGGCAGACACCTGGCACGCATCCGTCCGTGTCGTGAGTTTCGGATATATATTATATATTATTATATTCTTGGAGGAATACTTCAAATGGGTTGGTTAATTAGGTCACACTATTATATTATATGGATCCAAATCCAATAGGGAGGATAGAACAACTCTAAATTAATTAGCCTATTAACTATTATATTATTACTAACAAAAATAATTATTATATCTTCTAGAGAATCAAATGCTGCTTTACATCACTTGCAAATTAATTTGTATTATTTCAGATACTACTTAGTGTCTTAGTGTACTTTAATCTTGCTACAACTTTCACTCATATATATTCCTGCTTTGTATTTGTATTTTCCTTTTGGAAACATCATTTTAAACTTTATTATTCTAAAATATTTAGTGTGCGTGTGTCATACAAATTATTAAAAATATAAACTTTATACGATAACTCATACGAATAAAGTTTAGTCATTTAATATAGAATTTATAGATATTGCTCGTCCCATGTAAACGTCAAACTCTTACTCATCTAATCAGGTGATGGAAACTGAGGTGCTGTTACTCTTTTTACATGATTGGTTCAATTGTTAATTACTATATAATTCATTAAATTAGTAATTATTGCTCATCTAAGTCTTGGACTGGTTGGTGTTCTTCGACCATATAAACTTAGCACTCTGGTATATTTACCAAGTACATACCATACAAGTTTTGATTATAACATGTTGTGATCAACTTTGAGAAACACATAAAATAAATTAATATATAAATATATTCAATCCTATCGAATGCTCTAAGGCTGCGTTTAACGTGTTAGATAAAAGAGTGGGTTATTATAACTTTGTCCTATTTTATATTTGGTATTCATCGGGATTGGATATCGGGGCGGATTATTTATCCCACCGAGAAAATGATTAATGAATCCCACCTAAGAAGTAGGATTGTTTTATCCTGTCCGGATAGGATTACATAATCCAATCCGACTCTCTAATTTAGCGTGTCAAACACACCCTAAGAGTATTTATTGAAGAGAATATTAATTTGTTGTTTTGCTAATATTAAATATATGCCACGTGATTACGAGAAGTTAGTCTTTATTAGAGCAACTCCAATATACTCTTTTTATATTTTTCACAAATTTAAGGATAAATTTGAGAAAAAAGTATTATTTGAGGAGAAGCTTTCAATTCCGATCCTCACCCTGTCTTCTCCATCTTTGAGTATTTAAAGCCATTGATTCTTAATTATTTGAAAAATTGTAAATTTGTGCTTTTGTTTTATGATTGTCGATGCTTAAAAACCCTTATTCTTCTCCTCGTATTTGAAGATACGAGAGAATTAGAGCAAAAAATTTAAGAGATTTTTCCTTAAATTTAAATTTAGGGAGAAATTTGGGGAATGATTGGAACTGCTGTTAGTGCTAGAAATACATGTATAAATTAGTTCCTCTTCGTTGGTATTTTTCTTAATAAATATTAATATTAATTAATAAATTTAAAAAATATATTTTATATTGTGAAATTTAGTATATTAGAAAAAAAAACACAGTTAATAATTTTAAAAAAACGAGTCTCTAAATTTTAAAGAGGCGTGATATAATTTGGGGAAACTCGTGCTAGTACGTTTTAGAACGATCACTTCAAATGGGTTACAATTAACTTCTTTTGATTGTGCTAATTCTCATACTCCAAATTATTATAATTTATTGCAAAAGATAACATAATTTTTTTGAGTAATTCTACATGGATATAAAATTCTGACATATATATCAATGTATCAATCATTCATTGGTTAGAATAAAATGTGATATAGTTCTTTTAAACAATACATGGTGCATAGCTACATTTAATATGTTAGTTTTTTATGTTCATCTAGAATTATTAAATTTTTTCGGGTCATTTATAGGGTGATTGCGCTGATTCTCAGACACCAAATTATTATAATTTATTGCGAAAGGTAACATAATTTTTTTTTGGGTCATCTCCCTTCCCTATTTATTTAGTTATATTTTTTTTTAGCATTCAAAGTGTTTTTAATTTCTATTTGTCGATCATTTTGATAGTTTATATCCGGTCAAATGGCCAAATATAACCTTCATGTTTAACAAATATGTCAATATATTGCCTTTTTCTATAAAATATGAGTATACTGATCGTATCATGCACGTACACGCAATACACCTTATAAATTTTGATATTAATAATATATTTAATAAAAAGAATCATAATTGAAAACTAAAATATGAAAAAAAATGTAAAAAAAAATAAAAATAGTATATATTTGTTAAGAAATTTTTATAGGAGTATAAAATGGCAACTCATATTAATTGTCATAACTATCCTGAGTGTATGACTCTTTCGGCCTTTTCATATAGGGCCATATAAGTACAGGACGTCTTACAGGAGGGCATCTTTACTTTTTATATATATAGTAATATATTATAAATTTTAATAAAATGCAATACACTAATTAAGTAATAAAAAATAGTTAGATGTATACTGTATTTTTTTTTCTCAAATTAAAAGTTTTTATTAGTCTTTTTCCTTTGTTAATTAGAAAAAAAAAATATAGTCTCAACTTAATCAATAGTAAATAAGATTATTATTTTTTATATGATTTGTTATATCAATTGTGTTCCAAAATATAATATTAAATGTGAGATATTTTAGAAAAGGGAAAAGAGTACTAACGCAGATATCCAATATTAGGTGTATTCTTGCTTTGAGATTTAAAACAAGGATAAAATTAATTTTAGCGGTTGCTATTTATATTTTATAAAATATTTAAAAAATGTTATTTTTTTTTTTGCTTGATAACAAACGATTAAATGTATATCAAAGATTACAAACAAATAAAATTTATATATTCACTCCTTATAAATTGAATAAAATATTTTTAAATTTATACTCAATTCTCGTAAAATAAATAACTTTACTTATTATTAAACAAATAAAATAATAAAAATATTATTAAATAAAAAATAGTGCTAGAAGGCTTGCGTCATTGATCTCCTCTTTCTTTTTTACGGGATTACAAATAGAGAATAAATAAAGGGTGATTTTAAACGCACCCACTAAATTGCGCTTCTCACCCCACTTTTCTTCTCACCCCACTATTTTTTCTAAAAATTTGTAAACTCACCCCACAAGTGGGGTGAGTTTATTAAAGCAAATATTTTATAGAAAATCAACTTTTGGTGACAAATAATTTTGTCACTAGTTTTTTGTAAAAAATCAATAACAAAAACATGAAATATCTAGCCAATTTTATGTCAAATTTGTTATAAATTTGGACATAAACACACGAGATTGTTTTAAAAACCCGAGTCATGAACATGACAAAAACATGAATTTTTTATCAATTTGTGTGAATTTCTTTTTGTTCCATTATGTTATTTTTGTTTCAAAATAACCAAGTCGTCCATTATAATGATAATCATCAAATTGATCTTTCATTAAAGCAGTAGGTCTTGTTAGATTGCCAACAAAACTTATTTTTCATATGCTTATTTGTTATTTTTGTTTTTGGTTTTAATAGTTTTGCTTACAGTAAACATGGTTATATATCGTTTTTTTTTAAAAAAATGGTTGTATGGCTTGTATACACACATATATACACATAGTTATGGCACTCGTTGTATCTCTGAAGCATAATTTTCACCTTATGTTTTATTTTAAATAAATTTATCCACTAAATTCTACTTTTGGCTTAAATTAAGAGTTTAATTTCTTTTGTAAACTACATAGAGAAGTAGCCTCTTAATTTGACATTGAGGGAGTAATATTTATGCAAAAGAAGTGTAAAAGAAGAACAACATGATATGTCAAATCCATAATTTACTTACTCCCTCGGTCTCAAATTCAAAGCTCCAATTTAATTTTGTTATTTTCATAAAAATAACAATATAATTAATTGATGGCGAAGACTAGAATTTAGTTGTCAATCTCAAATTTGGTACATTTAGTATGTCCCAAAAAATATATAAGAACTCTTGATTGGGAACATTCTTTAAATAAGATAGAGAAGAATTACAATTGCAAAAGGGAAAGAAAAGAAAAAGAAGAAGCAGCAGCAGCAGCAGCAGTAGCACAATTGATGGTCTAGTTAAATTTCAAAATTAAACCCATATTGATGTTTAAAATCAACAATGCTCAGTTACCACCAATCTATACTGACCTTTGAGTTAAATTGGAAATTTTGCATCGTTCATTAATGATTGAAATGAACATGAATGAGGGGAGAAAAAAGAGGATAAAAAGAAAGAGAGTAAAACGGATGTAAATATTGGCGGGGTGAGTTTACAGAGTAATTTAGGGTTAATTTATTAGAATTAAAAAAAATTAAGTGGAGTGAGAAGATTAATTAAATGAGTGTATTTAAAATCACCCTAAATAAACCGACCTACTATATATCTTGCAAAAGCAAAAGCACATGCAAACACCCATGCCCACAGAACTAACAGGAGAGTGCCACGGGCCGCTTACACGCGTCGTCCTGGTGGACACGTGTCTGCTAACAGCCTTGCTAGCAACAGCTATATATAATCCCATGCAAATTCACTCGATCTCTACTATCAATCATATATCTTTCCTATTTTCAAGCAATAAATCAAAATATATACATTCTTAATTAATTTTGTGTAAAATTTAAGCTTTCTTTCTTTCAAGTTCATCACCAAAAATGGCGTCTCACGATCAGAGCGGCAGAGCTGCTGAAGCCAAGGGCCAAGCTCAGGATAAGGCACAAGCAGCAAAGGACAAGGCTTCGGAGATGGCAGGATCTGCACAGGGGCGAGCTGGACAGACGAAGGACCAGACCGGAAGCTACGTCGGTGCGGCTAAGGACAAGGCTTCTGAGACGGCTCAGGCTACCAAGGAGAAGACAGGGCAGACGGCTCAGGAGGCTAAGGAGAAGACTGCGCAGGCAGCACAGACTGCAAAAGAGAAGGCATCTGAAATGACCGAGTCGGCTAAAGAGACGGGTGAGGCCGGTAAGGAGAAGACTGGTGGGGTGGTTCAAAAGGCGGCGCAGACACTGAGGGAGACGGCTCAGGGGGCAGTTGATGCGGTGAAGCACTCGGTGGGAATGAGTGATGCTGATGATATTCACAAGAGAGACAATTACTGAAGTACTTAATTATTAACTGATTTCGAGTTTGGTTGGTTAATGTTGTATGTCGTATTTGGGCGTGTTTAGGGGGGAAGTTGTTTCCTATAATAATCATACTGGTTGTAATTTTAGTTTACTTTTTACTGAATACAATCGGGATGAAAGTCCTTCTTTTTTATTTTTTTATTATTAGCTTTGTTGTTTGATCACGTATTCACATGTATCTCCATTTCTGCCTCTAAAGGAAATTAGGTTGATCAACTAAGAAAATCGATAGTCAGGCTTCGTGTAAAATATATATATATATATATATATATAATTGGGACAATCATATCAAATGCGGGGTATTAAACCAAAAAAAAGAAAAGAAGGTGATGCTCAGACTCCAGATGTACGTGGTATCCTATGCTATGCTGTTTTGACATTTCTAGCTACTTAGCTTAATTATTTGCCTCAATTCAACGCCAGTTTTTGGGAAAATTAGGAGTCTTTATTGGGTAAGATCGAGTTCGTATAATTTTAATCTGACCGATGATACAACCACCTTGGTTAGAGTTTTTTTAGAAAAAAAAAAAAGAGGAGGATTGAAATATACGACCTTCAGCTTATGGGAAGGTTTTTAGTCGTAGATGGAAGTTTTGAGTCAAGCGAGTATTTACAAGTGAGCATACAAAGAACCAAGGTCTAGAAAGTCTCAAGTACTTCCAAGGTTAAGTCACACACTTGAATGTCTCGAACTACTTCCACCAAGTCCAAGTGATTCTAGATAGAGAGCAGGAGAAAACGACAACATTTATTACAATTTTATTTTTTAAAAAACAAAATATTAAAGGGACAGGATTAATATTATTATTAATAAATTTAAAAATAAGACAAAATTTAATAAATACACATATAATTAAATATATATAATGTAATTCTCTCCTTCTCAGTGTAGAGAGTCTTAAGCAAGTCCCCGCCCGCCTCCAATCTGGATATATTTATTCAATGATGGTTTATAATTTGTTCATCCGTTACCTTATAGCTAGGTTCCCCTTATACTTGCGGAAAGACTCCTCTCACCTGATTTTTATTTTTAATCTTTGGGGTTCTATGCAAGCAATCGAGTGAGCGTGGACACATGCAAATTCAGAGACCCATCCTAGGGGTGCTTGCATGTAATCTTTGTCCTTAATTAATAACCTCCTCCTCATATATTTCTCTTTCAGATGTCTCATACTGTAAATAGTCTGCAATACCATTCCGATCGAGACATATTAATAATAAAAATATATAATTTTTAATGAGGTTCGAAATTAATTTCTGGGTTCTGGCTACTGCCTCCCTGGCTTAAATAATAATAATAATAGTAAAAGTTTAAAATTAATATTTGAGACATTTCATCTAACTGAGTTTGTTGTTTGTATTAGTGCCTTTTTCCAGAGTTCCCTTGTGCGTTGGTGTTTGTAATAAGAACGTAGGGGTTGCAACTTTAGTGTGCAAATACAATCGGGATCCTTTTGATAAACTTTATTATTGTCTACTCCGCAATTCCAATTCTATTCTACTAAAGGTATAATTGATACAATTAGGTATAATTAATGCAGGGTACTAAAAGAAGGAAAAAGGCAGCTCTTGAGTCTGATATCAAATGGTGGATAACTAGGTATAGGTTATGGGTAGTACTAGATATTTTTATTACCTCATTTGAAGATAGATTTGGGCAATGTCCCAGGTACTAGTAGAAAGTCGGAAGTGGACATACATACAAGGCGCGGAAGAGCCGATATTTGAATAAAAAATAACTGATCGTAAACTTTTGCGTGTAGTAGATTATTCAAAATCCTTTTCAAGTACCATACTACTCCAAATTAAAACCGTAGTTTCCAGCATATAAAATACAATCATTTGACAATAGCACTGCAAAAATTAGCAAATAAAGAAATCAAAAATAGATATTTATGGTACAACATTGGTAATTTGAAAAAGAAACATAAGAGCACATTATACCCGCCATCCCGCCTGGGTGCTATGCCACAAAGTACACAAAACTCATTCATAGCGTCCCGCAAAAAAGTAGAATCGTATTGCTCCATTTAGACTTCATCACTGGTAAAAGGAACACAGGACTGATCTTCTCAAACTTGACCTCTTGGATGATATGATTCAATGGATGACTCCATCAGAAACGTCACTAACTCGTACATCTTTTCTTTAGACATTCGGCGTCGTTAACCATCAACTAATCTTCACTCATGCCACCACTTCCTTCAAGGTCACTATCATCACCAAACATTTCAAGGTTTTCGCTTTCTTCATCAGTTTCCATGGCATCTTCTTCTTCTTCAGATCCATCTTCCTCACTTTCATCCTTGTCCTCGAACATAATTGGCGGTATTATCTCATTCTCATCATCAACTTCATCATTATTGACTGTCTGCACGCAAGAAGGAAAGAAGAAAAATTTTGCCACGAGTAAATTGCTGGTACAAAATAAACTTTATCTCATATTTTCTCGACTGCTTACCCCTGCATAAAGCAAGTCTAAGCAACTTGATAGTTGAGTGGTTGCATTAAAAGTTGAATTTCTAGACTCTATGAGCTGCAAAACCAATGAAAAACTATGTTAGATATATATATATATATATATATATATATACCTTTTCTGTACATAACTTTCGATCAACAAAACCATTCTCTTACCTGATATAAGGAGTTGAGAGCAAGCAACGAAGATTCTTGGGACATTATTCCGCTAGCATGTTGAACAAGTAAGCTTCTAACCCATGGAATCACACAGGCCAACACTGCACCCCTGATGTGAGAATGACCCACATAAAACAATAACCACAATGGTCAATGAAGTCAAAGTCCTCCACCCAGAAATATCGAATTTTCAGACATCTAATTATAATTTTATAAATCAAGAAAACAGCTACTTACCTGGATTGAATTAGTGAGATGAGGGACTCTAGAAGCTTGAGAACATCAGATGGATTCAATACTGTAATTGAATTAGCAACTATCTGCCATCATGCATATAATCCATTATTAGAACACTTGTTCCTTAGAATATCAAAAAATCAAGGAAAACAAGAATTACATATTCAGAAGAAGAGAGTGACAGAGATATAAGTACCTTCTCATCTTTTCTAAATAAGCAATCCAACAAAAGGGCTCGATCATCGGCATGCAATGCTTGCTTAAGTAGAACATGGACTGAATCAGCACTTGGAGGTTTCATCTGAAGAGAGGAATCTATTTTCTCTTGGCTCTTAGTTTCATTATCTTCGACTAAATTTAAACTTGCCAGTTTTTCGCCCATGGTTGGCTCAGTTAAATCGTTATCAACTTTAACCCCATCTATAGGCTCCTTATCACCTATATCATACAGACAAAAAGCATCTGGGTTATTCTAAACCTATGAATGTTCGTATGTATTGTTACATATTTCATATAGGAAAATCACAAACATAGCAAGGTTAATCATAAAGAAGGCTAATATTAATCAAAAAAAGGATTAAAATTGGAGGAGTAATTTGCAAATGACATTTTACATGTCATACCCCAAGACAGATTTAACTAATGATACACAAATGGTGCAACTTTTGAGTTATTACCTTTTGACTCTCCCAAGAAACACAGCTATATGTAGCAAAGAACATACAAATTTCTCTTTATCATCCCTACCAAAAAATTTGAAAACCGGCTTACCATTATCAGCTAAAGGTTCTGCATTTGCAGAATCTGAATCGGATGCAGCTCGTTTCTTACTCGACCTTTTCTTCTGGGCTGGTGTAGCAACTTCTTCCAACCCTGTATCATTAGCGTCTGTGAGGAGTAATCTAACTAAATGTAGAAACATCTAAAACACAAGCTCCAATGTGAAAAAAATAGCTTTGGAATATTCTACAAATTGCGCACAAAGAAACCAGTCTGGTTATAAACATTCAGGAATGAGATGGAAAAACCATCTTGCATCCTATGAGATACTTAAAACTCTTTAAATAGCAAAGGAAGAAAATAACGTGTAATTTTTTTTTCCCTTTTTCAAGTGTCAACATGAGAATTGAACCCTCAAAACCAAAGGGTCTCATTTAGATGCTAAGTCAACACTTATAAAGACCATTGGCAAGATTTCACCATCCAAACATTTATGCCATAAACAAACCAAATACAGAGGGTGAAAATAACTGCGAAAATGGCACTAGTTTGTATGGATAAACATCTAAATAGAATTGTTAAAAATCAATGACTTTGCAAGAATGCACTTAAAGAAGCCTGGACTGGAATGTAATAAATATATAGAGAGAGAGGTGCAAATATGTTTACCCCACCTTTTCCGGCATGAACCCCATTTTCTTGGACAGCAGTAACAGTTTTCACAGTCTCCTCACCGGCAGCTATGACAATATCCTCACCTGGACGTGTAATATCCACTAAACCAAAGTGGGGAGAATCTATAGAACCATAAGCAATAAGGACTTTCACCTGTCCATCCGTTTCTATATCATTTAATCGAGCAGCTACTATCGAAGTGCGACCCTTCCTGGATTTTCCACTACTATATAGGTCTGTTTCAGCCTTTTTAGCATTAACCGTGATTGTAGTTGGATCTATTTCTTTTAACGAGGTCATCAAGTTCCAGATATAAGCTACACCGACCTCCGAAACTGAGAGGACGATTGAACTATCTTCTCCATTACAACCATTCTTGCATTCAATTGCCACTGGAGGATGTCTCATAGAAAGAACAGCTTCTTTGCTTACAGATTTGGTGTCCAATCCACATTTCCATACTTGAAGGTCTCTCTCACCAAATCCTGATGTAACGACAACCTTGGCATCATCAGATGTAGATATATATTGCACGAGCCCCTGCAATAACACAAAGTTCAGAACCCCCCAAAAAAATGTACATTAAAATATGAGAATAATTTGCGTAAATACCGAATCAGTGGAGAACTTCAGCAGTTCTTTTTCATCTTCAATACTAAATATCCGTATCCCAGTGCTTGTTGAAGCTACTATTTTCTCATCTTCATAGCCACACAGAGAGAAAGAGAATATCAAATAAAATTACACGATTGATGATTGATAACCCAGATGAATTGATTACTCACCACATGAACAAACTGATGAAGAGATGGACTTCTTTGAAAGTTTGAACTCCTTTATTACTTCTCCGGTTCCTGACTTTATCTCAGATACCATTCCATTAGAACCAACTGTATAAAGTCTACGCCCTTTATTCCCAAAGGAAAGACCAGCAATTCCACTGCATATGAAATAGAATGAGAATTGCCGTTTGTTCATCAATGGTAAAAAATATTTAACCAGCTACGCATGTTTGCTCTTTATTTTTCATCTATAGAAAACAAAGCAAGTTTCCATACAAAAGACATTGTACACACATACCCAGAATGACATCCAGTAGATTTCCACTTCACCTCTCCAGTGAAAACATTAATAGCCAAAACATCCCCATACTCTGTGCCAAGAGCCACTAAGCAAGCACTTCTTTCTTTTGTACCCTAAAACATTAGGGATTTTTTTTTGGGGGGGGGGGGGGGGGGGGGGGGGGTGGGTGTGAGAAGAAAACAGTCCAAGGATATCATATAAGAACTTCTCGTGCTGTAAATATGAGACTACCTTCTTTCCGAAGAAGCTACATGCCATACAAGAAAACCTAGCATCAGAATCCCCATCTGACTGCTTCCATTCTGCCAACAGACTTCCGGTACTAGTGTTCCATATCTGTCAATATTGCAATAATGAGTTTTCTTTGAACACTGGGGGAGGGGGAGGGGGAGTAATGCGGCAAAAATCCGTGTACTACTTACTTTTGTTTATTTATTACAATGAACTTTCTTATTTGCCCAAAAATGTAGAAAAGAGAAGAAAAAATATATCCAAACAGTAATTTTTCATTTTTTTTTATAAGTTTCCAATTATATCCACTCAAAAGTTGAAGCATAAATTAAATTAAATACACCATAAAAGCATGTAAACCATAGGTGAAAGAGTCTTAAGTTGATCTCAATTATAAAACACGTCCAACAAACAATGTGGCGTGTGGACATAACAATGTGGTGTGTTGGATAAATGTCCAATGAGTGCCCCAAAGTGTTGGGTGCGGTTAATCCATCTCTGGCTGGGTGTCCGTGCTTCATCGATGGGCAAGTGCCTAGCCCCGATGGCATCGAGAGTGAAATTTGTCTATAATGTTTCAAAATAATTGTATTTTTTGCAAGAAACTGTTACTAACACCTAAAATTTGGTATTTTAGTTCACACATAAGACAAAGCAAAGGAGAGACTTATTTTACTTATATATTTGATAAAAAATTATGCCACTTTTAAATCAACTTTCATGTTCAAAGAAACAATACCTATCTAGAAGTTCATTTAAAAAAAAAAAACACTAACAGAATTTCCAAGCTTTAGGTTGGGTTCAGATGTTAAAGAAACAGATAAACAACCCACCAACCAAACACTCTCACACAGTCTAAATTCCTTAATTTGAAATTGTAAAGAAAAATGTAAAACAAAAAGCATCAACATAAATAAAACTTAAAAGTGGGGCTCTAGATAACATGAGGGGAACGATGCAATTCTCAAAACCAATGTATAATTAAAACCGCAATCACAATTCTCAATCTAACAAAAGCGCAAAACTTACTGTAAAGTTGAAAACCCCAAAAACAAGAGAAATTACCTTGAGTAGACCGTTGGGAGATAAAAGGGCTAGGAAGTCACCATCGGAAGTGAAAGAAGTAATTATAGATTTCAGTTTGCCCCTTGCCATGTGAAGGCAAAAGAAAACAAAAATAGGGCGGGGAGATTTAACCTGGTTTGTGGAAATGTATTGATTGAAGAATAGTCAATAGTATGAAGAAGAAGAAGAAGAAGAAGAAGAAGAAGAACAGGTTTTCGGGGAGAGAGAGTGCCGATTGAAGAATAGCCAAATAGTAACGAAGAAGAAGAGCTGCGGAGCGTATAGGGTTTTGGGTTTTAGAGTTGGGAAAACAAACGGACACCGGCAAAATTCTTTTTTTCTTTTTTTTTTTTTTAACGACGGCGAAAATATTGATGCGTTGTGATTTGACTCAATCAGTGCAACATAATATGGGGGCGTGCACGGTCAGCAACATAGTAAGAGCATCTTTAATAGCAACGTATAAAATTAATATGTAAAAATATATAAATTAATAAATAATTAATATTTAGTTGAAAAAAAAAATTTACACATAAATTATATGCATTTTTATTTTTGCTCAAATGATTCATACTTATAATCTTGTGTAAAATTATGATACACCAATTATATAGAAATACATGGAATATATAATATTCAACTTTTTTTAAAAATATTTTTTATTTATAATTAAATAGTCAAAGTGAGTATTGATTTAAAGATCTTGATGAGTATAATTCAAATATGCAAGTTTTATTACAAAATATATTTTTTATTTTTAATTATACTATTTTGAAGTTTTTGTAAAAAGTTGGAGCGAGAAAATGATGAGGTGGATATGTAAAATATACACTCATTTTACACAAAAGATGATGTGGCATATTTTACACAATACCATTGGAGCACCAAAAATTATACAAAATGTGTAAATTTTACACAAATTATATGTGACATGGTTTACACATACCCATTAGAGATACTCTAAGGGGGTGTGCAAAGTCACGTTAACTAAAATGTGCAGCTAAATTGATAACCTAATTAACTATTCGACTTTATGCTTAAACTCAACTGAATTTTTTTATTTTTTTGGTTTACACAGGAATTAAAAATACAAACAAAATAAAGAAAAAACAATGAAAAGTGAGCATCAAGCTCAACATCATTATTAACCTTCATGATCAACATCGAGAGTGAGAAGGCGAGACAGAGAAGGAGGAGGCCTGGAAGTCTAGTCTAAAGGTAGATTGTTAAACTTAGCATTAGTAGCAACCTAATGAGTAGGATTGAACCATTAAAATGGTGAAAACCAATTAAATGAGAATATTTCATTACGTGATCCTCATATTTTCGTAAAAGACTATTTTCAATTTGCAAAACTAAGTAAGTGGGCCAAATTTTCAAGAATTGGGGGGAAATTAAATAGATAACTCCATGTGCCGTACGGTTCATCTAAAGTACCGTACAGTTTTTCCAGTAAACCATATGGCTGATGGGTCATGAGTAAATGTTCAAGCCGGACAGTCATAAAAAAGTTCGCCTTGAACGGCAGAAAAAAGTGACCGAAATGGATTACTAAAAGACTATACGGATTATCGGATAGAATGTACAGATTATCTAATGTCAAAGGCAATGACATTCACTATGTAAGCCAGAAGATAGTTCATGATCAAGGTTCGAAATTTTAGACTCAAACAGATGGAAAAACAAAGAAAAAAGAAAGAAAAAGAGAGATCTATATTCAAATTTACTAGATTAGTAAATAGTTTGTAACACAATCTTATTTTCCGAAAAAAATTTATATTTTTCGCAAAAGTATACAATCCATTTACACATTATGTAACCTTTTTAATTTATATCACTTTTGCTTTTGATGGTGTCAAAATCTAGAACAGATAATTGACGACCGACCAATCAATGAATAATGGTGAATTGGATCGTAACTGTGAACAATGATTGTGAACAGTACCACCGTATATATGAACAGTACAAGTGAACAGTAACTGTGAATAGTACCACTGTATATGTGAACAGTGATTGTGAACAGTAACTGTGAACAGTACCGCTGTATATGTGAACAGTGATTTTGAACAGTAACTGTGAACAGTACCGCTGTATATGTGAACAGTGATTATGAACAGTGACCGTGAACAGTACCACCGTATATGTGAACAGTGACTGTGAACAGTACCGGCAAAAACTGATTAAAAATGAAGATGAACACGAGACGTTTTTGTTAAGGTAGGTTCCCCCGGTAGCGCTTATGCTAGTCCGGCAGTACGTCCTCCTTTTGTGTGTGCTTGCTTTGTATTAGCTCAAAGGCAATCAATTTGGATGATAATACAAGCTACCAATCTCTCTCTCTTTCTCTAATTTCCTTAATTCTATTTATAAGTATAGAATTAGGATTACAAATATTTCAACAGAATAAATAATAAACTGTGTATGAGAAAGAGCGTATAAGGATTGGTATTTTTTGGGGTATGAAAAGAGAGAGTATAAGACCTTCAAAAATTGGCTTGTATTTAGGAAAGATGGATGGATATTGGGAGATGAGGAAGAGATGTTTTTTGGTGTGTTTTGAATGAATGAATGAGGGGGGTATTTATAGGTAAATGTAGAAGGGCAAAAAGGTAAATTTGGTAATGTATATGATGTGTATGCTTAGGTCACATGTATTCTAGAATGTATATGATGTGTATGCTTAGGTCACATGTATTCTAGAATGTACATGATGTGTATGCTTAGGTCACATAGGTAAAAATGGTATTTTACTGGAGGTAAAAAATGGTATTTTACTGGGGGTAAAAAATTGGTATTTTACTGGAGGTAAAAGTGTTGAATTACCTTTGTATGCCAATGATAAAATTAGTATTTAACCCCATCAATTGCCCTCTATCCTTATCATTTAGCTCGGATGAGCTGATTGGTGAGGATATCCTTCAACCCGCGAGCTAGTAGTAGCTTTGAGCTCTGAAGTTCGTCATGTCTTAAGCCCAAATCTTTCGTAGGTGAACAAGGTCGACAATTCGATGCCTGCAAGAGGTCTTTTGCCTGTGTTAGGTCTTTCGCCTGTGTTAGAGGTCTTTTGCCTGTGTTAGGTCTTTCGCCTTTGAGAGGTCTTTCGCCTGTGTTAGAGGTCTTTTGCCTGTGTTAGAGGTCTTTTGCCTTTTTAGAGGTCTTTCGCCTTTTTAGAGGTCTTTCGCCTGTGTTAGAGGTCTTTCGCCTTTTTTAGAGGTCTTTCGCCTGTGTTAGAGGTCTTTTGCCTTTTTTAGAGGTCTTTTGCCTGTGTTAGAGGTCTTTTGCCTTTGAGAGGTCTTTCGCCTGTGTTAGAGGTCTTTTGCCTTTTTTAGAGGTCTTTTGCCTTTTTTAGAGGTCTTTTGCCTGTGTTAGAGGTCTTTTGCCTTTGAGAGGTCTTTTGCCTGTGTTAGAGGTCTTTTGCCTTTTTTAGAGGTCTTTCGCCTGTGTTAAAGGTCTTTCGCCTGTGTTAGAGGTCCTTTTTTTATATGTACTGTTGGAACTGACCTCGCTGAATAAGCTTTTCAATTTCTTCCTTGAGCTTCTAGCAATTATTAGTCTCGTGGGCGTGGTCCTTGTGATACCGGCAGTACTGGGTAGAGTCCCTCTTCTTCTCTAGAGTGCTCATCTTCCTAGGCTTAGGCACTTCTCCTGGTTCTGATTGGGCATAGACCTCACTCAGTGGAGCTGTAAGGGGAGTGAACTTCCGGTGAGCTCTGTCCTCGCTAGATCTGAACTTTTCGGTATTCTTTTTGATCTTCTTGTTCTCCCTCTCTTGACTAGAAGAAGGGCTATGTTCCCCCTGGCGCTTGGAAGGGGGCCAGAGAGCAGAAAATCCTGACATGTTGCGTCCTTGGAGTGTCTCTTCCACCCCAATCTGTTTGTTGACCTCGTCCAGGAGCTCAGACATGGTCTTTGGAGCCATTCTAGCTAAGGTCATTAAGCAGTAGGGGGAGCTTACTCCGTTCATAAATGCGGCTACGGCTACACCTTCATTGAGATCATCGATCATGAGGCTTTCCTGGTTGAACCGGCAAGCGTACTCTTTCAAGCCTTCGTTTGAACTTTGTTTGATTGTGAAGAGGTGGGTGGAAGGCTTAGATTGCTTTCTAGTCCCTAGGAAGTGAGTTACGAACTTCGTACCAAGCTCGTTCGAGCGCTGAATCGAGCCTGGGGATAGGCTGTTGCACCACATCCGAGCTGCCCCCTTGAGGGTTGTGACAAAAGCCCTGCATATGATACCATCTGGGACACTCTGGAGGCCTATTATATTTCTAAATTGCTGCCAATGGTCCACTGGATCGGTTGAGCCATCATATGACTCTAGAGCAGGTAGTTTGAATCTGTTTGGGACTGCACATGTCTGGATGTGCGTTGCAAATGGGGATTCAGAATTCCTTACCAGAGTTGCTGCCGAGCTCCCTCCAACGTGGCCTATGGTTTTCATCATTTCGGCCAGCTGGGCTTTCATTTCTGATCTGAGCCTCTCCTCTACTTCTTCAACAGAGCTCTTGTTCGAGATCCTATCGAACACAAACCCTCGAGGTCTGGCATTGGTCTCCAGAACTGGTGGAATAGGGGGGCGACCTCCTCTACTCACACTTTGTCTTTGAGCATCTCCTTCGGAGCGTTTTTCTCGAACAACATTAACTTGTGGATTTCTTTTTGGAGATGGTGGGGGAGCTGTAATAGAGAACTCATCATAAGAATCTCCTTGTTCAGAACTGGATTGGTCGGCATCAGACCCACTGGGCCTGCTTCGATTCCTCCTATACCTCCGGCGGCGTTCTCTCAGCCTTTTAATGGCTG
This sequence comes from Lonicera japonica, assembly GCA_021464415.1. NCBI lineage: Eukaryota > Viridiplantae > Streptophyta > Magnoliopsida > Dipsacales > Caprifoliaceae > Lonicera > Lonicera japonica. The sequence continues at coordinate 5,357,275 of CM038467.1, read as the reverse complement.
GGATTCGCGCAGGGGATAGGGGAGCCGGTGCAGAAACAGGGGTCGGAGGCGATCCATCTCTTGAACTGTACGAAGGGGATTCTCTTTGAGCCATCAATCTGTCAATCCGGACCTGGAGAGCAGTTTGTTGAGCCATTAAGGCTATCAGGGGGTCTGTTTGGGTGGTGTCTCCTGACTGGGACATGGTGAATGTATGGTTTTTGGATTTTTTTAGAAGCGTGTGACTTTAAGGAAATGTCTTTCCCACAGACGGCGCCAAACTGATGGTGTCAAAATCTAGAACAGATAATTGACGACCGACCAATCAATGAATAATGGTGAATTGGATCGTAACTGTGAACAGTGATTGTGAACAGTACCACCGTATATATGAACAGTACAAGTGAACAGTAACTGTGAATAGTACCACTGTATATGTGAACAGTGATTGTGAACAGTAACTGTGAACAGTACCGCTGTATATGTGAACAGTGATTATGAACAGTGACCGTGAACAGTACCACCGTATATGTGAACAGTGACTGTGAACAGTACCGGCAAAAACTGATTAAAAATGAAGATGAACACGAGACGTTTTTGTTAAGGTAGGTTCCCCCGGTAGCGCTTATGCTAGTCCGGCAGTACGTCCTCCTTTTGTGTGTGCTTGCTTTGTATTAGCTCAAAGGCAATCAATTTGGATGATAATACAAGCTACCAATCTCTCTCTCTTTCTCTAATTTCCTTAATTCTATTTATAAGTATAGAATTAGGATTACAAATATTTCAACAGAATAAATAATAAACTGTGTATGAGAAAGAGCGTATAAGGATTGGTATTTTTTTGGGGTATGAAAAGAGAGAGTATAAGACCTTCAAAAATTGGCTTGTATTTAGGAAAGATGGATGGATATTGGGAGAGGAGGAAGAGATGTTTTTTGGTGTGTTTTGAATGAATGAATGAGGGGGGTATTTATAGGTAAATGTAGAAGGGCAAAAAGGTAAATTTGGTAATGTATATGATGTGTATGCTTAGGTCACATGTATTCTAGAATGTATATGATGTGTATGCTTAGGTCACATGTATTCTAGAATGTACATGATGTGTATGCTTAGGTCACATGTATTCTAGAATGTACATGATGTGTATGCTTAGGTCACATAGGTAAAAATGGTATTTTACTGGAGGTAAAAAATGGTATTTTACTGGGGGTAAAAATTGGTATTTTACTGGAGGTAAAAGTGTTGAATTACCTTTGTATGCCAATGATAAAATTAGTATTTAACCCCATCAGCTTTTATATGTATGTAGATATTGTATATATGTGGTAAAATAACTAATATTTGTATATGTTGACATATGCCTATTTATATTAATCAAATATAAATAAAACCACCATATTTATGAACTCGGATTGAATATGCATTGATTTGAACATATGCCTAAACTGCTGTTCCGCCTTTTCATTTTATCTTTTTGCATAAATTGTGCATAAAAACCGAATAAAACTATAACAGTAGAAGTAAAAGGGAAGCCTATACGGACAATATGGACAGTATGACCCAAAACATTTCCTGCACATTTCAAAACTCTCTTACATGCTTTATTTTTATACTCACTGAAAAAATTTGAAAGATGTTTATTAACTGTACGGGTTATCAGATTGTCCGTACAAACTTTCTATCAAGGAGGCCATTTTTGCATTCGAAAACAGTAGGATCCTTGTATGATATTTAGCAACTCATATATACAAAATTTGGCTCGTAAATAATAAGAAAAGAGTAAAAAAAAATATGAAAACAAACATGTCATTTATAGGCTGAAAAGGCGATGTGGGTGCTTAATATTTTCCTAACATCGTAATATAGTCCCCAATTTTATTCTGTTTACGTAGGCCATATTTGTTATCGATTTGGGTTAATTTACTCTTTTGTCCGTTTTCTCTAAAAACGTACTGACAACTCTGGTCATTTAAATTATAATGTGCAAATTGTACGCGCCTCGTAGAGGGGCGACAGGGGTTCCATCGGGATATAACTGATACTCGTACTTTTCACAAAACACGGTGCGATATTGGGAGAATAGCCGAGTCAAATCACCTCCCCACTTAGTGTAAGGATATAGAAGGCAAGAAACCTAAAAAATAAAGGAGAAAATCTATAAGTACTACGTGTTTAACCTTAGAATTCAAAGATCTTTGAGGTTCGGGATAGCAGATATACCTGATCCTCCATTAGCCTATCCAACACTGCCCTAACTTGCTCAAAGGTAACGAGATGCCCCTTCTTCCTGTTAGAGGCACGGTATAGATTTTAGAGAGGCCATGTAATATCTGGGTATTTCAACGGCTACCACGTTGACCTCGTCGAAATATGCAAGGAACTTGACTTGAATTAAGCAAAGGCGGGTAAATAAAACTTTATATTTATGTTAGGAAATCTTAAAAGATAGCAAGGCAAAAAAAATATAAACGAGAATTGCATACCTCCCACAAATAAGACATCCCGACGTAACTGTCATATATCCTCCGAAAGAACATGTTCATCGAGTCGTAAAGCGTAACCAAACCCAGGCTCACCTAATTCATCCCTTCAATAGTCAGAAAATCCCGAAAGTAATAGAGATACAGAAATGCACCACCCCTTCTCCATTGGCTACCAAAGACTACCCTAACATGTACATTGACAAAATAGCGAGCCCTCTGCCTAACCTCTAGGGGAGTCTGAATGTCTGTTTGCTCCCAATGCTGGATGTAAGCCTTTAGATGCTCAACCCTGAAAATATTTTTGGCAGCCAGAGGAAATGTTTGACCTATTGCCGCCTCCACTTCGGCCAGTGTGACCATCATCCTCTAGTCTACAAAAATAGACTGCCCCTCGATTGGTAGTCCACCCATTATGTGAAAATTGAAAGGAGTTATGGTCATCTCCCCAAAGTCGAAGTGGAAAGTGTTGGCGGTATCCCACTAGTACTGGCTAAACACCTATAAGAGAATCAAGCTCTGCTTTTTAGAAGCTCATACTAGAGAATCCAAAAATGGGTCGAACCCCACAAAGCGAATTAGCATTTAGACGTCTAGAAGACATCTGTCCCAAACATCTGCCAAATGCTGGATCGAGCCTTCAAAGGCTACCATTATCCTGCAAATAGTTGAAGATTATGATAAGAATCAAGTAATATGCATATGTTAAATAAATAAAGTAACATTTATTTCAAAGATAATTTAGATATTTTTATACAGCAAAGTAAAAGTTAAATTATACATGCATTTGTACTAACATTGTCTTTTGGAGGTATTTTAGTAATTTTTTATTTAAATAGTAACCATTTGTACTAATATTGTCTTTCAGGGGTATTTTAATAAATTTTCTACTTAAGTGGCAGTCATTTGTACTAATATTGTCTTTCAAAAGCATTTTTGTAATTTTTCTACCTAAGTGGTAGTCATTTGTGGTAATATTGTTTTTCAAAGGCAATTTAGTAATTTTTCTACCTAAGTGGTAGCTATTTGCGCTAATATTGCCTTTCAAGGATATTTTAGTAATTTTCATACTTAAGTGGTAGCCATTTGTATTAACATTGTCTTTTAGGGGCATTATAGTAATTTTTCTTCTTAAGTGGTAGCCATTTGTACTAATATTACATTTCAGGAGTATTTTAGTAATTTTCTACCTAAGAGATATTTTAATCAGATCAGTCTCCCAAAATAGCAAAATAATTAGTCTCTCGAAATAGCAAGACAACCAATCTCCTTTAAAGGCAAAACGCATTTATCTACTGAAATGGTGCATTTTTAGTCGTTATAATGCCAAACAGGTATATCTCGCTAAAATTTCCTATTTTTGTACCTTTACTTTTATGAAAAAAAATATATTATTTATAGTAAATTAGTATATTGTTTATTTCGTCCAAATTATGCAATTTATTTGAAAATCAAATCACCAAAAATCACATCCCATCATTGTATTGTCTTTATTATATCAATTTTTTCGTATCTACTGATTTTGTCTTTTACTTAGGCATTTAAAGTATTTCCACGAAATTGATATAAGGTTCAACTAACATCTCATGTCATTAGAGTGGGTTATCATCATCATAAAGTAGGGTATTATATTATGTCCAAAAGTCCAACACACAATTCCCCCCCCCCCCCACACACATATATCAACTGCCTTGTTATAACTAAAAAAAATAGAAGATAACTAAAAACATACTCGTTGGGGAGGCAGAGCATGGATGTAGATGTTATTATCTGGCTCTTACAGTAGGAACTCGGGGTTACTAGTCGAATTCCGCACCGATGGATACTGCACCTGTTAACAGACGTCCGTCAAGTTCGCCCCCTCATCGGCCATGTCAGCCAAATCATCTACATTTGGGGGTGAATATGCGTGGTTCTTGATATAGTGGTAACTCTCGTTGAAAGGTAGATTACCAGCGAGGCCTTGGTTGATGATTTCAATGATTTAACCGTGGAAATCTTCCATTGTGTTAAAGGAATCATGGGCGCAACAGAGGAAAAAAAGATAAGTGGCTTTGCGGATCTTGAAAGTTCGAGATAGAACAGAATGACATAGCTAACACATGCCAGAGCAATTTATATTACATGATAAACTGTACGATTAATCTGGCATCTGAAACGGATAATTAGGCAACACTCGTACGGCGGATCAGGAAGTTAAAGCAGGGAATTGGTCACCTGAAGCGGGGAATGTAGGAGCCGAAGCAGAATTTGCATTTTAAAACCTAGAACAATGCATATCCAAAGCGATTACCCTTTTTCAAGGAAAAACACGCTCGAGGTTTTATTTTATAAGGTGCATAAGGATCATAAAATGCGGATATTACCTTTTGGAATTATTTATCGACATTATATACTTATTTTAAGCACACAAGTGTCAATGGGCTCTATGGATGCCTCATTTCGTGACTTTCACATTTTTGTACAAGAATATTTTCGGTTTATAGAACCAAGCAAATGGGACAAAATTCCAAGAACTGGGAAAAAACCAAAATGGGTAACTCCATGCATCGTACGATTCATCTAAAGTACCATACGGGTTGTCCAATAAATCATACGACTGATGGGCCACGGGTACAAGTTCAAGCTGAAAACTCGTGGCAAAGTTCGCCCTAAACAGTAGAAAAGGTGACCGAAACGGATTACTAAAAAATCGTATGGACTATCAGATAAACTGTACGAATTATCTGATGTTGAAGGCAATGGCATTCACTATATAAGCCATAAGATAGTTCAAAATCAAGGTTCGAAATTTTAGACTAAAGTAAAGGGAAAAACAGAGAGAAAAATATATAAGAGATAAATTAAAAGAGAGATTTGTATTCAAAATTACTATAAAGTTTGTAGCACAATCTTATTTTTTGAAAAACAAAGTTGAATCAAAGTTTATATTTTTCGCAAAAGTATACAATCCATTTACACATTATGTAATATTTTTATTTTATATCACTTTTACTTTTATATGTATGTAAATATTATATATATAACATAAAATAGCTATTTTTTGTATGTTAACATATGCATATTTATATTAATCAAATCTAAATGAAACCGTCTTATGCATGAACTCATACTAGCATTGATTTAAACATACGCCTAAACAATTGTTCTGCCTCCATTTCATCTTTTAACATACACTGTGCGTAAAAAACGAATAAAATTGGAATAATAAAGGGGAAACTCGTACGAACAATCTGAACAGTATGACCCAAAACCTCTCTTACATATTTTAAAACTCTTCTTCATGCTCTGTTTTTATACTCACTGAAAAAATTTGAGGGAGGTTTATTAACCGTACAGTTAATATGATAAACCATACAGGTTATCAGATTGCCCGTATGGGATTTCTGTCCATGAGGTCATTTTTGCATGTCGAAAATAGTAAGATTCTTGTATGATATTTAGTAACTTATATATATAAATTTTGTCGCGTAAACAGTATGAAAATGGTAAAAAAAATGTGAAAGCAATCATGTTCATTTAGAAGTCGAAAGGGTGATATAGGTGTCTAACATATTCCCATCATCATACCATAGTCCCTGCTTTTGTTTTGGTTACCTAGACATATTTGCGCCTTGTTTGGGTTTATTTACTCTTTTGTTCGTTCTTTCGAAAAACGTACTAGTGATTCTGGTCATTCAAATTACAACATGCGAAGTGCATGCACCCCGTAGAGGGGCGACGAAGGTTCTCACATTAAGGTCAGTTCCATTTTGGTCGATTTGGATAATCAATTTTGTCAGTTTGAGTCTTTAGCCTAAATTATTTTTTTGGACTATGAGGTTATATATTATTTAATTTTTTCTATAGGTTTTTCGATCTCTTGGACATTATTTTCTTGTTAAATGTTTGGACATTTTCTATCATTAAATATTTACTAGCCTTGAATTTTGTTTTTAATTGTTGAACTTTTATTATTTTTAAAAAAATACACATTAGTTATATACATTGAACCAATAAAAATATAAAAAGTGTACTAGTCGGTTCGGTTCGATTTTTGTTAGTTTTATAAAAAAAATAAAAATTGAACCAATCTATTTTGGTTTAACCAATCCGTAAAGGTTGAAAAATCGCTCGGTTCGGTTTTCTACACATTCTTTAACCTAATTCATTTATCAAATAATTTAGGGTACAAAACTCCTATATGTAGTTAGTATGTGCATATTTATATTTCTCTACGTACCCATTGCAGATAGGAGTAAAATTAAATAAAAGAAGTGTGTACATAACAGTGCTAATAATTTATTACCTCCTAAATTGATATATTCATTTTTTCTTAAAACTTTTATTTTTTTCCTTAAAAAAATTGCCTTTTTACTATCAATTTTCTTTTTCTTTTTTCTTCCCATTGTTTTAGATTCAACTTCATTTTACTTGTTTTAAGCACTAACTTGAATATAATAAAAATTAAAAAAAAAATAATTTAAATTTGATATATTAATTAGTTAATAATATAAAAAAATTATTGTTAAATTTAATATATATTGATTATGTACGGACAAATAATTATGGTAAATTTTAGAATCTAAAGATTATTTGGCAGTTTAAAATTATAGAACAAAGAAAATGAAAAAAATGGTGTCACTATTTTCGTTTATGAGTTTAATATAAAAAGAATGTGAGGTAAATAGAAAGAAATGTATAATTATTTTGATAAATATATTTCCTAATAAGCTACATGGAAAAAATAAAATAAGTATGTTTTCTTTATTTTTTTTTCTTTGTTGTAATTTTTGACCATGCTTCTTTTATAGGCATTTTCTTTGATTCGAGCTTTCTTTTCTTTTTTTTTCAAGGAGATTTAAATTGGCCAACAAGCTTTTATCATTACGAGCTGGGTCATGGTGTTGATTCTGTATGTCGATATTCTTATCTCTACTAGGATAATTGCTTCAGTTTCGACGGTTAGGAAGAAAGGAGTTTCACCAGTCGGACCTCAGATGGTGGTCCTGTAGGTCCAGAGAATTGATGGGAGCTCTTAAAACCAATTCTCTTTAGCATTATCAAATATCTTCTTTAGCGAGCTCAGCAAGGTTCTGTTGATTACCTCTGCTTGGCCATTAGCTTGAGGATGAACAGTGGAGCTGTAATGATTCTTACTTCCATGCCTTTTGTAAAAATCTCTGAAGAGGTTGCGATCGAATTATTTTTCGTTGTCGGTGATTAACACCTTTCGGATGCCAAAATAACAGATGATATTCGTCTAGACAAAACTCTGGATCTCTATGATAGTGATTGTGGTTAGTGCCTCTACCCAGCCCATTTTGTGAAGTAATCAATTGCTACCATCGTAAACTTGGCCTGCCATTTGCATAAAGGAAAAAGGCCCAACTATAACCATGCCCCATTGAGAGAAAGGCCACAGGAGTCATTAGCTCTGCTGGGAGCTGCTAGATGTTGGCGAATTGTTGTCACTTGTCACATCTCCTCACCAGCTCCTTGGTGTCTTACAGGATAGTGGGCCAAAAGTAGCATTGTCTATTAACTTTAAGAGTTAGTGAGAGAGCTGGTGAATGCCCTCTACATAAACCTTCATGGATTTCTAGCAGTGCTACCTGGGCTTGGTGAGGATGTAGGCAAAGTAAGAATGGAAGGACATACCCCCTCTTGTGTAGCGTAGCCTCAATGACCACATATATGTTGGAAATGTAATTTATTCTTTTAACCATCTTATTATTTTTCGAAAGAGCTCCGCTCATGAGGTAGTACATAATTAGATCAATCCAACACTTACAGACTTGTATCGAGCTCATCAATGGCCTTTCTTTCTAGGTACTCTACGTGAACACCACTTGGTACCTCTATGGATGAAGCGAGTTTGGCCAGGCAGTCTGTTTTATTGTTCTAAGCTTGTGAGACTTTGACGAAAATCAAGTTCGGGTACATTTGAGCTGCTGCCTTAGCCTTGGCCAGATAGGTAGCTATGTGATATTCTTTAGCCACATTTTGGCCAATTATTTGGCTAAACACCACTGTAGATTCGTTATGGACCACCATCTTCCTTGCCCCCAAATCATCAGCTATTCTTAGTCCTAAAATTATGGCTTCGTACTTAGTCTCGTTGTTGGAAGCTTTGAAGAGGAATTTGAGGGCTATATCTAGGATGTTGGCCTCAGGAGTGATCAGCACTATACCAACACCAGATCATTATAAATTGGAAGCTCCATATGCGTGGAGTATCCATATAGTAACTTCTGGTTACAAGTTCAGAGAGGTAGGTACTAGGGTCCATAGGTAGCAGCAGTTTTGGTGGCTCAAGAATCAGCTATTCATTATATGTGAACTCTGCTATGAAGTCTGATACGGCTTGCCTTTTGATTGAAGTCCGACGCTTGTAATTGATCACGAATTACCCGAGCTCTATAGCCCAGATAACTAACCTTCCTGACTACTCTGGCTTGTCGAGAATTCTTCGTAAGGGCCCGTCGATAAGCACATCAACGACGTAGTCCTGGAAGTAAGGCCTCAGCTTCCTGGAGGTGATGAGGAGGATGTAGGCCAATTTTTTCAGCCTTGGATAATTTAGCTCGGTGGCATGTAGAGCGTTGATTGTGTAGTAAATAGACAGCTGTGTTCGTTCTTCATTTCTTATGAGTGCCGAGCTAACTGTAGTGTGTGATATCGTCAGGTATAAACTCAGAATTTTCTCATTCTTTAAAAAGCTAAAAAAATGAGGAGCTCCCAAATATTGCTCGAGCTGTTGGAAAGTCAGCCCCCATTCTTCAGTCAATTCAAACGCTTTCTTGAGGGCTTTGAAGAAGGGGTGGTACTTATCCGTTGTCTTGAAAATGAACCTGTTCAAATCTACCACTATTCCTGCCAGCTCTGGACCTCTTTTGGCTTGGTCGGAGATCTCATGTCAATGAGAGCTTGTATCTTCACGGGGTTGGCTTCAATTCCCTTTTGAGTTACCATGAAACCTAATTTTTTTTTCCTTTCACGTCGAATGCACATTTGGCTAGGTTGAGGGACATGCTATTTTGCCTAAGTATGGCAAAGGCCTCGTTGAGGTCGGCTACATGGATGGAGGCTTTGAGACTCTTGACCAGCATGTCGTCGACGTAGACTTCCATGTTTTTGCCTATCTAGTCTTTGAACAACGCACTAATAACTCTCTGGTAGGTAGCTCCAGCATTCCTTAGGCCAAATGGCATGGCCTTATAACAGTATGTTCCTTCGTTTGTGATAAAAGATGTCTTATCTTCGTTTTTTTGGACCATTTAGACCTGATTGTACCAGGAGTATGCATCCATGAAGTTCAACATTTTGTGGCCTGTGGTCTCGTCCACGGGCTGATCAATTTTTGGGAGTGAAAAACTATCTTTTGGGTAGGCTTTGTTGAGGTCTTTGAAGTCGACATACATCCTCCACTTCCCGTTATGCTTCTTTACTAGCACAACATTGGAAAGCTACTTTGGGTAGTGTACCTCCCTAATGAAGCTAGCTTGAAAGTGTTTTTGAATTTCTTCTTTGGCAGCCAGATTTCTTTCAGCTGCGAAGTTTATTTTCTTCTGCCTCATGGGTTTGAAGGTTGGGTCGGCTTTTAGCCTGTGCACCATAACCTCTGAGTTCAGCCCATTCTTATTGTCGTGGACCAAGCAAATATATCAGCATTGGCTCTGAGGCATTGGGAGAGCTCCTCTTTGACTTTCGAGCTGAGCTGATTGCTAATCTTTAAAACTTTGTCGAGCAGAAGGGGGTCTAGGAGCAAGTGTTATAGGTGGTTCACTGGCTTGCCTATGACCTATTCCTCTTCATTTCGAGGGTCCAAAGTATCTATTTTCAACTCTTATGAGTCGTGAGCCCTTTCTGTGTATGCCAATTTCTCCACGGCTGTGATTTGAGCTCAACAACCGTAATATCGACGGTTCTGACTCTTTTAGAGCCCCAAACTGACAGTATCGAGCTTCCACTTAATTTCCTCTGACCTCCCCGACTCCGTGGGGGGGGGGTAGGGAACCTCATGGTTAGACTGAAATTTGAAATGGCAGCCCTGATTTTATTGAAGGTACCTCTACTGATGATAGCATTATAATGAAGAGCTTTGTTTAATACAAGATACTCTGCGATAGTGGTGATTTACTTTTGAGCTATTATCAGAGTTACGGTGAGTTTAATGGTCCTTAGAAACTTGGTATTTTCCCTAAAAAAATTATCTAAAGTGACTGTTGAAGGGGTCAAATGCTCGGTAGTGAGGCTCATTGCTGTGAAGGCACTATAATACATGAGGTTGAAGGTATCTCCAGTATCTATAAGGATTTAGTGGACATTGTCATTACCCACCACCGCTGTTACTACCAAGGGGTCATCATGTTAGAACTCCAGCCCATTCATGTCTTTATATATGAATACGATCTCTTTGACATCGTAGTTCACCATTTTAGTAGGTCTGAAGTTAAAGCATTATGCCCCTGAACTCGAGGACTTAACCTGTCTAATATAGGCCTTTCTGGACCTGTTGTTGTTTCCAGAGTAAGAGGAGCTCCCCTCGATCATGAAGATCTCGTTTTCATGCTCCTTTCATTTGGCTTTTGGGGGGACTTTTTTCGTTTTGTCCACATATTGGCGGAGCTGCCCCCTCTGGATGAGCCTTTTAACATTTTTCTTTAACTTTCAGCAATTGTTTGTCTCTTGACCATGGTCCTTGTAGTACCGACAGTACTTCGTTATGTCCTTTTTTTTGGAGTTTCATCTTTCAAGCTTCTAGAATTTGTCTTGGTTCCAACTAGGCATAGATTTCACCCAAAGGAGCTGTTAGAGAGGTAAACTGCAAGCTAGCTCGGCCTTCACTGGTTTTGAACTTATTCGATTCCCTTTTGCCCTTCTTACCCTCTCTTTTAACCGCGGTGTGGGTTGTGCCCCCTTTGGCGCTTGGAGGAGGGTAAGATGGTTGATAAACCTGATAGGTCTCGTCCTTGTAGAATTTTCTCCACACGAATCTGCTGATTGACCTCGTCCAGGAGCTTGGACATGGTATTGAGAGCTAGTTTTGTTAAAGTCATGAGGCAATAAGGGAAGCTCACCCCTCCATAAAGTCTGCCACCGCTACCCCTTCGTTAAGATTCGTGATCATCATGATCACTTTCTTGTATGCTAAAGAAAGCTCCCAAATTTTGAGCCAAAAAAATTCACATTAAATTGATTGATGAAACTGAAAAGTCGTGTGCAAGACAAAGCGATCAAGTAACGCCCGAAGAGTTGTAATTTTAGGGATTGATTGAAAATGGTAATCCTCTTCCATACTATGTATATGTTGTAATCGGGAGCGCAAGCATTAAAGAGACTTATATTCTGTTATTAATTAGCCTAGAGAAGTATAACAAATATTAATGTGTGATCTATACTATTATAGAGCAAAATTACCTTCATATATTTTAGAATAATGATGACACCAATTATATCTGCTTCACCAACACACACTCCTTAATGAAGAAACCATTGAACTTAAAAAACAAAAAGAAGAATAAATGCTCATTTGTTATAGCTATTTTAAAAAAACCAAAGGCTATTAGCATGTTCTGCTGATTGGGAACGCAAATAATCTCGTCGATTTTACTTTCTTCTTTGTATCGAATCACAAACAGGAACTATAAAAAGAAACTAAAACGAGGAAACTATCGAATATATATATGAAATTGGGAATGCATACAATGAAGTCATATATATATTCCTTTTTTTGGATTTTTATTTCTTATTGTAATGAGAATGATGAACATGTTCTTTTATTTCATAATTCATTAAATCATATCACTAATTCAAAAAAGGAAAAACTAAATCAAATCATTTCTTTGCTAGAAAAATGGGTAAAGAAATTTAATTGTAAAGAAAGAATATGGACAAAGAGAGAAGAAGTGAAAGTGATGAAGAAAGCCTGAGATTTTTTTTCCCAGTTGTTGTAAAGAAAGAACTGTTTTTTCCCCTTTTTTTTTATTAAAGTGCTCAAATAATTGGGATGTTTTTTTAAAATTAAAAATTAAATTTGTGTGTTTAAAAAATGGGTATTAAAACAAGAAATTAAATGTGCCAGCAATTTTATTTTAGGTATAATTGACAGGTTCACTAACTTTTATAATTTTAAAAAAGAGATTATTTTGACTTGATCGATAATGAAAAATATAAATTAATTTTATTACATTAATTAGTTAAAACAATATGAAACTATTTAACTTAACGGTCCATTTAAATTGAGAGCATGGGAAGAAAATGAATGGAAAAGAGGAGGAAGTATTACATTTCACTTGTTTGGATAGATTTATGTGAGAGAGTGAAAAGAAAATCGAGGGAATGCCAAGAATGGCAACGGGTCGGGTTTGGCCAAACTCAAACCAAACTCGCCCATAAATAACCCCGCCCCGAATCTGAGACGCGTTTTTTTGATGCCTAAACCCGTTCCACATTAATTTCTCAAAATCCGAACGGACCTCGCCCTGAATTGAGTAAAATTGATATAGGTTTTAACTTAAAGACATATATATAGCTATATTAAATTAAAAATATACTTATATACATATATATATATATATTCGGGACGGGTCGGGACGGATTTTTAATGACAAAACCTGAACCCACCCCACCCAGATAGGATCGAGTCAGGAACCCGGCTGATTGTTTTTTTGCCACCCCTATGTTAGTCCCTTGTATTCTTTTATTTTGTTTCCTTCCAATATTGAAAGGAAAAAGAATATTTTTTAATGAATTATTTATCTTATTTCAAATTTAACCCTAACTTGTTAATAATATATTAAATTGTATTTTTTTTCCTTTTTATTCAAACAATATTTATTTTCATTTTATTATTTTGTAACCTTAACTATTTAAAAACAATAAAATAAAATTTATTTATTTTTATTATATTCTATTTATTTCTTATTAATTAATTATTTCTTTTCTATCTCTCCGCTTTTCTCTGCGTGAGCCCTCCTACGGCTAAGGTAATAGATGGAAAAGTAGAATTTTTTTTTTGTTTATCCCGTAAGAATCGTATAGCGCAATACCGCTTCTCAAGGTGAAATTGCGTAATCCCGTAAGTCGTAGGATAAAAAGTTCCAACTGAATTAAAAATCCCATAATTTATCCAATCCTATTTAATACCAAACACCAAATAAAAAAATATAATCATATCCCTTTTTACTATCCCCAAATGTTCGTATATGTTAATTGCGGAAGAAAAGAAAAATGATGGTAAAAGGTCTCTATTTTTATTAAAGAGTGGAAAAGGCAAAGCAATGTGGCAAGAGTTGGGCCGCCTCCACTTCTGCGGACTTTAAATCCACCAGAGGTAAGAAACTATGATTTTCTCGACCATCTCCTTTCTTTTTCTTCTTCTATTCTTACCGTTCGCCATTAATTTAAAGCTTGTTTCTCATCTCTTCTTTTCTCCCTTATTTTGTATTTCTTCATTCTCAAAACTGTATGTAATTTCGATTTATCGTTCTGGGATCTCTTTCTATCCCCTCTGTTAATTATAGGTAACTTACTATATCTAAATCATGGTTGTAGATAAAGCGTTGGTGATGATTTATTATTCATTGTTAGCATCTTTTTAGTCTGAATTTTCACATTTAAGATTACCTAGACCTATATCATTCGTTTTTTTTTTCTTTCAATTTTAGTAAGCGATTTTTGTACTTCATTTAAGAATTAGGGCTTAACTTGATGAATCTATATTAAAAAAAATTAAAGTGATTTTTGAGGCTTCCAACCAATTCCGTTATGATTCCTGTTTTTCTTTTCATTGATATACTCCATATTTAGTTGATTCTGGTAATTGTTGATATGCTCATTTCCGATTTATATATAACCAGTATGAACTATTCAAAACCTGGCAGAGAACATGTAGACGTACTTCTACTTTTTCTTTTTTAAATTTTTTGAACTGAAGCCTTTCACGGTTCATCATCCTTATTTTTTAAATGTAAATTTCGGGGAAAAAAAGGATAGTGCATTTTTTTTTTTTAGTTTTTGTAACTATGCGGACACCGATTTTCACTATCTTGATTTTAAGCAAGTATTTAGTCTTGTAGGGGTGACCTCCCAAACTTATTGGAGTAAAAAAGAACAAGAAAAATAAATGAAGGCAAGAAACGAAAGGAGATTCTAAACTTCGGTTCTCTTCTACTAGAACCACTAAACTATGGCTATATATCCTCATCATTTCTTCTGCATGAATGTAATATGGATTTCAAGACCTTATTTAACCTATTTAAACAGTCAATATGGGTTGTATTTACGATTTCTACTTTTATTCATTTCGTTTTCCAGCTAAGCAAGATGGCAAGGTCATTCTCCAGTATACTCTTGAAGAGTGCGGCAGCCCTTCCAGCTGCTCGATCATCTGCATTTGTAAGAGTTCAGGCGCCATGTGCTTGTAATTGGATCCTTATTTAAAATCAATTGAACATGTTTGGATTTCATTCAACTTCAATCAAAATAATTGTGAGCTTGTATTTTTGCCAAACTTGGTTTCGTTGAGGAATTATTTTCTCAGTGCAATGCACTGACACTGCAATGGCATCAGGTAACAGTTAATTTATATTATTGGTAGGCATCTGGATCCTTCTATCAGCATGGGATGCGATTTTCAAGTACTATTCCCAGTGATCGTGACACACACGAGGATTTCAGACCCACTAATAAGCTCGAGAGTTCGGGTCTTTCTTTGAAGGACATTGTTGAGAAGGTCTCTAGTTGTACAACTATATGTTTATATAATCTTTAAACCATTTATATTTGTTAACATATATAATTATTTGCTAGTTGTCATTGATATATTTACCATTTATAAGAGTTGAATATTCAATCTATAAATTTCTAAGTTAATTAGGTTTTTATATTTTCCTTATTTGTATGATTCTCGTAACCCTATATAAAGGGTCTCCATTGATAATAGTTTTATATCAATCAATTCAATAATATTTATCTTTTTCTATATCTTTACATAGTATCAGAGCTTTAAGATCCTCAAGCGTTTTCGTTCACCGGCGGGCGATGTATATCGTGGTCCGCCGGACCTCCAAACCTCGTTGGCACCCATCACAGCATCTAGCTGTCTTCTTGTCACCCCCCGTTGGTATCAGCGATAAGATCCTCCTATTCTGAGTTCTAAATTATAGTTCCGCTATCACCGGCGGGAGATACATATTGTCGCCTACAGGACCGCCTGCGGCGCTAATCCATCATTCTCTTTCACCGTCGTTAAAACTGCAATCACTACTCAACCAATCTACCATCATCCTCTAGCTTCACCTCACACTTGCTTTGTCTCTCTCAACCTAATCATATCAAACCCTAGCCGCTGTGTTTCTATTCCAGTGCATCAACCTTAGCCGCTGTGTTTTCATCTCAGTGCGTAAACTCTAGCCGCTATGTTTTCATCTCAGCGCGTAAACTCTAGCTGCTGTGTTTCTATTCCGGCGCGTAAACCCTAGTCGTTGTGTTTCCATCCGAGCGCGTAAACCCTAGCCGCTGTGTTTCTATTCCAGCGTGTAAACCCTAGCCGTTACCATTCTCAATCGCTGTGTTTCTATCCCAACATGTAAACCCTAGCCGTCACGTGTCCCAAAAAAAGTTTACTGTTCACCGGAGTTACTGTTCATCAACACTATTAGCAGTTACTGTTCATCGATCTAGTTTTTCTAGATAGTCTCTCTAAGATCTTTATTCCGGTATATTTTTTATCTATTCCTAGCTGTGTCAGATCTCACCCCAGGCGGTATCCATGTCGGCCGGACCTCGCCCCGGATGGCAATCATGCTGGCCAATCAACAACCATGTCTGACAATCAAAGCCGGACTTCCCTTGCCAATAATCTTCATCATGCATTCATCTACTTTCAAGACATACTTTCCAAACTCAAGTTGGTCTATTTTACCATCTTGAGTTTGAGGGGGGATGTTAACATATATAATATATATTTGCTAGTTGTCATCGATATATTTACCATTTATAAGAGTTGAATATTCAATCTACAAAGTTAATTAGGTTTTTATATTTTCCTTATTTATATCATTCTCATAACCCTATATAAAGGGTCTCCATTGTAATAGTTTTATATCAATCAATTCAATAATATTTATCTTTTTCTATATCTTTACAATATTCAATGCAGGCCCGCAAAAAAAATCTTTTTTCTTTTTCTTTACTCCATATTTATTTACTACTTCTCTTAAAAGTCTGCCTCTAGTGATTCTCTTGAGCCCCTTGTGTAGGATGTCAAGGATAACCCAGTGATGATTTACATGAAAGGGGTGCCTGATTTTCCGCAGTGTGGATTCAGCTCACTAGCAGTGAGAGTTTTGAAACTTTACAGTAAGTGTTCTGTTCAAATCAAATGTTCAATTTCATAATCGAATAGTTTTTTTTTTATAATGACGTCATTGATGGTTTTCCTTATGCAAAGATGGAGCCAGTGAATGAGTTCCAATTGTTATGTGACTCATAAGGTGAAAATTAGGCGCTGTCAAAGGGGTTAACGCTGGTAGTTTCATTTGAAAATCTGAAGAAAATGAAATGCTTAATTCCCATTATTTTTAGACAAGGTTGTTTTGCAATGGTTATGAATGAAATGAATTGCAGACACCCAGGCGTGTATCTATTAGTATTAGGAAACGTTTTGGGCATGAGAGAGTGTATACATTTCTATGTTAGGATCTTCGGTGAAGTTAATATTGTGTTTCTGTACCTAACAAAGACTCATTAGAACCAAGCAGTCAATTAAGATTGATGTTCTGTAGCAGACCAAGCAGGCCAAGCCTCATTATGGCTCATCTTATTTGCTAAAACTTATCCCAGACAAGAAAATATATGTGATGTGAATACCAGACTGACTTAGCTAATATTTGAATAAATGTAGGATAGGACCTGCAAACGTGAAAAACAACTTAAGGAGAAATTTGTAACTTCAAAAGGGTAGAAGTTTGGAATAAACCTCCACTCTTCAATTTCATTATAGAAGATTCAACCCTCAAATCATAAATTATTTTCCTTCCATGTGGTGAAATGGCCCAAGGACTCATCCTCATCTGTGCAAAGCACTGACTGATTTTCTATTAATGAGTAATATGGTCCTTGCAGATGTTCCCTTGAGTTCCAGAAATATATTGGAAGACCCCGAGATTAAGAGCGCTGTAAAAGCCTTCAGGTAAATAACACTGTAAATAATACACTAGCTGCTTGCACCTTATGCATATGTATTCAGGTGTTGAGGGATAAAAATACTTACTGTAATTTTTGTGATGAAAACATTATATTGCTGAGCTTTTAGCTATGTAATTTTTTCTAGGTAGTTTCTGAAACTCGAGCACTGAATCATATTGAATTCTTGGATAATTTGAGAAGTTGAAGTTATAAACTTCATTTACTTAAGTAATACTGTTCACATTATTTTGGTTTATAGATTCTGCCTACAATTCACGAAAAGGTCACAACCAACCACCTTCATATTAATCATGCCATCTCATTCTGCTCATTTTGCGTAAAACTGATTCAATCTCTAGCTATAATGATCTTGCAGTCATAAAAGTATTGTTAATGTATTTGTAATGGATTTTCTACTAAGAGGTGTATTTGAATTGGGTCAAGTGCGCTTTTCTTAAGGGGATGAACTATTAACCTGAAGAATCGAAAAGGGGTTTACTATAGCTTAGTAGCTTACTATTTGTAAGAGGATTCTGATTTGTTACAAATTATAAACTGAGAGTGCAAAGAGGGAAAGAAAACACAAAGTAAACATCCTGAGAAAATAAGTAAAAAAATACCCCCAAAAAAGCCTGAAACCTAATTTTTGGTAGTTGCCAGCTTTAAGGTATGAAATCTAATTCAGTGTTTGAGTGGTAACCAGTACTTTTACTGAATAACGCCGTTTCTGTGCAGCAACTGGCCAACGTTTCCACAGATATTCATCAAGGGTGAGTTCGTTGGAGGATCTGATATCATCCTTAACATGCATCAGGTAGATATTTGTATACTCTTATTGTCTGATTTTGGGTGTTATTTATCAAAAGATATAATGTACTTACGACTTCCCATTTTTCACTTTAGGTAACATAAAATGTGATGTAGAACAGTCATGTGAAATAGTGTGAGTAAATGGAATATTTGTGTCCACCTGCGTGACTGACTGTTCATCTGCACTGCTTCACACGCCTTTGTTCTAAATCAGAATGCTATCTTTACAAAACTTCTAATTTAAGGTAACCATGATATAGTAGAATTCTGTTGAACAGAATCCCTATGTGATTGACTGTTAAATTAGGAATAGTGTTAACATCATCTAAGCAGCCCGATGTAGCTTAAATGTATGGATGCCTATGGACTATTCTTTTTTTATGCTTATCCTAGATAAAAATATCAAGGTTCTAGAAATTCAGAATCAATTATCTCTCCATTCAAACACTACTCTTTTTCTTTAATCAAAACCAAATAGGGTGCTGGTAACTTCCAGTCTAAGCACCAAGGCCTGGACAATGCAACCTTGTGGGCCTCCCGCATCGAAAGTCGTATGGGCTGCTGTAGGTGGGGGTGTGGGGCTACCAGTACCAGCCACTCCAACTGGCCGGCTTCACATCTAGTGATACAAACATATTTCTAAATAAAAACAAAAGAATGGGGAAGAGATTTCGCTTTGAGGGTTACAGAGACCTCCGTTGGTTCAAATCGTTGGTATAGGCTTCTTTAAAAACGCCACTACACTAATTCCACTAACTGCAAGACTACTACCACTTGCTGAACATCATTCTTGCTAAAAAAACCACCACTAACTTCTAGAAGTCCTAAAACTAAGGCTACAAATACTATCCTAACATCTAAATACAACAACAACAACAACAACAAGCCTTTATCCCACTAGGTGGGGTCGGCTACATGGATCAAACGACGCCATAGTGGTCTGTCGTGAATCATATCTATAGTGAAACCATTCACCTCTAAATCCTTCTTAATAGTTTCACCTATAGTTTTTCTAGGTCTTCCTCTGCCTCTAACAACCAGGCTTCCCTCCATATGATCAACTCTCCTTACCACGGCATCTACAGGTCTCCTCCATACATGCCCAAACCATCTAAGTCGAGATTCAACCATCTTTTCTGGAATAGGTGCCACCCCAACTCCCTCTCTGATGGTAACATTCCTGATCTTATCTTTCCTAGTCTTGCCACTCATCCATCTCAACATTCTCATCTCAGCTACACTTAGTTTATTCTCGTGTTGGCTTTTGACCGCCCAACACTCAGTCCCATACAACATCGCTGGTCTAACCGCGGTACGATAGAATTTTCCTTTTAACTTGAGTGGTACCTTTTTATCACATAACACACCCGAAGCTTTCCTCCATTTCAACCATCCTGCTTGAATCCGGTGGTTTACATCTCCCTCTATCTCCCCATCTTCTTGTATAATGGATCCAAGATACTTAAACCGAGTAACTTGTGGTATGACATTGTCCCCAACTTTTACCTCTAAGTTAGTAGTGCTCCGCCTTTTACTGAACTTGCACTCCATATATTCTGTCTTACTTCTGCTTAAACGAAAGCCATGCGCTTCTAAATTTTGTCTCCAAGTTTCCACCTTCCCATTTAGCTCTTCTCTGGACTCACCCACTAGGACAATATCATCTGCAAACAGCATACATCGCGGTGCTGGCTCTTGAATGTGTACCGTGAGTACATCTAAGACCAAGGTAAACAGATAAGGGCTCAAAGCTGACCCTTGGTGTAGTCCTATAGTTATAGGAAAATCTTCTGTGGATCCACTATGTGTTCTCACACTAGTCATAGCTCCTTCATACATGTCCTTGATAACACGAATATAGGCAATTCTAACCCCTTTCTTCTCCAGAGCTTTCCACAAAATCTCTCTGGGTACCCTATCGTACGCCTTCTCCAAGTCAATGAAAACCATGTGTAGGTCCTTTTGATCCCTCCGATATTGCTCCATCAAACGCCGCAACAAGTAGATTGCTTCCATGGTCGACCTTCCGGGCATAAAACCAAATTGATTATCTAAAATGTTGGTTTCTTTTCTTAGTCTCCGCTCAATCACCCTTTCCCATAACTTCATAGTATGACTCATGAGTTTAATCCCCCTGTAATTGGCGCAGCTTTGTATATCCCCCTTATTCTTATAAATCGGTATTAGGGTGCTTCTCCTCCATTCTTCCGGCATCTTCTTTGACCTCAATATCTCGTTGAAAAACCTTGTGAGCCAACCAGTGCCTTTATCACCTAGACCCTTCCAAACCTCAATAGGTATACTATCTGGCCCAACTGCTTTACCACTATCCATTCGTTTCAATGCTTCTTTCACTTCCTTTTCTTGAATTCTGCGATAAAAGGTGAAATTTTGGTCATCCTCTCGCATGTTCAGCTCATCTCCACATGCTAAAATCTCATAACCTTCATTAAATAATTTGTGAAAATAGTCCTTCCATCTCTCTTGTATGTCTTGTTCTTTAACCAGGACATTACCTTCTTCGTTCTTGATGCATCTCACTTGATCCAAGTCTTTTGTCTTCCTTTCTCGACCCTTAGCAAGTCGGTAAATAGCTTTTTCCCCAGCTTTGGTGCCTAAAGATTTGTATAATCCATCAAAAGCTTTAGTCCTCGACTCACTCACCGCCTTCTTAGTCTCTTTCTTTGCTTCTTTGTAAGATTCCCAATTTTCCGCATTCTTACATAAAGACCAAGCTTTAAAGCATTTCCTTTTTATCTTAACTTTATCTTGTACACTATCATCCCACCACCAAGATTCTTTATCCCTATGTCCACATCCTCTCGATTCACCCAGCGTCTCTTTAGCTATCTTCCTGATCCCCTCGGCCGCCTTGTCCCACATATCATTTGCGCTTCCGTTTGCCTCCCAAAACCCACCCTCCAGCACCTTGTGTTGAAAGATCCTTTGTTTTTCACCCTTCAAATGCCACCATCTAATCCTTGAAACCTTACCTTGGCCCCTTCTCTTCACTTTCCCCTTAACTCGTATATCCATTACAAGGACTCTATGTTGGGTAGTCAAGCTCTCTCCAGGTATGGCTTTACAGTCCATACAACTCTTTCGATCTCCTTTCCTAAAGAGGAAGAAATCGATCTGAGAGCATGTTGTCCCACTCTTGTATGTGATGAGGTGCTCCTCCCGCTTCTTAAAACATGTATTGGCTACCATAAGATCATAAGCAGAAGAGAAATCAAGGATAGATTTTCCCTCGGTATTTACCACCCCAAAGCCATAACCTCTATGCACCCCCCTATAGTTATCAGAAGAGCTCCCTACGTGCCCATTCAGATCCCCTCCTAGAAAAATCTTTTCTCTAAGTGGTATATCCTGAATCAAGCCTTCTAAGTCCTCCCAAAATTTTATCTTGAGGTGTTCTTCACACCCGACCTGAGGTGCATAAGCACTGATCACATTAAAAGTGTCCTGCTCCACTACAAATTTTAGGGCTAGGATCCTATCTCCTACCCTCTTTACATCTACAATGTCCTTCTTCCACCATTTGTCGACAATTATACCCACTCCATTTCTCGATTTAACCTTGCCAGTGTACCAAAGCTTAAAACCCGAAGTGTCTAATTCCTTCGCCTTAGCTCCAACCCACTTAGTTTCTTGAAGGCACATGAAATTGATCCTCCTCCTGATCATAGTGTCAACTATTTCCATAGATTTTCCTGTGAGTGTGCCTATATTCCAAGTCCCAAAACGAATCCTCCTCTCATGAACTAGCTTCTTTACCCGCACCCGTTCACATAGATGCGGGAACCCTTGCTTATTTTTCACTACATCCAGGCGGCGATGTAGCGGCCCTTGCTCATTTGTCACTGGACTCGGACGATCCAGCGCGTTGCTTCTGGGCAACGACCTAGCATTAACACTATTATATCATTTGTCCATGTCATGAAGATTCGACGAAGTTTGACGTTGGCTGTCGACTGCCTAACACAACCCTCCTCCTTTATCCGGGCTTGGGACCGGCAGCATTGAAGTAACACTGGCGGAGTTCTAACATCTAAATAATCTAAATTAATTAATTAATTAAGCACGTAACATCCAGTGATCCCTGCCGCTCTCAGTTGTCTCTCCTTTTCACAGGTTTCTAGAAATGACTGATGGAATCAACTTATCTTTTCCCAAGTCCACCTACATTACACTCCCCAACGAACTACCAAACAAAATGGCAAACACCCATAGTCTTTCTTTTCCCCCCCTTATGTTCTTGGATTGTAGGTTACATGGCTGTTAAATTGGTCTCTTTGTTGCTTTTATCTGGGTATGATTGACTGTTGATCCAGGATTCTAATCACCATTGGTAGACGGTAGTTGTAGCAGTTGCGCGGGGGGGGCGCTGAAGATGGGAAGTTGGTATTCTTTTAATGGACTTGGGGTGACAACTCTAAAAGAAATAGGGAGGCACTTTACTCCGAAATGCAAGAAACAGACAGAATGGGGATGATATGTCGAATTTAAATTATAATGGGGTTTCTCAAATTATGCAATACAGATAGGGTGTTTTCTCTAAACGATCCAAAGTAATAACCAATTAAATCAAAGATATGTTACCAAAGTTAAAAATTGTGATCAAGTATATCGTACTTTTGAAAATTTATCTGTTAATTTTGTGCATGTGTTTCATGTTTGCCTTGGGAAACAATCCTCAACCCACCACCGTATTGTGCAGACTGGAGAACTGAAGGAGAAGATAAAAGATATTGCAGCTGACTCCAAGTAGTGAATACGAGCTACCGTTGTTTTCACGTTGGCCCAAATTGTTATGACACTAAAGTTGTTTATTTTTACTTTTTTGCCCTTCCATTTTGGTCGATGCGAAAATGAATTGGGAATGTCTTTAACGATGGGAGAGGCAGCTTTGGGGAAATGTTTTATTGGCTTGCGGTCTACTTCACCTGGCATGTGGATTAGAATGATGCTGACAGGACCAGGGAATTTTCAACAGAAATTAATATGTTTTTAACTTCCATCCGTAAATTTGTTGGAAAAACAAGATTTGAGTCTCAATTTGAAGAGCCCTTCTTTTTATAAAAATTATAAAAAATAAAAGGTCATTTCTTTAAATTGCTCTCTATTTCTGAGGTCACAGCCTTCATGAGTTGAAGGTTGATATAAGATCGGTGGTGTACCGACACCACCTCCATGCTTACTTTAAGCATTTAGTTCTTCTTGGCGAGTCCACTAATAAAACCATAAATCATTCATAATTTAATCTGTTAATTGCTATTTATGAAATTCGAATTCAGATTACTATATTAGGCCTCGTTTGGTTCACAGAATTCACGGAAGGGAAATCAATTTCCTTATTTTTTCTATAGAGGTGGGAAACTAAATTTACTATCAAGTTTTCTTTGTGTTTGGTAAAGCATGAAAAGTATTTAGGTAAGGTTATTATTGTCTAATTTTTTTTATAATAATTGCTTGGAAATCACATGGGAAAGTCAATGTCATGTGTTTTGAGAGGAATGATTTTACTCCCTATTTTTCCCTTTTTCGGGAAAGTGTTTCCAGAATTTGTGCTTCTCAAACAAAGGAAAGGAAAATTTTTCTTTTTCCGAGTACTAAAATCCGTGAACCAAACGAGTCCTAAATGTGAGTATATGGCCCAAGTGAGTAAATGGATTTCCTCATCTTTTGACATGAAAGCTATGTTTGAATCACTATCTTTACCCTTCTTGTCTTTGCTAGAGTACGTTAATTTTTCTAGCTCAATCACCAAATCAACCTGGGAAATTTATTGACGATTACAATTTATTTTATAACAAGCAGGAAAATAATAATAAAAACAATCAATTTTTATATGTTAACAAATTAGTTGTGTGATGCTGTGCCATTTCATGTTTACATTTATGATTATATGTCTTTAACATCAAAGAAATTTTTTTTCCATGAGAAAAACAAAATGTAAGCTAATATCTTACTAAATTTGTCAACTTATTTTTTATCAAAACGTGATTTTAATTGTTCTATGAAGCTTTTAAAATAACAGTTTGACAGTGGATGTGATTTTGCGTCCCACACTAGAAACAGGATTGGCAGCCTCTAGTGCAAATTTCAAGAGTTTAGATGTGAACTTGATTATGTTTTGATTGAGAAATACAAAAAGGAAAATAGAAGTTGGTGAAGGAAACCAAGTGAATGGAAATTCACGTAAATATGTTTGAATTACCACGACTATATTCAAAAAAAACAATATCTTATGTAATTGAAACTCAAGACAAATAGCATCAATATAAATAGGGCAGTCTCTTACTTACGCGTGGGGATGAGTCAAGCACAAAGTTTCCCTACAATGCTGGGAAGAACAAAACTTGCGGTGCGTTTATAAGCTTGCGCGGAAAACATTGAATTCCTTAGATCATTTTCCATGAAAACACATGTGGTGGTTTCTGAATTACTTTCATGAGCAAATTAAGCTAAACAATTGTAAGGGTGATACCAATGCTTAAAAAAAAAATAACAATAAAAAATGCAATCAAATACTGCTGGAGGTAATGTCTTGCTCAGAAATTTTGAACATTTTCCATAGCAAAGTATCAAACACACGCTTAAAGATAATTTTGTTCCAAGAATTTTTGCTTTGAACAAATTTTCTGGTATGTTGATATCTTAATAAAGTAGTTCACTACAACGCCGCTCAAATTAAATACTCTGTGTATCTACCCGAGTAACAGAACACCAACATAACGTTACAAATGGAGGCAAAATTGCAATGGCAACCAAAACCAAAGTGATTATCCAACTTAACAAACACAACAAAAGTACCCTTGCATATAAGATAGAGCGCAAAGCCCTCAAGAACCGACAAGAAGAAGACGGATGTGCTTCTTTAACAAGAAGAGAATGGATTCGTCTTCAAAACCAGAAGGCACCAATATATGTCCTTTCTAATAAATCAATACTTGAAAGGTGCAATCTATCTCCATATCAGTGCATAAATGGCCTTTTGCCACGATAAAGGATTGACTTTTACCTCTCTCTCTGGATACTAATTTACGTCACTTCATTTTCCCTGCGTAAAATTCCAAGGCAAAAATTAATTATGTTCCAGCAGATCAGATGCACTGCTGATATTATTTTTAAGAGCCCAACAAAAAGAAAACCTGCAGATTATGACTTGGGGCTTGTAGAGCACAAATATCGAAGCAAATACTCATTTGAAGAACATGTATCTGCCAAATCCTGATGTGATCTGGTCATTGCCTTCTCCAAGGATTTCAGAGCAGGTCGCAAGTTTCTCGAATTCTGCTGTATTGACTGACCATGCATTTTGCAGAGCTCCTAAAAGAGACCAATTTATGATTACTTTCCAAAGGGACTAAATAAGTTCTATTCATGGCCATCAATGATGTTGAAATTAGAGTTCTTAAAAGTTGCTAGAGTCAAATTGGGATTATTCATTTAAGACGGAGGTAGTATCATTATCACTATATATATATTTTACTACTATTATTATTATTATTATTACTGTCGTTCATATCGAGAGTAATGTTCAAACCTGCCACCAACGAAGGATGAGCTCCAGATGCGGGGAGTTCTCCAACAGCTCTGAAAATGCCTCAATTAACCTTTGTAGGTATTTGAAAGGGACTGATGAAACAACAGCTGGTATGTCTGCTTGGTTGATACGAATAATGCACTCTCTGATAAGGGCATATTCGTTTAACCGTAAGCTAAGGATTAAAGCTCTGTTTGGTTGATTTTCCCTCAGTGCCACATCAACCGCCTTTGCAACACAACAGGTCAAAGATTAACAAAAATATATATTACCTACAAACGAAAGTAGTGCCAATTCGTTATAGCCTAAGTATTCTTTGACGTAATTTGAGGCATTCTAAGAGATTAAGAAACATAACCACCCCCACCTCCCCAAACACCCTGAAAAGGGAAAATAAGTACCTCGGGTGTAACATCTATGTCAAGGTCAGTCGGATCAAATATGAAGGAATCATCGATTGAATAAACTAGAACGCCTTCGGTGGTTGCTGCAGTCCAACTCCGGCCAGTTGGTGCTATTCTCAGGCATTTTGTTCGAACAATGGGCCTCCCATTGTTAGGGAGTGATCCTGGCAAATCATATCCTGTTCTTCCTCGGGTTTGTTTATCAACACCTTCCTCATTATCACTATTATCATCATCAATTAAATTCAGTGGACCAGCTTCTGTCATATTCTTCGAGTTCAAGAAGTCAAGAACTCCATCTAACGAGAGATTGTGGGTTATTTGAAATCTACGCAACAAGACCTGCAATGTTGTACCGAAATGCAACGTATAAATGAACCCACGTCATAATTCCTATGCCCTCCTGTACATATAGTTAATAAAATACTGAAAAGCTGTACAAATTACAAATTGATCTATATCTTATAAAAAGATGAAACTAACCTGATCAGCAACATCATACATGCAAATGTATTTACTACTTCCTCCAGCTAATATGTAACACCCATCAGCAGAATAACACATTGTGGTGAAGCACTTGCCCGAACTGGAGTTAGCAGCTGATCTACGATCAGTCATTAGACGCCCTCCAGCGATGTCTCTACGCCCCTCAATTGTGAACATTAACAATCCTTCAATTGGATCCCAGAAATGGATTTGCCCATCTAAAGTGCTGCTAGCCAATTGCTTTCCATCTGGCCGATAAACAACAGTAAGAACGTCATGTGTGTGGGGAAACGTCTCCACCGCACCTTTTCCTTCAAAAACATCCCACAACCGGACAGTTCTGTCCCATGACGACGAAGCTAGGATTGCCTGTTTTCAAAAACAGAACACCCATTAATTAAGCCCTATAAAAAGCAAGAATTAGGAACGCAAGCTCTGAATCCCAAGTCGACTCACATTTGTAGGAGAAAATGTTAACCCATGAACAGGGCCTTCGTGACCACTAAGAACATCCAACAACCTGCCGGTCTTCATCGACCAAACATATATCTAACAAAAGCAACAGACAAGTAGCCAGTCGGAAGAGAAACAGTATGAAAACAATATTACATATATGTATATATTAATCAACCCAGAGAACGTTGCTACCTCAAATGAATCAAGAGTTCCAGCACAAATCACTTCACCACTCTGATCTGATGCTAAAGAAACAAATTGCTTTGAAGAAGGTGTAGTGAATGTCCTAAAATTGCGATAACGGAACAGATCCCATGCACGAACAGTCCCATCCAGAGATGCGCTTAAGAGACACTGGTTACTAGCCATAAAATGGAGTGCAGTGACCGCATTTGTGTGCTCAGAGAATGTCACAAAACAGAAGCCAGATGAAACAGTCCAAACCTGTAACAAATCTTCTATCTGAGTTCGCCAATCGCCATAGAAGTAAACAAAATACACAGAGCATAACAGTGCAAAAAAGATAGTAGTGAAAAAAGAGGATGCACTTGGGTCTTATTATCTTTTGGAGTAATGCCAGAGTTTATTGTGTGCACATTTTGTTAACAGTGCGATAGGAAACCCAGAGAGTTAAAATATTTGATTAGCTATAGTTCTTAGAACAAGTTATAGGATTGAAATTTGTAGCATTTTTCACATAAACTACAAGCCTACAACATACATAAATAAAGAAACAGGAAATCATTTCATTCCTAATCACCTTGATTTTGTTATCATCTGCTCCGGTTGCCAAAAGTTGCGAATCTGGTGAATATGCAAGACAATTCACATCAAAGTAATGCCCCTGCTGTTTCAATATATAGCTCTCAGATTTCCACTCCCACACAAGCAGTTGCCCCAGTTTAGCACATCCAAACGTCAACCAATTCCCAAGATCGTTAAAACAAGCAGTAGTAATCTTCTCCCTAGATATTGACAACAAGTGAAGGCAGACAAAATCAGGCATTTGGTAGAGCCCAAAAACCCCATTTGAGAACCCAACCACCACAAGATCAAGAACCCTCTGGTAATCACAAGCGGTCAGCTTAGCTGGTGACTGCATAAAGTAATCCTTCTTTTGTAATTCCCATTTCCCTCTATGCAACAAACACTCACTTTCTTCATCCCTATCACCACCATCAATATTTTTCCTTTTCTTCACGTTACCATTCTTAACACCTTTCCCACTTTGACCTAGCCTTTGCTCTGGGGTACCAGGAGAATCCGGCTCCAAGTTTCCCCCTCCCAGTTCATCAATTTTACCATCACTGCCACTGTAATTCCAGCTAAATAAGGCTCCATCACGTGACAGAGTATAAACCCTAGAAATCCTATTTGTTTTCTTATCAGTTCCAAAAAATACGCCAACAATTGTATCTCTATGACCTAAAAACAAAAAAGGCTTATTAATCCCATCCAATTTCTTCAAACAAAAAAGCCTCGCCGTCAAATCCTTGGATCCGACAAGCAAGTAATTAGAATCTAAACTCCAATCCACCGCAGTTACCTTATCATTACAATCTGCAAAAGTCCTTCTCAATTCGAACGGAAAGAACTCCTTTTTGAACCCCGGGGACCTCCAAATCTGGATCAATTTACCGGCGGCGACTGCGATTAGGGTTCCGTCGGGGCTAAACTTGACGGCGGCCACGGGCTTCTTGAAGGAGATGCGATGGAGGACGGCGCGGCGGACGAGGTTGATGAAGAGGCAACGGGAGTTCTCGTCGACGGCAAGAAGGAAAACTCCGTCGGGCGAGGCGGCGAGGCGGATAATATTGGAGGAAGCTTGACAGGGAAGGGTGATGGTTTCGGATTTAATGAGGTCGGTGACGGAGATTCGGTTACCGACGGGTGAGATTAAGAGGGTGTTGTTGACGATGACGGTATTGCCGCCTCTGTACGGAGCTCCGAGGAGGTTCTGGAACCTGAAGTTCATTGCTGCTAGAGAGACTGTAAAACCCGTTCCCTAACAGTGCCGAGTCCTTAAACCCTAGTTTTTTTTTTTTTTTTTAAACTAAACCCTAGTTTTTCAATTTGGTACTCCTGTTATAAAAACCGTAGGGCGCCATTCATAGCCGTATGGATAGTTGTCACTCTTTACCAGTAAACAAATTTTATTCAACAATATTCATTTTAAGTCAATTGAATAAGTGATTATGCAAAATTTATTCAAATATATTTTATTTTTTAAAAATATAATTAGGTTAAAACTAATCTTTTTTATCTAGTGTATGATTGGATGAAGTTAAATATAAAATGTTAATTTGGAACAAAGTATTTTATTAGATAATTAAAGAATAAATAAAAACTTTTATTTGACAGATCTAGGGGTCTTCCTGAGCATGGGCGTAGCCACACTGTGACGAGAGGGTGTGCTCGCACCTCCAAAAATTTTAACAATTTTTTTTTCAAAAAAAAATATATGAACTTATATGCATAAATTTATAGTGGAGGATATATAATTGTAAGAAATAAAAGTGGAGGGGCATTTAAAGAATTGAAATACACTTAAGTCAGGAGAGAGAACACGAGACTCTCCCCCATTTCTTTTTCCGTTCTTTTCTCCCCTGTTCATATATGTATAAAAAAAACATAACGGCCACAAGACAATTGGATATTATGATATGCAATTGGTTATAAATATAATGACCACTACACGAATAGCAATAATATGGATGTTATGATATGCAATTGGTTATTAATTTAATAAATGTTGAATTTATAAGGCTGATTTAGAATGAAAAAGTATTATAGCAAAATAGGAACAAGTTTCTCCTCCAACCGAAAATTGTGCACCCCGGCCGAAAATTCCTAACTACACCACTGGACCTGAGTGATAAAAGTGGTTTATTGTAACCCAGCCAATCGGGGATCTCGATCGAGTGGACCAAAAATAAATAAATTTGGTTAAGGGTGACAATTAAATAACTAAATTTATTAAATATTTTTAATAAATAAATAAAGAAATAAAATTGTACCTCAAAAAATAAACAACAATTTTAATTTGAAATATTTTGAAAAAATACAAGTGAACAATTGACGGACACACAACCACCGCTCTAACATGAGTTGACACAAAAAATACTTGATTATATGAACCAAACTCATAATTTATCACAAAATAAAATAAAGTGTATATTATACTAAACAAGATAAAGGTGCTTGACGAAAATAAGGCATCTTAGAGCATCTATAGTAGTAGTGTATAATTTAGAGCATCTATAGTAGTAGTGTATAATTTTGTTTTGTGTAAAATTTAGACAATTTGTAAAAAAATTGATCTCCAGCTTTTAAAATGAAATTTTTGTAAAATAAAAGTGCGAAATACATCATTAATTTACAAGGTCAGCTTTCTCATTCCTCAATTTTTTTTATAAACATTAAAAATGTAATAACTTTTAATAAAAAACATGAATTTTAATAGAAATTTACTAATCGAGACCTACAAATCAAAAACCATCGTGATTATAATATTATGTATATATAATTTCAAGAAAAAAATAATTAAAAGTTGTATAAAAAAACATGTAACATTTGTTCGTATCTTAAAGGTTCTTTTCTAATTTTACACTAAACTTTATAAAATTTCTATTAAAGTAATTAACGTATAGAATATACGTATCAATTTTTACACAACTACTACTATTTAACGTAGAAAAGTAACGGTTTTTACCGAGCGGGAAAAGTGAATATCAAAATCATTGTGCTCAACCCAAAGAGATATGGATGCACAATAACGACCAGATGATTAAAGACAACGAATAGCAAAATATTTCATAAATTGAGAAGTGGAATGAATGGACCACAGCAATTACATCTAGCTGCCCATGCGACAAACCCGAACACAAGAGCGACATATAAACCCCCCCCAAGAAAAGAAAAGAAAAGAGTTTATTTAAGAAGCCAAACCAACAAGGTAGCTTAAACTTTTATCTATACCAAATTCACCCCAATACCCAAATTTAAAATCTACTCACTACCCCCACATCTTCTTCTATAAATAATATATGCCTGCAACAACTACAAAGCACATTCTCATGCCACAGTAATCAGCGCGACCCCTCGAGTCCCAGCCTTGTGTTTAGCCAATTGCACACCTCATCCATCTCCTTTGGCACTGTATAATGGCCTAGCCTGCACAATTCATATCAACTATTGAGAAAAAAGAAAAAAAAACTTTTTCGATAATGAAATGAAATTATTAGCTTCACTTCTTCTTTCTTGAATGAAAAAAATAAAAAATAATAGTCCGGTACCCATTATAGGTTTTGAATGTCAGGTATCGAAATCCAGCTGAGTTCATTAGTTGGGTGGACTTCTCTCCGTATTTGAAAGGGACAACTTCATCAGCTGTGAAGAACAAGGCAAAAATACGCTTTATGCTAAACCAAACTTAGAATATCAAGATTGAAGATTAACACCATAATCCGAAAGTTAAAAGTGCATACAGAGTCCATGGCACAGCAAAATGGGCAAGCATGCTGCTCGCCTTGCAGCCTCGTGTGATCCTTCTATCTTGTTTCCCAAGCTCCTACATAATAGCAATGTTTTAGCCCGTAAAACATGGATATATCTTTAATATAAACATTCATCTCACTAAAATCCTATCTATGTTATATTAAAGTTACCAAACAAAACAATATAGTCACCAATATTTTTGTGTTGCAAGATGGTCAAAAGTCATACCTTGAGCCGGGAAGCCAGCCACTTAGACCAACAATTGCCCTTAAGTTGACGGAGTAAGGGTTTCCATTTCCATATTTTCCATAAGCAAAGCAAGTTGCAGAATAGAGGGCAGTTGCAGCACCCATACTAAATCCCCCAATACCGAGTTTAGCTGTTTTTGAAGAAATTTGAAGAAAAAATAAAATTTTGCGAAATTATGATTGAACTGTAACCAAACCAACTAGAAATATTAGCCTCAGTTACCAATTTTAGATTGCCACACCACATAATTTGTAATAAAAATAAACCAACCCAGATAAGTTGTGAACATAAATATTGGATATAGCCTTCAAATTATATATCTGCTGCAACAGACTCGTGAATTTTCAAGAAATCTTTCAACCGTAATAAGTTTTTTCGAAAAAATAACTTCAATGAAAGAGGTATATTACTTTCATTGGTAGTATACAATCAGGTAACTTACTGCCAGCAGGCTCTGTTGACAACAAGTTTGCAATATGTGCTGCTGAAGCATCTAAACCCTCGATATCATCTGGACCATCTTCTGAAAGTTCACCCACGTCAAACCCTGAAATTTAACATTTGAAAAAATTATCACATTAGATAATCTCCAATCAGTACTAAATCATTTGAAAAGATTATGGTATTAGACTTGCATGCAGTGCAAGGGAATCCACCAAGTAGAGCCACTGGACGAGTAGGAGCAGTTGGGCATATCCATTTAATCTAGTACATCATAAAAAAAGTTCAAAACAAACAAACAAAAAATATTAGCATTATAGCAGTGAGCATGGAAATTCAAAGGCAAAGATGGGCTTCTTTTTTCGCGAAACGAAAACTTACATTAGCAAGAGGAAGGCTTTCCAAGAGCTGAGATGAGCTGCAAAAAACATTAGATGACAAAATGAGCAGGCTCTTCTCTCAATCTCTCTCTCATTTGAGGAAATAAGAACTGGAGCACCAAAGTGGAGGAAAAATATCTCCTCATAATAAACTAACGGTCACTCCGTGAAATAAAAGGAGGGATACACGCTTTATTTAATGCTCTAAGCTAATTATTTTTGGGACCACACCCAAATTTGGCAATATGTGCTCAGCATACCACACTTTCTTAAGAATTATCAATTCTATATGATTCATATATGTAAATACTTTTCAGTTTTCATTTATGAATATCCTCTGTAAGAAAGTTATAGATAATCTAAATTGACGAGAGAGCCAAGTTAGAGAATCAGTGGTCCCAAATCAAGGATATGGCTATAACTCCTGTCCCAGTTCATGAAAAAAATAAGTTTTAAATGGAATAAAACAAGAAATTGACAACACGTGGAAAAGAAAATTTGCAAGGGTGTGTTTGATAGGTTTACAATGGAAAGTTTGAATTCCATGGAATTGTTTTACTTGGAATAGTACTCTACGGCAAAAAACTCAGTGGGGTATTGGTTTTCGGATTCCATGGAGAAGGGGAGAGTTAAGCTAACACAAGTTGTCTCATGGAAACTGATTCCTTGAAAACTTTAGTGCATCAAACACCACTAGAGATGGAAAATATGGAATCTTGGTCATTATGACAATAAGTGGATCTAAGCACACCCAAAATAATTTCTGCAACCCTGTTTTCTCCCATCCACTCAACGAAAAGTAAAGGACCACACAATTTTACGGCGCAAATGCTTTGTCCCATCAACTCAATCAAAGTAAGAATCTCCACTAAAGAAGAGTATTAATGTATTACAATTCAGCATATAAAATATGCTAAAGTTGATCATCTTGTCGGCATAGCAAGCCAAAATATTGACATTCTCTAAAGCTTCTTTCTTATGTTCTTTTTCGAACAAAAAGTCCACCCTTCATCCATTACAAGGTATATACCTACTACCTAGTATGGGCGGACAGGAAACGAATTGCAAATATCTGTTACCATTATTCCAAAATGAACAGTGAAAGCAAATACCAATTCAAGCAAGTTAGAAAGAACTATTGCAAAACAAAACGACGTATCATAGATGTTTGAGCTTGATACTCATTACTCATCCTCAAGGTTCAAATTTATGATGATAAATTTGGTATAATATCAATCATATTAAACAAACAACAAAAAGAAATAAATATATCACTTTAATTAAGTACAAAGAAAGTAACATCCTTGCTAAGTGGGAAAAGAATATTTTTAGAGCCTGATATACATTGTCGGTGAACAACCTAACTGTTTAAGCTTTTATGTGAGACGACGAGACAGTGATCTAACATAAAAAGTAATAATGGGAGAATGGAGATTCTACCTCGAGCCATTATCACCAAGGCCATGCAACCAAACTATTGTGGCTTGGTGCTTCCCTTTGGGCCTCACCACATATGTCCTTCCAAATTCAATGCTCCGTCTCGATGTTCTACTGCCTGAAATTTTGTTCACGAAAACCCATACAAGTGTGAAAAGAAAACACAACTACAAAAGGTCTTAAATTACACCATCATTTAAGTAGTTGATACCAATTTACTAAATTGGAAAGACTGACCCATGTGGAACAATGAACAAGTTGAACTGAAAATTTAGGTAACAAGCTCATAGAGAGAATGAAAGGTAAAAGGAATAACTAGTAATTAACTAACCAGAACTCATTGAAGGATTAGTATAACTCATCTTTGCCGGTTGAGAAAATGCACTAATTATTAAGAAGATCTAAGAGCACCTACTTGTAATGAATGAGAAATGGTAATGCAATGAAGAAAACAAATATTGGCAGTGTCCATTTATACCCAAAATGGTAGGTTAGAAAAGGAATAAAAACAAGTGAATATTCAAGAGCATGAATGTGTGAACCAGCTGCACATTATGCCTAAAACTTCCTATAAATTCTAAAAGAGGGAAAGGGGCATCAATCAAAAGGAGAAGTAAAGACAAAGGACAAAAGCAAGAAATCTTTTGAATTGAGAGAGAGAGAATTAAAGCATAAAACAGAGAGCACAATCATCCATTAAATCCTGAGCCACCCAGCTTGGAGTGCTCCAAATTTAGAACATATGTAGGGAGAATCTATTCTTGGTGGCAGTGGCAGTGGCATATATATATATATATATATATTATATTAATATAAATAAAGCAAACCCACAGCTATTAACTCAAAAGAGAATATTACTGAAAACGAAGAGGGAACAATCAAATTTGGTAAAAATGAAAAATATCTTTGTTTCAATCATTTGTTTATGTATATTTCGTGATTGAGATAGCTAGATAGATAGATACCCATTAACTTGAAAACGAAGTTCGAAGTGTCTACCTTATCATCATTTAGATTAGAGACGGAGCAAAGCATATATGTCAAATTAAGGGAATATATATGAAGAAGTTGA
The DNA here is from genome assembly GCA_021464415.1 of Lonicera japonica. Taxonomy (NCBI): domain Eukaryota; kingdom Viridiplantae; phylum Streptophyta; class Magnoliopsida; order Dipsacales; family Caprifoliaceae; genus Lonicera; species Lonicera japonica. The sequence continues at coordinate 5,321,861 of CM038467.1, read as the reverse complement.
GAGATTACCAAAACTGTTTTTTTTTTTTTTTTTGTGTACATAAATAGACATACATTATGCATTTGATTAGAGTCACCAACCTCAATTTTTTTGCTTGGAAGAGGGACAAACTTCACTACTCTTCTCTTCCTTTAAAAAATAAAATAAAATTTGGGTACTCGATTCTATTCCCATTTGGCTCATCTCCGTTGTCACATCCCCAATTTCTCTTATTATGGTCTTTCTCCAAAACTAGCGGTACGTTTTGATTTCAACATAAAAAAAAATGAGAGTTCCTGCAAAAAATTAAATATAGAGTCACGTAGTGAAAATTTTCTGAATAAATGTCTTCCTATTTTCTAATATTTTGTTTTTTGAAAAAAATATAAATAATAATTTGATTAAAAACTTATAATTTATCAAGCATGAGAGTGAGATTCGGTATATACACAAAATTATTAATTTATTTCTTTTGCGCTAAAAATTATTATAAAAATTATTAAGAAAATGTATACTTATGACTTCCAATATAAGACTACACTCAGTTACGACTAACTTAGATGTAATTACCTGTTTTTAATGTGAATTATTTTAAAATATTTATTACAAACGTTAAATAATATATTTCGTTTGTTAGTAGTACTCAATACTCATGAGAGCTTTCACGGCCGGTCAGGGTGAGTCCAAACCGGACCTTTCAATTTTCAAAGCATCATTATGTGACCTAAAGAAAAAATAAACAAAATTCCCTGTTACAAAGAAAAGAAAATTAAGTAAAAAATAAGTAAATTACATATATAATGTGAAAGTATATCAGTTCAAAAAACAAATACATATTTAATTTAAAAGCCACGCAGGCTTAAGATGTTTTTCTTTGAATACATTATTTATTTTATTAGCATATGTATTCAATAAAAAGAGTTGCGCATGTGTATTTAGTGTATTTCATATTAAAAAAAAAAATTAAAGTTTTTTTTAAAGAAAAAAGAGATTTAACCCTCTCTCTTTTATTATAAATAATAAAGAACTCAAATCCAGATCTCCTAAATAGGCTTTTACTCGAGATTTTAATTTGATTATTATCGTGGATGAGTCAATTAGTTTTCTACTCGTACACCAAAAAAAGAAAATATTTTTCCAATGCAGGCCTACCTGGGTGGCCCACAAGAATGGATCCTTGGCCCATTTTGCCCCCACTTTGTATGGTTAACTATAGGTTGCAATGTGCCATGAAAGTAATTAAGCATTTTTATAATCGTATAACAATTTTATATGCATGCATCTATTCCAACTTCGATTATTGCTAGTATTATTTTGTTGAAAGAGTTCAAACTTTAAAACTACAATAATAAAAAATAAAAAATAAAAAATAAAAAATAAAAAATAAAAAATAAAAAATAAAAAATAAAAAATAAAAAATAAAAAATAAAAAATAAAAAATAAAAAATAAAAAATAAAAAATAAAAAATAAAAAATAAAAAATAAAAAATAAAAAATAAAAAATAAAAAATAAAAAATAAAAAATAAAAAATAAAAAATAAAAAATAAAAAATAAAAAATAAAAAGAAGAAAAGATTAAACTGTTATTATTTTCTTACTTCTATTTCCTAGATTGTATTTAGTTTGTTGCAAGCTTAATATAGTGGAATATGTTCTCAAACAAACGTACAGTTTAGTTTTGAAATAAAATAATAAGTAAACAAGAGTGATGGAATTAGATGTATTAATTTTTGATGTGCAATTGTTTGGGTAATAAGGTGGAATATAGTCTAAAAATAAATTACAGTAGTTTCATTTTCAACGTGAACCTAACACATTAATTGTTTTGCATAAATCAATTCCTTCATCGTAATCAAACACCTAAAAAATTCAATAGAAAGAATGGCTCCACCTTCGGAATTGTCCTTAAAAAGGAACTCTATATTGACCAAACACTTCACTAAACTGGTAAACAAAATATGAATTTATTTTTAGGAGTTTGCTTTTTCCTTCCTTTTGGGGAGAGCATTTTTATTGAATTTTTTTTGTTTGTCAACTCCTACTCAAAAGTCTACCCCACTTATAATACAAGAAGAATCCATGTTGATTAGAAAAATGTTGATACTTTAAATCTTTTATTGTTTGTGGGTATTTTTAATGCAAGACAATAGATGCTCTTGGCACTAATTTGTTTTAAGTTATTAGAAATATCAAGATAGCTAGGTCAAGAAAATTAATGAGTATAATAATAGAGTAAATTAACAAATTTTCTTTTGAAAGAGACTATTGAAAAAGAAAACCCGGCCCTCACAGTTCACACCAGAAACCTTATTTGTTGATTAATTTCCCAAATGGCGTTGCAATTTTTGGAGTGGCTTCATCAAGTATGACAGAGAGAGTTTTGATAGGGTAAGTGCTATTGTTGTGCCCACCGGCACATGGGGTCTGGTCCAAGGCATCAACTAAACTTATCGGTTTGCGTACATAGTAACGATATTGTCTCTAACTTAAACACCTTTAGGCTACAAGTGTGGAGTTTTATCTTAAAAGGCTTTCTATGTGGTAACACTCTCCTACTTATATACCCATGTTGAGTTCTACAATTTTTTCATATAAAATTAATGATTTTGAGCTAACCATTCTTAACGGCTATTGGATGGGTAATTATAGTTTTTGCTTGTGTTTGTTTAAAGCATGCTATTCAAAACACGTAACGCACTAGTTCATTGTCCCAGAAATAATCATTTTAGCTTTGCACTAATAGCTCCCTTTCAATATTATTTTCAAAATATTACTCTTTGAAGTGATTGCAAAGATTCCAATATTTAAACCACGATATTAGAACAAGTGCCAAAAATATATATTTTGTTTGTAAATCCCTTGTATCTCGAGATCTTTCTTACTTATATTCCATAATACAAAGCCTATTTGATCTGCTTATTAGTGATTTTCTATTATTACTATTTAATTTACTTAAACACAATTTATGTGCAACTTAAGTAAAATAAATAAATAAGTAACTAGCGACTCCCAATGCTCTAAGAATAATTTTAACCTAATTGACATCAAGGATTCTTAAGTTCTTTACCCTGTCATCCACACACGCAGAGAGAGAGAGAGAGAGAGAGAGAGAGAGAGAGAGAGAGAGCAATATTCATATGATTTCAGAAGGAATTAATGTTGTTCATTATACTTTAACTTGGCAACAAATACAGTACTACAATGATGATGGGTGTAAAAGAGTGAAATTAACCCCATGAGTTTCTTTTGAAAAGGAAGGTTCTTGCAAAAGGGGAATAATGGAGTCATTAAAAAACTTTATTGGGGATTATCATCAATATATATATATCATACCTGAAAATTGAAAGGCAAAAAGGTGGATTCGACTCTTCGAATGACACGATAGGGAGGGAGAAAAGGTGAGAGAGAGAGAGGTGAATCATCAACTTTCAGGGAACAAACAACCGTTGGCACAAGTCCAAATTAATATTTGTTTTGTGCATGTACCAATAGAAATACAAACGGATCGACTATTCATTCTTAAAGGGCTGCGAGTGCGGAGGTTTTTTTTTTCTCGAACAAAACAAACAACAAACTTACAGCAAGCTAACTTCCTAAGCAATAAACCAAGCTGGGAAGGAACAACAGAAACCCAGTTAGAAGGAAGGGAGCCCCGAACAGCAGCTTTAACCACATAATTAGCGGAAGCATTAGTTTGTCTCGAAATATGTTCAAAGGACAGATTTAGATGATCAACAATCTTTCTTGTGTCCAAGATGATAACGTCTATCTCCCAAGGAGGGTCTGAATTCGAAGTGAGCAGAGATATAACCATTTTCAGCCAAATTACACGCCTCTCTCACAGCAAGAGCTTCAGCCACCAGAGCAGAAGCAACTTTCACTTTTTTGGCAAAACCGTCCACCAGGGAGCAATTTTTAGGCCACCAATTTTGTTTAACGTTCCATACTCCGTACAAGAGTTAACCAGCAACTTTTTCTCTTACAAACTAGTTTTTGACAATTGCCCATGAATTTGAAACAATAAGTAATAATTTATAGAGCACGTAAAATGCCTAATTCCACATCGAAAAAAATAAAATATTTCGTTTAGTTCAAATTGATAATTTCACTATTTATTTTTAAGTATCTCAAATTGATATTCACATTTTCTTTTTAAGACAATCAATTTACAAAATCTCATAATTTTTAAAAAAATAAAATTGAAATCCACTTTATTTAAAAATAGCAAAGTCAAAATAAAACTATCAATTTCAAACCGAGGGAATAAATCATTTGGAAGTAGTATATGATTTTATGAACGCCTTTCCCTAGCAAGATGTTTTTCAAGGATAAATTTTATCCATGACTTCATAACATTTTCAATTAACAGTTACATTATTTTAACTTTTAAGATGTCTCAAACTTTTCTTTAAGAAAGACGAAAAAATTGTATCTAAACTAAGGCTTCATTTGATTAACGAAAGGGAAATCAATTATGTTGTCTTTCCCATTGGAAAACTAGAGTTCATGCCAGGTTTTCTTTCCTGTGTTTGGTAAAGTATGAAAATTATTCAAGAAATATCATTTGATTTCTCCACCAGTGTTTGATTGGTACAGAAAAGGGAAGTAAAAATCTATTAATATTTCAATAATAATCTTATATTTTAATGGGTAAATTTGTCCAAAACTTTGGTAATAAATGCTGAAAAATCAAAACGGAAAATCAATCCCATGAGATCTGAGCAAAATGATTTTTCTCTTTGTCAAGAAAGCATTTTTAGAATTTGTGCTTACCAAACAAAGAAAAATAATGACTTTCCTTTCTTGAATCCTCAAATCCGCGATCCAAACGAGGTCAAAGGTCTCTAAATTCCATTATAGCCAAATACATTTTGGCCTCGTTTGATTCAAATATTAAAAAGTAGGATAAAATTATTAATACCACTTTTTTTATAATATCTTGTTTGATTCACACAAATGTGCTGGGATTATTAATACCGAGATTAACTTAATACCACTCTTTGTGGTATAATTTAATACTAGGGGGAAGGGGAGGTGGTATTGTTTATTTAGGATTAAGAAAAAAGAACCATATATTTTCAAAAATGCCAATACTATTATTATTATTATTTTTTTTTTTGTTATTCCAAAATATAATCCCGTATACGAGTTACAAAAACCAAACATGGTATTAATATCAGTATGAAATATCCCAGTATTAATACTGCATGAATCAAACAGAGTATTAGTATTAAATTAATACCAAGATTAATAGTCTAGTACTATTGATACTGGTATTATTAATCCCACTGACCCTAATACCTAAATCAAACGAGACCTTTGTTTATTAGTATTGAGAAGGGCTTAGATGAAAGTTGGTCTGAGGTAAGCCAACACAGGGCAATTAACAAAGAAATTTGTCCAGTTTCATACGCAGCTACGTGCAAACCTAAAAATAACCAAATCACAATGAATCCTCTTGTTCGATAAACAAAAAAATAATCAAAGAACCAAATTGTGAGCCACCAATTATTTTCTGATGCATTGAGAAAGCCAAATAGCGTCCACAATTCCAATAGAAGATCACCTTGAGCTTACAGTTATTAAGAGAAAAAGAAAGAAATTGTGACCCAAATGTTGCCAAATGGAAACGATGGGTCCATCAAAAGAAAACAAAACACTAGGCTTTTCAAACCTGAAACTGTAGAGTATACTAGACAGTGTCCTGTATTACCAGATATTATTCCGGCACGGCAAAAAAAAATAATTAAATAAATAAAAAACCCTCACTGCGGTCAGTGGTGATCATCATCTTCATCGCCATGCCCATCTGGAGGTCCCCCGGGCCCAACAACTTCCAACTGTGAAACACAGTGAATCAGACAAAATGACCCAACCAATACTAAAGAAATGTTAGGTTGGAAAGTGTGAAACTGTGAAAGTCAAACTGAACGCTAATTGGACTCTTAATTAGGACAGAGGGAGTAGATATAAAACTGAAGTTAAATGAAGATTCAATCCATTTAACTATTATTAACTATGTTTACTATAAAAATTAATTTTATTATAACTACTTATGCTTTAATTTGGGCCAATGGGTATTCAATCTGTAGGACAGTAGGTGGTTGGCGTAGTGATAAAGTGCGGAATAACCTGTGCGGTTATGCAGCATATTTGTAGTGGTCATTTTACGGATGTTCTCTTTACCATAAATGGTAAAATCCAATTGTGGGTCCTTTCCAAAAGGGGAAGACGCCATAGTGTTCAGAATGACAAGTGTAATAGAGTGCAGTTCAAAAACCCCCACCGGGGGGCCTAACAACACTTACTGACAAGGCCCAAGCACAGGTATCGATCCGGGTCAGTCTCTCTACACAACCACTTCGTCTCTTTGACTATAATCATAAGTCATAACTATTTGTGACATTTAATACGATTTTGTGAACATTTTATGGATAAATGCATTTAGGTTGTTAGTTGGGATTTGGAAATTGAGAATTGGTTATAATTGAGATGCAAACTAAACTTTTTGTTCTTGGTCATAAAAGCAAGTGCCTATCAATTAGACAACGTAATCACATCCAAAATTGATTTTACATGATAATAGATATATTAGATTGTTTCAACAAATTTTCCAACTTTTCTACCAATTCTTTTATCTTTCCTTTTCTTTTAAAAAAAAGTAGGTGGTCTAAGTCTCTCTCCCTTTAAGTACAACTAAAATCCCCCCAAACCACCCTACCTAGTGAGGCTCAAACCTGGGATCTCTCTCAGGTACGAGTGGGTGCCTTTCCAACTAGGCTAACCAACTTGCTCTCTACCAATTCATTTGCCTTTTTATTTTACAAATCAATTCACAGTAAGATCCGTATACACAATTGATACATTACTGTAAGTGATTTCAATTCAAGAGATAGTTTGCACTCACCGTGAAATACTGTGAGCACACTGGGCACTCATGTGGCTTGCCTTTTTCTAGCCAAAACCAAACCACATCATGCTCATCCTCTGTTTAAGAAGGAACTTTTTTTGGTTAAAACGAAAGACCTATAAAAGCCCAAAATATATCTTTATAAGTTATCTGTATTATTAGAGAAAAATGTAGAAGCATATATTGACTCACCTCCTTCACCTCCAGGGCATCCAACAATTCTCTTGTCATAATAGGATTTGATAACAGCTGGTTCTTCCTACAAGCAATAGAAAATGTGAGAGAGACATAGATTAGATCATATTTCCGAAAGCACTGAAAGTATCAATCAGACAAATAACATTCTGCGCTCAATAACAATTTCCAGAAACATATTAGACGATAACTACAGATGACCTACACCAAACTCAATACTCAAATCACAGTCGCCCTTCCTTTGTTCCAAAGCCTAGTCAAAAAGTCCTTGCACAAATGTATTAATTAATTATTGTTCTATGATAGAATGAGGTAGTTCTGCTCTACAATGATTTTAAACATACTCAAATGTATCAGATGATACAGGGGAAACTGCAAAACAAGCACCACTGAAACCAAAAAGGAAAACGTAGCACCTATATTCCTGATTAGCTCTAATATTATATTAATTATTAACCAAAAAAACTCGCATTAAGGACTTGCCCAAGGACCATCAGACTATCGTGAGCTACAATAACTCACCAACACAAGGAAAAACAAATGATCTTGGTACACATGCGAACCTGTTTTAACAATATCTTGCATGTCGGATGGGGGGTGCATGCCAAAATTATCATGGCAAACAATCAAGTTGCAACTTATTTGCAGTCATGACTTAATTAGGTAAATGATCCGAAACAAACAATTTTGAGCAACCAGGAAAATGGACATCACTATTCAAGATATTGTTCAAGAAAAAATCCAGGATCACTTGCAGCAGGACCAAAACCAAATCCTGATGACCAATTACCATTTAGGAAGGCAACACAATAAAATCAGAGAAGCCTCATGTGCCTAGCCAAAACAGAAAGGCAGCAGGGGAGCAGGTTCTAAATTAAGTGAACATCACAAGCTCTTATTTTCTTGGTCTCTTATAAAAGGTTCCTACGTATTCTAAGAACAGAACTTTTCGTACCCATCTGTTCCACACGAGATTTCTACTCTCGTGGAGCTCATCTCTTTATTTAAATATATGCTAATCATTTCTTTGTAATTTTGTTATTCCCTGTACTTTTTTTACACACACCTCTTTATTTAAATATTTGCTGATCATTTCTTTGTAATTTTTTTTATACTTCAACTTTTTTTACAACACACCATATGTTCGATCTTTTCATGATTTATATTCTTTATTTTAAAACATCTTTTTGATTCTCTAGTTATTTTATTTATTATGTCTTTACATTATTTCTTGGCACTTTATTTCATTTCTCCCTCAAAATTTAAGAAATATTGATTTGTGGAGAGCGAACTTCTAATGGATTCGGATTTGAATCAATGTTTTAAAAGGCACAAGACGGGGTTGAGGTGTAGGCCTCATTTTTAAGAGAAAAAATTGAAAAAAATCACAAAAATATAAAAACATTGTTCATCATTACTAAAAGAGCAAATATAACTTCACAAATATAATAACAATCTCAAATCATCAAACCAAAATAGCAAATATCAAAGTCACCAAATTATAAATTGAGGTAAATAATATCCATACAAGTGCATCCCATATATTATAAAAATATAAGCTTTAGTAATACTTCAATCCCAAATAATATTATATACCATAATTAATAAAAAAATAAATAATTTCACAAATAGTTTAAATTCTAAAAATAGTGGAGTTTACGGATAACTAAGGTAAAAAAATTAAATAAAAAGAAGTTTTTTCAAAGACATAAAAGAGAGAAAACAAAGGACAAAAAACGTGGAATTATTAAAAAAAATTAAAGAACAAGAAGAAGTCTAATAGAAGGAAAGCAGTATAGTTTTCCATCTATTAAAACAGAAATAGAAGAAACAGGAAGAAGAGGAAGTCGGAAACTCTGGTTGAGAAAAGGAACTTACCAAGGTCAAAACAGTTGAAGATTTTTGAGTTTGATTAGGGTTTGGACTCCTCTCTCAGCCGTTCTCCACTCTTTTACTCTTGGTTGATAGAACGAAAAGGGTTTGGATATTTTTCACTTCTATTTCCATTGTGCCTTGAGGCGTAATGCCTCAAAGCTTGCGCCTCACCCTCTTGAGGCGTAAGCCTCAAAATTTCACGAAAAAAACACGCCTCAGAGAGTTTTCTTGCATCCTTGCCTCAAGGCACGCCTCGAACGCCTTTTAAAACATTGATTTGAATTTTGTGTTTGAAGTTTAAACTTAGTGTCAAACCATTGCTGTGCACCCACTTGGATGTGACCCTTGTCTTAAGGATATAAACAAACATCGGCTCTACAAATCGACACTTTAATTTAACGTCATATTATTATTATTGCTATTATTTGTTTTGCACTTTATTTCATTCTTTCCTTGAAGTTTAATTACAAATACCAGAGACAGAGAGGGTGATATTTTTTGATGAATTTAAGTAATTTGTGTGGTTGAATTTTAAACACACATGTCCAACCATTGGCATGATATTCACTAGAAATTGATCTTTGTTTTAGAGACAAATAGACAAACAACATCCAAGGGTTCAGAGCTCTTCTCTTGACTGAAAAAGATATTGTAGCTGAGAACTTGACAAAGATTACGTTCAAGTAGGGTATAAACCAAGTTCCCATATAATACAGGTAAGCTTTAGAATTTGATAACTGGCTAAAACCGGTGCGTGCACTGACAAGTCAAGGTGTTATATAGTTTAGATCCCAGACAAGGATTTGACATTAGAATTTGTATTGTGAAGATTCAGCCAAAAGTTCTTTTTCGGAGATGCCCGTGGAATACTCTTTCTACAAATTAATGGCAAGAAAATTTTGGTAGATGATTTCTCACCTTGTTTTACTAGTATTAAATAATTGGATTTTTGTTATTGGACTGCAATTGGGCATTTAATTTTAAGTGGTAGTTCAGTAATTGTACTACGAAATATATTTTTAACATTCAAGTCTTCATAAAGTGTGTCCCACTTTGAAGACAAGAAAAGCACAAAGATGCAAATCATACTAACTTAAACGTTCATTAAACTTTGAGTCAGTTCTTTATTTCCCTAAATTCTTCCAAGGGTAATGTAATGGTGGACAGATGTTAAAGAAATAAATAAAACAACCATACATTTGAATTTATAATTTCCGTTATCATAATCAATTAGATTGGAACAATAATGACAAACAGAATCCAGTAGAGGTGAGGAAAACAAACCTTTGTACCAAAAGGACCAGCAGGAAAGTTTATATCCAGAATGTCCCGTCCCTAATAACACGGACAGAAAGATGCAAACCAAAATTACATCAAAGGAAGCAACATTCAAAAATTAAAATTTCAGAAAGCCCGATAGATAGATAGATGAGAAGTTACTTGGAGCTCGGCTTCAAGCTCCTCACGCTCGTGACCAGTCGCAATTGGCACTACATCTTCAACTCTCTGTTTTGAAAAGACATTCTCTGCTACGAAAAGTTGAAGCAAATTCAGATACATCAGATAATTGCCAACATAAGTAATTAAATAAATCAAGCGTGTATTATAATAATAATAATAACAACAACAATGACAGAAATTTCGGAGATCTAAACAAAATTAGGGTTTAGGATGAGGAAGGGAGATGGTACCGGCTTCGGAAGAGAAGCGGCGGGATAAACGTGCGAGAGTCGGGCGGAAGGGCGAGGAAGAAGAAGGTGGTATGTTGCCGTCGATGTATCGACGGGGTGTAGAGGTAGATCGGGACGGGGTAACAGCTCGGAGTTGCGTACAGAGCCTTCTCCACATGGTTGGTTTGTTTTTTAAGAGTCGGATCGAGGGTGTTTGGTCTCAGGTCAGGCCGACTCTCTTCTTTGCTTTGTTGGAGATAACAACAACGCTCTCTCCGTTCCAACTGAATTAGCCGGGAATGTATGTGTATGTGTATGTACTATGTAGATGCGTGGAACAAATAATGAAGAAAACGGGGTGGAGTCTCACGACACGAGCAGGGTGGCACTGGCGCCGTAACCCCCGGCCCTACAAGTCGTGTTGACTCGCGCTTGCGAGAATACTTTACACGTGCCAATAATAGGTATGTTTTTTTTCTTAACCGGTGAAAAACAATTTAAAGATAAATTGGTGATCTCAACTTCTGTTTGTGTGTGTGTGTGTGTTTTTTTTTTTTTTTTTGGGTTTTATAATAGGTGATTTAAGAGCATCTCCGATAGTTGTGTATAACTTTTGTTAGAAAATTTTACACATAAATTTTACACATATTCAATTTACATAAAACCTATTTTTAAAAGGCTGTTGGAGATATTTTACAATTTTTGTAAATTTTACCCAAAACATAAATATAAAAAATTATTGAAGATACTCTTATTTTTGTAATTTTTGATGAGTTGATTTCAAATATATAAATTATATTAAAAAATAATTTTTAGTTATATCATTTTAAATTTTTTATAAAAAATTAAAAAGAGAGAAAGATAATGTGTAAATTGAGTTTATATTTTACACAAATTCAAAGTGTCAACGTTTTTTAAAAGACTTATGGAAACGTTTTTTTTTACAAAACGTGTAAATTTTACATAAACTAAGATTATACAAAACGATTAAAGATACTTTATACCGTTACTTTTTAATCGAGTAATTTAAATTAGCTTTTATTCAATAGGATTTTTGTCAGATATATTATTTACTTTATTGCAAATTCAAAATTTTAACCATTTAATTTAAAATTTATGGTTCATATTTTAAAACTTTATCTCTTTAGTCGAATCCAGGTATATCTGATATTTGTACTTATTTTTTTGGTTATAAGGAAACCGAAGCAACAAACTAGAACTCACAGGAAACATAGTCCCCCCGTCGCTCTCATCCACAAGGTCACATCCTCCTTCACTGCTACACAATCTTCGCCGTAGGCACCATCATTTTGACGTGTTGTTCGCCTTGGTTAATTCTCATCCTTACTAGAATTTCAACACACATATTCCTTTCTCTAAGGGTTTGGATCACAGTAACATTGGTCTCATCCACAAGATAACAGAATCTTGGATAAGCACTTTCTCAAAATGATAAATATCTCCCTCATGAACAAAGTTTGCATCAAAATTAAAAAATTTACAAAATTAACAAGAATTTTGTACTATCACTTGTAGTTTGGTTAATTGTATTATTTCAAGTTGTTTGGCATATTCTTAACATCACGTTTCCTAGGATAAATTTTTAATTTTAATGGCATTTATTGTGTTGGTGAATCCAATTAAAGTGTTTGCAAATGAATATTTCATATTTACACCTCGCTTTCTTACCCTAATTTAATATTGCACTACGTATTTTAAATTCTTTAATTTTACATCCACAATTAACTATTTATGTTAAGTCCAATTAATAAACAAGGCAAGTGACCATAACGCCCTTATACTTCTAACTGTGTTGCATATACGTAGACCTAGCTTTTTTTTTACTCATGAATCATAAAAGAGATAATGGGTTCTAGGGTTTCACTCTGTAATGTTTTAAAACTCTAAGGACGGACTTATTTTTAATAAAGGGAAGTATTACTAATTTCATTATTTGGTTTTACAATAATGACACTTTTCATAATATTAATTTAATTTAAGAAAAATAATAAATTTTGATGGATAAATATATCCCTAATATAAATATAACGAATTAATAGAAAATATGCATCAATGAGTCTGCCCAAACCGACACCCACCACTTTCATTTACTTTTCCAACACTATCTCTCTATATATACCCCCACTGTTACCATGTTGAACAACTTCAAATCATTTAATTTATTTATTGTCTCCATCATTTCAGTTTTATAGTTTTTGTTTTTCTTAGTATGCCAACAAGAATATTTGTTAAGCTAATTTGGTTTCGGAAAATGGAGAGAGCAAGGTTTCTTCTCCGCATTAAAGGATGAGGTAGTCCGAGGCTTATCTCCGTCGAGGTCTCGCCCCAAAAGGTTGGCACGGAGCGCGTCGCTGATGTCCGGCCTATTCCTTCGGAGGAAGATTAGCCTATCTGCCAACTCAGAGGTGTTGATTTCTAGATCCGAGAGCATGAGGCCGTTAGGGGAGACACTGACTCCGTTAATGGAGGGTTCAGATCCGGATGGGGGAGAAGTTTGTACTAAATTTGTTTTAGCACATTGATGTGTAAAATTTGATAAGTGCTAAAATTGTTTTAGCACGTTCAGTTTATTTATATGTGTTTACCTGTGGTGCTAAAACCTTTTTAGCACCATTCTAGTGTTGGACAATTGATGCTAAAACTATTTTAGTACATTTGAATTTCATTATTCTTTATTTTTTATTGGTGCTAAATCTATTTTAATACCATATAAATAGTTACTCCGTTTTAAAGAATTAGTGCTAAATCTATTTTAGCACCTTGATGTGTAGAATTGGATGGATACTAAAACTCTTTTAGCACATTCAGTTTAGTTATATGCATTCACCTATGGTACTAAAACCTTTTTAACATTATTATAGTGTTGGACAATTGGTGCTAAAACTGTTTTAACACCATTATAATATTGGATAATTGGTGCTAAAATTGTTTTAATACTATATGATTAGTTGTTTTTGACAAAAATAGTACTAAATATGTTTTAGTACAATGTAAATAGTTATTATATTCTACAGAATTGGTGCTAAATCTGTTTTAGTACCTTGATTTGTAACATTAGATAGGTGCTAAATCTGTTTTAGCACCATGAATTTCGTTGTTCTCTGTTTTGTATTAAAAGGGGCATTAATGTCTTTTTTCTATAATGTCCTTAATTTATATTATTAGGGTGTGTTTGTCGTGCAGGATTAGAAGCATGATTGAGTTAATTAATTATATCTGGTGTTTGTTGTTAAAAAAGATAGGATAAATAAATCATACCATGTGTTTGACATAAGGGTAGATATGATATTTTAATTATATTCTGCATTTGGTGCAATACAAGACTAGATTGTACTCAAAATTAATTATCATTTTATCCATTTAGAACAAGATAAATATATACTACTCCATAAGTGGTATTATTTTATCACATGGTTATCGGATAATAAAATGAATTAATTTTTAATTAATTTTTTTATTTTAATATTTTTTTTACACATTTTAGATAATTAAATTTGTTAATGAAAATTTGTAATCACCCAAAATCAAAGTAACTCAACTAATAAAATTTATTTATTGTATAATATAATAAATAAAAATACTATATTATTATACAAAGTTGAAACAACTTCCCAATTGGCTCGTGAGCGCCATATTTACAAGATGAGGAAGAGGGCAGAGCTATGGGTAGCGCTGACGGAGCTGGAGCAACCCCAATTGTTTGAGACCATTGATCGCTTCCTTCCTCTAGGTTTTTCCCTAAAAGGGTTGTTCATAGGATTAGACGTTATGGAAGAATTGGGGATATTTCAAAATCATCAAATAGAGTTGTTGATGAATATGGGGAAATTAGGGTTCAGATTAGTGAACTGAAGAAAGGAATTGCTTTATAACGAGGAACAAAAAATTTGTAGAACTATTAATGGTGTAGTTATTAGAAGAGGCAAAAATAGATGAGAGTTATGAGTTTCAAACGAAAAATTGAGAATTTGATTCTTGATTTGGGGACTTCAAATCGACTCATCCTAGCTTAGAAGAAAACTACAAGTGGGTAGGTTGTATTTGTAAGGAACGATTGGTGCCCAAGAATAACAGAATGAAAAAGAAAATGCATTTTTCGTAATGTAATAATCTTATGCAGAGAGATTAATATTTGAAAGATGATCAGGAGGTATATTGTTAAACAAAGTACATACTGTATGTAGATACATATATTGTTATTGTTATTGTTATTTTTAATTTTAATTTTGCCTTGCAGATTGTATATCAATGCGTCATCCTGTGAAATCATCATATGCTTGGGTGGAAAATTTTAGGTTGTGTGGAAGAAAGAAAAGGAAAATAGCTTGGGTGGAAGGGAAAAAAAGAGTTGGATCTGAGCATGTACAATACAGGCGGAAGCATAAGGGCATTACTTAACAGAAATATATAATGCTGAGTGTAAAGTTAAACAATTTAAAATATGAGATGCAATGTCAAATTAGCCGTCAAAAAGTGAAGTCAAAATATCCCGTTTGCAAATGCCCTCTAATTTTTATAATTCTATCAAAGACTTTTCCTTTTAACCGTAAAATGCAAATGTTTTTCTCTTTTCTTGTATGTTACTTTTTACGGGTCGTTTGAATTGAGGGAATAGAAAAGGAAAGAAAAAAAAAGAGAAAAAAGAATTATATTTTACTTGTTTGGATAAATTTATAAGAAGAAGTGGAGAGGAAACAAAAACATTGAGAGGAAATGCTGATTCCCTCTATTTCTTTATTTTGTTTCCTTCCAATATTGAAAGTATTGAGAGGGAAAGAAAAAGTTTTTAATGATTTTTTCACGTTATTTCAAATTTAACCATAATTTGTTAATAATATATTATATTACATTCATTTCTTTTCTTTTTTCTTTTTATCCAAACAAGATTTATTTTCATTCCATTTTTTTCTATCCTTACCCATCCATACAACAATAAAATAAACTCATTCATTTTCATTCTATTCCGTTCCTTCTCCTCATAATCAATTATTTCTTTTCCATCTCTCACCTTTGATTCAAACGGACCGTTAATTATCTTTTAATCAGTAAAAAGAAAAATGTTGAGAGCATATTTACCATTTTCGTCAAAACTTAAGAGACCCAAGGACATTTTACAATACACAAAACGTGAAGTCAGCGTCATAAATCAGAGAGCTCTATGTTGTGTGCTAAGCTTCTCGATGCAGTCAAATGTAACTATTTTTTTTGGTCGAAAAATGAAAGCAGGAAAAAAAGAATTAAGAACCCCTTGGGAAGGAAATTAGGTTCACGACTTCCATCTGGTGGGACTACCACCACCATGTCTTGCTCTCCATGGGTGAATCCCATCATCAAAATGTAATTAAAGTTCAATAAATCTGTTGAATAAGGAATTAGGTTCTTTTACCTGCACCGCAGCATCATGCTTACATGGTGTTTCACACCCATCAAATATGAAATAACCTTGATGCAGCTTTTGTAAGTGGTTGGCGGCGTTGGAGACGCGCCCAAACTTGGGAACGAATGATGGATATTATCTCATATGATAATGTATTTTATTCTTCTTGTACATAAACTTCAGAACAATATCTAGTCACTATTTGATACATGGATTCACACCAGTGTAATTTATGACACATTATAGGATGTCAAGCCAAACCTCATGATTGGTTGGAATGAGCTTTAATGCAGTATTCAACATAAGAGTGGGTTGGAATAGATCAACCTTCTTTACAATATACATCTAATAATCATTTTCTTTTGTCGGAGTGGGCAGAAACTTGCTCTAAGCTTATCATCTTCTGTTTCAGCCTCTTGGGTTTAGGCTCTTCACTCTGTTCTTCCAGTTTTCTCCTCAAACTTTGCAGGTCATCGTCGGTAACAGTGCCATTTAATTTTTTGTTCAACTCATAAGATCCAGCTAACTTCCTCCTGCATTCGTTGCTTGCATAATTATGAGAGACAACTGCAACATATATTGAATATAGGATGAGTGATGCAGCTTTGACATTTTCATGATTTCAAGGACACACTAATTTCATCATGTAATCAACGGTCATGATTGATATTTGATTTTTATCGTGCGATATGGTGCATTGATTATGTCCTAGAGAGGAAATAAAACTCTTAATTTGGACTTGCCAAACAATTAAGAGCATTAAGATAAGTTACCTGGTTTTGGATAGTCTTTTCCAACTATGCAATTTGCCCTGGTTTGGATGCTTAGAGGAGCTGTCCACGGCTCATAAATATACTCTTTGGGCATATCTGGTTATTAAAATTGCATTAGATATTCAAAAACTGACATGACAGAACAAATCTAGACAACAGTATCAAGAGAGGAACGTATGGACACACCTTTCAATACGGGGAGAAAATGCCTAATATAGTCACCATTAGGATCATATTTCTTCCCAAAAGTGATTGGAGAATAGATACGATTATACTGATCAGCAAAGAAATCATACGCTTTAGAACTTCATTAATGAGTCCCACACAAGAGCCAACATGAAACAAAAACAAGAAGAGCAAGTATTTGATCTAGGAGAATCAAATTATAGAATTGGGATCAGATCACAAGCAGCTCATACAGTATACATGCATAAGAAGGAATTTTAAGATCAATATTCTGGACCACCCACAATCACCATTTCTCATTCGATTTTGATTTTTTTTAAATGAAATACATAAACAACCCAACACTTGGAACACACCTGGTAGAAAAATGATGAACAAGAAAGCCATAACCAATTTCCATTATTTATTGACCAATCTGAATCAATAAGAAGCCTCTCAAAAATATCACGCCCTTTTTCCCAATGAAGAAACTACAGTAACAAAATTTAGTTAAAAAAAAGGAAAAGGGCATGGGAATAAACTAAAAATGGTGCCATGTAAGAGTCGAAGTCATTTACCAGATCTCCACGAGTTAGAAAACAAGCCACACAATGCCGTGCAAGATGGTGCATCCAACCCCACTTCAGAAGCTTTGAATAACACGGAAGCACAATTAATGACATATATATATATATATATATGTATTTACATAATATTTAAGGCACACACAGGTCAAAGGAATCGTAATGACAGACCATATATATATAACATGTCAAAGAAATCTTATCGATGGACCTAACCTGGACCATGATGGCATCAATCCAAGGAAAACCAGTCCTGCCATCTCTCCAAGCTGCTAGCAATTCATCATCATCATTCCAAGGTATCTACATCAACATTAATCACTCAAAATTCATCAAGGCATATACTTCAATTCAAGCATATACAGACAGTAAAAGCTGCAGAGAAAAATAAAGAACACTTCCATTTTCTTAAAACCATAAAACCCTAAGCTTGAATGAGGAGAAAATGCAACAAGAACAACAAACTTTAGATGATTCCTGGAAAACCCAATGAAAATCCCCTATTTGCTGTGCAAATAAATAGTTAAGCGCTTAAAGCACCATCGTTTTAACTATAAACAATAGAAACCTGCTTAAAATCACAAGCACGAGTATTACTGGTTGAAATGTTCATAAACTGTATTCTTAGAAAACTTCCTGTAACAAAATACAAACTTTGTTGAAAATTAATAAACACCAAGGATATGTAGCAATTTGCAGGGACAATATTAGCATGGGTTCTGATTACCTGTTTGCAGATTCTATTACCCCTCATCTGATCAAAATTAGGAGTGCCAAAAGCAACGGTGTAGAAAAAATCTCTCCATAACAACTACAGAAGTTGAAATGACTAGTTAGTTAGAGTGGCATATTCACAACCCTTAATACAAAATAACACGTAGGGTTGTAGACTGACCTGTCCAAGAAGGGAAACTGGTGGAGACGTGTGCTTTTTGACACTTTTCAGAACATCCTGTATGCACTGATAGAAATACCTGGAAGAGAGACAACCAAACTACCGAAGAATTGAAAATTAAAAGGATTAATTTTTAACAGATAATTAAAAGAATAAGGTTTAATATGTCTCATACTTACTTTTAGATATGCAGACAAAACAGTAGTTGCTGGCTTTAGAAATGCAGATGGGTCACCCTTTGGTTTCTCAAAGTTTGCAACCCATTCCTGCGACAAACAAGACCTCAGAAAGTTTCAAATATTAATCTCACACACTCCTAATTTGGGAAATGCAATTATAACAACAATCAAATCTCAAAATAATTTTATTGAAGAAGCAAGAGAAACAGTTGTTATACGTGAAGAAACCAAAAACATTGTTAAACGACATTATATTTTGATTTTAGGTAATGTTCACACTACTACTACAATTACTATTACTACGTGAGAAGCCATTATACCTTGTTATTGATTGATTCTCTCATCCTTCTTAATGCTTCTGACTCTCCGCCTTTGAAAAGAGGACATTGATCCTGTACACTAATTTTTCTTATAAAAAGTATTCAACAAAAAGGAACCAAGAAATAATTACTTAATGTCATATACCTCTGGTGTGTCATCGTAGCCAAGTTCTCCGAGTGATGGAACACCTGGAAAAATCTCACAATTTCCAACATTTCCAAGAGGAGGAAGGCAATTACATCTAGTTGGGAGGGGGGATGATGCCCAAGAGGGTTGCCCAGCTAGCTTCAAAAATGATTGATAACTCAAAGGTGGCCTTCCTGCATTCTTTTCAGATGGATATATTGGCATTGATTTGGTTGAAGAAAATAAACGTAGTCAGTAATTTTGTTGATAAATGGTCCTTAAAACAATAGTAATAATTCTTCTTTTCCACAATATCTAACAACGGTGCAAACTCAGTGAATAATAGTTACCTTGTGTATAATATCTGAAGGATTGAAGAGCGTATGACTCACGGGGGAGAAAACCTCTATACCAGATAGAGAAGCATAATTCTGTTGCAACAAAGATTAACTAACTTCTTATTACGTAATATCTTCAACGGAGGTGCACTACTACTAGTACAAAGCAAATTAACTGTTGGAGAACTGAACCCGAACCTCAAAGAATATAGTTAATCGTTAATGGCAACAGAGTTGAGTTTAGAGTATTGACCAGAAGGCACAGGTAGGTTAATGTATCTAGACTTAAAAGAAAGTACCCTTTACCTTCACTTCACTGTCTAAAGCCTGATAATATGGCTCTGTGTCATGCTCAAAGCATAGTCTTTTAATGTCCCACTGCAAAAAAGAAAAGAATAACCGAAAGTAATTAACAAACAGGATGACGTACAATAATTGCACTTTTGATCTGTTGTTACATTCACAAGCTTTGTCGAGGAAGCAACTTGTGTGAGCTGAGCTGAACTACGGAAATCAAACCCTAACTCGTGCATCTATACATAAACACAATTGGCCTAAGTAGGCATATGAGTGATTAAAAGGCCATCAACGGTGTCGTCCACCTTAAATCCAGGGTAGGTGCTAAGATGCATTTAAAAATTGGAAAATGCAAAATATGAACCCCACAAGGAATAATCTGGAATATAGAAAGTGATGTGTGATTGAGATGCACGCACTTAACTATACATTCAAGTAAATGAAATTGAATGAGAGAGAGATAGATAAACCTGTTTCAAGCAAGTAATCAAAACGTGGGTGGGGTTACCCTTGAGCACCAACAAACGCGAACCTAACTTCACCAGACTACCATCGAGATCGACGAGGCTGTCGAGCAAGAACCGGATACGGTTCAACCCAGCAAGGCGCGAACCGGGAGAGAAACCGAGGGGGTCGGGCTCCATGTAATGCGGGTCGATAACAAAAACCGGATACAGGTGATTAGATCCCTTGGCTGCTGCGTAATCGAGGGCCGGGTTGTCATGGATCCGAAGACCCTTCCTGAACCACATCAGCGACGCCATCATCGAAAGGGCCTTGAGGTTGAGGTTGAAACAGCTAATTTATATTGATAATAATTATATAATTATTAAACAAACCTTCCTCAAGCTTCTGTCTAACGTGCGCTTTGTACAAAGTATAGACGACGTTTGCTTTAATTCGTTTGAGTTGAGGTAGTTGGCGTACGTTAGAAGATCGGAAGGTTTATGACCGGTTATTATGGCGCCACGTCCTTTGTTGAGCAGCGGGAGGGGAGTAATTTCAAATTCTTAAGACTGCGTTTGATTTATATTAAAAAGTGGATAAAATTATTAATACTATTTTTTTTATAATATTTTATTTAGTTTGTATAAATGTGTTGGGATTATTAATACCGTAATTAACTTAATCCCACTTTGTGTAGTATAATTTAATATCGGAAGGAATGTGGTATTATTTATTCAAAATTAAAAAAAATGAACCGTATATTTTCAAAAATGCCACCCCCACCCCCACTACTACTACTACTATAATAATAATAATAATAATAATATTTTTTTTATTTTTTGTTATTCCAAAATATAATCCCGTATACGAGTTATAGAACTAAACATGATATTAACATCTGCATGGAATATCTCAATATTAATACTACATGAATCAAACAGGGTATTGGTATTAAATTAATACCAGGATTAATAATTCAGTACTATGAATACTGGTATTATTAATCTCACTGACCCTAATACCTGAATCAAGCGAGACCTAAGATCACACAAGTAATCAGCGTAGTTTTATATTTAAAAAATTTACGTTATGCTTTTTGAATTTCCAACTCAAATTATCTGTTAACAACTAACTATGGTATTATTGCCACAATGAAATATATTTTTTTATAGCAACTTTTTGTCTAAATTAACATAAAAGCCCTAATAGATGAATAATAAGATAATATGATTTTTTTTTCTACTTGAACAAAAGTTGCTCTGCTAAAAATATTTTGCTCTGAAATTAGTGCCACCCTATTTAAAGTTAATATCATTTTCAACTAAATAATGATATTTAAAAATAAATAAATAAATTCAGTACACAAGTATTAGCACGTGTTAATTTTTTTTTGTATTTACCTAGCAAAAAGTGTTGGTATTGGTTTTTGACAAGTGCACCACAAAATTTGATTCCCATCGCTAAAATTGTGCTTAAAGTAATTGCACTCTAATGTGTCAATAAAATAATATATACAGTATTACATAATAACTTATTGGATTATGTTAGTAACTACCGTAATTTCTATTATAACTGTTTATAAGGTGCATCACATTATTTTGCATGTTTTGTCATTGCTTGTACTTAAAGTGTGATAAGGTTGAAAGCATCGTCAATAATATTCTATAAGATTTTGAACCAATTCATTAAATAATTTGGAAGTATTTCTCTTTTCATTTTTTTTTCTTTTAGAAGTATTTCTCGTCATTTTAACAATTGAAACAATTTTAAATACATATTTTATATTAAGTAGTTGAAAATATAAATATTCATAGAATACACCGAAGTACGAGTTCTATCCGCCTTCACTTTTTTGAAGCACCCGGATATACTCCTTAATTTGCGTATAAAAAAAATTAGTGTAATTGTATAAGTAAAGAAAAAAGAAGAAATGTTTAAAAAATATTGTTGTTGTTTCAGTTGGTGGAAAAGTGGGCCACTTATTTATTTGGGCCGGATTAAAAACTGTCATTTCTATGATATGAGTTATATATATTGTGATGGACACGTTGGATAAAAGAGTTAGATAGAGTAACTTTATTTTATTTTATATTTGATATTTATTGGAATTAAGTATCGGGATAGATTACTAAATTTAAACTAAGGTCAACCTTGCTTGGGAATGTCCTGTGATTGTAACATTACATTAAAAGATTTCTTAATGATGTATCATGTATGTATATATATATATATATTAATAGATTTTATAAAAAAAATTAGAAAATATCTTATAATTCAATTTCACTTTCAATAAAAATTATATTATTAAAATACATTTATCAAGATCTTTGAAACAAGATCCACATTGTTAATACGAGTTTGTAAATTAACATTTTTTCAAAAAGAGTTGAAAAAGAAAGAAAAGAAAAAAATAAGAAGATCAAATTCATAATTGGATTGGAGTTGCTCGGTCGGATTCCATACATCCTATGGGTAATTTACTCTCAAAAATGTTAATTTTGTACATTCTACTACATGATTGTGATGATCTAGGGGACCGGACCTACAATTGGCGAAAGATGATAGGTGCCCCATGTTGCGGATAGAGGAGCATCAGAACCGTTGGAGTGTGCTGATATGACGGTGCAAGATCAAATGAGAAACGCTGTAGAATCATAGCTATCGATAGTTTAGCTTGTAAAATGGCTAGATTTTGCCCAATGCACCTACGGGACCCGAGCCCGAACGGCATGAAGGCCATCGGATGATTTGCAGCGTGGGCCACTCCTTGATCGAATCGAGCAGGGTTAAATTTGGTTGCATCAGGGCCCCACCATCTTGGATCGTGATGAACAGCTAGGATTGGTATTAGGAGCTCTGTCCCGTGGGGAATCATAAGGTCTCCTAGTTGCATGTCAACTCTGGCTCTTCTGATTGTTGCCACAGCGGGAGGGTATAACCTCAGTGATTCATTCAAGATCATACCCACCTGTAAATGAAATGAATTAATGTCGTCAAAGATATAATTAATATATGATGACACATTATAAAAAGATGCTTTAGCAATGGAAGCAAAATCTTGTAAAATTAAAATAAAAGACAAAAAAAGGTTACAAGAGTGATTATTTTATTTTATTTTTTTAAAAAATATTAATAATTTAAAGGGAATGGGATTGATATAATTTTAGTAAAAATTAATGTGGTTTGCAACTTTAGGTTAGCTCAAAACACATGCAAAATGTTTAGGAAGTAGTTGTGGGAGTTTGGCTTCTAACTTACCAATCTAAGCTTGGCAACATCATCTTTAGTTGGGACATCACGTGCCCCACATACCCTCAAGACCTCGTCGCGTGCCGCTTCCTGCCATTCAGGGTGCATAGCCAGCAAAATGGTCGTCCACGTCATCAGGTTCGAGGTCGTATGTTTGCCGGCAAAGAATATACTCTTGCATTCCTCAACAATGTCTTGAATCGTGATAACAGACGACGAGCTAGGGAGAGATTTATGTTTAAAGCTTGCTTTGATCATGTGTTGCAACAAATCCTGTGGACATTCTTCTGACACCGTGCGATTGGCGGAATTTTTGGTACTTTGATCAATGAGACTCGTCAAAGATTTTCTAATCTCTTTATCCAATCTCCAAGAAATTCTATTCTTTTTAGTCGGCAAGAACCTTAAACAAATATATATGCAAATAAAGAGTGTGTGTTAAATCGCCAAAATCGATCAAGACTCTCTTGAGTTAATAACTAATTAATCCTTGATAGAAACGAAACCATTAGTTTAACGCAATTCGGTATCGGTATTGGCATTGGCATTGGCATTGCAAAATTTGTCTCCACAAATCGCCAGAAATATGACCATATATATATATATATATATATAAATTTTAAAACATGAATAAATAAATATTTTTAAGTACCAACAATTAATATTATTCCACACCCTTTGTACACCGCCTAGTGCTATCCTAACAAGTTGTTAGTTGTACAGTACTACCTATTATGGTGTACAGCCCATCCCGGTGGGAAAATATATATGTGCGTGCTACTACTGTATACGAAGAAAATACTTAATTTACTCTTGGCCTAGATCAAGCAACCAACCAGGTCAAGTTCTAATTTCAACAGTTTAGTGATCTTACAGTTTTTATAATTAAAATCACCGATAAATATAATATTATTTTGCTCAGCTCGTAGCCCTATTGGTATATTGTCTTATATATATATATGTCTCATTTTTTTTTCGGGGCATAATAAAATCCATTGAATCTCACATTAATAGAAAATGCTTGTTTTCCTTTGTCATCAAGTTCAAATCTTTAAATAAACAACTCTTAATTTGAGGCGAGACTAAGGACACGATCGAGCAGCCGAGGACAACAAAGGAGTGATTAATTTTTTTGTACCTATTTCCGGGGATGAAAACCTTTTGAAAAGACTCGGTAGCGTAGCGCATTTGTTGGGCTTGTAGTTCGAGTATTTTCTTTCCATCTTGGTAGCTGCTGTTCCCAAACACCGTACGCGTTATCGCATCTTCTACCAACTTTTGGAACCATTCCGACACTTCTATTTCCACTTCCCCCGCAGCATTTCTCATCGCCGACCACTTTTCTAATACCCTTTCCATGCTCTTACCCATCACCGGTATCATCAACTAACCAAAATAAACATATAAAAATCAACTCAATTATTAGTTGAATTCAATGCTAGTTATAGTTCGGAACTGATGTTCGGCAGAACAAGTACACCGTATTTTAGTACAGTAAATAAGTTTTGTTTTTGATTTAGTTAAAATCAGTACTTGATTTTTATTTTTATTTTAAAAAGAAAAAACTGTAAATATTAAAGTGAGGTTGTTATTCTGAAGTATATTTATCACAGACTTACTCTGAGATTCTCCAAGTAGAAGGTAGGTGTGATGATCTTTCTGTGGTGAGCCCATTTTTCCCCTTTGAGAGTTAACAAACCATCACCTTCTAACTTTCTAACAAGTGGGGGTGACTCATTTTTCTCAAACAAATCTGATTTCAGGATGAATATCTCTCTAATAAGGGCTGGTTCAGTGATTGTCAAACGAGGCGTTGGTCCAAACCATATAACAAATGTTGCACCTGCAATTAATTAATTAATGAACAACATTTTTCAATATATGCATGTCACAAAAATTTAATTCAATTTTTCAAATAAAACATCATAAGAGAAAAACAAAGGAACCCATCACAATATATTCTCACAGAACAAGGGACTAGATTCTCGGCGTACACACTACTTGGCAAAATGAGACACAACACGAGAAAATGATACAAAATTAACTATCAATTAGGATGTATATATGTAAGTATATACCATAAATTTTCTTCCAGTGATGATAAAAGGTGAGAACCCTGGGAAGAATATCATGAGAGAAATAAGGCATGGGTTGAGAGGAAGCCTTCAAAGTTAAAGAGACAAGCTCCTTTAGGTTGCCAATGAAGAGTTGATAAGGAGGTCCTCTTATCCCTTGCTTAGAAAAGTGCCTCTCAATTCTCCTTGGTCTCCACCACAAATAAATCACTACCTTCATCAGAAGCAACACAACCCCATATGAAAATACAAGCATCCAAAACCACTTCTCCATTAGTTTTCTTATTCTTCTTAGAGAGAGAGATGATGAGAGGGGACAAGCCTTTTATTGTTGTTTGTCATGTGTATATATATAGGAGAAAGAGAGGGGTTAGCTGGAAAAGGGCCGCCATCCTAAGGTCAACTAATGTATTTACCAGGCATGCAAGTCTAATTATAACTAACGCTTCCTTAAATAATATTAAGATAAAAAAAAATCAATCTATTTTTGTGAAAAGATGAAAAGTAAGATGAAGAATGTGCTAAGATGTTCTCTCTCTCTTTTTTTTTCCATAATTTTTTTTCTTTGAATAGGGGTGAATAATTTTTTTTCGCAAAAAATGAAAGAGGATGGATGACATTTGCTAATAATTAATTTTTATATTATGCACTTTTATTTCCTTTCCTATATTCTATGTGAATTTTGTGTCTTATATATCAAATAAAAGTCAAGAGTTTCAAGTATAAAATTTGGGGCATACAAGTATGTAGACGCGCATCAAAGGATCATACAAAAGAGGAACTTAGTTTTGAACACGCAAGTTGACGTAAAATATCTATAAATTGAATTATTTTACATTTTATTCTCATGGAGTTTGACTCTTTTTTTACTTTCATTCATGAAATTTATTTTGTTTCACACCCATTTGTAAAGTTTGATTCCGTTGTCACTTTCGTTCAAAATTCGCAGTGTCGTTTGTTTTTCTTGGATGGAAAATGCAGAAAGATTATTTTTTTCGGTCCATGAAACGAACGGCAAATTAAATTTTGAGTTAAAGTAAAAACATGATTAGATTTTAAGGATAGGTGCGATAAAAAAGAAAAAAAATCATAAACAAAAGTGAATAAGCGGAACCTTCATGATGATAAAATGTCAATAACTCCTACACATGGAACCAAAACAAAGTTTGAGATTCAACAAAGAATTTTGACATCAAGTAATTTTAGGATAACGAAAAAGAATATGTTATGTGTGAAATTATTGGAATATATTATGATGATTAATGCATTTTTTGGGTACATTGGTTGATTTTTCAATTTAAATATTTAAAAATAAGTCATCTATCAAAGTTATGTTACAAATTGGACATAATCGTAAAAGGATAACTGGCATATATGAGAACTATTGACAAATTATTGATTTTTTTTATAAATTCGTGTAATCCAGGGCGGTCTCGACATACTCATGAATCTAATTTTGTAATGCAACAAAGGCAGATTTATAGAATAAAATAAGAGCAAGCACCAGTAAGGCCAAACATAGACAAGCATGTAACTATTCAGAAGTACAACTCCCATATGATTGTCTGAATCTGATTGAATTAATATATAGCTGTACTCCTCTTGTACAAAAAATCTACGCAACATTATTACAGTTATGTATATTTTTAAAAATATATAATACAATATATTAAAATTGTATATATTATATATGTTATGACAAAGTCATAATTTTTTGTGCACTAGGCTTAGGTAGAATTTAATTTAATAATAGTAAAAGGTAATTAATTGGGTATTTTCTTTTATACAAATCAACAATTTCACAACACAACTTTTTACATATAATCTATGAATTTACAACCACCGTTTTACTGTTACAAGAATATAGATGATGCCAACGAATTACTAGACTGATAACTCTAAATTGTACTCTATATTAAACACCATTATATGGCAATTCTTTGAATTGCACTACTACTTGTCGAAAACTGAATATATAATATTAGATTATGTTCTTTAATATTTCTCATTTTCTTTCATGTGCTAATTCAACTAATTTATTACCGTCTCAAATTAATTTTATTTTCTTAAAACATATTTTTATTTTAGGAGCTAGGAAAATAATCTGTCTTTATTTATTTCTTTTAATTCAAAGAAACGAAAAATAAATATCGAACACCAATAGTTGGTGGTGAGACACAAATACAGTGACCCTAAACAATTAGGTCTACCTCTAGGTGTTAGGCTAAGGGCCATCAATATTATCCCTATCCCAAAAGAGTCAAACTTGTTACGGGCCATTCAGTCTAATTTCAATTATTTTCTTCGAGATTAATTACGTTTAGAAAGACACAAAATAAGAAGTTAAACATTTAATCTAACTGGGAAAAATACGTAGAAGTTATGTGTTATTGACACGTCAACGTGTCAAATGTTTGTATCTATTTAAAATTATTATTGATCAAAGTTTTATGCCGTATAAGTCACTAGTATTATTACTGACCAAGTTTTACGATGGAAAACCTTTAAATTCCAACGCTGTATTAACATATCAATGTGTCTGATGTTTGTCTCATAAGAGTTACTGATCAAGTTTCATGCTACAAAACTTTCTCACTGTTCTATTATTTTAAACATCAGTTTTGTTTCTATTATTTTTTTTCCTTGCCTTTTCAACACCATATCTATCTAATTTTGACTGTTTACATAATAAATAAATTTCTATATTAACCGTATCCTTGAATTAATTATTTGAAAAACAAAAAAAAAATATCTGCACATATTAGCTTGTGCTAAGTACTGCTTCACAAGTACTTAAAATGCATCGTTACTATGTGGTGACACTTTTTTATTTATATAATATGTTAAATTCTACAATTTTTTCATGTGGAATCAATGGCTTGAGCTAATTATTTTTAACAATATATATATTTATATATTCTTGAATACATATGGGCTCACAAAATTTTGGCTCCGATCGATCACCTTTCAACCTTTAAGTTAGATCGACCAAAATACACAATATATACTTAAACAAAGGAATTGATTCAAAATGTAACGTACCTGGATAAAGCCAATGTTTCAATTTTGATTTCTTAAAAGGAATTGTAGAGTTTTTATTTTTTGATCTTAAATTGTTTGAACATGGGAAGAAAATCATCTTCCTCTCAAGTATTTTCTAAAATTTTGTTTCAAGTCACCACATGACTATGGAGACTAGAAGCTTTTGAAATAAAGAAGGTGAACAAAATTATCTAATTCTAGAATTAAGTAATTTTAAATTTAACTTAAACCGATTTGGTTCGAATATTCATGAATCAAAATGGACCACTGTGTTTACAATGCTATGATTTGACAATCAAACATATGTAAAATTTGTAATTTTTCTAATTATAAATTACCTAATTCATAATTTATTAATTAATGGTTCTAATTTATATAAAAAAAATGCATGCATATTATAAATGAATAATTTTTGTCATTAAAAATTAAGTTTGTTATAAATATTTTTATTAGCATCAATTTTTTTTGTCACTAAATGTTCCTCATATGTAATCATAGAAGGTTTAATAAACTCACACCACTTAAGGCTGTCTTGAAAGCTTTTTACAAAAATTGGTGGGGTGGGAAGGAAGTTTTCTCAAATATATAAGTGTGAGAAGCATAATTTAGTGGGTGCATTTAAAATAGGAGCTTTTTGTTTTTAGCTCAAAATTTTTGAATTGTTTTGCATTTAGCCCACTCTGTTTTGGGAATTAGGAATTGGCTCAAATGAGTAGATAATTATCAATTTATTATTTTTCAATTGTTTTTTAATTTTTTATTAATTTTTTCTGATTTCTTAGATTACCCATGGTTGACTTTTTAATTCAAAATTAACAACCTCATAGAATTTAGGATTTAAAAAATCCAGGAATATTTAAAAGATCTTAATTAACATTTTTTTGAATTCAAAACAAATAAAAAGGGAATTCAAATATTTTTGATTGTTTTATCTTCAAAAATAGTTATTACGTTAAGATTTTCAATCGGTTATAATTTAATTATTCCGTAGATATATTATAATATATTTTTATGAAAATTACTAGATGTATTACTGATTTATAATATGAAAATTAACTGAATATTCTAGTAGATATATTATGATACATATTTTTGAAAAAATAACTAAATTGTATTATTGTAGACATATTAATACAAATATATTGTAGATATATTATAGAGTTATAACATGAAAACCGTAGACATATTAGTATAGATATATTGTAGATATGTTATGGAGTTATAACATGAAAACTATATACAAATTAACTAAATTGTCGACATATTATTACATATATATTATAGATATATTATGGAGTTATTATATGAAAACTAAATGAATCGTAGACATATTACTATAGATATATATTGAAAAGATACATCCTAATTTTCTAATAAAATAATGTACAATGAAAAGATGTTGAAGTATTGAAGTTGCTCGAAAGTACTTACCTATATCTAGCATCATAATACTTCGGATACTTGAGCAGTGTTTTATAACTCAAGTCCTTGTCCATAATGCCAATTACGACGGTAGGTATTGAAGTATAGATAACTAAATAAAGTACACTGCTCCAATCTGTCAGTACATAAGTTATTGAAAACGTCATGCACAATATATACTTGGTAATTTGAAATAAAATTAGTTGAATCGTATAAAATGTATGTATACAATATATATATATATAGATGAAGTGGTAATTTACATAATTCAATGAACACACTGGCAGATGCTAGTGAAATTCAATGACTGCATGAACAAATAATATTGATGCAAGAATCAACTCAATAACTAAATAAACTATGGTGCGGAATTGGAATTGGAATTTATGGAAGTTTACTTTCTAACTCTTTCATTCTTGTTTGGTTTTTGGCTAATAGGTTGGGTGATTGAGATGGAGTAATGGAATGGGTTTCTTTTGAGAGAGGAGAGATAAATCACATGAAGGTTAAAAATTCTTAGTAAGATCAAAAGTTAGGTATATGTGTAATTCAAATTTCTAAAATAAACAATATTATCACATTAACTAATATACGTAATTAACAAAATTCATTAGGAATAATAGATTTGTCTAATTGATGGTTTATTATGGTAAAAATAAAATATATATATATATATATATATATATTATATGTGGGTCAAAAGCAAAACACTTGGGTCAAAAATAAAAGCATGGGTTATTTCTCAAACGAGCTGGGTTTAAATAAAAACTCATCTGCAAAATTGAGCTAAATCCTAATTTTCTATATAAATTATAGTAAAAGGATATTATTGAAAAAAAAAATATTGAAGCATTATTCTATATTTTGATTTTGTGATTCACTATTTGGCATTACAAAAAATACAGTGGAAGCTTTATTTTAGCATCAAAAGTAATTGAACACCATAATAATGTTAGTTTTTGAAATGAAACTAAGACTATAAAATATTTTTTTGGAACAACTTGTAAGCTCGTACTGCCAAAATAATATCACACATCCATAATAATGACCGTAAATGTATTTTGAGGGACGGTCTTAACTTGACAAATTAAAGATAACAAAACCGTTTAAGTAAATCTTAGTTTTGCTCAACATGAAATTAGTTTCATTAAAACCAGATTTTAGGTAAATCTTATTACAATTATTTAAAATGCGACACGCAACTTGCCATATTCACAAAATTTAATTTTGATTCAATTCAATCCTATCGAAAATCGATCCATAGGAAATCAAAAATTGGATTTTATATTAAATTTTTACAACAAAATATAATCCTTAAAAATTATATATATTCTAGCTTATATGAGCGCACATGCGCCCACACATACGTACGAAGTTTATCTTTTATCTTCAGTTATATTATAATTAATTAAATTTATTAATTGATTTATATCAAATTTAGGGAGCTACTTGAACTTTAATATTTTTTTAAAATAGTAATTTCAACATAATCGATGAATAAAATACAATTTATATATCGTTGTAAAATTTACATTAATTATGTCCTCAAAAAATTAAAACATTTATTTTGAGACGAACTATAGATTAGAAGGAAAACAAGAATAGTACAAGAAGAAAAAAAAATACGTTTTGTGTATTAAATCTTCAAACAAGCCAATAACTAAATGTCTAATTCATTATTAAAGTTAGGAAGTGACTGAGAAGGGAAAAAAATGAAGTTGAGACATGGAAATTAGATACAATGACCAAGAAGGAGTGAGGGATGGAGGAGGTGAGTTTACGGATTTTATTCAAAAATTTTAATGTTAAAATTATTAAGGTAAATTTTTTAAATAATAAGCCGAGACGCGCGGAAATACAAATTACTTAAACAAAAGCAGATCTAACAAATAAGCGATATAAAGAAAGTACTGGTCCTGGTTCATAGGATCTATATCAATGAAATGAAATGAATTTTATTTTTGTTGGGTCTTAAATTGTTTGCACATGGAAACAAATCCATCTGTTTGTCTATTTATTATTGCAACTTTTAGGTTGGTTAGGGGTGGGCCTTTGATATATCGGTGCCCGGGTGTCATGGGACAGCTTTCGATGGTATGAAGTAAGCCATGTGTAAAAACATGTTCGGTCTCTGCCAATCAGCCAAGTTAAAATTGCAAGTTTGCAACTGAATTTAAATCAAAGCAATTTCACGAGACAACATTTATATGAAAAAGGAATCATTTTATTGATTGAAAACATTTAATTGCAATGCGTGGTCGCATTTACAAATAAATGTAAGAGTGAGAGAGTTTGTAATCTAATTAATTATCACCGCACATAACCAACTAATAAAAAAACTTGAGTGACTGCATTATATGTCAATCTAAGAAAGTCAGTCAAAAGCCAACAAAACAAAATAAAGGCCTAGTGCCAACAATTACGAAGGAAATGCAATTACAAAGGAAAAATTTAAGAACGACTCGGCTAGCCGAGTTGAACTTAGGAGAAAGAGGGATTTCTGTTATTATTGTAGTAACGGGAAGAGATTTCGACCTTTTTTTTTTTTTCCCCTTTTTTTAAGGAAAAACCTAAACAAAGTTACTATATTTACATTGGATGAGGACTTTGCCACTGGAATAGCACCACGCACGTGGGAAAGCTTGGCATTGCCAGAGCATTGATGAGCGGGATGGAGCACAGGAGCGTTGATAGAAGCCACTGGGCTGATGAGCCATGATATGCAAGGGCGTGTGCATGGTGTCACGGAGATGGGTGCGAGAGTTGAATGGGGCCTCGATCTGGGCCATTGGACCGAGTTACGCATGGGCATGTGTACTCGGCAAGGTTGAATCGGGCGCAAGCGAGTTGCGCAGGAGTATGTGGTGCTAATGGGCGTGAACATGACAAAGGAGGAAGTGGGTACTGGGGTGCTAAGGGAGGCCTCGGAACCTTTGGACCGTGCCACGCAAGAGCTTGTGCACAAAATGTTGCAGAGTGGATCGGTATAGGTGATAGTAAGAGGAACCTTATGACACCGGTGCTAGGGCACTTGCCCAATCTTGTCCTAATAGTCCAAAGACATGTTGGTCCCCAGTACAGTACATGGTCCTCTAATTTTCACACCGCGCGCAATCTCTGTTACGGGTTTTTGGTATTAGTTTTACACTTTGTCGTGCCCTCTCTTAGGGTCCCCTATGCCCATTCAATTAACTTCCACACCTCTACCCACAAACACACGCTTTCCCTTACACCATGTCTTCCGTATATTTTAATATTCCTCCTCGATCTGTAATTAATATTCACATTTTTATTTAATTTCTATAGTCCCATTTTTTTTATGAGATATATAAATATATAGTATGTCAATATGCCAAATCACATAATACGATTACTTACCATTGATTAGATTGAAGTTACTTCTCTTTAAAAAAAAAGTCCAAAATCATAATGACAAGTATTATGTAAAATGGCCGGTGCACCGTTAACTAATTTTCGTATTGGTACAGTGAACTAATGTTAGGTTCTGTTTCTATTTGAATTGGTAATACCTAAGAATATCCGGGTCAAGCGTAAGTGTTATGAATATTTTCCTTAAACAGAATGAATAAATAAAAATAAAAAAAATCAGATGAATTAGAGGACTAAAATAATTAAGAATTGCATGACTAGTGGAGTAAAGATATTTTTTAATCATAGTTTATAATATTACTTTGCTTTGATCTCGATCATGCATATTTTAATCATGTAATTAGGGCTCCAATATGAGATATATATTACGCCACCTCCCCACTCAACTACTTTTAGGCCCACATACACTATTATGATACAATCTTGAAGTCAATATATGTGATCCTCTGCACTTGCCATTTTCAATAACGTATTTATAATGTCCGTTTAACACGATGATATGTGAACATATATATATATATATATATATATGAATCTAGGGCGAAGATCAAGGGAGATATATTGAGTCAAATTATCTACAATGATACTCCTGCACCCAAACTTTCAAATGTTCCGATCAAATTTTCAAACAGATGGATGACTAATTAACTAAAGTGCGTCATGAATCTTATCACCAGAAACATGATTTATTGTGTTTCATTTATGTATTTCGCAATAGAAAAATTAAGGAAAGCAGGTATAATTATATATACATCAATTTTTTTGTACATAAGTTATGCGTGTGCAATTCATATATAAATAAATTAAAATATAATAATTAAGAAAAGTAGTAAGTTAGTAAAGATGGTGCACGTACACCCTTGTCAAAGGGCGAAATAAATATTTGTTCCAGCTTTTCGTTCTTCCCATTTTATATACCTCATCAATGAAATTCCTTGATTGCTTGCGTATTCTGTGAACCAAACAGAGAGTAATTAAAAATTTAATGCTGTAAATTGGCAAATAGATCCAACCAAGAAAGAAAATGACGGTGATTCATGAAGCAATTTATGGTTTTAAATTAAGCTCTATTTGATAGTAACAAGAAAAATTGTAAGAAAAAATAATCGATTTATGTGAGAAGTTGTAAAATAAATTAAGACATGTGCTGAGATTAACTATTACTTTTAGGCATTTTTTATTAAAAAATTTCTTTGGTGAGTGAGAAAGAAAATCTTTCCACAAAATTTAAAAAAGGATAGATGAATTGTTGGAAATTCGGATATGGAATGAGCTTACACATTTAATCAGGGTTACCTAATGTATTTAATGGGTATAGGTTTCACAATGTATAAAGACCTAATACTAGATTAATGGGATTATATTTGAGCTACTGTATAAAGACCCCTAGAAATGTAGTGCTCAAATCAAATTATTATAAACTCTACTCTTCATCCCCATCTTAGATAGAGAACCCCTTGAGTACTTCATTACTGCAACGTCGGAAGGCCACAAACCTAATCAAGCTTCCGAACTCTACGACATCATAAATTCAAGTACATTTCTTAAAAATTGATCTTTCAAGATCCTTAATACTTATATAATTTAAGATTAAAGTTCCTACAAGCAGTGTCAAAGTAGTCTATTCATATGTACAATTATAAATATTCTTTTATGTTTGGATTTTTTAAATATTGTTGTGAAGTGGAATAGAATAAAAACAACAGTAGAATCTATTCGATTCGTCGATCATAACCATGCGATATCCATTTATTTCACGCGGTACCCATTTATTCAACCATGAATTTGAGAAAAATGCCTTCCTTAATTTAAGGAAAAAGGCTTCCTTGATTTGACCACGAGTATATTAACTGGATTTCTAGGTAATTACAATTGCAAAAAAAATAAAAAAAAAATATTGCAGACCGCCATGGCTTTACAATTTGACCTTATGTCTATATGTACTGGTGGCATGTAACTCAAATCCAAGACTGACCTGTTTGTTTATTAAGGCCTGTTTGATTGCCTTATTTTGTCATCTAATGGTCCCCCTCTTCTCACCGTTAATAGTTGTTACCACCTTATTTAGTGAAAGTGTCAACTCTATGAATGTGTCATACTGTATAAAGTTTTGGTGGAAATTATGATTGGACTAAATTTTTTTTTTGTTTTGGATTAAATGGCTACAATTATACTTGAGGGTTTTATTTTTATTTTTTAAAGGTTAAGATTAAAGAATTTAATTTTTGTAGTCACTTTCTTCTTACATAAATATTTGTTTTTTCTATTATTTTTTATATTGTTATAAAACATATCTTAAATATTTTTTATTTTTGTCTTGGCTTGTCCTTTTTTCCTTGGAAAATGTAAGTAAAACAAGTAAACAACATACCAATCCCATTTGTAGGATCATATTCTTCAACATCAATATAGGTTTGTCATTTTATTTATTAATAAATCACAAAATATGCATACTTGTTTAATTCTAATTAAATTTATTATATGCATACTTATTTAATTTTAATTAAGTCGATTATATGCATAATTATTTAATATTAATTAAGTTTATTATATGCATACTTGTTTAATTTTAATTAAAATCTATTTTATGTATTAGAAACTCTCATAGAATTTACATCGAATCCATAACTCACCAACACATTAGAGCATGCTTTAGGGAAGTTTGTAGCACAACAAACAACTCCACTGGATAGGTTTGTCGCACGACAAACTCATTAAACACAGACCAACAACTTTTTGATACATCAATATGTCAGAATCCATCATTTCAGTTGTTTACCTACTTTTTGACATATTAATATTTCATAACCCATCACTTCGGTTGTTTAATCACTTTTTGACACATTAATCTGTCAGAACCCATCACTTCGGTTGTTTAACCACTTTTTAACACATCAATCTATCAGAACCCATTGCTTCAGTTGTTTAATCAATTTTTGACACATCAATTTGTCCAAACTCATTACTTCAGTTGTTTGTGGCACGACAAATTGGGTTTAGCGCATAACAAACGGTACATTGTTGTCGTTTGTCGCACGATAAACCCTCCGCAGCACTATAAATAGGCCAACACTCCCATTGAATCAATGACACGATTTTTACACCAAAATTTCTTATTCTTTCTCATATTTTCAATTTTCAAACCTTCTTTAGAAGCACACATTTAATAATATTTATTTTCGCAAGAGTTTTAGATTTAATCTTGGCATCCGGAGTGCCACCTTTTAAAGTCGAACTGCTGAAAATATTTTAAAAAGGAAAAAATAAGTATACACAGAAGATTTGTCCGCAATACTTTATTTCTCTCTTATTTATATTATATCGACGGTGATGTAATCACCTAAACTTCTTTTTAAATTAAGTTATATATTAGTAAACGTGTTTTTTTATATATATGCGTACATGTTTTATTTTAATTGTTTAACTTATATTATTTATAAAAGTAGACTTTTTATATCTGTTGCTCTGTCCATTTTTTCTAGTTGAATAAATTTATTGTCAAGTTATCGATATTTTATCTTTTTAAATAAAACTTTCTTTCTCAAAACCCTGATAAAATCATTTATAAAATCAGAAGAAGTAAGGTCATTATTGTCTGACTAAACCAAAGCTTTCAAAACTCGAACTGATAGATTTTTACCTAGGAATTCAACTCAGATATATTTTTTCTTCCATGTAAATTGTAATGTATCTGATACATTCTGCTCAAATGTTCAATTCCATATTAAATCAATTTTGATAAAATCCGATCTTTTCTAAATTAATCAAACGGGATAATTTATATTGTTATCTGAGGAAATAATACCGAATCAATCTCATGATTTTAAACAGATAAGATAAACTTTTGTCACTAGTAATCAGACTTTAATAAAATCAAATATCGGATCATAGAATACAAACTTTTCATCCATTTTCCCATTTCCCCCAAAAAGTAGGTTTTCATGAGACATTTCTAGAAAGTAGTAAAATATCAGTAAAAGTATCAAAGTTTTTCAATATAGAATAAATATATAAGACCACTAGAAATCGAAAGGGCGGAATTGATGCTTAACACCTTTGCAATTCATAATATAGTTCCCGAACCTTATAAATGTCACGCCTCGTATTTCGAGGGTGAAAGTTACAAGTAATAACAAGAAATAAAAATAAAAATTATTAATAATATAAGTTGTCTTTTTAAAACTGTTACAAAACTACATATAATTTATTATAGTAAATGGAAACGAATCGTTCTTCATTCTAAATATATGCTTGCATTTTCTTCCGGCAATTATCCTCCTTATTTTGGCAATATATTCTCTATAGTTATAAGTTTTTCCCATTCTAAGGATATATATCTGAAATAACAAGAAAGAATAAACAAATGGTGAGCAAAAAAAAAAATGCTCAATAAGTGTTATTGAGTGGTGGTGGTGGTGGTATGGTATCAATAATGTATTGACTTGGTGAATAACAAATCAACGGATCACGATACTTCTCCTATAATTATGTGCAAAGTTGAGTGTAATAGAATAATATAAATATATATATATATATATATATATATATATATATTAACATAAGTCACTAATACACAATTATCAGGCTAGCTTTTAACAAACTACTCCGATCAACCAAGCTCAACCCAATCCCAGGCACTTACGCTTAGTATTGCAATGGTCACCAAGGCACTCAACCTCCTGAGCCCTTACGGGGTAGTTAATTTCATGAGTCCCCTACATGGGTATCAATTAATTAACTTACCCTCTCCCAAAGTTACATGTGGATAGTAACCGTTGCAATAAATATAATATAATTAATATTAATCGCAATAGAATGGGTATATCACAAAGTTTCAACATGATAGATGAAGTACAAAGATGAAGTGAAAAGAACGCATTCGAATTCAAGTAGAGAAAAAATAATGATAAAAAATTAAGGTGTAGTAGGAAAACACCTACTTTCACTGCATAGTTTGTTTTCAAAACTTGACTGGGTCCCGGCTGTTACTGTGACAAATATATTTATAAATTAGTATACGGTATAAAAATGAAGAAAATAAATTATTATAAATATTTGATCAATATCATTTAAGCATTTACAAGCAACTTTCGTGTTGTAAATTTTATAAAATAATGTTTCGAAGGTATAGTTATATTATACCAATAATACTTTTAAGATTTGTATAAATAAATCTATTTATGAATTTTATTAAGCCTAAGTTATTTGATTATATTTATATTTAATAAGACTTTTTTTGGGGAGAAAATATCTTATATATATATAATGCATAAAAAATAATATTTTAAAAACAACATTAAACATTATATAACTTGAATCATTTGTCTTACATACCTTGTAAACCTCTCGTTAGGGATCCAAAATATATCAAATTGAAGCTCTTGACGAAAGGAAGAGAATGGCGAAAACTATAGCTCCATTGGAGCTTTCACGCGCCACCACTCTAAGTCACGCGCCGGTGCGTGAGTCATCTTTCTCGCTCAGCTTGACCTTGGTTGAAACTTGTTTTGAACTTTTCTCATTCATTTCTTAACATTTTTTAGTGATTCAAAAGCCTATTATGAGTATTTTTTTGAGAAGAATCCAAATATGTAAATATAATTGTCTAATTCAAAGTATTGAGAAAGTTATTGTATTCTGGTTTAAATTTATTAAAACTACCGATTTGAAAATCAAAAAATTGAGCATGCTAGAGTTTATATTAATGAAATACAACCTTATATAACTCTTATTAGGGAAAACATAGTTTTGTATTCTTGCTTCAATCAATTTTGTACAAAAATGAGTAATTTACGAATTTGGGGCAAAAACAGTGTAGTTTTAGTTTTTACGAAAGTTGGTGTACCAAACATAAACCATTTTCAAATTAAACTTCCAAATTCCTTATTCAAACTATATTTGAATGTTTTTTGTTACCAATTTTGAAATAATATTAGCATCAAAAGATCTGCTATTATCAAGTAAAGCTTCAAAATGAATACTTCTTAATTATACAAAATCAGAAAAGTATATAAATTAAAATTTGGGGAAAGTAACTAAAAATAAGAATTAAAACATTTCTGGAGCTCTTCCAATGTTTGATTTACAGCAAAAACTTCTTAATAACAAATACCCAAATGTAACTTAAACTAATTTTATGTAATTTTCTCTTGTGGTAATTCAATTATGCTAGGAAAAGACCTGTATTTATAGGATTTGAGGTGCTGAATCAGGAGGTTGAAAAAACTTGAGGTGTCTCATTCCCATGCAAGGTTTATTGCATGCATTACACATAGGCTCCTTACTAATCAATTTAAGCACCTTACTCATCTAAGCTATTTTTGTGACAATCCAAAGCTACTAGGTGACTATACAAAGCCATACATATGCCCTTATCAACAATTACAAGAATTTGAGGGGCTAAAATGAAAGTACAATAAAAAATAATAATTCTAATTTGACCCTCATTTATGTTCTTAAATTTTGCATTTTAAGTCATATATATATATATATATATTGTAAAATTAGGCCACTCCCTTAAAATTTAATTTTATGCAATATAAATAGTGTGTAAAAATATTATGGGTAGAAGATGTTTTATTGAACAAGCTTTTTCTAAAACCCTATGGCCTAAAATAATTTTTTACAAAGTTTGGGAAAAATGAAAATTAATAATAGGGGTCATATTAAATTATATCATTATATATATTTCAATGGTTTAAAATAGACATACATATATATATACATCTCTTTAAAATAAAGTAGGGTACTAATTTATAAAATTTAAAGGTCCATTATATAATTTTTTTGAAATTAAGAGTATATAGGTTTAATATAAATGTTATTCCATCTTTATCTATTTAAACACTAACTAACTATAAACCATAAAAGTACAAGGACAAATATACAAATAAAGAAACCTTATTATAGTTTAGGCTATTACAATAAAACCCTAGTTTCATAAAGTGTATAAGGAAAAGGCTTATCTAGCCTTTCTCCTTACAAAACTCTTTGATCAATTTTATGGTAAAACATTTTGGCGACTTTGAACGAATCTTTCTACATCTAGAATAGAATAAAGGGACACACGATATGAATTATCACCTATATAAAAGTGAATGAATCGATGAAACTTCTTCCAATGTTTTAGACCCCGAAATTAGAGGTTGAAACCCGGGGGTCGCATTGCGGATTCTCTATGAGCGTCCTTTACCAATTCTAAAGAAGAAAAAATAGTTTCTTTAGGTATAATGGCTTGGACACAATGTATAAAAGTTGTCATCCTAGTAAATGTCTTCTTTCGATGCTATTTGATGCTGGAAACACCATATATATCCTGTCATGTTCTTTTTATATATATTAGTTGTTTACAGAATATGCCAAAGAATCCTTTATTTTTTATTTTAAAAAAACCCCTTCTTATTCTTCAACGCTACGTAGAAACCTTCACACTGATGATCCATTTCGAGCTAGCGTTTGTGCACATATTAATTGTGAAATTTGCATTATATATATAATCAATTTTGGCTTCTCGAGACTCAATTGTGTACATATATTCATCAGATGATTAATGAACGTTGTCTTTCTTTGCTAGCATCAGCAGTTTTATCCACTCAAAGGGGTTGTTATTTTTTAGGGTTTTCGAACTAAATTATTTGTTATGGTCTTTTTGCTTATAATATGATTAAAACATTAAAAAAAGAAAAAAACACCCAAAAAAAATATAGAAGATCTATTCCTAACTGATTAATTGGCGGTATATATTTCATTTGCAATCTTCAATCACTTTTGCTTGAGATTATCAATAGAGTTAGTAGGAGCCTTATAATTAAAATCAATTTTCTTTTGAAACTCGGCTGTCCA
Organism: Lonicera japonica; assembly: GCA_021464415.1. Classification (NCBI taxonomy): domain Eukaryota; kingdom Viridiplantae; phylum Streptophyta; class Magnoliopsida; order Dipsacales; family Caprifoliaceae; genus Lonicera; species Lonicera japonica. The sequence goes on along the minus strand of CM038467.1, from coordinate 5,280,689 downwards.
GGACAAAAGAAAATCAAGAAAGTATATTTTAGATAGATGATTTATTGAATGTTGAGGAAATATGATAAATTTTTTCACTAGAACATATATATATATATTCTGTAATTTTTACATATCTTTAAATATCTTTAAACAAATCCTCTCATCACATTCATTAATACTTTCGGAGCCATTTGGTCATTTCCTTTTTTTTCAATATCTATAATTTTGGTAAAAAGTCACTAATTTAAATATTTATTAATTATTTAACATATGTAATTTTATTCATTGAAATATATCTAATTTCAATATCTATAATTTTAATTAATAAAATTCATGTATTTTTTCAAAATATCTAAAAATTTATGCAATTGAAAAATCTGTAAAATTAAGATATAGAATATTTGCACAACTACAAGATTAAAACAAAAACAATTTTCTCCATACAAAATGTATTTTTAAAGTTTTATTTTAATTGCATGTATCAGTTAAATAAACCTAAAAAAATAAAAAAAATGGAGTTATTCACTTTGTATAGGAAGCCATTTTTTATGAGTTGGAAAATTATATGATGGTTACACTATCAATGTCTTGCATAATTTTTTTTAGGTTTATTTGGCGAACGAGTTCCAGCCCTGAGCACACATCCAAATATTAAAAAATGTACACATAGTAACATAATATATGTATATATATATATAGCATAAATGTTGAAACAAACTCTATAAAATTATTTTTTTAATAGTTAGATCGATAAATTATGAATTTTTTTTTCTAAAAAGAGAAAAGTTATGAGTTGATGTATAACTTAATTTTACTAGATCGACTAAATTAAATATTACCCATACAATAACAAATAATAATGTACACATAGCTAAGAGTGCAGTACTTTTCTAAATTATTCCGTTAACATACATGCATGCATATAGGTTTTAATATTATAAAGGCACATAAAGTACATAGTAAACAATTGATAAACTGTGTACTAACTATGTACGCACAGAGTTTATCAATTGCTATATAAACTATAGTCAAAACATTTTCCCCTACAATGGCTAAGAAAAATTATTCATAAAAGATTAAAGGAAATTTCTATGGATCTAAGGGAATTAAGGGAATGTCTCGAGAAAATGGAGCGCGACTTGATATGTGTTATGGCGTTAAAAGACTATTATCTTAGGGTGTGTTTGATTGAGAGTATTTTCTATGAAAAATACCCATTTTTCACTTGATTTGACAACTCAAGGTGTTTGATTGGCTTTTTTTTCTAGGGAAAATATTTTCCAACTTTTGCTCACACACTTACATTTTCCTTGTAAACAAGGAAAATATTTTCTTTGGGGGGGCTAGTTTTTATTTTCCAGGCAATTGCACAGTTTTCGAGACAACATTTTACCCATTTTCTACACTAAAAATGCTATAACTTAAACTACAAAATTCAAAATTTAGGGTGTGTTTGATTGGGAGTATTTTCCATGGAAAATACCCATTTTCTACTTGATTTGACAACTTAAGGTGTTTGATTGGCTTTTTTTTCTAGGGAAAATATTTTTCAACTTTTGCTCACACACTTACATTTTCCTTGTAAACAAGGAAAATATTTTCTTTGGGGGGGGGGGCTAGTTTTTATTTTCCAGGCAATTGCACGATTTTCGAGACAACATTTTACTCATTTTCTACACTAAAAATGCTATAACTTAAAGGGGTTTTTAGTTTAAAGGACAAAAATATAATTCTCTATCTACTCAAGGACGCGTCTTTTAGTTCAATTGTTTGAAGGACAAACTTCTTGCATAAGGACATATTTTAGTTTGAAGGACAATTATAAATATTGTAATTAATAAATAAGAAAAATATAAACTAAATTTGAAAATTCCAACAATGCCCTTCACCCGAATTTAATTCTAATTTAAATTCAAATATTTAAAAGTGGAAAATATCTATAATATAATCAAAATTCAAATTCAAATTTAGAAGATAAATGTCAAACCAATCAATTAAATTTAAATTTAAAATTCAAATTATCTATAATCACAACAAACATTAAATGCATAGGATAAGTCAACCCATCCAAAAATATTCAAACAATAACAAGTTAATCCATCAAAAATTCAAAATTAAATACGTGAAGAAGCAGCAGGCATACAAACGAAGAACAGGCATATCAGACATTTTATACAACAAAGAACATGCATATAGACAGTACAACAGACATTTTATACAATAAAGAATAGACATAGCAGACATTACAAATTTTATCAGGCATATAAAGATGAAAATTTTATCAGGCATAGCAGGCATCTAAACAGACATTTTTCCTCTAAGTTGAAAATTTTATCAGACATTACAACTCAAAATATATTTACACAGATGAAAAACTAAAATTATGAATTTTCTTAGAAAATCAAATCAAAACAAGGAAAGGGTGAAAAACATTCAATTTTTTTATACCTTGAATCGTAAAACAATCTCTTTGGACTTCCAAAATTCATCACCCACAAACCCCTCAAATCCTCCCCCACCTGGCCAACCCTCCAAAACCGAAAAAGTTACCCTAAAACCCACTTAAAATACCCAATTGCTTTAGATTTGTGTGCTCTGTTTGGTGTGGATTTCGGATCCAATGCCTTATCTTGTCCCATTGCTGGCTACAACCAAACATTATAGAAAGATCCACTAATTAAAAAAACTGAGCTGAATTTACAATTTGAGATGAGAGGCCAGATTGAGCCGTTGAGGGACTGCATGTGGACTCACTGTGGAGGAATGAGAGTGACGAGAGGAATGAGGGAGAGCAGTGAGAGATGAGAGGAACAAAATAGAGGAGTGAGAGACGAGATGAATAAGAGGGACGAGAGGAATGAGAGAGAGTAGTGAGAGATGAGAGAAACAAGATAAATGAGAGGTATGACTGATTTTTTAGAGAGAGGATCACTGAGTGGGTGGTTTTATTTAGAGGGTTTTTGTTCCTTTTTTAATATTAATCTTAATAGATTTCTAGTTAAAATATATTCTAGTATTTTAAAGTAATGGCAAAATGGGAAAGGTATATAAATATATATAAATAAAGTAATAAATAAAACATGAAACAAATGAAATATATATAATGTCCTTTCGTCAAAATATTGTCCCTAACTAAAAAGATAGGACTTAAAACAATCTCTCAAAAAGATTTGTCCTTGAGTTGATTCGTTTGAAAAATCTTGGATCTAAGCCTAATTTTCTATAACTTAAACTACAAAATTCAAAATTTAATAAAAATTTTATATTTAAAATCTACTCATCAAGATCAATTAAACAAGATCCATCATGACTATAAAATTATGTAAAACAAAATACCCATAATTTTTTCTACATTAAAAATGCCACAATACAACCAATATTTTTCGGGTAGAAAATTAAGGCAATCAAACACATTTAATTACATTTTCCATGCAACTCAATTCTAGGTAATTCAATTACCTGAAACTTATTTTTTTTCCTTGTAAATTTTATACTTGCAATCAAATGCACCCTTAATTGAAAGGACGGTAAGAAAGTTAATATTTCTCATATAAGTATGAACCCTCTCTCTGAGTCAAGATTTCTAAGTATCTCTTGAGATTAATGAAATTAACATTTTAATATTTTAACAGTTGTCATAATGATTAATTTTTTTTTGTTGTTGCTATCATTCTTCAAGCAACTACATGGATCTGGGTAATTTCTAGAGAAAGGAGCATAACTTTGTTTTTATTTATTGTTTAGTCTATTTTAGGATAATTGATATTAGTTTTATTCTATTGTTTTTATTTACTTACGCAAGTTTATTTATTTAGTTAGAAATTGTTATTAAGTAATAACTATATACAATTTCATTATGTGGTTAAAGTTATATTTAATTTCTTTTTGATACATAGAGTCATAGGCACTGGGATTGACTATTATATATATATATAAAAGAAATATTATAGAAAAATGGATCCCCAGGAAGAATTTGTGTGATATTGAATAACCACCATCAACGTAAAAAAAAGCTAACAGGTCCCAAAATAGAGAATGATATATAATACATCCCAAAATTACAACATACATAAATTTGAACCAAACATCTACCATTAAAATATGAGAGCCAAGATACATGGACTTCTTTATGTAGGATTACTGTTGTGAGAAGAGAAAGGTGAACAAGATATACGAGCTAGCGAGCCTCTCTAAGAAGAGTTAAGTCCACCAAATTACACCCAATTAGATCCGTTTGAATGTAAAGTTAAGATATGTTTGAAATTAAACAATTTATTTTTACGAAAAATTAGAAAATCAAATGTAATTCTTAGCGTGCATGAGGATCTCTATATTTTCCTAAAAAAAATGTATTAGATGTTAAAAAAAAAAAAAAAAAAAAAAAGAGGAGGAAGTAGCCGAACATTTTAGCAAATCACTAATCTAATTTTTCGACATGTTTAAAAAGAAATTAGTTGTTTTTTTACGATCATTTCTCAGATTAACAATCAAAAGCTCCTTAATGACGGTTGTCAGTGACATTGGACATTTGGAATTGATATTTACCTAAACGTGACTTGCCATTTAAAGCATCAATTTGGAGATCATGAAATGGATGGGACCGGCACAAACCAGTCCAAAAACATCAATGTTGTTGTTGTGCTTGTTTATCTTGAGGAAAAAGGTAGGAGGGTTATTGGCGGATAAAGATACCCAGTAGCCCAATATCATGGACGACAGAGAGTTGTGCCCTATCTTTTCATCCATGATTAATTTTTCAAGAGGATCGGAGGAATAGTAAATACTCGATCCACAAAAAACATATATGAAATGAGACTTTTAATTTAAAATATCTTAAAAAAGGAAAGTATAATTTTTTTTTTATTTGACAGCTTACAAATGGCCCAAATTTAGTATTTCTTATGCGAGTGTTAACAAAACATTCTCACAATTATTTATTATTAAAAAGAGACCTACAATAGCCATGTTATAATTAATTTATGTATCGCATTAGTCAACGAAGAGAAAGACTCGTAAACCCTTTAATGAGGATTGGGGAGAGAGAGCAAATTTAAAGTGGTGTTATAGCAAAAAGAAATATAAGAAAGGAAAGGAACTAACAATTTTTTTTTCCATATATAGAGGGGGTGGGTCGAGGTTTGTTTGGTAGAGCTATGTATATAATAAAAATATAAGCCGACCGTAAACAAAGCTCTTTACAACTTGGTTGTCAACTTGTCCTGACAACTTTGTCAGTTCCAATTTGTCCCCGGCCCTTGAACAGGGGGGAGAAGTTTACTGTCGATCTGTTCAACCTTTTCATTACAACAATTTTTAAGCATTAATTACTTTATCACAAGCTCTGGCCTCCGGGACATTTTTCGCTCATATATATCAATCCATGTTCAAAAGCTGTTACATACATATAATATATATATGTTATCATAATATACATACATTAAATAAATCAATGTTTTGTCTCTTGTAAGCCATTCTTGCCTCCATATATGTCTATTCCCAAGTTAATGTTTTTGGATATATATATGTCACGACATTTTATTGGGTATCGATCTATCCATATATATATATATATATATATATTCTTTTCAGACTTTGGTTTTTATAAAATATTTCTATTTCAATCCTAGTTATAATACATATATATTATAAGTCAAATTAAGCATATCTATGTAGTAAATTAATGTCATAATAGCTAAATCAAGTAACTAACACTTTTGCCAAAGCAATTGGTGTTCATTTGTCATTCTTTCTTCAGTTCTAGTTAAGCAAGAGAAGCCCTCCACTAAAAACCTTTGGAGAAAAGGTCGGTCATTTCGAAATATATATATATATATATATTGCAGTTTATTTATTAATTTTTATTTCAATCTTTTTCTTCCTTTTTTTTTTAATACTCCTCAATCCCTTTTGGGCCAGAGCCAGGGCCCGTAGATTGGGATGGGTGTTGACATATTACCCTTCATGCTACTGAAAGTTGCTTCACAATTGTTGGTAGGTAGGACCCCCTAGAACCCACCCTAAAACTGCTAGTCTTGGGTCATTTTGTGGGTTTTAACCCAAAAGTTGTTGTACAGGCTTCCTCCAGTTGACAAACCCGTACGTTTGGTTACTTGAATAAAAATTAAGAGGAATTTTTTATATTGAATGATGAATCAGCCCTTTTTTTAATGAAATAAATCATCATCATCATCATTGTCTGGAACGTACAGTTTATGCACCTGCTAGGATGGAATCGATCAGCTTCACTCATGGAACACAACACAATTGTTAACTACATTATAACATTGACTTATTTATTCAAATCCACGACAACTCAAGTACGCTTGTATAAACATACTAATCTAAAATTTCACCTAAGCCATGGAATTTTACTTCTTTTTTAATAAGAAAATCAATCATGTTACCACAATGCATCGATAAGGTATGCATTGTAAATATCTAATGGATGAATCTTTTGATAATAGACTTAGTGCAATACAAAACTTTAGCTCAAAATACTATCAAAAGTTATATATTTTGATACAATGCTCTGCAGAAGCTATATACCTAGGTAGAAAAAAATGCTATTACCTACGATGCCTTTTAGCTGTCTTACAAGACCAGTTCCGCTCCCATGCAAGTCCGCACTAGTACCTATAAACGTAAAATAAAGTAGCTTGAAATTTGATTCAAAAAGTAACATTTCAAAAGTAGCACAATGTATTAGTACCATAACGTACAATTATGCTTGCCTATAGAACGTGAGCTAGCTGCTCTGACCGATTTCACCTGCCTATTCTTCTTGTGTTCCAACACTAAACAATTGGGATATTCTCACACACGTACCCTGAGAACAATAGCAGACATAATTACCATAAGATCGATTGGGGTTATTATCTTCTAAATTATTTAACAAATTCAAAAAAGATTGTGTAAACCAAAAAGCGATCTTAAAAAGATCGAACCTAGCTCGCCATACAGAGATTGTGAAGTGCCCCAAATAACGTTTTTGTAGGTCAAAAATGCAATTACATCAAACATTATAATGGCCCACTTACCATGAATACCATGAATACTACATATGGAACATGAAATTGTGATGGTACGTGCAGGGCTAGCTCTAGGAATTTTGAGACCCCAAGCCAAACTTAATATCGACAAAAATTGGGGCCCCGTATCATTGTTTTCTCCTTCAATAAAACAATCTTAAAATCATATTACTTAATAATTTGAAGTAAAAAAAGCTCCAAAAAATAGACCTAATCAATTACCTAATTTTTTTAAAAAAAAAATTAAGGCAATAATTAGCATAAGATTAATAAATAAAATCTTCGAGTTTGTAATAAAAAATATGCAAAACAGTCACATGTACTATCTAATAGCATATTCTTTTTACTTTTTGAAGTGCGAAATTAGTAATTTTCATCATTACAATCAATAGTAACTAACACTCCTTTTTTAATAGATAGCATAGCCAACCCACTTAACCTATCTTCTGACATTGTTGATCAAAAGTATTTTTTTATCAACTTCAATTTTGAAAAACTTCTCTCTACAGTTTCAACTGTTACTGGTATAATCAATAACATTATGTAAACAACTTAAGCATGCGGAAACAAATATGCATATCTTTTATATACTCTAAGACTTCAATTGCTTTCGTTGTGCCTTTTGGTAATGATTTTCTTAGCAATTGTAGTTCTGAAAACAACTCGATCGCATCAATATCGCCATCACCTCCATGTATCAAAAAGTTCTATGAGTATCACAAGAACGCATCAACTCCTCATTGCTAAAGTCTTTAGCTTGCTCGAATTAGGGCTTTTGACTTAAATCACCAAATATATTCAACAATCAACAAAACAAAAACTCGTCAATATTTCAAGAAATATACTTCATATAATGCTATTAATCAAGAAATATGCAAAAAATATACTCCATAAGTTCATAACTAATCCAAAATTAGGGTTAAAGATTTAAGAAGTAATTAACCTTGGTGTGTAAGTGTGGCTGTGCGGTGTGGGACGTTAGACGAAGGTGGACTAGTGGAGGACACTGGATGGAGGTGAGGATGGCACGCAGGCGGCAGCAACGGCGTGGAAGTAGAGCCATGGTCGCTGGACGGAGGTGAATGAGAATGGAGGTGGAAGGGGGGAGAAAAGAACTATGGGAAGAAGAAAATTATAAGGGAGGAGAGAGAACCCGAGTGAGCATTTCACTCTTTCTCACTTTTATTCAATGTGTAAGTTTTATTTTTTAAAGAACCCCTAAACTTTTCTTTCTTAAAATTACCTTAATTATAAATTTTTACATATAAGCCATTAAATTTTTATTTTTTTTGGGTGTTCTATGTCAAAGTGGGGTTCCAAGCAAATGCCTAAGTTGCCTGCTCACTATAGCCGGCTCTGGGTACGTGTTATTTTCATTAATAATAAGGAGGTAAAAATGAGAGTATACGTAGAGAAGAACTAGTAAGGGGAAACTTGAATGGAATTTAACCCAAAGGCAAATCAAGTGCTGGTAAGTTGGAATAAAGCGAAAATTAAGTAGATGCCCAATTATATGAAATTCAAATGACCTAGTAATAAATTAGCAATAAATAAGATAATTTCTAGATGGAACTTGACGTATCACTGGTTCATTAGTCCTGGGTGGCTGAAGGGGATCCATTTGAAAACCGTAAGCACAAAATCAATGACATCAAAAGGAAAAATTTGGTGGAGGTGCATATATATTGGCTGGCCAAATAGATCCACCCAGAGAAAAACGTCTTCAACATCACTTGTACAAAAAGAACAATAGGCCTTTTGATTACTAATAGGAAGTTCTAAACCAAACTAGAAAAGCAATAATTCACCTTTGAAATTGAAAATATATTCAGGCAAAAGCGTTGCTGCACTGACCATTAAAAAGGCACACGAAAAACTAATAAACAACTCCAACGAGTTGGAGAGGATTATGCATCGGAGGTCATATACTCACATACCAATATTTCGAGCCACTTTTCAAGTTCATATTGTTAAAAATATAATTTGTATTTTTGTATTTTTGAAAGATCTAGAACACTCTAGCCTACCAACAAGAGTTGGTCCGAGTGGTAAGAGGCTCAGGCCCTTTAAGAGTTACTATTTGACTTTCGCACATTCTAAAGATGATACTAATTCCAAGAGTGAAACTTATCGACAGTAAAACTTGTTATCATCTTATTATCGCGAAATGCCTTATGTAAGAAAGGCAATTCTTACTCCAAGTACTCCAAGATGTGAAAAAATAATTAATTAGATTACAAATAACTATCTCTGAGTCCTCTAAACGTGTCTTACTAACCTGGAGGTATCCCAACAATAGAACTTTACCATTCCGCAGTTTGTGAAGAAGTCCAGTGGATGAACTTCAACAAAACCTTTTGCTGCACATTCATTCACCGCAGACAGATGTTTACGTGCCTGAAATGTATTAATCAAAGTGACATATGACTTACCTTCATATTTATTCTCAAATTCTTTGCATTATATAATCAATTTGAAGTTGAAAGAAAGCATGGTTAACAACACTGACAGCAAACAATTTATATAAAACACAATTTAAAGAAACCAAAAAGAACAAATAACAGAGCCACCATAACCTACAATTTACAAGTTTGAAGCTTGGATAATCAACAGTATGTTGTTTCCACAAAGATTCTATAACAACAACGAAACCCAAAATTTACCATCTTAGCTAAGAAAGGAAAGTTCCGTCTCAATTGGGATATTCTCATAGTACTTTTTTTTCAGGAAAAAAAAGGGGGGTGGTTTGGTTTAAAAGTTCTGTCTCAGTACTTAATCAGGGATATTCTCACGCACCCTAGCTAAGAATGATAGTATGCACAATTAGGTTACTATATTCCAAATTATTGATCAATTTATTGTTTTGGTTTGAGGGTTACTCTACGGGATGTTTGGACCAACTTTCGCGCATATTCACTAATTCCAACTCGAAATACGTAACTGCCGCTGGTTAAGCATTATATTGACAACGTCAATGATCAACCTTAAGAATTACCACCAAGTCGACCTCAAGGTGTCCCAGTAGCACCCTTACCACTCGGCCTTCACCGAGATAAAAAAAAAATATATGTACATAAAACTAGCAGGTGGCATATATTTTCTCTCAATTTTTCAAAAATGTAATTTTATTATTATTATTATTTGAATAAAAAAATCTCTCAATGTTAGCCATGCCATAGCAAGTAAAACGCCCTTTGAAAAGAATCTTAAGATTGGTGTTAATTAATACTCTATGATATACCAAAAATAAAAAATATACTGTAATTGTTAATTAGAGAGGGATGGAGTAATTTAATAAGAACTACTTACTAATATTACCGTGCATCTAATCTGAGCCTTCCAAAATTCTCGTCTGGCACTGGCTACTTAATTATCCCAAGAAGATCTCAGAGGTCCAGCTAGTCCAGTGTATATATGAATTTCAACAGAATCATATCGATCGGAGCAAGCCAAATTAAGCCTTACGTTACGTACGGTACAGCTGTAAATTTATATATGGATTCATTTATCGATCACATATAATTAAACATTTGCATTCTTAAAGCTAAAATTAAGATTCAATTATATTAATTAATCAAAGAGACAGAACTTACCTTCATATTACTTCTCGATCAAAATCTCCAGAAAGATATATATACGGTGCGCGTTTGTTTAACGAATTTAGTTTTCCCCTGGGCTGGCTGGTGCATTATGGAATCAATTTCAAACTTAAAAGTAAAGCGAAGGCTGCGATGAAAAAATTTAGGACTTAATTAAACAGTATGTAACTTTTAGCTTAATTTTTGATCAATTAAAAAGAGTAATTAATTAAGGTGAGATCGAGAGGGCTAGCTTTACCATCTATCTTTACCAACGTTACGTATATATGAGGTACTGTATCTGTCCCAATTAATTGGGACAGAAAACAGTCGGGATATATTCTCAAAATCCATAAGAATGAAAACAGAGACATATGTAAGTACCGTAAGATTCCAAAAATATTGATCAAAAGTAACAAACAAAAATAATATAACTAATATATAGGAATTCCGATCTCTTTTTTGGTACAAAAAGGAAGCAAAAATAGACTAACCGGTGGCGGACGGAAGGGGGGGCCTGGGGTTCCGGGTCCCTCAAGATATTTCAAATATCTATTAATATTAGTATTTTTTTTATATATAAATATAGTTGTCGGCATTCTTTAAGTAAAATTATGTATTTTTTATTTTGTTATAAATTTTTTTATCTCTAAAAATTATTTTAGAGTGTTAAATTTTTTTTATTGAATGTCAATAGTTATACTCATTATTATTTATATTATAAATATATAATAAATTTAAGTGATTGTTGGTCCCCTTTATAAAGGCAAAACAAGCCTTTTGTAGTCTTGAGATCGGCACTTTGAGATGGATACAATCATAGATGAATTTTGTGGGATGAAGAATCATCGAGCACAATTGATGATGCATAAATTTAGTACTTAAATCAAGATTGTCTAGTTAGTTTTGTACTTAATGTAAATTCATACAAAATACATGGCTTTTATACTTCAAAAATATATGTAAAGGACTTCTTAATTAAAATATATTTTTTAAAAATTTCTTGTCATATTTTTTATGTTGTGTTTTGACCCCCCGTATTCCAAATCCTAGATCCGCCACTGCTAAGAACTCTTGGGATAACAAACTCCGTACTATCAGCTTCAAGCAGACTCTTTACAACCGAAGGGACATAGTGAAAAACTTCCAACTTTGCCATTGTATCTGCACATCGGTTGCCCTCCCTGAGCGTATAGTTCACTAAGAGATCCATCTCCTCAATGATCTTTTTGCAGTCCTAAATTAAGATCCTTTACGGGTGGTCATCATAATTCTCTCCTTCAATGAGGTCGATAACATTGGACGAGTCGACTTCAACAGTAGCTCCAATCCACCTCTTATCTTTAATCAACAGCATGGCCTCTCTCACAGCCTATATTTCAGCTTTTAGGATGGTTGCCTTACCAATGAATCCAGCAAACCTAACAAGCCATTGGCCTTGATCATTACGAACAATGCCCCCAATACCAGCTAGCCCAGGATTGCCGAGACAACTTCCATTAGTGTTAATTTTCACAGTTCCTGCAGCATGGAATTTCTAATGAAGCTAAAATTGGAGATGCTGGCTTTTGAGTTATGTTGGAAAGCAACAATAACTTCCTTAGAGAAACTCAAACTTTCTTCCAAAATTTGATCATGTCTAGACAACACATTATCAAATTCAAACCGATTTCTAGCTTTCCAAATACTCTATAGTATGTAAATAAAATTAACATTAGCTGTGTAATTATTGGTATCACGGTTCAAACTTCTCACATTATAATCCAGCCAGCTCCTGAAATTCATATTCATATTAGTAGCATTTAGCAAAGTAGTATGATAAGAATTCTAAACCAGATTGACTATATTACAAAATCTGAAGATGTGATCATTGTCCTCATAAGCACCACATTACTTACATGTGCCCATGTTTGTCATACCTCTTATCAATCTCTGGTGATTAGTGAGATTTTTACCATGATGGATGGTCCATAGGAACAAGATAAGTTTTTGTGGAATCCGAAGCTTCCACAACCATAACCAATATCCTTCGTGCATACCTTCCTCCATAGTCATGGCATCATAGCAGGCTTTAATGAAAAACTTACCTGAACTCACCCCTAACCACGAAGGAGAGTCGTTGTACTCACTTCCCACCAATGGAGCAAACTAGGAGGGGGTGTTACAAATATCAGTTGTGCAAAAGCTAGGGATCAAATGGTCAATGCGGTTAGTATTCCAACCTATATAACCAGGTTCAATCAGGTCCGCAACTTTCATGGACATTATATCATAATTAATAGCTTCATTATTCAAGGAGATAATATCAGTTATACGATACTCAGCACACCACTTATCATTCCAAAGTGAAATGTTTTCCCGTTGCCCACCACCCATTTCGTGTTATCAATGATGACATCTTTACATTTAAGGATATCACGCCAAATGTGGGAAGCATAATTTTTTTTCCCTAAAACCTTGGATTTATCTATCCCCCGTATTTTCCCCTAATAACCTCCACCTTTGTTCTTGGGTTAACAGACTGTATGCCACTTAACAAGATTAGTCTTTTTAGTAGTCTTTATGTCTCCTGAAATGAAGTTTCTATTAACCTTATCCAAAGCATAGCAAGTAGAGCTAGGGAGAAGAGATGTTTGCATGACATAATTAGGAATAATATTAATCATCGATTTAACCGAGGTCTGTCTCCCAGCTAAGGAGAGGAATCTAGCTTTCCACCCGCTTAACTTCCTCTTAACTTTATCAATGAGGTAATTGTAAGCACCTTTAATTTTCCTACCATGAATAAGTGGGGTACCCAAATAAGTGCCCAATTTATTGGACATTTTCATCCCACATTGAAAACTAAGAGCCAAAGCTTCTCTTCTCGGAGTATTAGGAGATAAGAAAATTTTAGACTTATCAAAATTGATAGTCTGGTGGGATTTCCCGCAAAACTTCTTAAGAACTTCAAGAACCGCCGCGCATTTCCCTATATCTACTTTTGCAAATAGAATAAAGTCATTCGCAAAGAAAATATGAGAAATATAAGGTCCATTCGGAGAAGCTTTAATACTTTCCCACTCACCCTTCTTCATTTTCTCAATGATGAGACCCGAAATGTACTCCATATAAATGACAAAGAAATAGGAGGAAAGAGGGTTTCCTTGCCTAAGACCTTTCTTTTGATGGAGGGTTGGCAGGGGTTGACTATTCCAAATAACCACCGTATTCCCCCCACTAACACAACTAGAGATAATATTGATCTATTTTTGGGTCATGTTAATATTAAGCGAGGCTTTTCCCAAGAACTCCCAGCTAATTTTATCATAAGCCTTTTCAAGATCAATCTTAAACACCATCCCTCTTTTATTGCATTTACATTTTTTCAGAGAATGTAAACTCTCCTAGGTAATGATAATATTATCCTGACGTCTGTCTTCCCGGAAGAAAACTAGATTAGAAAGGACCAATAAGTTTCCCAATGAACAGTCTGATTATATTAACCAGAACCTTAATAAGAATTTTATACGAAACATTGCACAAAGTAATGGGGCAGAACTGATTAATCGTTTTAGTGTTATCCACCTTAAGAATAAGCGTAATGAAACATTTATTCATGGCAGGAGGAAACCTCTCATTAGAAAAACAATTTTTAATAAAAGAGCATACCACCGGACCAATAAATCCCAGTACTTATAATAAAAAATTGGTTGGATCCCGTCCGGTCCAGGAACTTTGAGCGATTTCATATTAAAAGCTGCTTGTTTAATTTCCCTATCAAATACAGGGAATTCAAGTTTACAATTCTCAACATTGGTAATTTTTTCCCTCAATAGGGCAAAACTCCAATCCACATTATCAACATAATGACTATAAAATAACAAATTAAAATGATAGTTTATATGTGATGTAGGAATCCCCTGATCATCCGTCCAGGCATTATTAACTTTAAGTTTGTCAATCTTATTCCTCATTCTCCTAATCAAAGTAGAAATGTGAAAATAATTTATGTTCCGATCACCTTAGGTAATCCATTGATCACGAGATTTTTGTCTCCAAAACATTTTTTCATGTTTAAGAATATCATGCCAATCGTTTATAAGCTTGCGTTTAAAGGAATCCAAGCTGTGGGAGTAATTATGTTCCATAGCGACCATGGATTCCCTCAAGGCGAGCTTTGAGTCGTTTCTTCTTATGAAAAATATTGCCATAAACCTCATAATTCTAAATTTTGGCATGATAAAAAAAATCAGAGTCAAATGAAGGTTAATAGTCGAATCACAGGATTTATCAATGACAACGGTTGTGGACACCCTATTTTACGACCCTGGAAAAGGAGGTTGTTCGTTATCCAACAAATATAATCAAATTTGAAGATCATCGGAAGTCGACCACTGGCCTCGAACAGCATCGAGACAAGACCGAATGAGGACTCCAAAAGCATCAAGAAAATCACCTTATGTTCAAAGATCAAAGAAAGTAAAAAATATGAGCCACATAAAGACCGATCGGTCTTAGGTCGGTCTGGGATCGGTCATATTGTAGACCGATTGGTCTTATCTCCTAATTGATTGGCTAAACAAGAAACTCAATCGGTCTTATGTCCAAGTGAATCTGGCTTAGGTCTTTCTCAGTCAATTTTGGCTAAACCGTGAGCAAAAATGATGTGGGAAGCGTAGATAACCGATCGCTCATAAGTATTAACCGATCGGATCTTCAACTGCCTCGGATTGGTCTTTAACTGCCTCGAATCGGTCTTCCAGCTACATAAATCGGTCTTCGACGAAATAACCCTATTCCATCACTATATATGCTAGAACATAGCACAGAAAAAAGGAATCCTCCGAATGGAGACAGGGGCTAAAAGAGAAACCCCTGAGCTAAGAAAGCCGGATAGAAAGGGCAAAGGCTCGAAATTATACATAAATATATAGGAATTAGTTCTAAAGATAGAAACACGTTGTAAAAATGATGTATTCAAAATTCTTAGAATAGTTTGCAATACTTTATAATATTAATCGAAACAAAAGCTTTGTCTTCGAAAATACGTTATTATATTAATTCTTTAATTTCGTCTTTAATTATTAATTGTCTCATGTGTATATAAATTGTATTGCTGGTATAACATGTAGATTAATTCTGGACTGGGTTTTAAACTGTAAATACATTAAAAAATCTTAAATCTGGTGTTAAATAAACCTCGCATGCTAAATCAAAACATGAAAAGCCATACATTATTGTAAGAAAACCGATCGGTTTTCTGATTATTTTTGCCAGTTTACCTCATAATCCTTGCCATCACTCCTGCATGCTAATAAAACTGATATATACGCATATTTTGGCCAAAAACAGTATGAAACAAGATAAAATAAGCATGTACATTTAGAAGCCGAAAGGGCGAGGCAGATGTCTAACACCTTCCTGCGTTGTAACATAGTTTCTGAACCCAATCTGGTGGCGCAAACAACAATGTATCCCAAAAGGGTACTAAAACACACTTTTGTCCATTTTCTCGAGAAACATACTGGCGATTCTAAAACTACTCCCAAAACTGAGTCACGCACCGAACCGCGTCGGGGGGTTCCAATCAGGATTCTCATAACGGTTGAGTCGCACCATTATATTGGCAAGGCCTCTTCTGTCATTGGTCCAAGTTAGCTTCGAGCCAAAACAGCCTAAATCCATTAGGTTGCACTCATCCATATACTCCACGAACTTTCTCGTTTTATTATTACTGCTTTGAGAGTTGTCACTAAAACTTTTTTTCTCGGAACTATCAGCATGATCATTAAAATCCCCAGCCATAAGCCAAGGTTTAGTAGAGTTGTTCATTCTACGAATGATGTCCTAAAAGTTATTGTGCTTACTCCTCGACAGAGGGCTCACATATACCACCGATAGGAGCCATTCTTAAAAATTATTTCTAGTGACAATAAAGTGGATAACCTGTGTAGAAAGTTAGAAGGTCCTTATGGAAACAATGTTTGGATTCCACATGACCCATATATCTCCGACACATCTTTGCAGATCAACATGGGCAGTTTCAGTAAGACCAAATTAGTAGAAAAACACATTCATATTGCTCAAAGTAACTTTGGTTTCAAGGATGATAACAACTTCTAAGTTATAATCTTTCATCATGTCCCTCGTATTCTTTTCGAAGTTATCGTTACCTGCTCCACGGTAGTTCCAAAAAAAAATCTTTATGGATAACAATATCTATCTCAGAGGATTCTGCCAGAAAACCCCATGAATAAGAGTCCCAACCATCACTACTATAAATAGTTTGGGTAGGTAAAATTGCCCAATCCTTTGGCTCCGAATTTAGCGATACTGATATGTTCAACCTTTCCTCTTTTGTGCAAGTTCGAGATGCACTAAAAGTAAGAGCATAAAATGTTCCCTTTGTAACTTGTACCTTTGTTTTTATTGACGCTTCTTCTCCGAGCCCAACTGCAAAATCTCCCTCGAGTACCTCTAGAAGCATGTCTCCTTGCTTTTGGCCTGATTTTATGTATTCCACAAAACCTGATATTTCCCAATTCAGTATTCCATTGCGCTTCGTAACTTTGGTGCCTTTCATTTGCCACGGTTTGGGGCCGTACTCGAAGTTACCATTGGGTAATAATCCTGAATTAAAACAATAATGGAATTTTGCGTTGGATGAGAATTATACATACTAGTCAATATAAGTTAAACAAAAATTTAACTGCTTGGTTTATATATATACAAAATACTGTTCAAAAACTGAAATAGGAGATGAATTGTTTTGAGCCTTATTTTAATTTAATGTACGTGGTTTTAAAAGTACATTGTAATAAGATTGTCCGCTATGTATGTGGCTTTAAAATATGGGGTCACTTACTTACATTATAAAGTTTATATTGTAATAAGATTGTCTGCTATGTACACCCTACACCCTCAAGGCCATCTCTACCCACATGGATACAATCACAAATACTAAAGATTCTGTGAAGATTGGCTCACATTTGTTTTTGGTGGACCATGATCAATCATGGGTATGTCCATGATCGATCATGGAGTCGGCAGAAATTCCAGTGGGCTTTAAAGGGCTTTCATGATCGATCATGGGGTATACCATGATCGATCATGGATTACTGCACTTTGCCTATTTAGTTAGTTTTTGGCTCATTTGTGTAGATATCTTGTAAGTAAGACTTGAGAGCTAAAAAGTGAGAAATTTTTTCTTGTGTGCTTTTAATCACTCTTTATTCTAATTATCAATAGAAGCTATTGTCTGTGTGGATTAGTGGTTTTTATGCCGACAACACGGTAAAACCTTGTCTTGCGCAATTGTTCATTTATTTCTTATTTCTCTATTGTGGGTGTGCTTTTTTGTGTCAGTTCTTCTTTCGGGTATACCAAGTGAGCTTGTGATCCCTCCGCGTTGCGTCGTGCTCGGTCGTGAACGGTTTGGCGCAACAAATTGGTATCAGAGGCTAAAATGAAAAAGGTGGGATTTGTGTCGCACGCCAAGTGTTTGATAAAATTTAAGGTGAGATTTTTCAATCTTTGACTCGTTGTTGGTTTGTCAAGTTCTTTGGTGATTGAAGATGACTACTTCTAAGACCTCAAAGGTGTCAGGGATAAAGTTTGACGTAGAGAAATTCGATGGAAAATTAGTAAATTTCGGCATGTGGCAATGCCAAATGCGCGATGTCTTGATCCAACAGGAGTTGCATAAGGCATTGTTGGGTGTGGTAGCTAAGCCCACGACGATGACAGATGTTGAATGAGAAAAGTATGATTTGAAGGCTTGTAGCACTATCTGGTTGCATCTAGCTCAAAATGTGATATACTATGTTATATGTGAGAAATCCGCGGCAAGCATATGAAAGATACTAGAAGAGAAGTACATGATGAAGAGCATAGAGAACCGTCTCTATCTCAAGAAGAAGTTGTTCCGGTTTGAATATGCTAGAGGTACATCAATGAGTGAGCATGTCGATGAGTTTAACAAGATGATTTCTGATTTGTTAAACTTGAATGAAGACATGAAAGATGAGGATAAGGCTATCTTGTTGCTCAATTCACTTTCGGAATTCTATGACCATTTAAGCACCACTTTGTTATATGGTAAGGATTCAGTGAAATATGAGGACGTTTCTTCGGCCCTATTTGGTAATGAGCAGAGACAGAGGGAGAAATGTAGTACATCGTTCGATGCGTTGGTGACGCGGGGAATGACAGATGATCGAAAACAAGCAAAGCACAACAACTCTCGGTCCAAGTCACGTACTAAGTACTTGGATAACATGGAATGTTACAAGTGCAAAAGGAAAGGGGCATATGAAGAAAAATTGTCCTAACGCTTGGGTAGACAAAGGGAAGAAGAAGAATGCGGATGATACCGCGAATTCTGTTACTTCAGGGGATGATGATTTCGAGAGTAAGCTAGTGGTTACTCCTAGGGAAAGCTCAACGGACGAGTGAATTTTAGACTCGGGTTGTTCGTACCACATGTGTCCAAACAAGGACCTTTTCCATACCTTAACGAAGGTGAATGGAGGAACGGTTTTAATGGAAAATGATCACGTTTGTAGGACGGAAGGTATTGGAACGATTAAGTTGAAGCTACATGACGAAGTAGTCAGAACTTTGAATGAAGTCAGGTACATCCCGGATCTGAAAAAGAATTTGATTTCTTTGGATTCTTTAGATTCCAACGGGTACAAGATTGTGCTCGAGAATGGAATGCTAAAGGTTACTTCTGGTGCCTTAGTGTTGATGAAGGGAAAGAAAGAGGGTAATCTCTATTTCCTTCAAGGTAGTACGGTGACGGGTAGCGTTTCAGTTTTTACGGAAGCTAGTGGAGCAAGTACAAGTTCAGATTCGACAAGATTATGGCACATGAGATTGGGACATGCCGGGGAGAAGGCGATGACGGTGTTATGTAAGCAAGGTTTACTCAAGGGTGCGAAGAGCTGTAAGCTGGAGTTTTGCGAGCATTGTGTGCTCGGGAAAACAGACACGAGTAAAGTTTGGGACGGCTATTCATTGCACGAAGGGTTGCTTGACTACATACACACGGATGTCTGGGGACCTTCCAAGACGAAATCCTTATGAGGTAATCATTACTTTTTTATATTTGTAAATGATTTCTCTAGGAGGATTTGGGTATATCTCATAAAGCACAAAGACGAGGTCTTTGGGGTGTTTCTAAGGTGGAAGAAAATGGTTGAAAATCAGCTTGACAGGAAGATCAAGGTACTTAGATCCGATAACGGCGGAGAGTACACTAGTGATCCGTTTAAGGAGTACTGCCAAGATGAGGGAATTGTTCGCCATTTCACGGTTAGAGGTACACCACAACAAAACGGAGTAGCTGAGAGGATGAACCGTACCTTACTTGAAAAAGTGAGGTGTATGCTGTCAAATGCTAATTTGGGAAAACAGTATTGGGCGGAGGCCTTGTCCTATGCTAGCTACATTGTTAACATGTTGCCATCTTCGGGGGTCGATTACAAAACTCATATGGAGGTTTGGACAGGATCTCATGCAAGTTACGATTCATTACACATATTTAGGTGTCCGGCTTATTATCACGTCCGTGAGGATAAGATTGATCCAAGAGTCCGAAAGGCGATCTTTATGGGTTCAAGAATTAGAGTCAATGGATACAAATTGTGGTGTCTTCAAGACAAGAAAATGATCGTTAGCAGAGATGTTACATTTGACGAGGTGTCTTTGCTCAAGATGCCTACGGGAGAAAATGTAAAGACTCTCGATGAGAGTGAGAAGAGCGGAGTGGTGCAAACGGAAGTTACTACACCGGTGGTGACTATTTCGGTGCAATCGGAAGTGACTAATCCGGTTGATTCTTCCGATAGTGATTCGGAGAATGTGAAGATTCCTATTGAGGGGTCTAGTCAACAACAAGGAGTGGTACCGTCATTGGCGAGCGGAAGGGAGCCTAGAGCTCGACGAGCACCGAAATGATTTGGCTTTGAAGATAGTGTGGCATATGCATTGGTGGTTTATGGCGATGAACCAACTTCTTATCGGGAGGTAGTGGCGGATAGTCATTGTGATGAATGGAAGGCGGCCATGGGTGAGGAGATGGATTCTCTTCACAAGAATTAAACTTGGGATCTTTGCAAGTTGCCAAAGGAAAAAAAGTCAATTGGGTGCAAATGGGTGTTTGCCAAGAAAGACGGGGTTCTAGATTCGGATGTTCGGTATAAAGCAAAACTGGTAGCTAAGGAATTTGCACAGAGGGAAGGGGTGGATTATAATGAAGTCTTCTCTCCGGTAGTAAAACACACTTCCATTAGAGTGCTATTAGTTATGGTATCGCAGTTTGACTTAGAGCTTGAACAACTCGACGTCAAGACGGCGTTCTTGCATGGGGATCTAGAGGATGAGATTTATATATCTCAACCGGAGGGTTCAAGGTTGTTGGCAAGGAAGATTGTGTTTGTAAACTGAAGAAGTCCTTGTATGGGTTGAAACAATCGCCTAGACAATGGTACAAAAAGTTTGACACATTCATGATGGCTTAGAAATTCAAGCGGAGTGATTTTGATCATTGCGTTTACTTCAAGAAACTCAAGGGGAATTCGTTTATCTACTTATTCTTATATGTTGATGATATGCTTATTTGTTCATCGAGTATGTCTGATATCAACACGGTGAAGTCTCGGTTGAGTCTCGAGTTTGAGATGAAGGATTTGGGTGGAGCTAAGAAGATTTTGGGAATGGAGATAATGAGGGAGAGGAAGAAGGGAAGATTGTGCCTCACTCAGAGGCAATATCTAGAGAAAGTAGTAGCCCGGTTTAGGATGCAGGACTCAAAGCCATTGAGTGTTCCATTGGCTCTGCACTTCAAGCTCTCGGCAACTATGTCTCCAGGAAACAGATGAAGAGGTGGAGTATATGGCTCAAGTTCCGTATGCGAGTGCGGTAGGAAGCTTGATGTATGCCATGGTGTGTACTCGACCTGATATTGCTCAGGTAGTGAGCATTGTGAGTAGGTTTATGGCAAATCCTGGGGAAACAGCATTGGAAATGCCGTTAAGTGGATTTTGCGGTACCTACAAGGGACGAAGAATAAAGGATTGGTGTACCAGAGAACCAAGGGGTCCATTATTTGCGGGTATGTTGATTTCGGACTATGCTGGAGATCTTGACAAGTGACGGTCGACCACGGGGTATGTTTTTACATTTAGTGGTGGTCCAATAAGCTGGAGGTCGATGTTGCAAGGTGTAGTGGCATTGTGTACTACGGAAGCAGAATACATTGCAGCAACAGAGGCAGTCAAGGAAGCATTGTGGCTTCGGGGTTTGATAGGTGATTTGGGGATGGTTCAAGAGAATGTCGTTATACATTGTGATAGCCAGAGTGCTATTCATTTGGCCAAGAACCAAGTTCATCACGAACGGACGAAGCACATAGATATCCGATTTCATTTCATACGGGAGGAGTGGTGAAGTGATTTTGAAAAAAATTGGCACCAAGGATAATCCCGCAGATATGATGACGAAGGTGGTACCGACGACCATGTTCGAGCACTGCTCGACATTGGTTAACATTCTTCGGTGTTGAGGTCCCATTCGGGGGTAAAGGCTCTTCGGGGCAGGGTGTGATGTTATGGCAGTATTAATGGAGGAACAAGTGAAGTAATGTAGGCAATTTGCTGGATGGATAGCTGCATGGTTCGCCAAGGTGGAGATTTGTGAAGATTGGCTCACATTTGTTTTTGGTGGACCATGATCGATCATGGGTATGTCCATGATCGATCATGGAGTCGGCAGAAATTCCAGTGAACTTTAAAGGGCTTTCATGATCGATCATGGGGTATACCATGATCGATCATGGGGTATACCATGATCGATCATGGTTACTGCACTTTGCCTATTTAGTTAGTTTTTGGCTCATTTGTGTAGATATCTTGTAAGTAAGACTTGAGAGCTAAAAAGTGAGAAATTTTTTCTTGTGTGCTTTTAATCACTCTTTGTTCCAATTATTAATAGAAGCTATTGTCTGTGGATTAGTGGCTTTTACGCCGACACCACGATAAAACCTTGTCTTGCGCAATTGTTTCTTTATTTCTTATTTCTCTATTGTGGGTGTGTTTTTTTGTGTCGGTTCTTCTTTCGGGTATACCGAGTGAGCTTGTGATCCCTCCGCGTTGCGTCGTGCTCGGTCGTGAGTGGTTTGGCGCAACAGATTCGTTTGATAGCAACATGAAACATGAAAAGAAAAATAACTAAATTTGTTGAGAAGATGGAAAATAAATTGAGAGGTGCGGTAAGATTAACTCTGATGTTCGTACTTTTTGGCTTCATCCATTGAAAAAATTCTTTGGGTGGTAGTGAATAAATTTTTTTTCCACCGAACTTATAAGGATGGACAACATATATTTACAAAAATAAGTATGATAGAGAAAGCATCTCACCGCATTTCTCAACTTATTTTTCATCTTCTCCTTTAAATTAGTTATATATATATATATATATATATTTTCTATGTTGCTATCTTAAAAAAAAGGGAAAAAAACAATCTTCACTGCATGTACATTATTGAATGACACACAAATAAGTTTCAACCTGAGTAAACATCATACACACATGAAGAGAAACCAAGATAATTAATTGACGACATAAAAACTACGTACGTAATTAATACCATTAAGACCTGAAATAAACTACAGAGAGAGAGCTTCATTACCATCTGTTAAGGATAAGCCAACATGGCAAGCGGCACAAAGCAGCACTAACCCCGGTGTGATCAGACTCTGCATTGTGACTGTATATATTAGAAGAGAGAGAGATGTTTACGAGTTTTGTCCAAATCAACATGGCTTTGCAATGGCTTTTATGTAATGGGCAAACCTCTTAGTTCTGCCAAATAATTACATTAATTGCCACTAGCATTTTTATTAGAGCATGAGTAATGCTACACTTATCTATAAATCTTATCACGTATTCTTACCAGATGCATTAAATGAGTTGTACTTTCACAAAATATAACAGAGGTATAACCTATTTAATTCATCCGATAAGAATAAATGGTAAGATTTGTAGATAAAAATAGTATTTTCCATTATAGCATATATCCAGGGTGTTTGGGAAGCTTTACTCGGAGGACTCTAAATGCATACGTGACCGTACTTGACAGGACGGGTTTTATTTTATTTATTTATCTATGATTACATTAAAAAAGTACAAATTGTCGCATGTTGCTTTGTTTACCCTAATTTTTGTTATGTTAGACTGAAAAAATTTTAAGTTAAATTTCAGTAACGATAAATTTGTTGCAGTTAGCGATAGGCATTAATCGCAAGCAAAGATTGGTTGAAAAGCGCAAACACTAATCTAGATATCTTGTAAGAATAAATTTTCGAACCAAAAGATAATATTATAAGCTAAAAAAAAAGAAAAGAAAAAAAGAGTTACAATGTTTGTTCTATGTGAGAAAATTAATGATACGAGTGATTTTCAATT
Source organism: Lonicera japonica (assembly GCA_021464415.1). Taxonomy (NCBI): domain Eukaryota; kingdom Viridiplantae; phylum Streptophyta; class Magnoliopsida; order Dipsacales; family Caprifoliaceae; genus Lonicera; species Lonicera japonica. Next base: position 5,256,652 of record CM038467.1, on the reverse strand, counting down.
AAGCAACTTAAGGGAAAATGACACAATTGGGGGATAAGCGATAACCTAGTGGTAGGTAACTTCCCACCCATCCTGTTATTGATCTTGTTTTTGAAAAAAAAAAAAAAGAGGGTAAAATGACACAATTACCCTTCTCTCTCATGGTGATTATAATAGAGTTTGTTCTAGTAAGACTACTGTGAGAGTCGGTCACATGGCAAACCTATAATCTCATTAACTAAGTAGAGGGGGTTCTACTGGTGGAGATTCGAAAGTACTTTTAATGTCACATGGTCTTTGCGGCAGTCTGTTACATTGTCGATCCCTAGGGGCATCCACGTCATTTTAGCTTCCATTGTTTAAATATAAATACATTGTGTGAATAGAAAGAATAAAATACAGAGCCAGACCATTTATAAGAGAAGTTTGGACATCTTTTGACGTTAATTTTTTTTTTTACTATATTTAGGGTTACGTTAAACACTTACAAATAAAAAAAAATAAAGTCTTAACATGTAATAAATTGAAGACATATTCTTTTATATGGTTGTATTCTTTTTATTAATAGTATATTTAACATTTACCTTAAGTACACGTAGGAATAGTGTTAGTAAGAGGTAAGGGAGGACAATTGACTCCTCTTATTTTTTTTATCACATATCGTATGTTTTTTTGAAGAAATAAATATATATATATATACAGGGACATATGTGCAAAACTTTATATTTTAACTTATCTAAGTGTAAAAAGTTGTCTTTTATCACGCAAATGCTATTGCCCCTAGGAATAAGTTTTGACCTTAAGATTATTAACTATATAAAAATATAAAAATGACAAAACCTGGTCCCATTCTTCTTCCTCTCTTCCTTTTGTTTCGACAAAATACCGCTTACTACTCTTCCTCTTCTTTCCCCTCCCATCTTTTTCTCCCACAACAGTGCCACCACCATGATCACTATGCATTGTAATTACCTAGCTATTCAAAGGTTCCTAGCATCACTAGTGCACCAATGGAGATTTTCTTTGTCACTTAAACACCACATTAGTGATCTACAATTTTCAAATAAATTTAGTCTCTCTTCTATATATATATATACATGTTTAAATTTGTATTTTTTTAAAAAAAATAACTAAAAATTTTATTTATTTTATTCGGATATATGCATTTTTTTATCATATATATATGTGTGTGTGTCGATTTTTGTTAGCAAAAGAGTTATGTATACTTATAGTGTTTTTTGGATCTATATGAAAAACTAATGATATTATGTTTGCATTAAAATTTTATGGCTTTAAAAATTATATTTTTGTGTGTTTTAAATTTTGAGCCCTTTGTTTGAACATATTAACACTTTCCGATTTATATTTACTACAAGGTTTAGAAAAAGGCTACTAATATTCCCCAAGCAATTATCTATTCATCAGAACATAGTATTGCTTTGATAACAAGATGGAAAATTATGAAGGAAAAAAACAATTGATTTATGTGAAAAGTTGAAAAATGAGTTGAACGATGTGGTGACATATTCCACTTATTTTTTTGGTTTTTTCACAAAAAAAATTAATTTGGATAGCGAGGAAGAAAAAAATTTCACAAAAAAAAAAAAGAATGTTAGACGACATTTACTCATAAAAATGAATTAACAAGATATGCAAAACATTTGACCACATGATTCAACTTAGTTCTAAGTTCCCACTCAAATCAATTATTATTTTTTATCATTTTTCATCTTGTTATCAAATAATGTTTATAAAAATTTCACATTGGCCATGAATATTGCGCAGGAAAAACAGAATTTTGATGGTGTGCTTTAGTTTCATAGTATATATTTAAAAAGGCAAACATGATGGCTCACACAAGTGTGAGTAAGTTCGATAAATCAAAGACAGGGTAGATTGTACAGGTGCATATATATATATATATATATATATGTTTGTGTGAAACATTCACATGAAGAAATTTGAAATTGAAAGTGTGTAAAGTTATTTGGTCCGGATTATTAAAATAACTAATCAAATTAGATCGGCAAGTCCAGAATGTTAAAAGCGGGTGATTACTACAATTCTCAATGTAACTCGATCTGCCATATCATATCACTGCAGCTGGTACGTAATATAATACATAATTCCCGGCCACTAGTTGGCATGAGCACAAAATTCGTAATTGATGGCAAAGAGAACAATGCATACAGCTGGTCGATATATATATATTGCTTGAATACAATAAAAATCTATTTTCATTTCTAATGACTCTATGTTTGCAGTTTTTTATTCATTAATCTTGCTATTTTTTTATTTTTAGTATTATTGCCATGAATTTTTAAATACCAAAACCAATCCAAACAAAATATTTACCCACCCGTCATAGGTATAGCTCGTGTATACTTATTTGTTTCATAATCCACCGTTAATTAATATTGCAACCTTCTTTCATTATGAGAAACGTAGATTATTCTCTTAAAAAAATGGGACTAAATTTATTTTATACATTCCAAAAAAGTAGAGGTTGGAGTATATTAAGAACGTAAAAACTACTTGCCTAAAATTACTATTTTTTATGATAGTCTAATATATATACCAACAACAAAACCAAAGCGATCCCATTAAAACAAACACTGAAAAAATTCAAAAATTATGTTGGTGGCTTCTATACTTTTAATAGTTGATGATTGATATATAATTGATATCAAGGGGTGGGCGTTGAATTTAATTTGAATGGAGCTTTTAATTTAGTTGGTTCCATATAGCGTGATATAAGATATATATTGTATATACTTCAGCAGCTTTGAAGCGTCGACGTAGTTATTACATATATACTATTTCCTGGACCTATATATACGTACGCCTAAATGATCGAGGCTGTGATGGTTAAAATAAAACTATTTTAATGTACTTCAAATTATGACCCAAGAAACTCAAAATCACAGTCGAAAAGCAATGTTCAATTAACGCATTTCTCTCATCACCTAGTATTTTATATATCTAGAATCCAAGAGAAATATGTATGAACCAAATGCATTTCAGACACCACTACTACAATATTTTTTCAGGATGAATAACTTTTCTCTTGAGTAAAAAAAGTTTGAAGATATTCAAATGAAGAAATTAGATTGATTCGCGAAGCCTGTTCCACCTCACAAAAATATATAGATACATTAATAAACATTTTACACAAATAAAAGTCTCTTACCACTATTGCAATAAGAAAATTAGGTACTTTTAGCAAAGTAGAATATCAGATTATTTTAAAAAAAAAAAAAATAGGCCCAAAAGGGCTGAATATCGAACTATTAAAATCACCGAACATTCATCCTAGTGTTGTTTTCGCCAAAACAAGATCATCCACGTTCTACGTTACGAACACCAAGCAACTTAATATCATCAATAACTGGACCACAGAGAGAACCAGAGTTGTCACTCTTCATGTGATAATACGTGCTCAAGAACCTAACCCTTGTACGTGGTGATACTGCTTTGAAGTGAAGCACGGCTATCTTAAACCCACCTTTGCCCGTAGATTCGTATGGGACCTGAAGGGTTAACTTCCCCGCAAATGCTTCTACCATCATGGACCCTTCACATGCATTTTTAGCATCACCCACTGCAAATGAAAGAGCGTAAAGTTTGCCTGGTGTTGTCTTGACCACTTGTGCAAGGGCACTTTCTTTACCAGCAACAAGTTCGACGGCTCTTTTGCCCTCGGGAACAGCAAAATGCTCAGAGTCTATATATTTTACCGCCTTAAGAGATTCGATCATCCAACCGGGGAGTGGAGAGTGGTCATCTTCAATGTTGGGTGGAATTAGGACCCCCCACGATGTCTTAGGCATCACATATGGACCCTCTTCAAAATCTCCGTTCTTCAACATATTGCCTACAGTTCGTAAATTTCTGTTGAGGAATATAATAATCTACTATAACTACATATTTTAATTATAGAAGTCGTAATATTAGTTATATAAAAACTCGTGGTACTAGCTAGAGTAAACACAAAACATTGAACATCCAATTCAAAATGGACTTTGCCTCTTTATTTAAATCTTTTCATATAACTAGAAAAGATTCAATACTTCTGGACATCATATTCCAGAATACATTAGTGAGCTGCAAATAAGCATCATCTCTCTGAAGTGTACGTAGCCATGTGACATTCTAAGAGTGCTAAGAATCGTATCGTAATTAGTTTGTGTGTGAGAGAGAGAAATAGTGCACGTCGATCACCTCTTGTTCTTTTGGGGTTGTACAAGGCCTTCAATGCAACTGAGTCAATAAGTGGGCCACAAGCCGGATCCTTCTCAGCCCCTGGATTATGGATAACAATATCTATCTCATTTGATTCTGCTAGAAAACCCCATGAATAAGAGTCCCAACCATCACTACTGTACATAGTTTGGGTGGGCAAAATTCCCCAATCCTTTGGCTCCGAATTTGGCGACACTGATACATTCAACCTCTCCTCCTGTGCACAAGTTCGAGCAGCGCTAAAAGTAAGAGCATAAAACATTCCCTTCGTAACCTTCAACTTTGTCTTAATTGAAGCTTCTTCTCCCAGTCTAACTGCAAAAGCTCCTTCGGGTACCACAAGAAGCATGTCTCCTTGCTTTTGACCCGATTTTATGTATTCTACAAAACCCGATATTTCCCAGTTTGGTATTCCATTGCGATGGGTAACTTTGGTGCCTTTCATTTGCCACGGTTTAGGGCCATACTCAAAGTTACCGTTGGGTAATAGTCCTGAATATATTGAAAGAACATTGGATTACATGAAAATTAAATGTACTAGTCAATCAATTTATTCACCAATTTGAGTACAGACAAATTAAGTAACAACGTATACAAATATCCATGCATGCCTCTAGAGATATATCAGACTCTGTTTAAAATAACAAAATACGGAACACTTTTTCACATATGCAGCATATTTTTTGGTTATTATTCAAATATTATAACAACTTTTATAATAAGCTTGTGCACATAGATAGAAACTACAAAACACTATAGGACATGTGTATAAAGGAATACTAAAGGGACAAGGAGTGGGACCTATGCAAGAAATTTAATTTTTTTTAAAAAAATTCTTGTACATGTTCTGGGTGTGACCACGTGATAAAAAGGTCGTTACAGTTGTGCCTTTTTATAGTTTTATCAACAAATCTCTACTTAATAAAGCAACTTGGATTGCATAACATGAATAATGGGTTTGCCAGCCTTATCTACCAACACATTCATGTGGGGGGTCTTTTAACTCTTTAAATGAATTTGAACCATAAGCTGATCGATCGAGTTCATTGAATGACATTATTTATTCTCGATCTCCAGAAAAAAATATTCTCTCTGTGATTTTTTATTTTGTTTTTTTGGAATATAATTCAGTTGTGTAGGTGTTACTTAAGCATGCTTTTGTTTTTCATGTTTCGAAAATTATTTTCTTTTTTCTAATAAAATAAAAGGGTCAAAAGGGCAACAAACTAACTATGACAATCAGGCAAACATTAAACTAAAATCTGGCAAAAAATGGAAGCACACGACAGACCTGCTTAGGGATGTCAATAAAATTCAATCCGGCAAGTTTTTGACCCGACCCGAATGAAGCGGGTTCGGGGCAGGTTTTTTAGACATCGGAGCGGGTTCAGGTTTTAATATAAAAAGCTGGTGCGGGTTCGGATTTGCACAAAATTAACCCCTTTAACCCGAGCCACCTTGAATATATCATTTTCTTCTTTAAACAGCCTTATAATATAATATAATTATTATGAGTAGGGACGGATTTGAGTTTTAAAAAATAAAATCTGCACCGAGTCAGGTTCGGGCTTGGCCAAACCCGACCCGTTGTCCCTACTGGCGCTACTACACCAAACTTTCCTAAAAACCGTCTTAGCTACAAAATCTGCAACTCTGTTTATTGGTGGGCCTCGGGTCTAACGATAGTTAATTCATTTGTTATCATATTTTTTAGTGACTTTCAATTTTACTTTTTTTTAATAAAAAGAAAAGAAAAGAAATGTTAAAAAGTGTACCCTTAAAGTCCGAGACACTTTTATCTGTTGAAACAATAAAATTTTTATTAAAGACTATGAGATGAAATAATCTTTAAATTGATGTTGTTTGATATTTTATTATTTTCTATTATTATATATATATATATATATATATATATCTTTAAAATACATGTTAATTAATATGACCCTTCTTCACAAGAAAATATAAACTTATTGCTGTGATCACAATTTAACAACGATTTTCATCGCAAATATCTTAAATTAAAACAGCCGGACAAAGAAAATTGCGAATATAAATAAATTTGAAATCTCCATCAATGAATTGAGTGCAAGGATGAGGTTCAGTCTTTTTTCTGGGGAACTGGTAAAACAAATTCTTCATAGGGTAATATTTCAAATCTCATACTCCGTATTTATTGCTGTCCAACAACCTAGCAGGTTTTCATGAGTGAGATATTTAATACAGGCACAGAGCAGAATTAACATTTTGAAGTATACCAACCCTACTTGTAGAAAAATTACAACTTTTTTCTACACGCAGTTTAATAATCGAAAATGACAAAAGTTCCAATAAACACTAGGCATGTCACAAGCAGTTTTGTACTTTTTTAAACTATTTTCATCTTAAATTAAAAGTCCTCATTTAACTTCTATTTGTAAAATTAAATTGATACACTAAATTAAATGTCATTTTCTTCGAAAACATGAGTTATTTCTCCTCACCATCCTCTGCCCTTCAAGGGGAGCATTTATATTTTGAAGAGCCGTCTCGTAGTGAGGAGGATGAAAATCCACAGGAAAAAGATACACAAACAGTTCCAATTCAGACACAGGAAGTTCAAATTACATATGTACCCTCCACCTCCACTATCGATCATACCCTCGATCGACAACTCCCTGGCACTGAAGATCACTCATTTGAGGTATGTTCCCCTACTAGTAACGAGTCTAATGTATTACGTAATCGGTCAACCAGGGGTCAGCCACGAAAAAGATATGAACCTACCCTTCATGTAAAATCAAAGTATCCCGTTGCAAATTATATCTCCACTGACAGATTATCTAAATCATATGAGTCATTTGTAAATCAAATATCTATTGTATCAGTTCCTAACAAAGTACAGGATGCCTTGGGTGATCCTAAGTGGAAAAGGGCAATGGATGAAGAGATGGAGGCGTTGCAGAAAAATAATACTTGGCAACTTGTTTCGCCACCACAAGGCAAAAAGGCTGTAGGTTGTCGTTAGGTTTTTGCTATGAAGCATAATGCAGATGAATTTGTGAATCGATATAAAGCACGTCTAGTAGCTCAGGGATTTACTCAAACGTATGGAATAGACTACGATGAGATATTTGCACATGTTGCAAAAATGAATACTATTCGGGTCCTACTATCACTTGCGACGAGTTTTAATTGACCTCTACAATAATTTGATGTCAAGAATGCATTTCTTCATGGAGAGTTAGTTGAGGAAGTTTACATGGCTCTCCCACCAGGATATGTGACAGCTTCTCTTAGTAATTTTATCTGTAAATTGGAAAAATCATTATACGGGTTCAAACAATCACCTCGTGCATGGTTTGTTTCTCAAGCACCAACAAAGGAAGGTAAGCGCTCTAATTATTTATGTTGATGATATGGTAATCACTGGTGATGACACAGTTGAGATTGATAGACTGAAAAAACAATTGGCCTCAGAGTTTGAAATGAAGGACTTAGGTGAACTTAAGTATTTCTTAGGGATTGAAATAGCAAGGGAGAGTGAAGGAATCTATTTGTGTCAAAGGAAGTACATTCTTGATCTGTTGGCTGAAACTGGCATGTTGGACTCCAAACCTGTTGACACCCCTATTGAACATAATCATTGTTTAGCAGAGTATCCAGACCAAATACCGACTAATCGAGCTCGCTATCAGAGACTAGTTGGGCGTTTAATCTACTTGGCTCATACCAGACCAGATGTAACTTATGCCGTGAGCGTGGTGAGTTAGTTCATGCGTAATCCAAATGAGAGCCACATGGATGCTGTTAACAGAATTTTGAGATACTTGAAGTCATCTCCAAGAAGAGGGTGCTGTTTTCTAAACATAGTGATTATCTCGAAGTTTGTGGTTTAACCGATGCAGATTGGGCCGGGAGTGTTACTGACAGAAGATCGACTTCCGGGTATTTTACGTTTGTAGGAGGTAATCTTGTTACGTGGAAGAGCAAGAAGAAAAAAGTTGTGGCTAGATCAAGTACTGAAGTTGAGTACAAAGGGATGGCTCATAGAGTATGCGAATTACTGTGGTTGCGAACTCTATTATGTGATCTGGGTTTCGAACCCAAAAATGCTATACAGCTGTATTGTGACAACCGAGCAACCATTGATATATCGCAGAATCCAATCCAACATGATCGTACTAAGCATGTAAAAGTTGATCGTCATTTCATAAAGTAAAAGCTAGATACCAATCTAATTAGCTTTCCTTTCGTTCCCACCGAAGAGCAGCTTGCAGATATCCTCACAAAAGGGGTTTCGAGAAAAGCATTCTACGACTCACTGGACGAGTTGGGCATTGTTGATGTGTATGCCCCAACTTGAGGAGGAGTGTTAGCATTGGATGCTATTAAACATTGGATCCCATTAACATAGGGATTCCATTAAAGACATCATCATAAGTAGAAGACAACATCATAGTTATGCCCTAGGATTCTTCTTTAATGTTTTATATTGTTTTTCTCCAATTGTATATATATATCTTAATTCTATGTGTAATATAACCACAAAGAAATAATAAGAATTTATTTCTCTCTTTATTCTCCCTTTCTCTCCATTCTTTATCTCCAAGTATCATAATTAACAAAATGAGAAACCTTTAATGTCATACCAATTTTACCTCAACCAGATATAGATGCATTAGGAGCAGTTCCTGTTGGCGTATGATGGTCCTGTCCAGTTATTCTATAGAAATCTAGTTTTGGAACCAAATGAACAATAGTTGCTTTCCCTTTGTTATGATAACTTTGCCTTTGAGGTCTAAGATGTGGATTCAGCTTCCAACAAGTTTCTTGAACATGTCCCAATTCATTGCAGTAGGTACACTTTGGACGATTTGAACCTGATGGTGGGCGTTGCTGATGAAGCAAATTTGAACCTTGTTATTGACGGTAAGGTACTGGTGGCTTAAGATTGGATAGCCAGGCTAGAGACTTCAACCTGTGCCCGTTGGAGACTGTTCATCCTTGCGAATATATGCAAACACTGCAGTCAGGCTGGGAGGTTCAAACATGCAAAGCAACTCTCCTTCAGCACTTCCATGTTTAGCATCGAGTCCTCCCAAGAAGGCATGAACCCTCTCGAGTTCCTTTTCCTTTTGGTACCACGCAATAAATTCGAGATGCTTGATCGTACAAGGGCGTTTCTGATCAATCTCTGCCCAAACATTCTTCAGTTTAATAAAGAATACCGATACTGGTTGCCCATTCTGTCGCATTCCAGCAGCTTTGCACATTAATTCATGAACCTGGATAAAATTAGATTCATTGGTGTAAAGGTCCCCTAATGTATTCCATATGGCTTCAGAGGTTTCACACTCCTCTACCATATGTAATACATCATCAGTCATTGCTTTGAACAAAACTGACATTACATACCCATCATCATCTTCCCATTTCATAAATGCATCAATATCTGTTTCACTGGGAGCCTTGATTACTCCAGTTACATGCCCCATCTTATGTATTCTCCGAAGAAAAATCGACATTATTTTCTTTTAAGTACGAAAATTGGTACCATTAAGTTTAGTACCTCCAAAAGACCCTCCTTCCGAACTTCGAACAGACACCTCAAGCTTTTGGATCTGTGTTTCGCTCATGATGACTCAAGATTTTAGGATTAGTTTGCAAGAGTTAAAAGGTTTTTGGGGCAAACTTTTGGGGCTAACAAAGGGAAATATTTATTGGATCAAAAACAAAAAAAAAAGAAACTTTTCTGGATCAAAATGTAAAAAACAGAAACCTATCTGGACCGAATTGCGAAAACAGAAACTGCCAGGGTCAAAAAGTGAATAACAGAAAAACATAAACCTATATGGACCAAATTGTGAAAAACAGAAATCCTATCTGGACCAAATTGCGAATAACAGAACTTATCTGGACCAAATTGCAAACAACAGAAATTGCCTGCAACGCATGGAGGCGCGTGAGCGGAGCGTTGATTTTCAAGCCGCGCGTGAGGGCACGTGTGATCGTTTGAATAGAAAACGAATGAACTGAACTCGTAAGATGACGGAGATGATGATTCAAAGACGACGGCACTTAAAGGTAAAATCGATCTCGATAACTCTAAACAAGAGAGATCTATATCCTCTGATACCAAGTCAAATCTTCTATGGAGATAGAGAATGGAGAGAAAGAGAGAATAGAGAGAAATAAATTTTTATTATTTCTTGGTGGTTATATTACACATAGAATTAAGATATATATATATATATATATATATAATTGAAGAAAGACAATATAAAACATTAAAAAAGAATTCCTAGGGCATAACTATAATGTTGTCTTCTACTTATGATGATGTCTCTAATGGAATCCTCTATGTTAATGGGATCCAATGTTTAATAACATTCAATGCTAACAGAACATTTAGCATTTTTCTAATGAATTTAATTTTAGATGTTTTAAAATCATTCATCATGTTTCTATGGTATCGAACGTACGTTCAACTTGCGGATTCATTGAACAAACAAAAATAAATGCTTAACATATTTATGGTAAAGGCACAAACATCCCACAGCCTACACACTAGCAATTTGAAATCTTACTACTTTAGTAGCAAAAATTAGAGAGAAACTTAGATACTAATAATAGACTTGAAATAATTACACTGTAGAGAGAGAGAGAGAGAGAGAGAGAGGTTAATTACCATCTGTGAAGGATGAGGCTACATGGCAAGCGGCGCAAAGTAGCACGAACACTGCTGCTATTTTCTGCATTGCAACGGGATGAGAGAGAGAGAAGAGATCGGTTTACGAGTTTCGTTCAAATCAACAGGGGTCTGCAATGGCTTTTATGTAATGCACTTTATGAGAAGCCCCCTTGTTTTGCCTAATAATTACATCAATTGCCACTTGCATTCGCATCCACGGTGTTTGGGATCGGAGTTAGCAACTGTAAATATTACGTACGTACGTTTTACTCAAACGAAAACTGTATTATTGTCTTTGATTTCTTGTGAATTTAGTAGCAAACAAGTTTGAAACTAAAAATTAAATTATTGATCCAACACACTTGATACATTATATTAAGCATTGCAACTGTAAATATCTAACGTACTCTTGTAAATTATCAGAACATTAATAAAAAGTAATCAAATTTGAAAACTAAAAATTAAATTATTGATCCAACACACTTGATACATTATATTAAGCATTTAACAAATCAAGGACTACATACAGTTAAAAGACCAACAATCTTATAATATAATAATAATAACAATAACAATAATACTGACTTACATAGAAATTTTAAGGGGAAAAAAACAAAAAAAGGCAGGGTTAAAAGAATCAAAGGAAACGTGCAGTCTTGTGGTGATGACTTGCGATGAGACACTTGGCCAAAAGGAAAAAGAAAAGAAAGGAAATTGAACCAAAAACGACATAACATAGTCTTGAGATTCTTCACTGGTAGAGCTGTGGGTTGGGTTAGCCAAAATCAATGCGATATGATATATATATATATATATTCCTAGAACTAAAATTAATGGAGGATTAATGGAATCTCTCGAATCATGTGTAGGTGGGAAAATTAATGATGCGTGTGTTGCTCAATTAAGTAAGATAAGAAGGAAATGAGGCATGCAATTGCCCTTTCTCTCAAATACAAATAGCTATCTAGTGAAAGCAAAAGTCAGTCACATGGCAACCTGCGCGCTGTTAAGATCGAATTGAATCACATTAATTTATCTCGAATCGATCATCAATCATCAATCAACAAACAAATAACCAAGTTTCATTGTAGGTGTAGGTGTAGGTGTAGGTGCAGCAGGAGTAACATGCTCTTCTCGTCAGCCTGTTTCATTGTCTCTCCCCAAGTTTATATATCCATTACATGTAATTAGAAATTCAGTACGTAAATACATATATGGTATATACAATAAATACTAATCACCGAAAATAGCTAGGTAGGTGAAAATGGACTGAACAATCCTCAAGGGTGTTATATAATGTTGCCAAAATCTGTAAGTCACTGGGCTTTTGATCGATATATTGTGCATACATATTCAAAATAAATTAATTGTCATTTGATAACAGCATAAAAAATAAAAATAGTTAATTTTTGCATGAAGTTAGAAAATAAGTTAAAATATGTAGTGAAATATCTTATCACTTTGTGGCTTTTTCAATAAATTTTTTTGTTTAATTAGTGGTTTAGGCTTTATTTGATAACAATATGAAAAATAATAAGAAAAACATTTTATTTGTATAAGAAGTTAAAAAATAAGTTGAGATATGAGATGATATCCATCCCATGCTCATTTTTATGAGTAGATATCATTAATTCTTCATTATTTTTTGTGAAAAAAAAAAAAAAAAACTTCTTACCCAACTATCAAAAAAAAAATTCATTGAAAATGTCACAAAATAAGAAGATATCTCGCTATGTGTTTCAACTACTTTTATTTTTCTTTTCCATATTTTTATTAAATGGACCCTAAAAAAAGAAAAAAAATTCCACATGAAATAATGAATAATGGACGACAACTAGTCATAAAATTGAGTATAAAATGAAGAGTATTTTATCACATGCTTCAACTTATTTTTTATCTTCTTTCACAAATCAAATATTTTAATTATTATTATTAAATGAAAACTAAAAAAAATGTTTTGTCTCAGTCTTCTTCTATGGGGAAGGTCGCTCTGCTCCAAAAGAATTTACGCAAATGACAAGCATATCCTTGACAGCATCTTAATATTACTCCAACATTCAATTGTTTTTATTCATTTTTCTAACCAATAGGGACGTGGGTGTGTCGATTAAAGAGAAAGAAGAACATGAGAATGATTAAATGAAAGATTAATTTTGTAAATTTCCAAGACCCAGTAGATCTGATCTTGAGCATACCATGTGCACCTCAGGATTTTTTTAAAATACGGAGTACATGTATGCATATACATACAACTTTTATTATTCTTTATTATTACTTCATGTGGTTAAAATGATAATCTCATTTTTTTAACTCACTTTCAACTTTAATACTTGTTAACAAAATATTAAAACTCCATTTAATAATAAAATAAAATATGAGTGAAAAATAATATTTTTTCACAAAAAATAAAGGGATGAAATATATATATACTCATAAAAATTATATTTGATCATCTCATAACATTACTCAATTTATTTCTAACTACTCACAAAAGGTATTTGTTTTTACTATCATTTTTTAATATGTTATTAAATAAAGCATGTGATTGTGTTTGATTTATTGTAAACTCATTGCATTTATTGTTTTCAATATAACAACTTTTCTACAAATGTTAATAATGAAATGTTTGTATCCGTTTAGTTCATTGATATCAGAGTAACAATAAAAATCAATTATAATATTTTTTAGTATTCATTTGATTTACGTCAAGATATAAATTATAGTGTACAACCAAATCACAGTCATTTTGATTATAATATCACACTTGTTAACATACGAGGTTGAAAAAAAAAATTTGCGGAGTACACTTTATTTTTGTTCTCTTTTTCATTAGATTGCTATTTTTTCGTTCCTTTCGGTTGGCAATAATTCCATCACTTTGACATGTGCAATTAGAGAGTAGACAGTGGAATAATCCATAAGGTGGCCGTTAATTATGACATAAATGCATTTCTATATATGGTATATGCATCATCTATCTATCATTAATTTAAAATGAAAGATCATTGCCGAAAGAAAAATGTGATAATCATCGTAGTTATAAAAATGAGCCTCTAGAGCACATCCTATGTGTATGTAGTAGATAGAATAAATAAATTGCATGAAAAATAATATTATATATAATAAGTACATAATTAATTAGGGTCGGTTTGGTTGTAGAATTTTTTTTTTTTTATGAAATTAGTTCACTTCCGATTAGTTAATTAAAAATTTGTGCATTTAAAATAATACCATTCTACTTCATGGAGTGTTTAATTGGAAGACTTGATTGATCGAGATATTCAAATTGTTAGAATAACATGTTTTAAAATCCTATACTACATGATATTAGAAGAGTATATATTTAAAGAAAAAAAAATTAAATTATCCTTGATGGGAAATAGGGAAAGAGAATGGGGAGTTGAATAAAAAAATCATTAGAAGAGATTTAATTAAGTAGCAACATCTTAAAGATAAATAATTGTGTTTGATCAAGTGGTAAAGTGCAACTTGTTTTTTCGTAAGGTTATATGTTCAAATCCTATAAGGGTGCGTTTGATTTCAAGTATGGAATTTGCATGGAAAGAAAATAAGTTCTAGGCAATTGAATTGTCTAGAATTGAGTTGCATGGAAAATTCGATTAAATGTATTTGATTGCCTTAATTTTCTACCCGGAAAATATTGGTTGTATTGTGGCATGTTTAATGTAGAAAAAATTATTGATATTTTTTTTTACATAATTCTATAATCATGATGGATCTTGTTTAATTGATCTTGATTAATAGATTTTAAATATTAAATTTTTATTAAATTTTGAATTTTTTATTTTAAGTTATAGCATTTTTAATGTATAAAATGGGTAAAATGTTGTCTCGGAAACTGTGCAATTGCCTGAAAAATAAATACAAGCCCCCCCAACCCAAAAAAAGAAAATGTTTTCCTTGTTTTGGAGGAAAATATAAGTGTGTGAGCAAAAGTGGGAAAATATTTTCCCTAAAAGAAAAACTAGTCAAACACCTTAAGTTGTCAAATCAAGTAAAAAATAAGTATTTTTCATGGAAAAAAAAGCCAATCAAACACACCTAATTGGTTTTCTTTATTTTCTTATCATAGAGTTTCGATAATTCAGTTGAGACACTAAAAACCTTACTCACATTTTATTAATAGTATAGATAATTTAAAGGGATTGTAAAGAAGTTTAGGATATCGATTATGTTTTTACCCTTTGTTGATCTGAAGTTGAATTTTTTTTTATTTATTTTTTTATACAAGTGTTACAAAAATACACATGGTGATTGATTACGAAAAAAAAAAAAAGGAAAACGGAGTTCTCGTTGCTCGAACTTAGTGTAAAGTTGAAATTTAATCGCTATATAATTCTTTTGAACTTTTGTTCACGTTTATTGTAAAAATAGGGCGACTCTATTTGGGAAAGTTGTGGTTAGATCAATGTATAACTAAAAATTATAATTTAATTTTTTGAAGCATCATTAATGTAATTTTCTTTGACAATAAAGATGTGTTTGATTGATTGTGTGTAAGCTAATTTTTGTTTAACTAGTAATAAAGATGCTCATTCAAATTCTGGAGATCCAGTCCAAGTCTCACCTACACTAATAGTGAACCCTTCTAATATAATATAAAGGGTGAAAATGGGGGAGTGTGGTTAGTTCCAGCCATCTAGCCTAGGATGACACGTAAGAACACAAGCTAATGCATTAGCAACTAGGGCTAAGTTTGGGTTTCAGCCCATTTCGACCCCCGGGAAGTCTAGGGCTAACTTCTTAAGAATTTGGGGTAATGTAATGTATTATCTACTAGGTCTAATATTGGGTTTTTACCCAATTTGAATGTATTGATACCAGGACGTCTTAATCTTTATAAAAAGACTAATGTATGAATGTTTTTCAATTATTATGGTTACGTACATTATTATCTAGGCATGAAATCTAACAGGAACAATCGAAGATACTATTACACAGTGGCATAGTGCTGACCACCTGACCCAAAAACTAGCCCTACAAAGGGTATTTCTCGTGTAAGGTCAGAAAGTGTAGTATATATGGATATATTTAGCACACATTTTACGTTATTTTTACTTCGTGAAATTGGTTGGGATGGATCTCTTGCGTTCCAATTTTTTTTTCTCACATGACCTAGATTTTTAATTCTCAGTTAAGTATTAATGTTAAAAATATATCAAATGGACTATGGAATTCTTCAAATGTAAGACAATACTACATTAAATCTTTAAATGACATACAATCGTATATCTCACACTCGAATAGCATATAGTCTTTCATTCTCAACACAGTCTTAAATCTCAGATACATTCTTCTACTAAAATTATTGCCAACTGCTATATATATCTTATGCTTAACCATTACACTAAATTATCAAAGTTTGCAGTTATCACGGTGCAAATAAATTTTAATATATTGCGAAGATGCCCTAAGAAAAAGATACAATAAACAAAAATCCCTTAAAAATTAAAGGCAAACGCCTTTTTTTTCTTTGGACTTTTAGCACAAGCAATATGTAGACTTTTAGCACAAACAATAGGTAGCTTCAAGTATTCATTAAGCATGCGTGAATTACAATATTTTTAGGGTCATTTGGGTTTTGGAGTCTATAATTTTAGCAATCTTGAGTTAGAGGTCCACAATTTTCATTTCTTGGACTTTGGGGTCCATTTTTAACAGAATTGTGAATCAAAACAAAAAAAGTGTTGGTCAACGAAATTTTTGACCTGATGTACCTATTTTGTCATTCGGTAACTACACAAACCTAAACAAATTATTTTGGACCTCAAAATCAAATTAGATCAATTATTTTTTTTGACAAAAATTTGCTCTCTCTATCTTTTTTTTTAATTGAATAGCCATAATTCTAATTTATTATTCTTTTTTTTTTGTATAATTAGCATATTATTCAATACGCGTGATAAGAACAAATAAATACACTTGTTTATTAAACTCATTTTTTCTAAATTATATTTTTTGACAGAAATCTCCTCTCTCTCTCTCTCTTTTTATTTTGAAAACTCTTATTTATTTTGATTGAATAGCCATAATTTTGATAAATTTAACCCTAAGCCCCTAAATATAATTAGCTTTATTTATCAAAATTGTGTCCGAGTTATATAAAATATGTGAAATTCGATTAATTGCGTCTGGGGCTTACAATACTTTCAAAATATAAAACCCCGAGTAATGTTATAGTAATTTTTGCACGTTAATATTTATGTTGGCTTGTATGAAAGACTAACACTATGTCGGTTAATTGCGTACTGTACCACTATTTTTTTTCTTTATGTTTACATGACTAAATGGTTAAAGTGTTAAAGTTTACGTAAGAGCATAAACATCTTATCAATAAAAATTAAATTTTGCATGAGGTGTCAAAATTATTAATATTTATAATACTTTATAAAAAAAACAAGCTTAAAAACACTCTAAAAAGCAGCTAACATAGTCAAATTTAATTCAATCAAAATAAAATAACCCTTTTTTTTCCTTTCATTTTGGAAGTTACCGAGCTGTTGAATAATAAGCTAATTCTACCAAAAAAAAAAGAACAATAAATCGGAATTATGGCTATTCAATCAAAATAAATCAAAGTTTTCAAAAAAAAAAAGAGCAAATTTTTGTCAAAAACATAATTGATATTATTTGGTTTTGGAGTCCAAAATAATTTGTTTTGGTTTGTTTAGTTACCGAAGGGCAAAATAGGTACATCGGGTCAAAAATTTCGTTGACTAATCCTTTTTTTGCTTTGACTCAGTTCTTTCAAAAATGAACCCCAAAGTCTAAAAAATAAAATCTGTGAACCCTTAACTCAAGATTGCCAAAACTATGAACTCCAAAACTCAAATGACCCATATTTTTACCACTTGAGCTAAGACAGGATCTTAAAGGTCATTTTTTTTTTAGTAAACAACTCTAATGAATCTTAAACTATTCACTTAATCTCATTTTAACTACTAAACTAAAAAAACGCCTTAGTTGAACGCTTAAACTATTAACCGTGTCTCACATTGACTCTTCCGTCACTTTTTTCCGTTACGTTGGATGAAATTAAGGACACTTTTGTCATTTCAATTAAAACTCGACTAAATTAGATAATTTATAGCTAATGTAGATAAATAAATAAAAAAAATCCTAACTCAACATATATATGTATATATTTATAGAAATAAAATAGAAGAAAAAAGTGAAGAAGAGAGGTAGATGAGAGAGAAAATGGCGAGACGGAAATTAATTGGTGGTTTAAATGGCCACAGGCGATTCCCTTTCTAAAACTACTTTTTTATTGAAAAATGACATTTTAACTATTGATTTTGTCAAATTTAACAGAAAAAATGACGGACGGACTAGAGTGAGACACATATATCTAAGATAGCGTTTAGTAAAAAAATTGAAAACTGAAACAAAAAACTGAAAAAATTGTTTGTTTACTTCTGAAAATTGTATTTAAAAAAATGTTGTTTGTTTTAATATAACACATCTGAAAACTGAATTTCTTTTTATTATAACCATTTTGCCCTTATAACATAGCAATCAAGATGCATTCAACTAATATTAATACTGGAAATGGTGAACATTCAACTAAACCCAACAACCATATAGCATACTCATCTAACAAAAGCAATCAATCTGAAAATTTTGCTTAAAACCCAACAATTTTGTCATATATATATAAACGACAAGGGAAATGGTTTTCTCTAAAAATTTTGTCAAGAATATAGGAGAAAAACCTAACAATAATGGCTCCTGTGTGCGTGCGCCGTCTGTGTGTGTGTGAAAGAGAGAGAGAAAGAGCGATATGTGTGAGTCTATGCGTGTGTGTGTGTGAAAGAGAGAGATCTTATCGAAGGGTGGAGAACGGCGAACGGAGACGACGATGGAGGTGGAGAGCGGCATGGGTAGGAGAGAAAAAGAGAGGGTAAAGTAGACTTTTTGCACCTTTTAAAATTAAGTTTCTTAAAAGATAAAAATTTTAATTTAAGTGGCAACAAATTTAAGTGCCGCTAAGTGAAATATTTTTTTTATTTTAAAATGAACCGTTTGGCAAGGATAGTGAAATTTGTTCTTCTATTTTAAGTTGTAAAGCGCGCCTAGGCTTCAGGCGCCTTAGGAGTGCCTACTACTAGGCGCATTTGTTCTTAATTTTTGCGCCTTCCAGGCTTCAAGGCGTGGATTTTTGAAGCTAGGCATTTTTTTTTTCTTTTTAATGTTTTGACTTTATTTTTTTTCTAGCCACGTTTATTGGGAAACTGAAACAAGACTTAAATCCCTACTACTCACCTTAGTTTCACGCCGTCTCAACTCTCACTCACACTTCTCTTTTTTCATTCACCCCGTCGTTCAGTCGATCGTTTCACGCCGATCTTCTTCTTCTTCTTCTTCTTCCTTCTCCTGTTCTTCGTTCTTCTGTCGCTGCTATTTTTTTTTTCTTTCTTCTTTTTCTTTTCCTCGGAAGAATTAATTTATGCAGCTCACGTTGTTTTGCCCTTTTCTACACCCTCACCTCACATATTTCTGCTCTCACTTTATTTCTGTTGCTCACGTGGTATGATATGTCCCTTTTTTATAGATAAGTGATATAGATAATTTGTTATATATATATATATATATATTTTCCCGAATTATTAAATTATAAATAATATATATATATTTTTTCCAGAATTATATTTTTTTCATAATTATTAAATTATAAATAATATATATATATTTTCCAGAATTATATTTTTTTCCAGAATTATTAAATTATAATATATATATATATATATATATATTACAGAATTATTAAATTATAAATGATATATGTTTCTTATTTAGATTTTAATTTGATGACTTATTTAGCTCTAGATTTTGACATTAGAGTAGGTGTGCAAATTATGAGTAGAATAATATATTTTAGTTTTTGTAAGGGTGCGCCTTCTTCGAAAAGGCGCGCGCCTGCGCCTAGGCTCCAGGGACCTTGACGCCTTGGGCGTATGTTTGGTGACTGCATTTTTATCGAAATTGAAGCTGTACATAGCAATTTTTTATTTTTGGTTGAAGGCGATTGTGCATTTGGTGACTGCGAATTCATTTTTATCGAAATTGAAGCTGTACAGTCATAATAATCACAAATATCCATAAAATGTTGTTTAAGAAAATAGTACAATAAATCAACTTTTTTTAATACTTTTGACACGCGAAGAAATCGTACAATGAGAAAAGCGTGATAAAGACACAAGATCAGATACTTATTCAGAAGATTGCGACTTTTGCCCCAAATCCAACTAATAAAAAGGCACCGGATTGCAGGAATCCAAATTGATTCGATTTGCACAATTTGTTGATTTCATGTCAAATCAAGGTCAATTATAATGGATTAAGAATAATTATTAGATCAAATTATGTAGCATACTGTTTTGTGTTTTGATGGGGATGGATGGATGATGATGAACATTATAAGATAAATAGGCCTGGCCCAAATAAGAAATTAGTATGAATAATGTAGTTTTTCGAAAGATATTAGTTTTCTAGAAAAACTACTTTAATAATAATATGAAAAATATAAAATAAATATAATTTTTTTGTATCTTAAGGTATGTGGTGATTTCTTCAATTTTATTTTATTTTTAATATATTTGCATCGAGTTTTCAACTTACCGTCATAATAATCACAATGATATCCATAAATCGTTGGCATGCTGTTGTTTAAGAACGAATATTGTGTACAATAAATCAACTTACACCAACATTTACTACTTTGCCTAATGTGGAAGTAGGTATGTAAGCATACCCTGAGATGATTTAAGCGTACAATAGAGACACTTGTTTATGTTAGCGAAGAAATCGTACAAGCTGAGATGAAAGCGTGATAAAGACACGTGAAGAAATCGGAAGAGCACAGATACTTATTCAAATTGATTAGTCGACAGATTGCAAATGGGGGAAAAGGCAAACAAATTAACTTTTCGCCCCAAATCCAACTCACCGGAGCATAAAAAGGCACCGGATAGAGGACTGACAGGAACTCGTCTCGTCCAAATGTCAGCTATCATTCCGCCGCGAAACTTCGGAAGCGAGCATAAAATAGATAACATATACTGTAACGTTTGATACAATCATTCAAAGTATTGACCATCAAGGTCTAGAATTTCAAGATTCGATCAATTATAGGTGTTTTTTAATTTGATCAATTGTTGGTGTTGTAGTATCTTGGTCCTTGATCTGTTGCATTATGATCAGGGACTAGATTGATTATGTTTTCGCCATTTTACACTAAAAACATTTCCCTCCAATTCGATTGAAGTACTGTGTCTAGGGTTTTGGGCATGGATAAGAATAAAATCGCAGTTCCGCTTGTTTGCCATGGGCACTCTCGTCCTGTTGTGGATTTGTTCTACAGCCCAATTACTCCCGACGGGTTTTTCCTCATCAGCGCAAGCAAGGGTAAATTGTCAATTTCAGTAACAACATCGGTTCACTATTTTTTTAGTTATTTGTTTCTTCGTGATGCTGATGATTATTTTAGAACTCGCCAATTCTTTTCTTTTCTAGCAAAACTAATTGTTACACTGTTCGTGGTGGTAGGTCTTAGATTTTCTTGAATTAGGTACTCGCGTGTACCTGATCAATAACATATTGATTAGTTACGGTACAAAATTAATGACGTTTGCTGCAGGTGCCAGGTACTAAGCTTTGACGAGCAAGAAATAATAGATAGGGAAGTATGCAATTTGGAAACAGACCTTACCTGACTGTATATTAGTGACTAGGCGAAGTAAGTGATAGCCATTAAATATTTTGGTCAATAGAACTTTGAAAAGAACCTTTCGTAGTCAGTGAAAGGGCTATGAGGTCACAAAGTAGTTTGATAAGATAGAAATATGATGTGCTATTTTGGTTCTCAGTTCAAAACATAGTTTAATTGTTCAAAGGAACTTGCAAGTGTAAGATTTGCTGTTTAGGGAATCCTGTGGTTATTTCCAATGTTCAAAAAATTGCTAGGCCTTCCTAGGGCGGTGATGGGTGGACTAAACCCTGAGGGATTAGTCAGAGATTAATTGGACAAACAGATTTTATAATATTAGTTATTTAAAATAACATAATACAAATAAAATCTAACTTTACTTCTAAAAATGACATTGATAGCGAGTGAATGACTCCATTATTCCTACTGAATCACCATCCCTCAAGACTAGGCGGCCTCCTAGCTAGGCTAAGCGGCAGACCACTGCCTAGGCCGGAACTAATCAGACCTAGGCGGGGTTTTTAGAACACTAGTTATTTCATGTCAGTGGAACATGCTGCTGCAACGACTACAACTACCCTGAAATGATTTTCTCATACCTACAACCGCAAATCCCTAAAGTTTGATTTGAAATAAACTATTCCCCTCAATAGTTTAAACAAGAACTCGGAGTTTATGTCATGGGTTCCCTAACTTGTGTTTTTGTGATTTGTTACTCATGATCATAAGTTTATGCTAATCAGATTCTACTCCAATGCTAAGAAATGGAGAGACTGGTGATTGGATTGGAACCTTTGAAGGGCATAAAGGTGCGGTGTGGGGTTGCTGCCTGGATGCTAATGCTCTACGAGCTGCAACAGCATCTGCCGACTTTACTGCGTATGTGGTTTAAGCTTGTCCTACTTCATATCTGTCTCCAGTTAAGACTCCTACTTCACTTTTCTAGATGCCTCAAATTAAGGCCAGATTACTAAAATTAGAGTTTAAAATTAGTGCTATATACAAAATCTAATCTCTATTACAATAGCTAACAACTTAGCTGATGTCCAAGCTCCTGTCAGTCACACTCTTCCTCCTCCGAGGTGATGGGTATGAAATTTTGTAATATATCTTCTTATGTTTTGACTTTCAAATGTTGACTCTTAATTTGAGACAAGAGACGACATATTTGTAATATTTTCACTGCCTATGTGGAAATGCTGTAACCGTTCCTATTATCTTAAACCTCCTCTATATCAGGATGATCTCTGCATAACATATGACATGTATGCTTTAATAGAAATAAGCCTCAATTGTTTTCTAAATATTGTAATATATTTGCAGGAAATTGTGGGATGCATTAACAGGGGATGTATTGCAGTCATTTGAACACAAACACATTGTCCGGGCATGCGCTTTCTCAGAGGTATAATTTTGCTTCTGGTTTGTTTAGGTCCTTCTGGAGGGAGTGTACTGCATACAATCCCTGACACACGATGAACATTTCAATTACTACTGCATGATCCAAATATCTAGTGTATCGAGGAAGATATCCACAACTGACAACTCTCTCTCTTTATGTGGATAAACTCAATAGGTCATCAGGTTGACCCAAAATGACATCTTGATGAAATTTGTGGTTTGAAGGGACTTGATTTCAACTTTGAAATTTGTTGTTACTAACCCTCTTCCTCATGAAAATCACTAACAATATCTATGAAATCATGACATTGAGCCCCTCTTTTTGTTCTCATTCTTTAGTTGGGATTTTGTGAAGGAAGATGTTATGAATTATTGAATGTTAAAGAATATGTACATGTTATCTCAAAGCTGTTGTAGTCCATTGGTTAGCCGTTAGCGTAACATCTAATGGGATGGTGGGGTTGATGGTGCAAATCTTATCTTACATATACGAGTAATATATATGATTTATTCGTATTGTGGAAACCATTTATCTCAACATGCATTTATGTGATACCATGTACATATGGGGAAATTGTTCATTTGTACTCAAATGCTATCTTCTATGAGTGATAGATGTTGATTGGATTAATAATGTTTGTTAACTACATTGCAGGATACACACCTACTACTCACTGGTGGTGTTGAAAAAATACTTCGGATATATGATTTAAATAGACCAGATGCACCTCCAAGAGAAGTTGATAATTCTCCTGGTTCAGTCAGGACTGTTTCATGGCTTCACAGTGACCAGACCATATTAAGCTCATGCACTGATTTTGGGGGTGTCAGGTATGCACATAATTTATATTATGATTTG
Source organism: Lonicera japonica (assembly GCA_021464415.1). NCBI lineage: Eukaryota > Viridiplantae > Streptophyta > Magnoliopsida > Dipsacales > Caprifoliaceae > Lonicera > Lonicera japonica. The sequence continues at coordinate 5,232,772 of CM038467.1, read as the reverse complement.
AGTCTTTGACCAATGCTACTTATCCGTAGAATTATCCCCAAGTGCTTTTACCCATGTTCTGGAGCTCACCAGGGTACACCACCTAGTGAATTTGGGATCTGCATTGGTTTTTTTTTTTTTTTGTAGCTTTTTTTGGGGTTCATTTCAACCCCCGAAACCAAGGAAAAGTAAAAGAAATTGAAGTTTGTGTTCGCTTATTCGACCGATAATTTGGAGCTTATGTTCGGTTACAAGTTATGTTCAAATATTTGTAATTAAACTGAGTGGTGCATGATGGTGGTTTTCTGAGTTTTTGGGGAAAAAAAGGGTACTTCTTGTGGGTATCTGTATGGTAGGAAGCCTGGGATCATCACTATTGGATTTTTTTGCCATTCATCTAATGTCTCACATCTATTCTCTTAAGATTTAAGAGCGATATACCCTGTAGATGTGATTTATAATACTCGCAACACATCTCTCTCTCTACTCACATCCACCCTGATCTCAGTCCTTGATGATTTGTGAAGAAAGCAAGATTATTAACTTAACCCAGTGCAAGTGGAGTCCAAATTTGTTGGTGTACACACTGGTTGAACCATTAATAAGTGAGGGACCCATTGATTGACCATCAAATGTTTCATGTCAACACTAGTAAAGTGAGAATCGACAAATTTGGATTCATGCAAGTGCACATCCTGGACCTTGCTTCTGGAAATATCAGAATGGGTTCGAATGATACATTATATTAATTGCAAGAACTGGCCTCTTGGTTAGTTTAATAGTGTCACTCAATAAACCTACATCTTTTTGTACTCTTTAGCATAGTTATGGGGATCACCAAACCCCTATAGGTACTGGATCTGGATCGGAAAACCCTTTGGTGGGTTCACGCTTCAGATCACTAGAATTGGATCCATATTTGACCTTTACTCTTTAGCTGTTGTTTGTAACAACTAACAATACACTTTCTTCAATAAATAAATAACATTCCACCATTTCAAGTCTTGAATGCGTGAACATTTGGCTTTCTATAGGTATTATCCTGCCTGCAAGTGTATGAGGCAGAAATAACATAGTGATGGTAAATCCCCAGGTTATGGGATGTGAGAAGTGACAGAATTGTTCGAACACTTGAAACAAAGTCATCTGTAACCTGCACTGAAGTCAGTCAGGACGGTCGGTACATTACCACTGCCAACGGGTCCACTGTTAAGTTCTGGGATGCTAATCTGTAAGCATCAGTATACTGCTTATTTAAAACTTCTAATTTCCATTTTTCTCACCTTAATCTCTTGCAATGGCCCGTTCTATATGTACTTGTGGGTTTTAACTTGCAAACTTGTCTTTCCAGCTTTGGATTGGTGAAGAGCTACGACATGCCCTGCAATGTGGAATCAGCATCATTGGAACCAAAGTTTGGTAATAAGTTCATCGTGGGAGGAGAAGACATGTGGGTTCATATTTTCGATTTCCACACAGGAGCAGAGATTGGTAAGTATCTTGAATTTTTTTAGAAGCTGCAGAAAATAAAGAAATCCACACACGCAGAGAATAAATTAATATACTTTAGTAGGTTTTTATGAGACTTACTTTTGATGCATCATTTTGGTTATAGGATGCAACAAGGGTCACCATGGGCCAGTACACTGCATGAGGTTTGCACCGGGAGGGGAATCGTATGCATCGGGATCTGAAGATGGAACTATAAGAATATGGCAGACTGGTCCTTTATCACATAACATTGATAACAATGAAAATGAGAAAGAAAAAACAGTTGCGAATGGGAGGGGGAAGGAAGATGGTAGTGTTGAGGAGGTAGCCAGGAAAATAGGGGTTTTGGATATCGCCAAAGAAGACAAGGAAAATGCAGACCAGCAGATGCTTGAGTAGTCAGTCACTACTTCACTATCGCTCTATTTCTCTTCTTTTTAAACTCTTGTGGGTTGCAAGTCTGTTGTGGCCTTGTGGGACTCTCTTGAGTAATTAATTAACTTGTTTCTTTTTTTTTCCTGAATAAATGAGGAACTTAGGCTCTGTTTGATTGCAAAGATGGAAAAGGAAAATAAATTTAGCTAATTTATGTGAAAAGATAGAAAATAAGGTGAGAGATGTTACTCATTTTATGAGTATATATCCTCCATCCTTCAATGTTTTTGGTGGAAAATTTTTATTCACCATCAAGCAAAGAAAATTTCTTCATGGAAAAACTTAAAAATTAAGAGGATATCACCTCTATCACTCAACTTATTTTCCATCTTTTCACCAAAACTAACTAAATTTATTTTCCTTTTCCACCTTGCAATCAAACGGAGCCTTATTGTGATGCGTCTTCTCTAGTATTTTCATTTTTTTCTCGGGAACTAATTTATGTTTTTTTTTTCTGTTTGTTATATATCTCGATTGGTTTAACGGTTTTTTCTGAATAATTCTTTTGTCAACAAGACTACGTTCTACAGAACTTTTAGCCCCCTATTTTCAAAAGCCTGTTCATTAAACATTCAAAAGAGTAAATGACCCAATTGCACTCTAAACTTCGTATCCAGTTTCAAGTTGACCATAAATTTCAATTTGTTATACCTTGCACTCCAAATTTCAAAAAGTAATTTTAAATATCCACTATGTCAACATTCTGTTCATTTTATAACAAAAGTAGTTATTTGTGAGTGGCATAAAGGTAATTCTCCTCCTCCTCCTCTTCCTCCTTCCTCCTCAGTTTCATGGCAAACCTCTCATTTAGATTCTCGGAAAGCCTTAAATCTTCAACAAAAAATGTAAGAATCACTGCCGCTACCAAACTTCCTTCTTCTTTTTTTTCTATATACAAGTTCTGTAGCACTCTAATTTCACCATCCAATAATTCACCTAGAATACATATGCATGAAAATAATACAATGTTGAAGGCGTAATAAACTTGGAAAGCATGTTGGTTAAGGCTTTGGGTAAATTTGTAGATCCAAAGGGTTCAAATTGGCTCCATTTTAGAAATATTAGATAAAAGTTGCCGGGAAATTTACAGCAACTAGTTCTAGGGTTTCACCAGAAACCTAGGGTTGGGGTTGGTCAGTGGGTGTTAGGGCTTGGCGTCGTAGAAGAAGAAAAAGAAAAGAAGAGGTGGAGGAGGAGGTTGATTACTCTTATGCCCCTCACATGACAATTTATGTTATAAAATGGACGTAATATTAACGGAGTGGGCATTGAAAATCATTTTTTGAAGTTTGGAGTGTAAGGTGAAACAACTTAAATTTTTATTTATATTCTTTAAAAGAACTTATTGAGATTATTCATATTTAACAAACAAACAAACATAAAAATTAGGAAAATTGATGATAAGTGTATGATCATAAATCTACATAAATACTAAATAAGACTATAGAGGTGGAAAAAAAATACCCAAAAACTGCAAAACCGACCGATCGGTTTGGGCTGGTTTAAAAGGTAGAGGTGGGGTGATGTTTAAACCGATCTTATACAAGCAATGGCCATGGCGGTTCAGTTGTTACATAATCGACTACTGAATCAACATGATCGACATAATTAATTTAAATATTTATTATATATTCTTACCTCATTATCTATTTACTTTTAACTTTAATTTTTTAAAAATGTGTTTGACGCATCAAATTAAAGAGTTTAATACGATTATTTAGTTGCATTTGAATAGGACAAAACAATCTCACCTCTTACGTTGAATTCGGTAATCCATCTCCTAGTGGGATAAGAAGCTTTAATAAGATAAATAATATATTTTGATATCAAATTCCTATGAACACAAAACATAAAATAGGATAAAATTATTATAACATGTTATCTTATTCTGCGTGTCAAACACCGTAAATGTCTTTAACAAAAATTGAAAAAACAAAAGATCTCTAAATCCCAAACCCGTTCATCTTTTCCTCTCTTCTCGTTCTTAAAAGATTCCTAAATCCCCAAGGCATATTCATCTTCATCTTGTTCTAGAATTCCAGCAAGGTAGCAATCAATTCCTTTGTTTCTTCTTCTTCCTAATCGAATGTTAGAAATCTGAAGCAATTAAGCAAGGAAAGGGGCAAACGGCGCACAATTGGAGTTCGTATCTTCTTCTTCGTAATTGAAGTGTTACTTTGATGCTTATAGTTGTGTATAGATCTTTATATATTGATGATTGTACTTGTGCAGTTTTTTTCTTCATTCCTGTCGTATGGAAAAAACAAATTGGTTTTTTCTTTTTGGCTCTTTTCTGTTTTCCCTTTTCTTGAATATCAATATGTACTCATGTATTGATGTAATTATTCACTCGTATTGATGTACTCATGTTTTGAATTCTTTGAGTGTTTGACTGAAGTAATTCACTCGTGTGGTAATTGTAATTCTGTTATGACGTACTTGTATGTTTTTAGTTTCACACACATCATGGAGTCTAGCTCTAGCCAATCGTATAATACTGCTAATGTCTCATATACACTATCACAACCCTTTCAGCTCTCTCAAGTGTGATGCAGTGAATAAGTGTATGTATGACTTGTATAAGGAGTATTATAGTGGTGCTACTACTACTAGTAGTAGTTCTATTAGTGTTGTTCGTGAAGGAGTTGATGGTGGTTTTGAAATGACTCAAATGAGAGTAATTGGGAATACCTCTTAGATATAATGACGAAAGAACTTGCGAAAGATAAGAGAGTGGGATAATTATTGGAGATTTCCAATGAGTTAACAAATACTTTAACGATCATTTTGAAACAATTAGTGGAACCGATTTTAATATTTTTTTGTGGTAGAAAGTTAGTGAATCAAAGTATCCTATTTTTTCTACGATTGCCCACAATATTTTTGCAATCTCAAGTTTAACGATAACTAGTGAAAATGCCTTTAGTCTTGGAAGTAGGATTGTAGATCATTTTAGTACTTCTTTGACGCTAAAATTAGTTGAGGCGTTAGTGTGTACAAATGATTGACTTAAGGTGAAAGAATTTAATTTAGATAAAGAGCCAAAAGATGATGACCTTCAATTGTATAAGGAACTAGAAGAATTGGAAGTAAGTTAGTGGTTTTCTTCTCTTTTTTTTTTTTTTATGCTTTTGCTTTTGTTGTTCTTACTTTTAATGCTTTTCTAATTATTATATTTTTCATGTGTAGATCCAACTCCAAGTCAATTAAGTGAAATACTACCTATGCCTCCATCTCGGCCATAATGCAAGATTGTAATAATGTAAAATCTTATTTTTTTAGTGTTATACATATTTGTGGACTATGCTTAGTTAATAACTTAATACTTTTAAGTTTTGATCACAGTTGAACCTATTTTAGTTTGAGTTTGATGTCTTGCTTAGTTCTGTCAGTGTTCCCATTGTGGCACTACCCACTGTTTGAAACTTTTAATTTAGTATTTAGTGTTTTGAGTTTATTTTGGATGGTTGATTAATTATTATTTGAGTTAGAAATTAACTTAATGGTTTATCATTTATGTGAGTTATTGGGTTTCTATATTTTGGAGTTTGAACACAATCACACAGGTTATGAGTTTGATTGTTTGCAATGTTCTAAAAATCGTGAATCGGAAATCGATCGGCAAGGTGGGGAGTGGGGATTTTTCATTTTATCGGGGATTTATCGGGGATAAATCGGAAAAAATCGGATATGCACTATTCACCCTATAAATAATATATTATATAACAATATGCTAAATAAAACATAATAGTAGCAAAATGGACATTAATATATTAATAGAAACAAAGTACCAAGCACGTAGAAACATAGTACATGCAATATTATGCAATCTCAAAGGTAGAAACATAGAGTAAATAGTACTAAGTAGTAAAACATAAGCATGCCAAACAGAGCAGGAACAACGAGAAGCACGGCAGTCGACTGGGAGAGACCGAGAGAGGAACAGCGAGTGAGACTGAGAGATAGAGAGAGGTACAGGGAGGTTGAGGATGACTGGACGAGTGAGAGATAGACAGAGAAATGGCGAGCTGAGGTCGAGTCGTCGTGTGTGAGAGAGAGAAAGAGGAACGACGAAGAGTGAGAGATAGAGAGAGGAACGGCGATGTCGAGTGTGGGAGTCGTCGATGAGGAGAGAACGAATAGGGTTTGGGATTAAAAACGTCGTCGTTTGATTTTGGAACGTTAAAAAAAAATTGTTCAATTTATCGCCGATTGACTTTATCGCGATTTATCGGAGATAAATTGCCGATAAAATGCCGATTTCTCTCCAGCCGATATATTGAACCGATTATGTAAAATCCGATCGGCACAGTGCCGATTTCCGATAAATCGGGGATAAATCGGGGATAAAATCCGATTTTTAGAACACTGATTGTTTGGAACTCAGAACTTAAAGGTGAGATTGGGCATATTATTATATTATATAAGTTGATTTTGAGTTTTGAATTAATAGTGAGGTTGTGAATTATTGAATAGTTGAATTACTAGGTATATAGTATAGACATAGTTTATGAATTGTCGATTTTTTTAGCAAAGAGTTTGATTTTCAGTTTTATTCTTTATTGTTTAATTCCAAACTAATCCGACTGACCGTGTCGGTAAAATCGACATTGTCGGGACGAAGTTAAAATTTTATACGGTACACTAACTTCAATCGGTTCGGAGGTCAGCTTAGGTGGCCAGGTTCAATTTATTGACCGATTCCACCCTTAAAAAAATAACTTGTATTTTGTGTAATGTATGTTAAATCTTTTTTTTATAATGAATTGTTAACATGACTGAAATGCAAATTAGATAAAAAAAAAAAAAAACATTTAAATTAATGCATCTACATATATAAATATTAATTTAAAAATATATTTAAGATTTTTCTTCTATTAATAAAATTTCTGAGGGTCTTATTGCCCTTTTTTGCCTAGAACAATCCTTTTAATAGTTGAGATTTTAATTAATGCACGGATAAAATAATTATCAAAAATAAGCAATCGAGAAAAGAGAGACACCCACTTACATAAGATTGGGAGAGAACCCATTGGAACTCGGAAGAGTTTGAGGGATCTTAAGTTCGAATAAAAAGAAAAACTTAAATTACCCATTTTATTTAAAATAAAATAATAAAAAAAATGAGTACCACTATACTTATTGGTTTTATCAACCAATTATTTATATCAAATACATTAATTAATTGTGTATTATTAAAAAATGTAACTCATTAATATATTTAGTATAATTATTCGATTGATAAAACCAGTAATAATAATAATTATTGAAAAAGGCAAAAAGTAAAGTTCTAGTCGGATTCCTAATCCTATTGGCAATTGGGTTGTTGTCCTTGGGTGGTATTATTAAGGAAAGAGGGAGGAGAATTTGGTCTTTATAAGAAATGATGCTCCATCCATATATATATATATATATATATATAAATAAATAAAAACTTCCTTGGCCCCTCGACCCCGATAGAGATCCATCTCCTCTCCTCTTTCGCGCAATTGCAATTTGGGATATCGAACCGGCGAAAACCCTAACCTCTATACTTTAGAGTTTCTTTTGTGTGTGAGTGTGAGTGTGTTGTTTTGGGCGGGAAGGGAAGGGAAAAATGTCGGGGAAAGGTGCAAAGGGCCTTATAATGGGGAAGTCTTCTTCGGCTGCCCTAAACAACAACAAGGATAAGGACAAGAAGAAGGCCGTCTCTCGCTCTTCTCGTGCTGGTCTTCAGGTTCCCCCCTCTCTCTCTCTCTCTATATGATTTAACCACATATATTATATAGTTATGCATATCCTCTCCTCTCGGATTACGATTTCTTCACTACTCTGTGACCCAAAATAAAATTTTGGGGGGTTAGGATCCACATTCAATTACTGTTATATAGTGGATTAGAAGATAACTATAAATTTTTATTCTTACTTAGGCTTTTAATTCCGTACTTTGCGAACGAACTCTGTCAGGGTTCAAATTCTTATCCCCCCTCTTTCTTTCTTCCTAACCAAAAGAGAAAAAGAATAAATAAAAGCCCAGAGTAACTATTTTTATTTTAATCCCAATGAAATGGCAGACAAAACAAATCTTTAATTATATTGAAATCTGACAATTGATTACTGAATTGGAACACTTTTACTTTTAAAAAAAATATATATTAAGAGAATTAAAGTTGTGGGCTCTTAATTAGGATTTGGACATAATAGTATTTGGTATTAGCTCGTGGATTTCAATTAGGGCCTCATAAAGTGTAAAAGCTATTTATCAAGCAAAGAAATAATACTCCCACCATTCAAACACTAATATCAGCTCATAGAAAAGAATTAATTTGCCATGGAAAGATCAATTAAACTAAATAAATAAAGACGAAGAAAACCATCCGTTGTTAAACTCAGGATCCTTTTACTGGGATGAAGGAGAAGATCCATTTCAATACACTTGCATACTTAGAGATAAAGGGGCTTGAAACGCCTGCCATTGCACCACACTGCAGCACTTTTTCGCTGCCACCTGGGCCTTGAGCCCAGGTCTGAAATTTCCGAGTTTCTCTAAGGGTGTGTTTGATTGGCAACATTTTCCATGGAAAATGAGGATTTTCCACTTGATTTGACAACTTAAGGTGTTTGATTGGCTTTTTTTTCCAAGCAATTCAATTTCCACTTTTGCCTCACACATGTGCATTTTCAAGGCAATTGAGGAAAATGTTTTCTTTGGGGGGAGGTGGTTTTTTGTTTTCCATGCTTGGACACAGTTCACGAGACAAGATTTTTACCATTTTCTACATTAAAAATGTCATATCTTAAAATATAAAATTCAAAATAATATAAAATTTTAATATTTAAAATCTACTAATCAAGATCAATTAAATAAGATCCATCATGACTATATAATTATGTTAAAAAAGAAATACCAATAATTTTTTCTACATTAAAAATGCCATAATACAACAAATATTTTCTAGGTAGAAAATTAAGGCAATCAAACACACTACACTACATTTTCCATGCAACTCAATTCTAGGCAATTCAATTGCCGGTAACTTATTTTCTTTCCATGCAAATTCCACGCTTGCAATCAAACGCACCCTAAACATTAAAGCCTTGCATCAGGTGTTAACTCTATCACTACATACTTACGCAGACAATGAGAAACTTAGTGCTTTCTTTCTGGGTGAATTACATTTCAAATTCATAATGTTAGGTGCCATTTTGTAATGTAATAACTGCAGTTCCCAGTGGGCCGAGTTCACCGTCTATTGAAGACGAGGGTTTCTGCTAATGGAAGGGTTGGAGCAACTGCTGCTGTTTATACAGCAGCAATACTCGAGTATCTGACTGCAGAGGTGCTGGAGCTGGCAGGCAATGCAAGCAAGGACCTGAAAGTAAAGCGTATTACGCCAAGACACTTGCAGCTCGCCATCCGTGGGGATGAAGAACTAGACACCCTCATCAAAGGAACTATAGCCGGTGGAGGGGTTATACCCCACATCCACAAGTCACTCATCAACAAGTCTTCCAAGGAGTAGTCATCAATAAATAGTTCATAATATATTTTTAATTGTTAACACCAGCAAAGTTCCACTCGTAGTTGGCTCTCCTTTCTTTCTTTCTTTGCTGTGACAATATATATACATCATTTGGCTGGAAATTTTTTTTCGTAATTTGAAATATGGTTTAGATACTGTTTGCTATCCTTCGGTTCTGATTCAAAATTTGCTGTACAAAAACGCTCATAAATACGTTAGTGCAACAATAAATACTAGAACTCAAAGCACTCTTGATATATGTGCCTGATATTTCTTGATATTATGTGAAATTTTAGAACATTCTAAGGCAAGTGGAATGGCAAGTAGTTATCCTTGTTTAAGTGTTAAGAATATGTTCTCTTCAAGGAATGAGTTAGAATGAACTACCGTAACTTTTCTAAAGCATGAGTGGATTGTTTACTAATTTCATATACATACAACATATTCCTCACATTTAATATAACAGAAGATATATACAACTTCTGGTGGTGAATTGTTTCCTAATCTGAAACTTTTGTTCGAATCATGTTTACTCATAGCTGCAAAAGATCTATTAGAGAATGGCTGGCATGGAGGTACAGAGTTCATCAAAAAACCGAATGACCTCTCTAAGGATGATTCTATCTATCTATCTATACAACTCTTTCTGCATGGGTGTTTGACCCGTATACTATCCAAAATGGGGCACCCCTTGCATGCCTCTGACACATAATAGACATAACAAAATCGAAAATTTTGCTCCTGCACATGTGAACTCTAAGTATATCGATCGTCGAATTAAGAATAAAGAACCCAAAAGAGTGTATCAGTTTGGCAAGCCTTTCGAAGCAGTATGTAACTTCTTCATCCGTTAAGCTGAGTTTTGAGCCGAATTCTGAGGTCTTCAATCTCCTTTGCCTGTTGCTGCAACGGATAGAAGATTAAAATTCAAATATTTAACCCAGTATTCAATGTGAAAGGAAAAATTAACCTATTAACTGGAATTTTTTTACCTTGTTTAGAGCATCCCACCACATCCTTGTTTTTTGTTGTAACACACGCCATTCAATGGCCATGTCATATTCAATAGTATTGGGCTGGGAACAGTGTGATGTTGACACTGCATTTCTCTTTTGATAGAGATAACAAGGCAAATCTTTACAAAAATAGTTACAATTGGAAATAATTTTTTTTGGCATAGCAAGGATTTAGCAAAGCACGTATTACCATCTCTTCGCGTTGCCTTTGAAATCTAAGTCTGTCAATGACAAGATGGCCGGGAAACTTTGATGGATTACTAGGCTCCTTCAGAGTTTTTCTGCGGGCGACAACTGGCCTGTTGAATCAAGAGAAAGCCACAATATTAGGATACCATTGATTCAGCATAGTTTCCTTCGAAGGTACTTGATTTTATACTTCTGTAGGTGTTTCAAAGCACTCCACACACATTTCCCGTTAGAATATTTTCCCCACCTTCCATACAACTTCAACAATGCCTACATTTTGTAAGGAAAACTTTTCTCGGCTTTCACTCAAGAAAGTTTTTCCAGGCAATAGAATTTGCTGGATGGGTGTAATTAAGAACAAATGAGATGGCATAATTTTCAATTTTGTACTTGGTAACAAAGCAAGGGCAAAAGATGTAGAAGGTTAAAAAGAACAAATAAAGGTCGGGTTCATCCTAAGAAGCTGGCAAAATGACCAAAAATAACAATGAACTTTACCACAAACTTTTACCCGCATACCATGAAATTTTAACGGAGTGCTTATGTAGACAACGGAGCACTTATGTGGACAATAAAATCTGACATGGTTTAATTTTTAAAATTAATTAAGAACTTATGTTCTTATGCATACTCGTCAAACACCTATTATAATACTCCTCCAAGAATATCCTATTATACCTTCAATCTCAAACACCCACTTTATCTTAATTAATACATTTCCACTCTCTTTCCCTATTTCAACTCAATCTTCCACTCACCGGAAATTGACTCTCCGGCAAACCCACTTCACCATCGTATTCTTCCTTTACCTATTACCCCTATCTTTGTCTCTCGGATTTCACAAACGCAAACACAAAATTGACAGTCCCATCAAAAATGCCTCTGACCCTACCTCCCTCGCCACAAATCTTTGTAACTGGGAAAAACATTAAGAGAAACAAAGCATTGAGCAAAAAAATTAAGAGCAACCACCTGAAGTGGAGCAAGTTCTTCCGCACCAAAAGCGACTAAATTTTTCTGTTGTGCAGAGGCTAAAACTGAAGCAGTTTTAAGATGCTTTCAATCAGAAACAGCATCTACTACTTCTTCCATTTTTCTAAAGAAACCAAAACTCCATTGTTGTGAGTGATAACTGGAACTGATTTGGACATATGAACACCCAAAAGATGATTTTGTGAAATCCCAAATTCTTATGTAAAGAGAGATATGAGAGAAGAATAGAATAAAAGCCCTAATTTAATAAAAGGGAAAGAGAAAGAAACTAATGTCTTTTAATTCCACATAAGCTCGTAATTAATTTTAAAAATTAAGCCACGTCGAATTTTATTAGCCACATAAACACTCTGTTAAAATTTAATGGACGGAAGTTACATTTTGAATGTAACTAATAAACGGGTATAAGTTCGTGATTATGATTGATACGAAAAAAAGTTCAATAACCTAAGTGAAAGTCGGGGTAAAGTTCACTATTATTTTGCCATAAATTATAAAAATTTGTCACAATGAATTCTTTTAGTTCTCTTAAGTAGAGACACAAGAGAGTAACATATTTTTACCAAGACTTTAGAATTGACAAAGTAAATTAAGTCTATTAAAGAAACACTTGGTTCCGCTCACTTTCGAACCGATTAAGGTGCCTGTTATTTGGTTCTTACGGGCCGATATAAGCCTATATACTCGATACTTAGGGGTCAAGTAAGGCATTATAAAGGTTATACTCAGTCCTCAAGAATCGATTATCATGCACCTTACTCGGTTCTTAAAGATCTAAATGAAAAGTATAAGTGAAACCAAGTGTTTTGTGAGGGTGAAAATAGCACGCATTACCAAACAACAATAAAATGTTGAACCCAAGGGGTTGCCACAGTGGTAAGGGCGAACTTGAGACTATGTGAGTAGGCGCACGATCTCAAGTTCGATTCCCCGCACAGAGAGCATAGTGGTACGCTTTTGCATATTAATTTTTTATTCTTGATAACACGACATGAAAGATCCTAGGGTTTATAATTATTTAGGATTTAACAAGATGTAACATAAAACACTTACATAAATAATAGATTATACCACATACAAAATACTAAAATGTTAAAAAAAAAAAAAAAAAAAGAGAATGAATTTCACTTACACTCAATGAAGTATAACATGAAAGTTTACGGACAACTACATATATCAAACATTAAACATAATTACAATTAAACAAATAAGTTTTAGAATTTCTAGATTAATATAAATGCTTAATGTTAAAAAGCAATCAAATAAGGTAAAGTTTAATTAGCCAAATAAAGTTGAGTTTAAACGTGTTTGAAATACTAATACTGAAGTATACAGAGTCGCAATGTTTTAGTCAAATAAAATAGAGTTTAAATGTATTTGACTACAAACAACCCCCTACGTGAGAATCTAACTTAGAATCTCTCTCGGGTCTGAGTCACTATGTGTATTCGAAGTCATAGTGTTTTCTTTTCTTAAACAAAAGGAGGTCTACGTTTCTCTTTAACAACCACCCATCCCTAACCCCCCATTGGTGAGATTCAAACCTAGGATCTCTCGGGCCCTACTGTCAATGTAAATCTTAAAATTATGTGTTTAAAACCAAGAGGCATATATGTCCATAAAAAAAGAATAAAAACACTTACAATATTCGTACTTTTATATATAGTATAAATTTTAAGATATAGATATATGTAATGCAAGCTTCTTAGTTGTTTCACAAAAAAAAAAAACTCGAGGGAAATATTTTGATATTTGGGGCACACTTCTTTTAATGGTCCCATGATATTATGTCCTCATTTAGTATAATACTTTTATAATGACTTAATAATAGTTCTATAATGTGTTAAGTTGGTCTCCCCTATAATTAATGGGGCTTATTGAACCTTTAATTGCAAGTTTAAAATTAGAAATTAACCTCTATACGTATGCCTAACGGATCCCCAGCATATTGGATTTTCAAAAGATAAAAGAAGATTCAAGATACTCCCAAATGCGTATCCGATACGTATTAGATATGGATTCGCGAACCTCTGATATTTGGGACACTTCTCTTCTAATGATCCCATGAAATTATTTCTTCTCGTTTACTATAAAAAATTATAATGCCTTGATACAATAGATCATTAGTGTCTTATGTTGGCCTCCCCTATAACTAATGGGCTTATTGAACCTTTAATTTCAAGTTTAAAATTAGAAATTAACCTCTAAACGTATACCCAGCATATCAGAAATTCAAAAGATAAAAGAAAATCCAGGATACTCTACCACCTATCCGATACGTATCGGATACGGATTCGCTACCCTCTGTGAAGTATCCGTGCTTCATAGGGGATTCATCCAATTGGATAGCATTCTGAACTACTTCTACATATATGTTAAAAAATAAGTTGACATCACAGCAGCAATCAAGCGTTAGATATATAGCTTAACCAATGAGATGACGTTTAAAAATTACACAAGCAAGAATTGCTTGTGTGATATAAAAAACCTGCAATCTTTTAAACTCATCAAGTAATTGTTTCAACATGATTTGTTACTTGTACTAAAACATCCCTTAATGATTCATCCAGATCACCCGATCTATTCACTTTAAGCGGCCCACATGCTGCTTTCATGGGCTCTTAAACTGGTTCCAACTTGAACCTAAGGAGATGGCCAAATGACTATTAAAAAAGCAACTGAATCAAATACCTTCCACCGCTCAACACAAGGCATTTCTTGTATAGCTCAGACAGAGCTAATTCTGCTGCACCTTTTGATCTGAAGATAACATAAGCCTGTCCTGGTAGCGAAACAAAAATTAAATAAAAATCAATTGGCTGCCTGTACAAGGCATGTCATAATTGATTTACAAATGAAGGATTGAAAAAGGGAAGGCAAAAATGAGATGATGTACCACAGTGTGGGCTAGAAAAAGTGCTGCGCTGTATCATCTTTGCGCTGACCCTTGTCTCTAAAGCATGCCAAATTATATCCTGAGGTATAACCAAATGAGGATCATATATTAAACATGCACTTCAAAAGGAACATGTGCAAAAAGGGATGACACATTGACACAAGATGAAGAAAATGTTTCATGCTCTAATGTGCACTATACAAAGTTCTACAATTATTACACAAGTTGATGAGAATTGGAATCAAAAGTGGAGGTAGCATATTGATTCCGTTATTCTGTTTTATATTTTGCAAAACAGGAAAGCTTTGAAAGTTCAAATTTAAAAGTACTAACTAGAAGGACTTCACATACCTCCACTTCTGATGACGTATAGGATGGATCCAGATTCTCTAGTAAGACAAGGGAGCCATTTTCATGAGCTCTCTGCATTCTTTCGTCCCAAGCCTGGGGGGAGGGGAAAAAAAAGAAAAAAGAAATAACGTTTTAATCTACTAATACATATGCCATTTCAAACTTTTTAACACCTTATTCACCATTAAACAATGTTTACAGAGCAAAGCAAAAGGCATCGAAATAAACAAACAAATGAAATCTCAATACGGAAGAAAATGTTTGCACAAACAAATTTAAATGGTGGTATATGATTAAAATTTAGTGGTGCAAAGGAGCTGTATCGTAAAGAAGTTTGACATAGCATGTATATATATACGGCCATGTGAAGAACATTTTGACAGAGAGGAGCATTATTACAAAAACAGAAGAAGCAAAAGTTTTGACGGTATTTATACCCTGGTACGGCAGTTATCAAACATATAAAGCAATAGGACCAAATAAAAACGAAGAAAAAAAAATTGAGAATCCAAGAATGACGACTCACTTGTTGCTTGAACCATTTGCTTGTATCCTGTAAACAAGAAGAGATATTACTGAAGTGATTTCGAAGTTAAAAAATTGCAAGTGCTTGTGTAGACGAGAGCTCTTAATTGTCTTGCGATTATTTTATGTCAACTATGATTGATTTTCTAGACTTGGCATTAACAACAAGTACGAACAGAAGTATCTTAACATACAAAATATGGCTTTTTACAATTAATAGAATTCGTCATTCCTAAAACAAAGGAGGGTATGAAAATGCCATCGAAAAAAATGTGGATAGCATTTAAAATTTTAATATTTAATTATTCCTAGTAAGGGAATTCAACTTCCAAAGAAATTTATAGTTGAAAACAATCTTCCACTTAGAAAATAGACTTGTTTTTACCACATCCGGCCTTCTTGTGACCTCCAGAATTTGGCTCTCAATCTTGCCACCCTTGTCAAATTGACCCATTTCTTTATCAGGAATCTTGTTTGCCTTCTGATCAGAGTTCCCCTGAATGGGTGGAGGCCTTTTCTCCTCATGAACATTACCCTTATCATCCAATAATCTTCCATTATGAACAGGTAATCTTGGGACATGATCATCTTTATAATCGACTGCCAAGGTCCAAACGAATTTGGCATTAATTCCCAGATTCAATTTTCAATTAAAGAGAGACTGCGGGGAATAGTTCTGAAAAAAACATACCTGTAGTGATTTGAAGCTTCCTTTTCTTCAGTGGCTGAAAGTCCGATACACTCTCCCCAGAATATTTCACTTTAGCTCTCTCCAATTGACTGGAAGAAGTTTCCAAGTTCCCAATCTCATCCTTGCCAACAAAAGTTTTAGGCCTCGGTGTAGTATTCACAGCTACTATCTTCGACTCTGAGGATGCCATGAAATAATTTCATTGGTTCATTCTATTTAGATGGAAAAAAACTGTTAGAAGGGCCTTTCGAATAACCTTGTTTCTCTAATAGCTTTGTACTTCTGCCCGAATCACCATCTTCCACTGCAAGTGCTTTGAGAGATAACTTAGATAATCCAGCTTCCTCTTTGAAATTTACTTTGACTGCACGACGATCAGTGATCTTGTGATGCTTTCTCTGATTAAAGAAATGTTCGACTGCATGCAATTAAGTATTCAAAAGGCCCAACATAGATCAATAAATTGGCTGATTAATCATTTTACCATTTTAATTATCAAATCCGTAAGCTGATGCCAGAAAATGTAGCCTCCAATTTTTCATAGTACAATTAAGTTCGTGGCAAGTGCATATTACCAGCATTGTTATGCAGAGTTATTCCCAAATTTCTGATTTACACGTTTCAAGCCAAATGGCAAGGTTACTTAATTTGCAAATGATAATGGAAGATCTAGTATCTCATCCTTTATTTCCAGTCCTCTTTTACCATGTATCTCACTTAGGAATACTGTTCCCTTGTCACTGTTCTTGATTTTCATCAAAATTTGGAGGTACGGGTGTAAACCAAAATTGAACTAACTAAGCTGGTTTCTCTATTTATAACAGTCTAAAAAATATCAATACCAGAGAAATAGCAAATGGCACGTATAGCTGGTTAATACAGAGATGCACAACACGCATATGTGATAATTGTATAATGAATGTAGTAAGAACCCCATACTAGCACGTGATTGAGAAGTCCAAAACGATGACGAAAATATCATGAAACTGGGGTTCAGATGTCTATATTGCCAACAACTAGGAACATGTTTTATGCCTAAAAATAAAAATTAGAGTAAATGACCTGCATGGCCTGCTATTTCATCTGGAAATTTATCTGATATTTCACGGGAAACAACATCAAAAATGCGATCAAAGATATAATCGGCCCTTCTCAATTCTTCTCCAGATGCTTGAAGATTTCTCTTGTCCTTTGACGTGCATATAACAGTGCACTTTCCAGATACTGCTTCCTGAACAATTTAGCAAATTGTAAGATTTAATTCAGAAACCACATGAATTTGAGTATCTGGCAAAACACAGAAATCATATTTTATTTATTTATTTATTTATTTATTATTATTATTATTATTATTGGGTTATTAGGTGTTATTGGGTATCTTTTGAACTTCCGATAAATAAGTTTATCTTATAGAATTAGTATTTAGTTAGGTGATTACAAAGGCTATTAAGTCCTTTCTGTGTATATAAATATCAGCTCTGGCTTTTCTTGGCTGCAAATTACACCGTATGCTGCTATTATATTATTAGGCTTCAATGTTAAATCCTCTTTCCTTGTGTGATGGACAAAGGTTGCTTTTGGTGCTGACTGAGTATTCTCCGGCAGCGTTATGTTGGGGCACCCTCTGATACCATATGTATCCACTTGTGTTCTCTCCCAAAATGGCTAGTTCAAGTTGTTATTTTAAGTTCATTGAACCCACATATATAACAAGAATCTCCCCATTTCACTACCGATGTGGGAATTGGGATATGCGGGTTGTGACATCATGTTTGATCCTTGCTTGCAAAACCAAAGCGCACCACGTGACCTTGTAGAAACCATAGCTCTTACACCATGTTAAAACCGTCTCTTCAAATAACTAAAGTCATTAAGTAGTGGGCCAACAATGTATATCATGCTATCATAAACAGAACAATTAATCTACATAGTGACAAAAAGGAAATATAGAGCACACGCATAATGAACTTACCAAAGGATTAAGATCGAAAACGCCTATGCCTTCCCCTGAAGCTAAGAATATCTCATTCTTGAGTGGCTTTACATCCCCCAACCAATTTTGTATTTCAATTGGCCGGAAAAACCACACCACTTTCACCTTCTTTTTTTGGCTTGGCGTCTCCCATATTTTCACAAGCTTACCAATATTAGGCTCAGGGTCATCGTGACTCCACAAGTACACGCAATCATCAAGAAAGTATTCTACACCATCATAACTAAATGATTCGTAGAATTGGACATCTTTGTTTGAGCCACCAACTCCCTTCTTAGAACCCCAACAAAACTCAACACTCTCTTCTTTGTTTTCTTCCCGCATAAGGACCATCATGTGTACCCTTAATAGTCAAGGCTAGAATTAAGAAGACCTTCGATACCTAAAGTTGAAAGAATGGTTAAATTTTGGTTTGAAGGCAACACAAACATAAATGATCTTTCAATCAAGAAACAAAAATGAACTAAGCATGGGGGAGCCTAGTTGGGAAAGGCACCCTCTCCCGAGCCCGGTTTCACCAATGAGTCTCACCCACAGCATTAGGATTTAGGCTGTGCTTATCCCTTCCCCCTTCTTGGTTATTGTAAAAGGAAGAGACTTAGACGTTCCTTAATAATTTAAACAAGATGGGAAAAAAATTATAATATGATCAAGGACTTCAAAATTTCTCCTAAAAATAATTAAAAACATATGAAACTTGTCTAATATAACATACACAAACTCGTAAACTTATACCAATGGTTCAAAAAATTCACCCAAAGTAAACTAATCAGTGGTCTAAAAATCCCCGCCTAGATGCTAGATGGTAGCTTCCCGCCTCACCTAGGATAGGCAACCGACTAGGCTAGCGGGATGGCAACTAAGCAGGAGCGATGGGGTTTCTCCCTCTGTTTGTTTTAAAAAGTGAGATTTTTATATATTTGAATTATGGAGAACCTTTGGCCAGTAGAAAATTTAGAGCTCATTACAATCCCGGTAAGCCAAGGGTGTCCATAAATCATCACATGTTCATAAACAGAATATTGATGAGCTACGCTTAAAACATGAGAAGTAGATATACCTTCATCCCTATGCTTGAGATTCTGTTCACCTCGATTTAATTCAAAAAATATATATGAATTATACTACATATACATAAACACAGAGAATGACATTCAAGAATCCAGCAAATTGCAATCCTAAGCACAAAATTTAACATCAGAGATATCAATGTTCTCTGTAGATTGGTAGTCAATTTTTAATTCAAATTACCCAGACCACATTTTAATTAAAAATGGAAGAACAAATTGATGGAAAAAACATATAGCAGGAGTGCAGGACATACTAAATCTAAAAGAGGGAAATCCTTATTTTCTACTCGTGACAAAATTGGAAGCAATTAATACAATTCATTTCATAATTTTATAAACACAAAGTCTGATTTGCCACCCGAATCAGATATAAATACTTAGAATAGAAATGGAGATTGAAGTCGAGCTTGATGAGACAACCACTTGGGGTGGACTACCAGCCTAAACCCATTTGTCTCTTTGCCACCTCCAATTCTGCAATATATATATAATGCCATTGGTTATTTGTAGCCTAGTGGTAAGGCTCTCACCCGAACACCGGGAGCTCCCGGGTTCAAATCCTACATGGGGTGGGAATGGGGCGGGTTTTCGTTATTTGTAGTTAAAAGGGAGAGACTTAGACCTCCCATTTTTCAAATATATATATATATATATATATATATTATGCCATTGGTTATTGTTGTATATTCAATAATGAAGGAAACTCAAGTCATTTCCTTGGTGGTGGTGCTGAGGAGTGGTAGTAGAGGTGCTGTTAGTTGGTGGTGGCAACCATGGTGATGTGGTAAGGGAGCTATGGTTAGGTTTCAAAGTGTATTCAGTTAAGTTGGAAGTGATGAGGGCTTTTAGTCGTGAAAAATGGTTGAAGACAAGGGGTCTCTGTTTCTAGATCAATTTTCCCGTACAAGTCATGCCGCATCACCAGTTTTCGCCAAATTTTCAAAATCCAAAATTGGTAATAATGAGCCAAATTTCAAAAGTAAGACATAATACAAATGAAAGAAATAATAAAGATTTGTATATGCTTTTCAAATGGCGCAGGAGTGCAGCTATAGCTTCTGGTAGAGGGGTTCAGTTGTGCTTAAGAAGAACAAGGCATCAAAGGAGGTTGTGTATACATTTGGTATAAAGATAAAATAAATATTGTGTGCCTTGATTAGAATGTTAAAATGCATCATATTATTTTACAAGAACATCAGAATAGTGATATCAGAATGATTACTTAAACTCTTTGAGTCCTCATCAATAATAAAAAAATTATAATATCATAAACAGCTATTAGATAGAAGTGAATACTAGAGAGACGTATTACCAGTGGACAACATAAAATACAAGTAAAAACCATTAAGCTTAGGACCAAAAAATATACAATTACATTACTTTGTATACCGCAATATTAGTGCTAAAGATCAAATCAAGCCTATATATGTCCCACTACAACAGATAGGGAGTTTAAGGACACTGTATTGTCTCTGTTACGAAATAATCATTCCAAGATTATACCTCTTAAGCAGGTTGAAGGCTAGTTAAGTGGAGCAACTAAACATCTCAATTGGCTTTGTACTATTTGATTTTACTGAAGAAATTTGGACAAACTTCAAAAAGACTTGACCAAGTGGAGAGTGCTTAAGCTTGTAATATTTCCAGTTTCCTTACAATGCTTTCTAGATGCGTGCACAAAGAGACTGATTGAATTCCATCTTCACCAATTATGAAAGAGACCTATTTTTTTCTATAAAAAATAATTCATTCTATAGGCAATGTGCCAATGTTAATCACAAAAATGCAAAAGCAAAATATATATATATATATTATAATAATAATAATAATCTAATGCTATCTTTGTGTAACTTTCCCCCTCTTCGTCCTCATAGCCAAACCTCTAAACTCGATAGCACAACGATATCTATAATTGGCCAGAAACTCATAAGTTTTCCAAAAGCCTAGTCACTCTCTAGAAACCTAATTCAAAAGCTAACGGAAGACAAAGTAAAACAGATAGATAGATAGATAGATAATAAAGCGACGCAAAACCAACCAAGTCCCTCGAAATAACTAGAGATTAAACTCATATCTTTTTTGAAACCACTATCACTCGTTAGAAGCCCTAAATTTTTTAGGAAAAACAAGTTAATAAATAATCGTAAATAAAGGTATGAAACCCCATCGTCAAACATTACCTTAAGCTCGGAGGTTGGACTCATGAAGTGGGAGGGGTTTCATTTGTAGGATTAAGGAGAGACTTAGACCTCCTTAATTAAAAAAAAAATCCTTCAATAAAATGTAGAATAGATACATATATACAAAAACATTATTGACTTCAAATACTAGAGAATCACAAGGAGAAACAAAAACCAACCCATTAAAAGGAAATACAGGATCCAAATCTTATCTTAATATAATATAATGCAAGAAAATCAAGCAAAGCTAACTAACAAACATTAAAGTAAACTTAAATAAATAAATATACCTTCGGGAAGAAGATGAAACAACGCGACTTGATCTGGTTGTTCAAAATCAGTACAACCCATTCTCATATCAAAACATTAAAAGCAAAACTACTTAAAAAACAAATTATTATTATTATTATTATTATTATAAACTCAAATCAAAAGTAATAATCTAAATTTTAGTGTGAAAGAAACAACGAGTTTGAAATAACAAGAGATTTTTAGAGAGAGAAAGAGGGTTTCGTGTTGAAGAGAAAGTTTACTATCAGAGCCCGTTAATGGACATTGCCTCTTTTAATGTACTCTCTCTCTCTCGCGCGGGATGGCAAGGAATTGAACGTTATGTTAACTTGCGCCGTATGCGTTCTCCTCCCAGTCTAGGCCGACCGTACAAGATAGTGACTCTTTTTGCCCGAGAGAGCAAGCAAGCAACTGCCATGCAGGCACTCCCACCAGTAGCACGATGAAATTTTTTGCACTCTCTGTTAGCGCGTCCCTTGCACACGCTTCCCACTATTACCCGTATTTACTTATTTATGTTTACTTGCCAAAATTAAATAATAAAATTATAATTATAATTATTTTAGCTTGGTGATTCACATATACTTAAGTTAGTTTAAGTCAAATTTTAAATCATCTAATACGCTCATGTTTGGTTGAGTTTTTAAAATATTTTTAAAATATTTTTTTTTAAAAAATTCTTGTTTAGTACTTGTTTTTAGAAATCTCATTTCATATTTCTCAAAACCAAATTCACTTTACTTTCTCTCTCATAAAATTTTTAAAAAGTTTTAAATACCATAACTTTAAATCTAAAAATCAAAATTAGAAAATATATATATTTAAAACTTACTCATCAAAATCTATAAAATAAGATCCATTGTAACTATTTTATGAATTTTTTTCATGAGTTTTTGGTGGCGTTTGATAAAATATCTGAAAATTGAAAAAATTGTTTGTTTAATTCTTAAAACTTTATCTGAAAAAAATATTATTTGTTTGAATATAACAAATCTAAAAATTGATTATTATTTTTTTAACATGTCAATTTTGTCCTTATTAATTTATTCATATTTTTTTGTGCTTTTGGGTAAAATGGGTAATTTACAATAGTGTGTTTTAAGTTTTCAGTTTTAAGTAGCTAGTTTGCCACTTCAAATTTTTGATAGTTTTAAGTAATAAAAATTCAATTGCTACTTAATTTTTTGAGTTAACAAACAACTTTCACACTACTTAAATCTGAAAATTTTAAGATTTAAGTGGCCAAAACAAACAACCCTTACTTTCTCTCATGAGTTTTAATTAAAATCCTTCTTTTCAAAACTTAACTTCAAAATAAATTTTTAATCAAAAACTCCAACCAAAGGAGCCCATAGTATTTACATTTAATTTTATTGTGAGTATACAAAATTTTAGATATAACACATAAGTGTCTAGAGCTACATTTTTTTTACTTTTTTTTTTTGTATTTTAACTTTTAGAATTCTTTATAATTAACTCTTCCGAACACTTCATGAATTAGTTATATATATACAGAAATTATATTTCATTAACTAAAAGTAAACTAATTTTAAGATTAGAAAAATTTAGAAAACCATGTGGTCCTTTAGAATGCTATTTCCATAACCTTCTTAAATCGATATATTATTTTTGTGCACTATCTAAAAAGTGGCACCTTAATCTACTTCGGCAGCTCTTAAAAGTGTTCTTAAAATGCTTATTCAAAATGTTAGTCATCTCCTTGTCTACTCTAATCTTATAGTATATATTTAAAATAAAAGGAGTGAGAAGAGACATTATTTGTTTTAATGCCATGTGTCTCGTAATTATTACTCCTAATTATTTATATAACTAGCCAGTGGCGTAGCCAGGAAATTTAGTCCGGAGGTGCACAATTTGAATAAACTCAAAGTCTAAATAATAATAATATAAATATGGAGTTCTTACATTAACAAGAGTATTAAAATAAAGAAATTTCAAAATCTAAATGAAATTTTAATCAAAAACTCCAACCGGTAAAGCCACCAAACAATCATTCAAGAGTCATCTCCTAACCCATACTTTTGATTATTTCATCGCCGAAAATACTCTTTCAACTGTTGCAGTTGCTACGGGTAAAGTAGAGCCAACTTAATAAGCAAAAAGGCAAATGGATAGACACGATGCTTCTTCAACCGAATCATTGTTCTACAAAGATTAACTCCAGTAATTTCATTAATCGATCGTCAGAGCGCATATCAATAATGTAAGTCTCAAGTTGAGTTCAAGCGCAATTAACTCAATTCTTGAAAAATTGGATAAAATTCGGCAAATCGGACAATTTTCTCTTATCAAATGCAGCGAATGAGTCGCTTGGATCAAGAGAAGACATACACAATAACAATTCCATATTCACCTCATTAAAACGACTGTTCAACTCTAGAAGTAACGTATCTATCACGGTGTAAAACAATTCAACGCGATAGTAATATAAATTTGTGTTCCCTTCAGAATTGCGTCGCGATCTTCCTTGATGTCAAAAGTTCCCCCATGTCTAGAACAAGTATATCCTCCTTAACACAAAAATCAGACACTAATTAGTCCCACCCATATCTCTCATCTTTTGTAGCCGGCTTTTTGTTACTTTTATGCTGCATGGCATTAACAAATCTTGATCATCCCTCTGTAAAGCTTGAGACAATTCATTTGTAATTCCCAACACAATTTTCATCAAGTGTAAGACAAAAGAATTCAAAAACTGAATAATTTAGTGTAATAATTGCTTGGGCCCTTTGACTTGTGTCTGATTAGTGTAATATCAAGCCTCATCAACTATAATTGAAAAAAAATCTCCAATTTCTTTAACATGTGGATATCCTTTAGAATTGTTGAAATCAACTTATTTCCATAACCTTCTTAAATCGATATATTATTTTTGTGCACTGAATCTAAAAAGTAAGGCACCTTAATCTATTCTTCTTCTTCAATTATTAAAGGCAGCATTTGGATCTTAAAAGTGTTCTTACAAAAAAAATGCTTATTCAAAATGAAAAATATAAAATTAGCCTCTAAATGTATATCTCCTTGCACATTTAAAAATTAAACTACTCTAATCTTATAGTTTGGTATAGTTTATTTAGAGAGCAGGCGAGCAGCAAAAAAAAATAAAGAGGAGAAAAAAAGGAGATGAGAAGAGACATTATTTCACAGTTTTAATGCCATGACACACTCCTCCTTTTAGGTATATACTAATTCCCAAAAGCCCCCCTAAGTTTTATTACAGTTACACACCCTTAACTCTAAATTTATGCACATAAGTCCCTATACTTTTTTTTTTTTTTTTTTTTTAAAAAAATGCCGAAATCGCCGGGGGTGCACGCGCACTCCCTCGCCACACTGTAGCTACGCCCCTGTAACTAGCTCTTTCTTCCATGTGGTAATGAAGAGTTGGTTCTATCTTTTCAAATTTCTTTATTTATACGTCAACTAAAAATGTATTGGCATAAATTATTCTATTTGTTAATATAACATAGTTTATACTAATCTACTTTTAAAGTATGTGAAAAAAACTAAAATTATTATTTTGAGATTTGTCAACTATTGTTGTAAGACCATAAATTTGTAATATTGAGATTTTTTTTTTTGTAAAATGCAACTATAGAAAACATTATAAATAAAAAAAAAAAAAATTAGCAATATGCCCGTGCATGACATGGGTTTGCTAACTAGTTTAAGCTATTTTTTGGCATAAACATAATAAGTGTGTGATTCAAATACAAATAAAATAAATGTTAATGGTCATGCCTTATTTAGACTAATTTTTGTACAAATACAATGAATGTGTGATTCAAATACAAATTAAATAATAAAAAATTAATATTGTTGTACATTCTACCCCTACTTAAGTTATCTTTGTGTGCAAACACAATAAGTGTGAAATTAAAGTACAAATAAAACAAAAATAAAAAAATTGCTTTGCTAATTTACTACACCTTTAATATATATATATATAGACGAGTTTTCAATGGTTATATTCTTTTTACTTGATGAATACTGACGATAATTAATGCACATTAGTGAGGTGACAAATCATTTAACATGTTATACCAAGTTAAGTTAACATGTTCTATTTTTATTTTTTAATTAAACTTTAAGATTCTTTAAAGATTTTATTTGCAAAATAAATTTAGGATAACCTAGTTTCATATTATAATAAGTCTTTATGAGTGTTTTCGTCATTTCAGTTTTATAGTTAATTAATAACATAAGTTTATAAGAAATAACACTTTTAAAATATATTTGACTTTGAATTTTCATCTCTATATATTAGGTTTACAAATTACATACAACTCGTCTCTTTCAATAACACTTTAAATGGTGTCATTTTATTATCATTTGTGACAAATCATATCACAATAAAAACTCAAAATATAATTTAAAGCTTCTCATATAGCATGTCCTACTGGTTTTATCAGTAATTGTTCAACTAAATAATAATTTCAACACAACAATATAAAATAATATTAAAAGAAACATATTTTTCTTAATTTGTGGAGTTCCAAACAAACTCAACTTTTAATAATTTGACTAGATACGAAAGTATGAATACGATTTCCTAAACAACACTCAAAATATATCTTATATAGTATTAAATAATTAATTATTTGGTTCAATAATCAATGTGTCATGTTTGGTAAACAAATTTTGAAATTATCATATTTTATGCAGGGTGATTTTTGCTTATATCCGCAATATCTTGCAGTTAATTCACCCTTAATTTATGAAAAATTTTAACAAATTTTAATAATATGACACTTTTCAAAATTATGAAGTATGTCCACCAATTAAAATTAATCTATAATTGTATTAATTTAGATTCCTAATCGATATCTACTTCTATTTTAATTTATTTTACTATTTTCTTTTAGGGTGCATTTGGATTATATAATTAAAAATTTCTTTAAAATTCAAAAATCTAAAATTAAAAAATACATATTTGAAAATACAAGAGTTTGAAATTTCGTGTTTGCTTAACAGCTAAAAGGAAATTGATTTCTAAATTCAAATATTATTCTGCTAAAATTTGTATTTCGTTGATTAATAGGCTACTTTTATTTTTGACACTATGGCGGAAGTTGGGTTTACACAAAATTAACTCGTTTGACTCGACCTACCCCTATTATAGTATTTTATTCCTTATAATATAGTATAATTACCACGGGATGGGAGTGGGTTTATACATACGCTATTCGCGACAAGATTATATTTTAGAAAAATAAAACATACACATACACATACACTGTGTTGAGATGTGTTTATAAGCATGTTGAGTTCATGTTTGGACAACACACAATCCTTTGACATCCCTAGTATTATTGTTATAATTAATATTACAAGTATAGTTATAATAATAACAAATAATCAAAATAAATTTATTTAAATTCACGAGTTTGAAATCTAAGATCGAAAGATCAACCCTACCTCTAATATTTGAAGGGTGTTCTTAAATTTCCAACAAATAATTCCACAACTCTAATTCCAAAATATTTTAATAAATGATTTATTTTTATAAAAATTATTTTATTTTTTCAATTCATTAGATACAGCCGTATATGATACAGTAATATTACGAAGATTGAAATTTTATTATTAGCTAGTGAAAATGGTCGGGGTAACTATCTTGTATTAACTAGTTAATTTTTACTCTGATCCGTTGTTTCATTTTAAATAGTTGGTCACCTAAAAGTCTAAAACTATTGTTGTTGCTCTTTTTATTTTTCAAATTTATACTTTACTGTATTTGAAATTGTCACTTAAGGGCTTGCCCCTATCTCTAATTAAGATTTTTGTGAGGTCAATAATGAATTTCGTAGATGTGCAATAAAAAATTAAATTTATTATTTGACTTATAAAAAAGAGGTGGTATGTCGTTGGCGTTAGGGATGGCAAAAAAAACTCAACCTAGCAGGTTTCCGACCTAACTCAAACCGGATGGAGTGGGTTTGGTATTTTTTTTTAAACCCGGATCGGATTCAAGGCGGGTTAAGGTTTTGCCTACTAAAAACTCGACCCTGACCCAACCTGCTTACATATATATAAATATATTAATATAAAATTTATATATATATAGTATTTATTTTTTAAAAAAATCTAGACATTTTTGTGGCCAATTGTAGGTCGTTAGATCATATATATCAACGCATATATATATATATATATTAATACATTAACACCTCCCCTTCTCTTTTATAATAATAATAATAATAATAATTCACGTCGGGGTGGGGAGGGGCTCCTAAGCATGCTTGCAGGGCGGGTTTGAGTTTTTTTTTTTGTTTTTTAAAAAAAGTCTCAAGTTCGGGGTGGGCTAGTGTACATGCGGATCGGATTTAGTAATGGCCAAACCTACCCCATACCCGACCAGTTGCCATTCTTAGTTGGCATGTATAAAAAAGATGGGGTAGGTTGAATGTTTTTGATATATTTTTTTTTATTTATTTATATAAGATTTTCATGTTTTAGTTTTTGCAACAATTAAATTAACGTTCCAATAGTGCATTCAATAAACTCACCCCACCATTGGGATGAATTGAAAGTTTTTTAAAAAAACAAGTGGTGTGAAAAAAAAGTGTTCTTTTACTCGGGTGAGAAGACGGACTGTGTGGGTTTACTTAAAAACTCCCAATTTGAAAGTTATGACTTAAAAATAAGTATCAAATCTCATTATTTGAATATATTTATAAATCTCAAATCATAATTTTACACCAAATAAAATATTTATATTTGAGATTCTAAATCCAAATCTCATGTTTAAATCTTCTATCAAATCTACATTTCAAACGCACCCTTAAAGAATTTTTAAAGGATTTTATTAAAAAACATTTTCAATTAACTATATTATTAATAGTTTCACCCGTTTCTTTCACCTATGCATAGTAATAATAATAATAATAATAATTTAAGAATCAAGTATACATATTATTCTATGTTGACAACAACAATAAATATATTTCATATTTATCAAATTTTCAATATTTAATCATATGAATTATTCATGATCATGTGTTCAATTAGCTAGCACGATATTTGGTACTCTAATTTATAATACGAATAGTATTTTCTTTCACTGGAATGGTTTATGAGAAAATAATTATGCAAACAACTTACCATAAACCTTTGAGATTTATTTTGTGCTTTATTTTTATTTTTTTTTACGAAATAATGTGAAATAAATGAGCCTATAAACAATTCTAAAAAATAATCAAAATTTTGAAATTTTTTTTGAAATGATCACCATTCTCAAGTATTTTTTTTTGCTGTATATAAACTTTTTTTTTTCTTTTTAAAATTTTAGCATCTTACCATTTGATAATTGATTTGAAATTTAGAGTTTTCGGAATTAATAATATACATATTTAATACTTATGTTCTTGGTTGACCTTTGAGATAATACTTCGATTACATGTTATTTAAATTTGAAATATTTGTTTGAGATGTTTAGTTTGAATTTGAGTTTTTGTTATTTATATATTTTTATTATTTTAATTTTAGCAGTTGTTGTTATGTTTAATAAGGAGTAGTTTTGGAAATGACTATCTTTTATTTTTAATAAATTAAAATTTATTTTGTCATCGATTAAAAAATTGTTATTGAAATTAATCCTACAAATAGAATATCCTT
The DNA here is from genome assembly GCA_021464415.1 of Lonicera japonica. Lineage (NCBI taxonomy): Eukaryota > Viridiplantae > Streptophyta > Magnoliopsida > Dipsacales > Caprifoliaceae > Lonicera > Lonicera japonica. The sequence continues at coordinate 5,203,532 of CM038467.1, read as the reverse complement.
TATAATGAGAGGAATATATTTGTCATTTAAAAAGAAGCCCCATATTTTTATTTATTTAATTAAAGTATATGTACCTATTAATCTAGTTTATTTTTTAATATTAAATCATTAATAAAATAATATTTATAAAATTAAATCAATAATATTTTGTTGTCAGTTAATCCACACTCACAAATTAATTTAGCAGGCAATGCTAATTAACTTAACAATGTAGATTTACTGCAAGATATCATGGATAAAAACAAAATCATCAATTTTATAAGGGTAAGGAATAGGGATATCTTATATTAGAATTACAAAATAATGAAATGAATATCGAATTTATGATTCCTTAAAATTAAATATAAAAAAGATGTTATGTCATCAAGTTACCCACTTAAAGCATCTCTAATGGAGCTGTATAAAAATAGCCAACTCAGCATTGTGACATTGTCTAAATTTGTTGTTAGTCTAATAGTTGTGTAAAATTAATGCCAACTAAATTTTTGTGTATAATAGTTGTATATTTTGCATTTCCAATTTACACAGCCAAGTATGATTATCTCTCCACCAACCCATTCGCTCTCTTTATTAACTCAATCACACCACACACATTCTCTCTCCATTCACTCATTCTCTTTCCACCAACTCATTCTTTCTCCTCATTTGTGTAGTTCCTTATTTTTATGTGTCTATTTTTTATTGGACCACTTCTTTTTTACATATGAATATTAGTATTGGCTATTGGAGAGCAAATAGGTTTGTACATTTTTTTTCCATATAAAACTCATTTGTCATGTAGGATTTACACAATAATTTTACACAGTCCTATTGGAGATGTTCTTAACTTTGCATTTCATATTTTGTATTTCTCCAATGTGCATTAATTATGCTAGCCAACTACTCACATAATTTTAGCTTTTATTTTTCATGAAATAGTTAATATTATAATAAACATCTATGAGTAAAGAGAGAAATAAACCATTGAAACCACACCGTATATATATATATATATTAAAAAAAAAACACTAAAAAGTGGGTATGAGAAAATAGTTATTGGCCCTTGTGAGACACTATAGCTTATTACTCGTCCCAAATAAAGAGTTTGAATGAATGACGTAGGCTCTAAATGAATTTAGAGGAGTAATCAAATGATTTTTTTTATGAATATTTGTAAAAATAATTTATATGAGAAGTAAATTACATTACAAAATTTTATCAAAAATAAATAATTTTTAAAGCGGGTGAGATGATTATAAAAAAATTTTGACAACGAAAACACATATATTTATCAATTTTGATAAAAATTGATGAAATTAATTTACTCATCATATACATTATACAAAATTTTGTAAATGAATTAATTTATTTACGCATCTAATATACATTCCTTTTCTTTAATTTATAATGAAGAGAAGAAATCCTTTTTTTAAAGTCTAGCTCAATTGCGTAAATTTTCGGTCGCAGAGTCAAAAATTGTTAGTTGTCATTTCAACTGGGTATAAATTTGTCAGTTATCATTTTACCATTTTGACACAATTGATTCATGAATTTGGAGTTTCTCTCTCCTGATTTGTTTAAATGCAATGCTAAAGGCCAAATTCATATTTCCACTCGCTCACTCAAGTGGAAAATCACAATTCACAATTCCTTGTTTGGAGGGAAAATGGCGCTGTGCACTTTCCGTTATTGAATTGAATTTCCTGGTTTAGTAAATCTGAAGCTTCATGTAAGTTTCGTTTCACTAGTTCTCTGAGAGTCATATTAGTTGGACATACATTTTTAGTGAGAGTAGTTTCAGAAATGATGTTAAATTGGAAATATTTTTTAGGGCCCGTTTGGTTGCGTAAATTACCTAATTTTAGAACTAGTTAATTTTCGATTGAAGAATTGTGAATTTGCTCATTTATGAATAATTCAATTATAATTCAAATTCAAATAGTGTTTGAAAAACTTAAACGAGAATTCTGATTGTTAGAATAAAAACACATTCTCTATTGTTCTATTTTCTTTAAAATTTTGTCTAGATGCATCAACATCACGAGTAGAAACTAGATCTTCTCAAAAAATGGAGTTGGAATAAATTATTTAATTCTAGAATTAGGCAATTTCAAGTTTTACTTGAAATGACTTAATTTGAGTTTTTGTGAATCAACTTGAATTATCATATTTACAATTGTTCAATTTACACAACCAAACACTAATAAATGAAAATTTTGTAAATTAATTAATTATAAATTATCTAATTCACAATTTAAGGGACAACCAAACGGGCCCTTAGTGTATGAGTTTATCTATTGGTTGAAAAGATATTTCCTAGAACTATTTTGCTGTATCCAGTAAACGTTTTTCTTGAATTTTTTGGGCGACCATTATACTTGCAGTTTGAATATATTTGATATTTTAAATAACAAAGTAAACTTTTGTTTTTAATTAAACTACACAATAAAGCACACAAGACACACATTCGGGTTCTAGCAAAGTTGGAAAGAGGAACAGGTGATCACCCACCCCTCTTGATTCAAATCAAACGAAAATTTTTAATGAAGGGAGAAGTAGCCAACGGTCAACGGTTAGATATTATATCCTAACCTAAGATCGCATTTTCTAGATATATACAATTACGATTATAATTTTTTTTAGTGATAAAAACAAACGCATAGACAAAATAAGAAAACCCTAGTGTCATAACCAAACAAAATTAGCAAATCACCAAACTTGCATGTCACATACAAATTTTGTTCGTGGCTCTATTTTATAATAGTATAGACTTGTTATTCGAATTGTGTAGGTTAATTTATGTTCCAATTCCAAAAACTCATATTGGGATTCCAAACGAAACATTAGTTTTTCCTCTTGGACGTGATAAAAATGGTTTGAAACCTGACTATAGGAGGATTGTTTATGACACAATAACGTTCAAACGCTTTAATTTCCAATCTAGAACGAATGTACAGATGTGCTATTTCCACTCCCACAAATGGTAAATAACAGAAACTGCTCAAACAAGCCTAAACAAAATGATTAGACCATTACCAATAAGAAAAACAAAAAAGGGGGAGAAAGAAAAATGAAACAAGGGAAGAAGAAAATACATTTTGCGAGAGCTCTAACACCCAGGGACCTAGGGGTCAGGTATGGCTCCAAAATAACACAACAAAAATACCCAAAAGAAGAGATGACCTTGGGGCTCTTACTTTTGGATGAACTAAATGGGGGTACAATGAAAAGCGAAATGCTCTCCCCAAATATTAAAATTCCTAACATTTATAAGTTAAAAAAACAAATCACTCTCTATTGACTATGCAAATCTGGCACACTCAAGAGTCTGCTTATGAAGGGTGTTACAGCCGCAAGCAACGCCTTGGGGCACTCCTCATGCGGAAGGTGGCCACAACCAGATATTGCAACCAGTCTCTGCATACCCACAATTTAATAATTTAATTTTTCTGTTGATATTTTATTATCTACTATTATTAAAGAACCATCATTGAGAGATACTTACAGAATTTACAAGTTTTGAAGCCATAGCTTGAACGGATTTTAGAGGTACGAGGGCATCTTCTGCTCCTGCAATGACCAAAACTGGGATGTCTTCTACTGCTTTCAGTAATGAAGCTGCATTTTGTGGGGTCAGGACCGTCTCAAATGATAATTTACCTATCTCATGCAGTGCTTCATCCCAACCTTCTACACATAATGGGGCCTGATTTTATATCATATCAATCAAACAAGTGTACATTAGGTTTTCGAAACATTATTACATAATAAAAGTACCAGTTGTAAATTATAGAAAGATTGACACCAGAAGGATATAGCGCATATAGTCTCCACAATGGACTGCTTTCATTTCCAGAAATACTCCCATGTATCCAGAAATCAAAATCTTTTATAAATTTTTTTAAAAGCATAATCATTTAAAGGGAGAAAAATAAGTTTTAATCCAGCAAATACCCAATATAACCAAAGGGCATGTTTCAGAAACACATTTGCATGGATATATTGCATTTTACAGATACTGCAAAGTTTTTTAAAAATGCGACAAGATAATTGCTAGAACTGGGATACTATGATTTTAACGGTGTGCAGACCTACCTTATAGAGGCTTAAAACTTCCGTTGTGAGCTTGGTAGCATCATACCAAGCACGTCTGTTTACAACTTGAGTAATTTCTGTCCGAAGTAGAGGACGAACCAAGTGTTTCTTCCCAAGCGAAGTGCGGAGGAGAATTCTAGCAAACGCAGGGACTACTTCCCTTGACAAGCTTACAGTCAACAATATCACCCCCTTGACTTCAACCTGAATATAAGAATCCTTCAGTTTTTACGTAGAATCTTGGGAATGCTAATTCTTTTTTCCCAGTGATATTTAATTAATCTTAAAACACTTTTTTGACAAGGTTCAATTGAAATTCCATTAGTCAAATATGCTTTAATGTTAATAAATCATCACATTTCCAATAAAGCACACAACTGTGCCAATGATCAGAAAGAGAAAGTCAACAACTAATTAACAATATCCTCAACAATGCATACTCCTGAAAAGAAAATACATTATATTTAATAACCAGGATTCATCATTTGGTAAGGTAGTATCTTAATACTCCATCTGTCTCAAATTAAGAGTCCCACTTTGACTTCAGTATTTTTTAAGAAAATGTTAATATATACAATCTAATCAATGGTCAAGAATACAACTTATTTTATGTGGTACGATTTGGTGCAATAATTATGTCCAACGAGGAAAAGGGCTCTTACATTGAGACATCCAGAAAAGCAAAGTGGGACGCTTAATTTGAGGCGGAAGGAGTTCATCTCAATACCATTGCCCAATGCCAACTACTATTGTTAACCAGTCTTTGATTTAAAAGAGAAATGGTACTGCACGTTAGAGAAGCTCCAGGGTGTCTCAGTAAAATTCTTTTAGCTGTCTTCTGCAATTAGATTGATGCCTTTCCTAGACCCCAAATGTCGTCATTGAAATGAAAGTTCTTCACACTAACATATCGTGCATGTTTACTAATCAGAAACTATGTTAGATGTCATAGTCCCTTCTTGCACACAAATATACTTTTGGCAACAGAGCTTACGTATTTAAAAGCAAACTTCATGAATAAATTTATATATTCTAAAGAAATGCAAAACAAAAGACTAGCATCATCCAAGTTCACGGCTGCAACAATCCTCAAAAGTCAATGATTGGCCAAAAAAATATTGTACAACTTCCTTATGAATGGTAAGAAACTTCTAGGCATGTTTTTTTTGTAAAAAATGATTCAAATAAATTCTTCTAATTAATCCCTTTAGGCATTCATATCCGGAAATTTATTTAGGTACCCAGTCACAACAGAAATTTAAGTGGACTTTCGACCATATCACATGGATAGTTGTATATTTAAAATCGTGACATATTGAAGACAGTGTAATTAGTAAAAAATAAAGGAACTTGCGTCAGTTAAGTTATATATCTGGAGTTGTATAATTGTAAACCTTTGCTGTATGGTATTAAATCTCGTGTACTCACATTAGAGTTTGCTGATGACTGTAATCTTTGTGCAGTCTTCAATGCCAGTAGGCCTCCATCATCATGACCAACAAGTACAACCGAAGAAAACCCCATCTCCAAACAGAAAGAAAGAAGCAGATCAACCTGGTACACCAATATCAGAAAAGAAAAAGAACAAAATTTAAAGGTTCCCAAAAAAGGGAATAACAGAGAACAAAATGAGCTAAAAAAATATTAACTTATATACCGGGCTGCAAGATTTTACACACAGAAATGTTCAGAGAATGGCTAACTGCGTACAAAACCATTTTTAAGAATCTATAACCCCCGCCCCCCAGCGCACGGGAAAAGAAAGAAAGTAGAGACGTCCCAACAAGGATAAGAAATTTCTACAATCCAATGGGCACAATGATGCAGAGCACGAATCTAGTTTTACTCTCCAGTCTCTCCTCACCCAATTTCCCCAAAATAAAGCAATATCAAAGAAAATCTTGTCCCAAATTATCAACACTAATTCCTATCATAATGCCAATATTTAATCTTTTCACCGCCTTCAACTTCAGTGAGATTGTCATCACTTCAACAAATCTGGTTTTACTCTCTAGTCTCTCCTCCCCCAAGTTTGACAAAATAAAGTAATATCAAGTAAATCTTGTCCCTTAATAAAGTAATATCAAGTGATCAACACTAATTTCTATCAAAATGACAATATTTAATCTTTTCGCTGCCTTCAACTTCAGTGAGATTGTCATCACTTTCCGACTGACACTGATAATAGTTGAACCAGAAGGAAATAAAAAATTGTATTCTGGTAGCAATGTTGAAATGCACTGCAATATAAAGAGAGGGGAGAAACCTTTGTACAATTTATGAATGAAATATTAGAAATTTAGAAACAGTTTCCAGGAGAAACTCAAGTAGAGTAGGTGATTGAAGAAACCCAAGGCACATGAGCACGGCCTTTAAGTAATTAGTGCTGAAAATGAAACACCAACTTATATGCATGTAATTTCTTTTGCTCACACCAACCTATCCTACTATTAGTAGTAATTTATTTACCAAAGCCCAAGAAATAATTAAATATTTTTCGATTACACTTATCCCATCCATGATTGTACACCAGAAGCAGAAACGGATGTTTCATATTGGACAATTACCTGAGTTTCAAGCTTGTAAGGATTGGGCAACTTATTCTCCTCCCACTCCTTCCGCCATGGCCTTGATGTCAATCCCCAACCAGGCCGATCAAAGGCAGCAACAGTACAACCAATCTGCCGGGCGAGCACACCCATCACATGCCTCCATGAGAACACACCCCCTCCAAAACCATGGACTAATACAATCCCAAACTGACCATTTGCTTCAAGATCTCGTTCCAATGTTGTCGACTTCAATTGACTCACTTCATCCTCATCAGCTTTGTCATCCAGGCTCAAAATAGGAATTTCTTCAGAAAGTAAAGGAGAAGTAGTACCATCTAATAGTGGAGTATAGAGAGAGGATTTTTGGAATTGATTGCTAAAGCTCCTATGAAGATAGTATTTCCCTTTTGGAGGAACATTTATTGATGGCCTGTTAAAAAGGGTTGTAGAGGATAAGGAACGAGAGGGTGAACCAGACATGCTAAGCTTGTAGTGGAGGGTAAGCCCTTGACAAGCCAAAAATAAGCTGTCAACATCAGCTGGTAATCTAAGTGGGAGTTTCCCTTCATCGCGAGTTGCTGCAGCTGGTTTTCTTCTCATTTCACCGTCACTTTTTGGTGTTTTCCCTGAAGGAGTGGGGGAACGCGGAACCTTCTGGTAGCCAGAAAATACAATTTTGCAGGAAAGAACCTGTCAACTAATAATGTAAGTTTTACACGTTCACTCTATAACAAAATTTAAAACTATACAAGAAATTGCAGAAATGCAATTATATAGTTTATATTTTATAAATAATATATTATAAGTTTTAACTCACTGTTTCTGGGTCAACCCGATGAAACAAAAGCTTCCTCCGTGCTCTGCAGCTAGTTCGGTAAGCAACAACAGTATGTCCAAGAGCAAACACCACAGACGATAGAAACAGGACAGGCATTCCCCATGACTTCTTCAAATGGAGTCTCTGCCTTGAGAGCGAAGATGAAGCTTCAGCCTCAATTTGAGAATTGACAGAGAAAACACAAGCCTTAACAGAAAGAAGAACAATTGAAAAGAAGGAAGATAGCGTCACAGTTCCGAGATACGGTCCATGTGATAGAGCAGGACCATCACACATAGAGTAAACACCTGTTGTCATGAAAAATACATGAACAGCTAAATCTAACAAAGAATGTTCTAAAGTATCACACTGTTTATCAAATCTTTATTAAATCACAATTTCATCCATCCAATATAAATATCAGGAAAAGGAAAGAAATTAAAATTATGAAATTTAGAATTATCATAACATGTACCTACTGAGTATGAACAATAATTTAAAATTGAGCAGGTTCCCAAAAACTCATCAAGCAGGAAAGCTTATATCATAAACTCTCCTTTAGTCCCCGACAAGCATATCAATCAAATGAAACATTTGGATAAATTCAATACTATACACAGAAGCACGCATATCAAGGTTGAAACATTTTACATTTCTGATATAAATTACATCAGGAAAAAAAAAAGAAAAAAAGATGTCAGTGTTTTGGGCATTTGAGGTCAAGCCTGTGATAAAAGCTAAAGCCATCCAGTTGCTGATTTTAGTGTGGAATTTAAGTCAATTTTCATCAAGATATCAGCACAACTTAAAGCAAAAGCGATAATTAGAGGCATAGGAATAGTTCAATAGCATTCACGAAAGTTAGCAAACAAATAAACTTAAGAAATAAATCCAATTGCATACAGATGATTATGAGAGATCTGATGATCGAAACGAAAGGAATATCCGTCAGCGAACTCTTGAAAGCGTACATCCTCAGATGTTCTTTGAAGCTGTGACAACTAACGCAGGTAAAGCTCGAAATCAACGCACAAGGCACCAATATATCTCCTATCGCTACCAAAAGTGGAAGCGATAGAACGAGAAGAGACGCCACCATTGCCACCATAAAGTATAATGTCCGTACAAATCTCCGCAACTTCTCCAATCCTCCTTTTCCGGCCGCCATCGTAGATGACTCCACTCAAACCTCCAAAAAATCCACAGTTTCTCCAGATTTTACTCTATTTTTTCCAATATAGGTCATTGATTAACTCGGACTAAGAGAGATCTGAAATTGTACCAAAAACGAAACCCTAGGCGATGCAGCGAGTGAGAGATATTCATCGGCCATCGGCGGAGATGAACGACCGGCGGTTAGAAGTAATCAAACTCGTGAAGGAAAAAAAAAACCTAGGGATACACCATGGGGCTAGGGTTTGGAAAAGTTTGAATTAGATGAACGGAGAGAGGAGGATTTGAAATCCTTTCTGTTGAAGTTGAAGGTGGATCAGGTTTCCGTAAAAAAATGTTTATTCTCCTCTCTCTTTTCTCTTTCTAGTTTTCTCTTCGTTCTTGGGTGTTACTGTGTTTTTGTATTCAGATGTTTTAATTACTAATTAATATTATATTCGGGGCTTCGTTTTCATCGTTTAAATCAAACTGTATTTGACAATTTGACAGGAGGAAGAAAAATCATCATTTTTCATTAAGTAGGGATTTTAGAATAATTAATCTGACGCAACTTTGATTCCTGACTCCTTTTTTTTTGCGTACCTGTCACTTTTTTTATTTACTGTACTACCCCTGCTTTCACTCTGTTTTTACCTTTTCTGTCCATGCTAATTCGCTTCGGGCGTTGAGTAACGATATATTTATTTTTTTTATGAATTTTTTATTTCAAAATTTTTGATACGCATGCTTTTTTATTATTATTATTGTTACAATAACGCATGCTCATTGCACCAAAAAAAAAAAAAAAACCAATAACGCATGCTCGATAATTCAATTCACTAATGTCAAAATGGCTTGGACGATTCAAGGAAAAGCCATGTTTCTACATAATTGAATACAACGACATACAAGTTCTAATCAAAGCACATGAAATACTCATGGTAATTAAAGTAAATATCTTATAACTAATATTAAAATAATAAAAGAATTATATTATATTCCACTAAGTGTTGCATTCACATTCTGTCATGTGTCACTTCTTTTTCTTTTTCTTTACCATTTCAAAAAATAACTTCTATTCAACCGTCTTTTTATGTCTTATATATATTTATAATTGCAATCTTTTCTCCCTTATAATCTAATAACTTATATTAATAATAGACACTTTTAATGTATAGTTTGCCAAGTGTCTCTCGCTCTCTTTTCCTGTCAACTAAAAGTCGTGTGTTCTTTCTCTGTTTTCAAAAAATTTAAACTGTCAGTTTCTTTTATTTAACCTTCTCTATATTTTCTTCGGTTTAGTTGTGTCCTCTCTCTTAGAATTAATTATTAGAATTAATTTCAAAACACTTATCAATGAAATACTTCAAAAGTTAAACTTATCGCCAGCAATTTATGGATGTATCCTAAAAAATGAAATTTTCAAATCACATTTCGAGATTAAACCATTTCCTAGATACGGAGGTCTTGTTACATATTAGAGCTTATCTACGTTAATTGCACGTGCTGAAAATGTTGCCGTTAAATCCGCAATCAACTTTTTGAAGTTCAATCACAACTTTCTCATGGAGGTTGACAACTTTGAGGATATGCAAATTTACAAATTGAATTTTGAGAGATTCGAGAGTTCATTCAAAGAATTGCATCAAAAGTACGTAGACCTAAAGAAGAAACTTGACGAAATTATGGGGAAGCCATAAATTTGCTAGAATACTTATTTACATTACTTTATTGTAAACTATTTGATGTGGATTTGTTTAATTGTGTTTGAATTTTATTTTTGAACTACACGATTTCTTTATTTTTATTTTTTTCAATTTCGAACTACATGATATGTCTATATGGTGTTTATTAAAACACACAATATAAGGCATACTAAAAATAAAAAACTTAAGTTAAATATTATAATTTCTACTATCCTCCTATGTTTTATCATGCCTAAATTTTATTATTATATTGTTCGTTAAATTTATTTTGTCGAATGTTGTAATAATATTGTTTAAATAATTCCTTCTTTTATATCATATAACTAATATATATATATATAATGATATATGTTATTTTGTCGAATTTATTTTGTTGGTTTCACACTTTTCTCTTTCTTATATCAAAACCTTTACTCGCACATTTTTAGGATTCAATTTTTTTAAATGAATATGTATAACATTACATATATATATATATATGCATATAAATAATCTATATATGGTCAATGTATATTTATTTCTTTCCTCGAAATTTTTAACCACCAGAGCATGGTTTAGGCGTGTAAAAGAGAATCTCTCATATGAAATTGATTTTTTTAAAAAAAAAAATTATTTCATTCAAATGAAAAGGTATATTTTCTTCCATTAAATTGGTATTCTAAACCAAAATTGAAAATTGAAGTGAGTAATTATGAAACATAAGTTTTTCACCAAGATTTTATTTTATTCTATTAAGATTCTCTCTTGTCTTTATGCTATAATTAATAAAACCTTTTCAATATATTTTTACGTTTGATCATCAACAAATTTGTCATATGCTTTATAATATTTCCATCACAAATAATCGTATAATATATAATTATTATCAAGCATTTGCACATCGCGTAGAGCTGCAAACTAGTATTTTATAATAAAAATGCCTTCAATTTTTTACCATATGGATAATAAAAATACCGGAGAATAGTGGCCCCCACAATTGTGTGAGGGGGGAGGAGGGAGTAAACAATTTTTTCAAAACACACTCTCTCTCTCCTCTGCTTTTAAAATAATATGCAATAATTATTTTATTTCTTTTTTATTTTATTATTATTTTGCACATCAACTAAGTTATATTTACTATATTTATCATATAACAAATTTTATCATGGTAGATCCTCTTAGAATGTTAGACAATTTTTGAGGAAAATATTGAAAATTCATTAACAATTAGACAAATCAAGTAGTATATTAGACAACAAGAAGTTGAGATACTCCTTAAGCCATGCCATAAATCACTGACAACTTTTGCACGTCTAACTAAGGAATGAGCAACGGAATTGGAGTTACAGCTACACTTAAAATACTAAAATTTAAGAACTACCTCAACAAGGGTTTAGCTTCCTCAACAATCGTACTCCCTTCTTCTTGACCCTCTTGCTTAGTACGAGTTCGCCTCCTACAAGCTCATAAAGTTCGTGAATGATCAATGGAATTAGAACTACATCAAGAAATGTTAAAATTTGAGCACTACCTCAATAGGAAATTAACTTCCATAATAATCCCACTTATCCTCAACAAGTTATCCTCCTTACGAATAATTGCATTCACCATATTTTTAGCACCACACCCTCCACTTGAATAGCCTAAAACCCAATTGCAACAACTAATTTAATAATAATAACAACGGCCACAACTTAAGCAAGTTCAACATCAAACTGCCCATACAATTTTCGAGAGATTGTTGCTAAAACCTCACCATTATGATATCTACGATGTTGAATAATTTTGATTTCTTTAAAAAATAATTTTTCAACATAACAATTGGTCAAAATTACCATTTATATTTTATATAATACATTTAAAATATTTTTTCAAAATAACAAATGTTTGTCCACTTTAGGTTGTAAATGTTATTTTTTTTTCAGGATATTGTAATAATTATAGAGATAGTGTCAAAAATATTGAAAAATGGTTGAATTATGTGTATAAAGTATCGAAAGCGTTGAAACAAAAATAATATTTAAGAAAATTAGGCAGCAGTTTGATATTTTGACCATATTTTTTCGCTTAAAACTTGGATTTTGATGTTCTTTATATGGTTGGAATGAAGATTCAAAGACCTGTAACTTTCGTATTTAGATATTTCTCAAATTTAGAGGTTTGTTTTGCTAAAAACAGTTTCGAAGCTAATGTCAATGCACAGTGACAAAAATTAAAATGTGGACGCCATCCACAAAAAATTAAAACCCTAACCTCCATTTAATTTCTTGTTACTTACTCATTTGTAATTCAATCCATATTCTACCTCTTTCCAAATTTTCTTCATTAGACCCTAACTCTTCTCATATTTATAAAATAATTCTCCATTAAAAAAAAGAATTACCCCATCAACTTTAATTTTAACCTTTAATTACCAACTCCTATTATGCAACCTTTTTTTAGAGTTTGTATGCGATTTTATTAAATGTATCTTTCCATCATGAAAACACGGTGATGGTTTCGAAAACTCATAATCTTCATTATGCGATGTCGCGTAACGGTTATTCGTATTTTTAGCGAATATATCTTCACGATAGAAAAACATAATGATATTTCAAGTCTTAATTTTTGTGGTACAATATTAAGTTGTGAGGTTATTTATATTTTTAGCAGATATATCTTTTCATCAAAATTGTATTGTGAGAGTTAAAAATGGAAGAAATTTCCACATGCTGTACTTTTTGTCAGACGTAATTCGAAGCAAATGAGTATTTGGAATTTTGTCAAACCGTCTTAGTAATATTGTTTTTATTTCGTATTAGATTTGCATGCAATTTAATTTCGATGTAATGTTATTTTTATGTAAAACAATTAAATAAATACAAATTATAACCCTTATGGATTCGATCCCTAGCTTACTTCTGCTATCTACGTTATTAATGTAATTTAGTAAAGTTATGAATTTTTTATTTAGTATTTTTCTTATGACAGAAAACTACTATATCAATACACAGGTACATCTGTAATTTAATTGCGGAGAGAGAAAGAAAAATAGTGAATCATATGACATTACCACTTCATTACTTTTATTTATGATAATGAAATTGAAAACTCACTTGGACAAGAATATGAGGGTAATTATAATAGAAGAAAATAGAGTAAATGACCCATTTGCACCTTGAACTTTGTATCCGATTTCAAGTTGCACCTTTAAACTTCAATTTGTTCTATTTAACACTTCAAACTTTAAAGAGTGGTTTTAAATGCTCACTCCGTTAACATTCCATCCATTTTCTAACGAAAAATGCAAAAGAAAGGGCATAAGGGTAAATCACTATCATCATCTTTTTCTTCTCATCCTCTTCACTCTTCTTTGTTTTATTATTCAAATTGTAATTTGACCCGTGTTATATATATATATACATACAGTTTTTAGGAGATAGTATAAAGATTGAAATACGTGAATTTCTTAAGCATTCTTTATGTAGTTTAAGGTTACGATCTCTCTGATCGTTTTCCAAATGGTATTGACGGATTGAATATAAAAGAAAATGGTTGAAACTGAACGGAGAGAGGTACATGAAGTTGGACATAATTAGAAGCAGAAGCAGCATAAGTAAAAAAAGGAACGGAAAAGATTTACGAAAAAGAAGAAAGATTTACGAAGAATAAGAAGAAGAAGAAACAGCAGTAGCAGCAACATGAAGAAGAAGCAACATCAAAAGCAACAGTAGCAGAAGCAGCACAACAGCAGGAAAAAGAAGAAAATAATTATGATTTACCCTTATGCCCATTCTTTTGCATATTCCACTAGAAAATTGATGGAATGTTAACGGAGTATGCATTTAAAACCACTTTTTGAAGTTTGGAGTGTAAGATGAAACAAATTAAAGTTTGAGGTGAAATTTGAAATCGGATACAAAGTTCAAGATGCAAATGAGTTATTTACTCAAAAAAGTAAGTTAATGATAGTGGGGAACATGGGCGGCAATGAATGAAATTCAATGATAGCGCCACCCGATCGAAAACGTGACTGTTATATGAGAGAGAAATGATCATAGAATGAGAACGTGGTTGAGACCATAAATCTGAAAAATTAAAAGGTGGTAAAATCATGCCGAGTGTGAATCTAATATGACATCCAATTTTGTGCCTTAACAGAAAAGCACAATATATAATGTGGGATGGAAGTTCAAACCTTAACGGTAACTGCCATATTTTCAAATGGAGGAAACAAAATTATTAAATCAGTTTTTGTTCCAAATAGTTGTAAAAAGGCTTTCTTTTAGGAAACTGCTATTGATACACTCCACTTCACTCTCTAACACTCAATTTCTCTCAAACACTCCACAAGTACATTTTATATCTTTTTAACACTCCATTTTTAATTTTAAGATTAATTAATAGTAATCTAAAAAATACTCCACTCCACTAAACTCTCATCACCCCACTTTATTTCTTTATGCAATTTAAAAAAACAAAGCACACCATCCACCCTACAAATCTCATATTCAATCTTCTTCTTCTAATTCTTTCCCAATCTAGTCGTTTCCTCTCAAACTTTTTCGTTATTAGTTAAAAAGAAAGTTTTGCCATGTGTTATTGATAAGAATATATTAGTTCTGGTTTTTAAGAAGAACAAATAAGAGTTTTTGGGTTGGTCGGTGCACACGCCATGTCAAAACAAGTTATGTCATGAATGAATGAAGGTTTACTCGGTTCCCAGGAACTAAATGTTTTTCATTATACTCGGCCCAAAGGAACCGAGTAAAACACAAGTCACTCGGTCCTAAGGAATTAAGTGAAATTAGAAAAATGACCCAAAGCCTAACTTGGTTCCTTAGGACCGAGTAACTTGTATTTTACTCGGTTCCTTTGAGCCGAGTATGATGAACAACATTCGGTTCATAAGAACCGAGTAATACATTCTTCTTGGTTTTTTATTTTATTATTTTTTTTGCGTTTATTTATATTTGATAATCTATAAATGAAAGAAAATGTATATGAACAACAAAAATATAAATATTATACTTCTTTTGGAGAGGGAAGATGATTTAAATGATGGTGGTGGTGGTGGCAGTGGCAGTAAAGAGGAGGATGATGAAGGAGGAGGAGGAGAAGAAAAGAGATTTTAATTAATGGATATAATTAATTTGGATTTAAATGACGAGTTTAATGTTTTAATCATTAATTAAAAATAAAAAAAGTGGTGTATATTAATAGAATAATTAAACTTTTTTTTTAAAAAAATGTCAGTGAGTGAATTAGTGTGCGTCAATAAGTAACCCCATTCTTTTAAGGCAAAGGAGTTTTCTTGTCAAACAAATAATGGTAAATAATTAATTTTTGTTTAAAATATTGTACACAAGTGTCATTGACTTCCACGAGTCTACACGTAGGATCCTTTAATGCCTAGAAGAAACTTTAGAATTTTTTTCCCCCCTTTTTCTTAATATATATATATATATATATATATATGAAATTGTAAAAATACTATATTTTACGATTTTTATGTTAACAACTCATCTATTAAATACAAAAAAATTTGTCAAATTTGTTAACTACATAAGTGGTTATTATAAGTTGTCATAAGTTATTTATCTTTTAATCTAACAGCTTATATATATTGTAACTCGTTGTTAATTTAAAGCATAATTATGCCTACATATATTTCATTAGTTTTGAAAGTGTTTCAATAATATCCAACTTCTAATATTTATCAATTAACTATTTGTCAAAAAAGAATGTATATTAATGATGGACGAATATTAAATATGAGCAATTGGTAATTAAGAATATCTAGATTTCTTAGTTTTCAAAAAAATATTAGTAAATAAAACTTTGAGTTAATTTTTTTTACACTATTCCTAAAAAAAACCCAAATATAATATAAAATGCACCGTAATTAATTTTTCTAATTCTTATACATGTGGACTTAGATTAATTAGAAGAATTTGTAAGGTTTATTTCTTATTTTAAAATTATTATATTACCTTATTTGACTATTTTTTAGAAGGCCTTAATTATTTGACTTGAATATCACCAAATTACAACGCCGTGGGTGGATCAAGGTAGGATATATTATGTTCAAGTTTATGCATATAGTAACAGGTGAAGGGTTTCAAACTTTCTTTTTAAAACAAAACATGCACCAACTAGGTCGGGTTCTTTCTAATTGGCGGCTCATTCATATTAAATTTTGCTATAGATATTCTATATCCTAGAATATTCCTAACAAGTCGAGTTTGAGATATATTTTTTCCAAGACCAAAGCGAGATAGAGGAATATTAAATGTGAAAATTTGTAAATCAAGAATATATATTTAACTTTCTTAGTTTTCAAAAGATAATGAATATTAGTACCAAAAATCTTTTTGTTAATTAATTAAAGTACACTAATCCTAAAAAATCCAAATATAATATAACATGTAGCAAAATTAATATCACCAATTCTAGTCCATATCGACTTCGAGTAATTAGAAAAATTATAATGTTTATTCCTTATTTATAAAACTTATTAGATTAAGTGATTTTACTTGAAAATAACATTATTTCTTTACCTACTCTTATAATATCCTATAACTACAATGCTTTAGGTGAATTGGGGCAGGATATATCAAGTTCGAGTTTATGCGTATGCTAAATGTGCGAGGGTTCAAAATTTCTAAAAATAAAATGTGTACCAACTAGGTTAGATTATTTGTAATTTGCGGTTCATACATATGAATATTGTTATAGATGTCCTATTTCCTAGAATCTCCTTATGAGTTGAGTTTGGGATGGATTTTTTCTAAAACCAAGGTTGGTATTGGCTCCATAAAAAAATTAGTACAAATTAAGGTGGGTTTACGTTCGTATAAATTTTAGCCCATATGATCTCATCCTAACTACATATAATTTTTTTTTCTTTAAATGCTTTAAAATATCATATAATTACAACACATCGGGGTAGGTCGTGGCGGGTAAGTAGAGTTCGGGTTTCACATATAGAAAATGTGCGAGTTCAAGATTTTCAAATACAAATATGCATGAGTTGGATCGGGTTCTTTCTAACGGGCTACTTATATGTAATTTTGCTTTAGAAATTTAATAGCCTAAGATATCTCCCTAACAATTCGAGTTTGGGATAAATTTTTAAATATAAATTTTACAATAAAAATTCGATGTAAGTTTGGGTAGGTAGTGCCATAAATACTAAAATATTTTATATAAAGTGCTTATTCATTTTGATGGTGAACGAAGTAAATTTGTGTCATTAAAAAATAAATAAATTCAACTGTCTCTGCAATTTTTTCTCATAAAATTATTTGAGCCATCACTACTAAGTGATTTAGGTCCGCCTACAACCTTTAGCCTATCTATATATCTTTTTTTTTTCAAATTATACATTAATTCGCACGTGCATTTTATGTATATATATATATATATATATGCAAAAAGAACAAGAATTAATTCATTGACATCTAGAATTTCGCCGCGCATTAACAATTGCTCATATATATATATATATATATATATATTTTATTGGGTCATCTTTTGGGTAAAAGTAAGATCATCGTGATTAATAAATTTTCATAGCTGTGATTGTCCATAGTTGATGAAAACATTTTCCTTACTGACATTATATGTATTTCATCGATTATATTTAGTACGTACTAGGGAGCGACGATGATTACTTTTGACGTGTAGTTGAAATTATCAAATTTATATTAATTAAGCACAATGAAAGAATAATGTGGTCAGTCGTTTCTATTTGAACGTGAAATTACCAAAGTTTCGCTTGATAAATTTGAAAAAGATATATCAAGAAATATAATTCAAACTCAAAAAACATATTATAAACATGTGCGCCTTAACCATGTAATCAACCAATCTTTCCTTCTTTTTTTTTTTTGGAGAAAACTACTCTACCAACTTTCTTCACCTACTTTAAAAATGTATTTATTATTAATAATTACAATATGTTTTGAATTAACCTCAAGAAATTGGAGTACATATTAGGGATTTGGACCACATGCATGGTTCGGCCATTGGCTTGTCCATCCGATACAAACCGTATCCAAGCTGCAGCCTTTCATAAAAGGCACCGTACCTGTAGCTCTTTGGTCTGTATCTCTCTCTGTACGTCTCGCCACCTTAATGTACTAAACCAAAAGAGTTGCTACTTTTTTCTTTAATTTTTTTTTAATCACTAACAAAGGGCTAAAACCAACCCTATATATAACCAGTGGCGTAGCCACACTCTGGCGAGAGGGTGCGGGTGCACTCCCGACGATTTCGATAATTTTTTTTAAAAAAAAATAAAATAAAAAAATATTTTTTTTTAAAAAAATAATATAAGAATTTATACGTATAAATTTATAGTTGAGAGTATATAATTTGAAGAAATAAAAGTGGAGGGCTATTTGGATAATTGAAATACACTTAAGTAAAGAGGGAGATCCGAGTCTCTCCCCCCTTTCTTTTTCCATTCTCTTCTCCCCTATTCTCTTATTTTTGCAAGTGCTCAAAGTATCAAACCTTTTCCGTTTCACTCCACGTCTTCACTGCATTGAGCCACCGATCTCCTCTCCGGCTTTCCTTGATTGGTGATCCCGTCCGGGTGTCCAAAGTACCGTGGGCCACGCACACAAAACGGAAAAGGTTTCAATTTAGGGTTATTCTTATTCTTATATTGACAAGAAATATATAGTTTGTATTTGTTCGTATATGTATAAAAAAAATATTTGCGCATTCCTGGCTGAAAATTTATGGCTACGCCACTGTATATAACAACTGCAACAAGAGCACGAAAAACAACAGAAACATGACAAGGACAAGAAGAACAAAACAGAAAAGGAGAACAACGTACCAAGTTAATTAAAAGATCCATCTAGATAAAACCTAAATCTGGAGACACAAGGAAAAATCTCCAAAACAAAAACTAGAAAAGCAATATCGATCTAAAGACATCGATCGATCTCCTTCCAACCTGAGGGGGAAGTAGCAACAAGCTTTATATGGTCCTTGGACAAAACAGAAGATCGAGACCAGCACAACTTAATTAATTCAATTCCATGCTACGTACTTCCATGCTTTACTTTGCTTCGATATGATCACTTTTAGTACTATTAATTGCGCGCATGTGCAGAGCAGCACAACTTTAATTCCAGTACTTTTAAACCAAATACTCAGGCATATATACATATATATATATGAACCTTCAATGAATTATTATTTTGCTAAGAATACAAACTATGCTTTGCTAGCAAATTACTTGTCACAAATACAAACCTCGGGCATATGTACCATCAATGAGATAGTTTCTCCCAACTTATTTATGGTTTTGTTAGTTATCACCGGTGTTTTATTTAGAGATGACATTATCAGTTCTTCTCTTTTTTTATTCTTCTTTGTTACGAGATATCTTATGCCAATATTAAATCCAAATTTATAATTTTTAGTATAAATAAAACAAAATATTATCTCGATGTATACTTAAAACATTTGTGTATAAATCAATAGTAAGAATAAATTTTGCTCTAAAAACTATTTACACTAAACAAAATTGCTCCACTAATCATTCATTATGTCCCAAAAAAACTACTTCTCATATGCTCCTAAACAAAATATCACTTTTGGTTTGAGATGAGAAAGATTATAACATTATAACACTGTTGGTAGACGTACGTGTCGCAGCTAGCCTCACAGACCGATAAAAACTATAATAAATAAATAGCACAAGAAATTCAGGAAATTTAATTAGCACGTGTTAAAATTTAAATGTTATTGCATCCATCTCTAACTTAGAGTCAATGCATGTTTGACTTTGTGTTTTTTAAAAATGCGCTCATTAAATTTATAATAACTAATAATTTAAAACAAAATTTGTTTTTCAGTATGTATATAATATATGTTCCAACAATAAAAATAATTATCTTAATTAATTTAATTAAGAACCTCAAAATGAGAAAGCGAGCTTTTGGAATGTAAGTACGTATAATAAGTAGAATATTTATTTTTTGATATTTGGCCTAAGAGATATATCAGTGTGATGCCGGTCAAGGCCTGGTTTAGTGTTAATAAACTAAAGGCCTAAGGGAAAATTTATGTCAAACCTAATACAAATAGCGACAACTTCAATTCAACTTTGTTGTTATAAAATAATAAATAAATAAATATAATATAATTACTATTACTTAATTAATTGCTGTTTTTTTTTTCCTTCAACAACCAGTGTTGTCGTTTCATTCCATGTGCAGTATGTTCGAAATACAAAACAAAATTATTTAAATAAGACTGTTTAATTTGTTTATAAGCGAACACAATTTGGAAAACACAATTTTTTTTTATAGTTTTCAAAAACCTAGTCAATATTTGTGCTCAAAGCCAAGGGAATCAAAACGATCCTCGAAATTCAAATGGGAATCTTGCTAGAGTAATAATGTACGTATATATATTAGCAATAAGATTAAAATTTGGTATTAAAACTGCTAAGAATAAATAAGAATATGCAGAATCATCACAAAAACGATGGCGAAATAAAAATTAAACATATTATATATGTGTCCACTGGAATTATGTTTCATCTTTATATTTATCATTTTTTGCATGCAAATGATCTAATCAAGTGATTTTAATTCCAAGTTAAATTAATAGTGATTATAACTTAGCTTTGTTGGTTATTTTCATTGAAAATGAAGACAGCATATAATGTCGAAGAGGTGAATCGTTGTCTCCTATTTTATCTTTAATAAATAATTGAATATTAGAGTGCAATTAGACTTTCAATTTCCAACGCAATGTCTTGACACAGTATAAGGTCAGTTAGACGAGTAAAATTTTGAGAATTTATTCAATAATTGACTTAGAAAAATTACATAATAGGTCTAAAAAAGTACATTACATTATTATTATTATTATTTTAAATCTTAGATTAATGAGACCAATTTTCTAGAGGTATGGATTTGTAGATTTTGGTACGGCAAGGGACAATATGGTCTATCCAACCACAGTGAAAAAAATATTCAAAAAATTTATGAAAAGGAATCTTTCCATTCCATGCTTTTGCATCGTCATGGTGACATGGTTAATTTGTGAGAAAGTCAAAAGAATTGAATGTTTCAAAAAATAATCGAGAGAGACAAAAGGTGTTGCAGATGACACAATCGGGACATAAAGGCAACTCATTATCCCAATCCTTTTGTCATATCCCTTCAATTTTAGGTGGTGATATTTGCGTTGCGTTGGTATCAACTTTTCTGTAATGTCTTTAAAATTACTACCCGCATATAAGAATATACGAATAAAATAATGTGTAACTTATTATATTGGTTAATAATTTAGTGCTTTTAATTACTTATTTTTTAGGAGATTTTAATTATTAATCATTCAAATGCATTTTATATATCAATATTTTGTGAATTGTTTTTTGCATTGTATTGTTCTTTAACAAATTGCTTTTTCGCAATTAATGTGTTTCGCGAGACTCATTTTTATGTTCACTCTTATTTTTCTAATTCCTGAATTTCAAAAGAACTCATAGTTTATAACATAGTTGAAAATAATTTAAAGCATTTACTAGTTTTGTTGGGACAATTTTTTATTTTTTTTTGTGATTCCCTAATATCCAATATGGCATGCTAACCCCAAACTTGATTTGAGTTTTATTATTTTTATTTCTTGTATGAAAATATCATCCAGTAAAATTTGAGAGAAATTATTAATAATAGATTAATTACCTAGAGAAATAGGTAAAAGAAATTTTTACCCAACATTTCAAAAGTATTGTATGCTCAATAATTATAATTCAACTCGATTTGAGTGCAACACTCACTTCTATAAGTGTAGGTTATCTCATAGATACAATGCAAGTGCGACTCATATGATTTGATTTGAAGATCGATAAATAGTTGAAAAGAATAATAAGTGGGCAAATAATGCATAATTATAAAATTCTGATCATTGGATTGTAATTATTTGGTTGGAATTTATTTTTTCACTTAAGCTGTCTCTTGATATATATAAAGATTATATTATGGTTTTTCTAAATGTAATCTTAAATTTATTTATGGTTTTGCTGACTGTATATTAGGCCATATCAGTGTCAATATCCCAACAATTTCCTGAAGCTAATTAAACACCACAAACGTTTAATCAACTTTACTAGCTTGGAGAGACAAATCTTCATTATTGGTGTGGTAATCGACATTGTCGTGAAGGCGAACCTTTCTAAATTTCGTCAAGGAACTTTAATGAATGTGTAGAAAGTTTGAGGGCATTTTTAATATTTGTGTAAAAGCAAATTTTTAACCATTAGACTTGCTTTAGCGGCTACCGCTCTATTTGATAATAATGTAGAAAAAGAAAATAAAAATAGTTAATTTTTGTCAAAAAATAAGTTGAGACATATAGTGAAACCGTCTTCTTACTTTGTAACTTTTTATCATAAAATTTATTTTTTGGGTGGTTGAAAAAGAAATTTTTTTTTTACAAAAAATAATAAAGGACGTATGATATGTACTCATAAAAATGAGTGTGAGATTGAAAGTATCTCATCACATATTTCTACTTATTTCTTAACTTACACGGAAAAGTGAACATTGGATGGAAGTATTACTAAATTACAGATAATAAAGGTTTTGATTATTAATAATTAATTCTACGGAAAAGTGAACATTGGACGGAAGTATTACTAAATTACAAAATTTAAAAAGTAACACAGTGAATGCATGTTTGATTGTTAGGGCCTTCCAACCCTGTCCAAAGCAAAAATTAATTAGCTTAACGTTAAAAAATTTAAGTTTAAATGGAAGTGAGTGCACCTTTACAGGTTGGGAGATGATCATTATAATATTAAGCTTCTTTATTTGATTACATGATTAGAATAGTTCTTTTAGGAGACAGATATAGCTTTAGGTGCAAATCCAAATGCTCATCTCATCAAGAATATTCAAGTCATAGCCGTTTAATGTTTTTGAAATGAGATTAACGATATAGTACAAGTGGCTTCATATTTTTCATTGGTCAATCAACTTGCCCCTATCTTGATCTTAAAACAAATCTGTACCTAACACACCCATTACAACTTGAAATCTGTAGTACATTCAACTCGTGTATAATATTACATTTAATAATTTTTTGAATTTAATATAAGTTATTGTATTTAGTCAAGTGATAATAACTTTATTGTTTATACTTGAAGTTATTGGTTCAAACATTTGATACAATATATATATATTTTTTCAAATAAAGCAATCTACTTTTGTTCGGTTTCAATCTATTACATAAATTTGCATGAAAATAACTCACATATTGTACTAGCTCGAAACTAAACATGAAGTATATTGCTATATTTGGAAAAAAAAAATACATTGTATTGAATGAATTTCGGTGGCAATACAATGTACTAAAATGTAGTTAGTCCTTTTTTTTAACAATGAATTAGCAATTTACAAAATTAATCTTCAAGAAATAAAAGGTAAAAGGCATTTTGTCAAGAACTTTTACGTAATTAAATAGTGACACCAAAAGGGTGGCTTGCAATTTATATATAGAATTGAATATAAATAAATCTTAATTTTTATGAGTTTAAATTTTTTCACTCTCTTCATGTGAAAGTTAACATTATCGGTTCGCTTGATTAAAATTATGCATTAATCAGAAGAAATATAATAACAAATTGTCAAACATATATGTTAGGGACGTAACATTAGTTGTCGAAACCCAATAGACAAAATCAAGAAGGGTCAAATATATCCAGCAAAGTGGGCCGTTATATTTGAAATTTGTATACAATCCTTGAGTGTGTCAAATTATGAAATCAAGTCTTACTCGTGCCAAATTATGCGAATGAGTTAGTTACATTTTTATCCTTTAACCTGGGTCATATTTTACTTTGATTCCTCACTTCGAACGAGTGATTTATTTTCCATCATGTTTTAAAATTTAGTCGAGCTTTCATTTTGATTTTTGAACTCACAAATGGTGGAGCCATGCACCCACCCTCGCCATAAGATGGCCAATTGCAAGCCCGCACTAATTTCTTTAATGTATTTATATTTACTCATAGGTTTAGAAAAAATAAATATATTATGACTAATTTAAAGTTTTGCCCACCTTACTTTAGAGAAAAAAAATCTACATAGAGCCACCTTTATTTACATTATTATCAATTTGTTGTTACATGCAATGCAAAGTACACTATATTTTAGTATTTTAATACTTTAAAAATTAATGCATGTTACTTAAATGAAGATATTTTTACTTTGTTTAAAAATACTAAAATATCAAAAGAAAGTGGACGTATCCATAAATTAAGAAAATATTTTTACCCACTTTAATATTTAATCTTAACTCCGCCGGTGCATACTGGTTAAATTTTAAACTGCCTTCTATATTATGTGTTATATTAATTTACACAACAAAAAAGTACGTGTTATATCTATAATACAAATCAAGGAACTTGATGTGACCACTGTCTAAGTGGAAAATATATATATTTTTTTACTTATACAACATCTTTTTATTTTATTTATTCTCTCTCTAACAATAATTATTAAGATGGTGTTTGGTTGAAATTTTAAAATCAAATTTTTGAAATTTACTTTACACTTCCCCAAATTTACTTCACTTTACTTTCTCTCTCATAAAATTTTTAAAACACCATAACTTTAAATTCAAAGATCGAAATCGGATAAAAAAAAATATTTGAAATCTACTTATCAAGATCTATAAAATAAGAATCATTGTGACTATTTTTTAAATTTTTTAATGAGTTTTTTTGAATTGGTTGAAAAAAACTCCAACAAAAATTAAATTCACTTTTCAACTTAATTTCACATTTCCCAAAAATTTATCTAAAAAACATGTTTTAAAATCTCAACCAAACAAAAATTAAATTCACTTTTCAACTTAATTTCACATTTTCCAAAAATTTATCTAAAAAACATGTTTTTAAATTTCAACCAAACAAGCACTAAATCTCTTTAAATGTCTAGAACAAATGTCAACCATTCGGTGTCTGAACTTGAGAAATGATGTGACCACTACCAAGAACAAATTTTATGTAGTCCATTGTAAAATAAGTTTTTATTTGATAAATACAAAGAATAAGCAATTTTCTAATGACACAATATTCCTACATAAATGAACTGTAATAGTTAGATGAAATATAATCATTTTTGAATAAAGTCAAATAATTCATATTCTTACATACATAAACCCATTTAAGAAACATACATATTATGAATAATCAATAATATGACTGTCATGAGACGTAAAATTATTATATGCATAATATGTCAGTGGAATTAGTCACTGTCAAATAATTTAGTAAAATAATTTTAATATAATAGAGACAACCAATTAATAAACAATGTACATGATGTGATTTTTTTCTTGATAGTATGATTAAGGAAATGTGTCAAAAGATATCATACACATAAATTATATCTGCTTATCATATAAAGATTGTAACGATCTTGGCTCGTAGTGGATTATAAGTATTATGACAAGCGTGATTTTGTTTCTCTCTACAATATCTTACGATTAATCCAGCCTTAATTTATGAAAAAAAATTAACAAATTTTAATAATATTCCCTTTTTCAAAATTGAGAAATATATCCACCAATTAAATTTAATTCATAATTGTATTAATTTAGATTCCTAATCAAAATTTACTTCCATTTTAATTTATTTTCTATTTTCTTTTAGGGTGCGTTTAGATTGCAGAATTGGATTTAGCTTTAAAATTTAAAAATTTAAGATTCAAAAATTACATATTTGAAAATAAAATAATTTAAAATTTTGTGTTTGCTTAACAAATACAAGGAAGTTGATTTTTAAATCTAAATATTATATTGCTAAATAATCATAATATGACTCACTTTTTCACCTATGCTAAAAAGGATAATAATAATAATAATGATGATGATGATGATGATGATGATGATGATGATGATGATCGTGCGACTATAAGTGGTTCCATAATAATAATCGTGCGGCTATAAGTAGTTCCAACAAATTCAGTGGCGTAAAATTTATTTAGGTCAATTTCATTTTTTTTATTTTTTCACTATGACCTATAACCCAACTCTCTCTTTCTCTAAAGTTCGAACATTTTTTTGATAGAATTCTCTTTCCTAATCTTCACCAATATCCTTTATATATATTTCTCTCTAAAATTTTCTTCTCTTCACAAAACTCTCCCCCTAATTGTTACCCTGCTCATTTTTTTCCTTTACATTTTCCCTCTTTACTTTGTTTTAGTGGTTATTGACACTATTTAATTGGATTATTCAGTTCTGTTGAAGATGGATTTATTGATCGAAGTTTATGGATTTCATAGGTGGAATTACGGTGGGATGGGGATCAAGAAGTGTGATGTGGTGGAGGTTGTAAATTTCTTGGGTTTTGATGGCTAGGTTTTCAGTTAAATTTTTTTTATGTCAAGTTAATGTGTGTTTGGATTTTGAATTTAAAGATCCTAATTCTGATTCTAAAATTTTACTTGATTTTTTTTTAAAAAAATAAATTTTAAAATTTGATTGTGCTACACACGGAGACGAGGAGAAAGAAAGAGAGAAAGATGGGATAACAGGAGAGAGATGGGGGATGAGCAAGTATATTTGCGTGTAAATCAAGGTATAAATTAATAGTTTTATAATTAACATGATTTTTTTTTGTTTGAGAGTTACCTCACGAGGTATCTAGGCCAACTTTCGCGCACCTCGACTAATTCCCGCTCGCAGTGCGTGGTGGCAGTTGGTCAAGCATTAATGTAATATTTATATTTCTCGATATCACTAAATTAATATAATTAAATTGTGCGTCAAATAGGCATTTTAAAGTAAGTTACATAATAAAGGTAATGATGTTAGCTATTCACAAAAATATTCTAATAATTTAACATTATTTTTATTGATATTTTATATGAATTTTTTGGGACACCTTTTAGTCATTAAAGATAATTTTAAAGTGTTCAAGTATTTTTTGTATAGTACTAATATCATTACCCAAATAAATAAGAATTGTTTCACCTGTTTAACTGAGTTTAAATATGTCAATTTCAGGTTAATCATGTTATCTATACTAACTCGACACAATCCGTTTATTATACATGTTAGTTAGTTCTCAACTCGAATTTGACCAAACCATGCTAACCCAACACCTTAGTGTTAAAAGAAATTTAATTACGATTGTCACAATATATATAGTAATGTATAATAGTAACTTATCTACCAATTATTATAATTATTTTTAATAGTGCCGGAGGCACAGGCATACCCTAGTCTATATTATAAAATAGAGTCGTCCGTGTGAGTGAACTTTTTTCACTTACTAGTATATAATCATATCTAGCAAGTCAGGTAGTAAGCGAAACTTCTAATTCTTGATCCAAATGTGGAAGCATACCAATTGTCCTTTAGGTAGCCTATAATCCTTTTAAAATATAAAATGTACGTAAATATATTTCACTTGCATTACAAGACTCTCAATTACATTATGATTATAAATTTTCACTTTGATCTTTTCTACATCATTATTTTTACCTGCTCACAATGCATGTGCAATTTTATACTTGCTGATTTTCATACTAAGCGTGAATTATGGCAGAAAACCTTTTGTTTCTAGGCAATGAATTTCATAGAAATGCAGTTAGGTTGCGTTTGGTTATACAATTTTTGAATTCTATATAATTGCAACTTTTAGAATTGCATTGCCATAGCATTTCAATACTATTGTTTGGGTTATTTGAAATTTCATTTGTAGTTATAATAGAATTTTAAATGAGTTTGTTTGGATAATTTGTACAATTCATTAGAAATTACAAAAAAAAATGCCAAGTTTAAAAAAGATAGATCGAACAAATACATATTATATTATATATATTAATTACTGTACTATATGCGTATTATGCATTATATATATATACAATGTATAAATGATATATGTGTATATAAAGGGGATGACGACCTTGTAGCCTAGTGACACTTTCTCTGATCTTGTATTAGAATGTTACAAGTTCGAGACCCATGAATGTAGTATTCAAACTTAATAAAGTAGTTTGTTTACCCTTTGTGGGTGGTTGGTGATATGTCTACCTTTTATGTGGATAGTTGTTGATGGTACTTATGGTATGGTTCATAATAGTTCGTGTAGTTGGTGATGTAGAAAGAAGTTGAAGTAACGAATTATGTAGTTTATAGTATAACTAGAGCAACAAAATTTTATGTATTGAGGTACACTAGCTCGGGGAGAGGGTGGGTGGCGTGCACACAGTACGTCAATTTACTGGGCTATGGGTGATGTGTTGGGTTTAGGGGCTACTGGGTTACGGGTGGGATGTTTGGGGGATGGGGGTGAGATGTTGGAAGTGGGGAAGAGGTGAGACGAGTGGTGATGATTGATGGAGGTGGGGCAGAGGTGAATTGAGTGGCGATGATTGATAATGAGTTTTTTTATTAGTATTTACGAGAATTGGAATTGAAAAATTATATTCTCCACGTATAATTTAATCTTTTACCTTATGTTTAAATGGTGAAAAAGTTAAAATATATCATTTGGTAAAATTTGTGAATAATGTTAAATTTTACATGCGATATGCTGGAATTTGTCTTTTAAATTTTTTATTTATAATTCCATGTTATGAGTCGTTATTCTCCAAATTTCGACTTAAAATAAATATATTTTAATTCATGCCATTTTTGAAATTCTACATACAAGACACTCAAATATGGAAAATTTCAATTGAAAGAATTTTAAATGATAGAATTATAACTTCTATCATTTTCAATTTCTATGAATTTTATAATTGATTCATCTAAACACAGGGTTAGATTGATACTTTTTAGAATTATATTGGAATTCCAAACCCATGAACTTTTAATTCATACAATATAATTAAACAATGGAATTCTAAAATTTTGTTCCAATTCTAATTTCATAGTACATAACTGGGGTTGTCAAACGAACCCTTCAAAATGTTTGATTGTATTAGTTTTTGAGGTGAAAACATGTATGTATTTTTTCATGTAATGAACATTTTACAAGATTATCCACCTTCTATCTAAAATTTTACTTTTTTGCTTTTCATTTTTTTTTCACCTTACATGAAATTCCAAAAACACTGGGAGAGAATAAGTGAAAGCCCTAGAATTATTAAACTTTCCCCTAAGTTTTTTTTAATACAAATAGCAATCAAATACACCCTTCGTACAACCAATTCTTGCATGAATATATAATTATATATATATAATTATATATTAGTTTGTAACTCGAGTAAATTTTTTTTATCAATATTGAAAAAATATCTTAAATTTCGGTTATATTAATTATTTATCATTTATAAAATTATTATCATTTACTATATAAATAAAAGTTGGGATAGACAAAAACACTCTAGCTGTATGTATGCGTGCATTTTTGTTGGTCTATAGTATGAGTGTTTAGATCAGTTTTCGCACACTTCGACTAATCCTCTTCATAAAGGGTGCCAACCATTGGTCACTAGAGATTTTATAATTGCAGGGACTCGATCTATAAAGCTGTTATAATCGGGCCACTAAACACTATGTTATGGTTATGTATGCATGTATGATAAAGGGGACAGTAATGTGAAGTGAGGAGTGTATAGGTGTTGTCCTAAGGAGTAAGGTTGTAATTTATGGACCTTTGTTTCTGTAGTTTGGTAGAAACCAATTTGTTCACTTTGAAACTTATCAATCTATGGTATATTATAAGGCAACCATTATTTGCATTCTAAAAAAAATTGATTTTATTATATATTTTATTCGCCCGATAACAAGCAAGTAAATACATGTTACTCGTTTGATAATAAGCAAGCATAATCCTACACACTCACTTCTTATGGGCCGGGTAAGGCATTTTCAAACTTATATTTGGTCATCATGCAACAAATAGCATGCACTTACTTGTTTGTAATTGAGCGAATGAAAAGTAGAGTATAATCAAGTAAAAAATGGTGTGCAAAATAGTAGCTGCTTATTGTAAAGCTAACATGGATTTTAACTAACAGTGAAGCTGTGTCGAAATTTTGAAAAGCCTATTTTACTTTTGAGATTTTATTTTTTCCTATAAAAAAACTTGCTATAAATGAAAATCAAATCCTCACTATCAAGCACTCTGCACTCAAGAGTACCACTCGATCATTTTACACTTTTGTTAAGACTTTTTAATGAAATTTTATACATACATGTACCACGCGCATTGTGTATACAAGTAGTCAATTATAATATATGGCAGTATTGGTATTTTATAAAGCCTAAAAACTAATCTCAATTACTTTTTCTATAAAAGACTCAAATGTTTTAAGGCTTTTAATTGTAAAATTATTTGCACACTAGATTATTCATAAAAGGGACCGTTTTGTAAAAATGAGTGAAAATAACAATTAAATTTTATAAGAAATTAGAAAGAGACATGTCTTATTTGGAGAAATTACAAAAAATTAATTATGTTTCTCCATCTTTTGCTTCTTTTGTCACGAGTTTTTCTTTTTATCAATCGCTATATGATTAAATTTTTTTTTGTAAAATGCGCCCTATACGATTAAAAAAATTTAGTACTGAATATATAAAATTTAAGAAGACTTAGGTTGTAAATTTTTTCAAATTATAACAAAACAATAGGAATTCAGGTTATGGAGTAATATCGTTAAATAAAAGTGTGAGGATCCACGAATGCAACCCTCCGTCTCAACTTTAAACTTGGGAGCTTGAAACATTGGAAGAAATTCCTTTGGTTCAATTGTTTTCATAAGTTAATAATTCATATCATGTGTCCCTCTTTAGTTTTTTAAATAAGGATGGTTCGTTCAGAACAACTAGTTTGTTTTATGAGAAAAATGACAAAAAGGTCTACAGATAAGCTTTTTCCTTACACATTTGTTTATGAAACCGAAATTCTATAATATTCGAAAATTATAGTACGGATTGAGAAGGTGTTAAGCACCCGCTCCGCCCTTTTGGTCTCTAGTAGTCTTTATATGTTTATTATATGTTTGAAAACTTTGATACTTTTACTGTTATTCTACTACTTTCTGTAAATGTCTCGTAAAAACTTGATTTTGGAGAAAACGGATAAATGGATGAAAAACTTGTATTTCGTGATCCGATATTTAGTTTTGTCAAAGTCTGATTACTAATAACAAAAATTAATTATATCTGTTTGAAATCATGAGATTGATTTAATATTATTTTATTAGATAACAATACAAATTATCTTGTTTGGTTTATTTATAAAATATCAGATCTTATTGAAATTGATTTGATATGAAATTGAACATTTAAGGAGAGTGTATTAGATACATTACATTATATGTGGAAGACAAAATATATCCGAGTCAAATTCATAAGTAAGAATCTATTAATCCGGATTTTGAAAGCTTTGTTTTATTCAAATGATTTTTACATTGTTTCTTCTAGTTTTACAAATGACTTTATCAGTGTTTTGAAAAGAATCGTTGTTGAAAACGGTAGAATATTAGTAATTTGACAATAAGTTTATCAAACTCAAAAACATATAGAACAACAGATATAAAAAGTTTATATTGCAGATAATTAGAAACACAAATACAAATATAATGTAATTTTTTTAAAAGAAACTCTAATTACCTTCCCGACAATATATAATAACAATAAGAAAGAAAATATAGTATGAGAGAAAAATCTTCAACGAATATCAACTTTTCTTCTTCAGATATTTTTGGTGATTTGATTATAGAATATGACACTTAAGGTATCGAGACAAAAACTAACTTTTGAGTAAGCCAAAAATTTGGTGGGAGTAATAGAATTTTCAAGACAAAAATTATATTTTTAAACAAATTGGGGTGCAAGCCTATTTATACTACTGGGAAGGTTTGTCGTACGACAAACCTCTACAGTATCATGGTTTATCATACGAAAAACACATAAAGTGGTGGGTTTTGATATAATGACGTGTCAGGGAGTTACTAGTCTATTTTTAGTGGGTTTGGCGTGCTACAAACCCTTTAAATAGACTAATTTTTCGTGCTACAAACTCTCATAGAGCATACTCTAGTGTATGGGTGAGTTCTGAAGTCGATGTGAACTTTTCAAGAGTTTTTAAGGTTCTTGCGAGGGTCAAGAATTTGGGTGTTTACAAAAAAGTATCTATTATCATATAAAATCTAAAGGAATTTCATTGATTATTAAAGTCGTGTCAATTTTTTTATTTTTCGATGATGCTTTTGTTGGCACTGATTAGTAATTTCACAAAAAAAAATATCTCTTACTGCGAGCAATGCAGTTCTCTGTCACTACACCTCTCATTACCATTTATTTTTTTTCTTTATTTTACCTATATACGTATTATGCATTAAGTGTGCACAAAATTTAGTATTTTAAAAATTGAAAGAAGCTACACAATTTGGATTACATGTGGACACGATAAAAGGTTCAATACCACATTCACGCAATTCAAACTCATGACATCTTATTATGAGAATAAAAAATAAACTAACCACGAAAGAGGATTATTGATACTTTAAAATTTGAATCTCATAAATTCCAAATGTCACATTCTTTATTGTTTTGATTTTTTTAAAAATAAAATAAAATAAAATTTAACGAGTAAGCAAAACGGTTTATAAATTGCTCTAATCTCAATCGACCAAAAAAATAAATTCTCAATCCTTTATTTTATTTTTATTCTTTTTCTTTCTCTTCACTGTTTCGCCTAATTCTTCTATTGGACCGTGTAAAATGGTTAGAGCCCAAAATAGAAGGATCCCAGCCCGATATTTGTTTGGGCTTAGGTTATCCTTTTAGGTAAGCCTTTTTCAAGGCAGAAATTCAAGCCCGAGCCTCCGACGCCCAGCCAACACTCAACATTGCCTTTCCTTTTAATTTTGGCAAAAAGATACAAACTATAATAAATTTTACATTTTTTTAAGATAATGGGTTATAAGGACTCACTCTGAAATGTTTTATAACTCAAATGACGGACTCATGTTTAATAAAAAGAAATAGTGCTAATTTCATAATTTGATTTTACAATAAGGACATTTTTCATAATATTAATTTATATTAAGGAAAATGATAAATGTTGAAGGACAAAAATACCCTACTATATCATTTATTCTAATTATACAAAAGATATATTATTCTCTCTTACATACACATAATTTAGAGAGAGAAAACAGAGAATAAGAGAAAAGAGAAGTTGTCTCACCAATAATCTCACATCTTCCACCACCACCACCTGACTCTCCGATCGTATCGTCGAGCTGATCGAGCGCCATTCTCATAATCATCTTATTCTTTTCTAGATGTGCAATCATAATACATATATAACTTTT
This sequence comes from Lonicera japonica, assembly GCA_021464415.1. Taxonomy (NCBI): domain Eukaryota; kingdom Viridiplantae; phylum Streptophyta; class Magnoliopsida; order Dipsacales; family Caprifoliaceae; genus Lonicera; species Lonicera japonica. Next base: position 5,169,949 of record CM038467.1, on the reverse strand, counting down.
GATCGAATTGATGTATTTGACTGATTTTTGGATACGTTGTTTGGAAGACAAAGTTACTATAATCGTGCGAAAAATTAAGACGATCAGAGGTTATTTTACTATCGAAATCGACCAATTTCAATAGCCTAGCGGGATTTGAAAAAAAATATGATTGTAACTTTTTTTTTACGAACCCTACGTCGATCCATATATATATACATATAAATAAATTAAATAAATGTTGATCTCATCAATTTTGTTGTTCTTTGTTTTGTAATGGTGCTAAAATAATTTTAGCACCTTCTGGTTTATTGTCCAAGTGGTGCTCTTCTGGTAGTTGTCCAGGCGGTGCTAAATACATTTAGTACTTTCTGGTTGTGGTGCTAAATGCATTTAGTACCTTGTGATTGTTGTTAGTGTCATAATGAGACGATATTATAAGGAAGGAGTATTAGTGTCTTTTTTGTACAGCGTCTTTAATTTACATGGTTAGTTTTTAAGTGTTCTTTATAATTATATTATTATTATAATGAGCCCTTATACCTAATTGCCTTTTTTTTAATAACATGGGTATTTTTTTTTTCATTTTGGTGACCAGTTACCTTCCATCTATGATGTGGACTGTTAGATTATATATATGTATCTCTAATTCGCAAAACTCGCTGAAATTTTTGACAGAAGAATACTTTTCAAGATGTTTATGTTAACAAGTTTGATTCTAGATATGAATTTAATGGTGCAAATGATCGCTGGCCAAGTGCAGCGATCTGATTTGGCAATATAACAATTCCGTATTAACATAACGTGCCACTTCATGTTTTCGTTAATGGCGGATGGAGGAAAGTTAATGAGTTAGCATAAATAAAAAAGAAGAAAAAACTCACTGTTTAAAATATAAAAAAAAATATTACCCATTTCAGAAAATATATATAAAGTTGATTGTACTCTTGTTGGTCTTCTAGCCTTCAATTTTAACCTCAAAGTCTTCTCATATAAATAAGACTCTTTCATTTTTACTTTTAACTAGGTATTGCCCGTGCCCTACGTCACGGTGCAACATTTAAAAGCAAATAATTTTTTTTTGTTTTGATGGTAAAAGGTCAATAGTTGAAAAAGAATTAATAAATTGTTAAAATCAACAACCAATTACGAATATTTTTTACAATAATAAATATAAAATTAGCGAAACAATAAGATACTCCTTTCTATAATTATATATATTTTTTATTTTATGTTTTTATTTGGAATTTAATGTTGAAATTGCAAGAAATTGACCCACGTAGTTAACTGAAAACTTATAAAAAAAACTTCCAAAGCCTTTTAAACCAATTTAATGGTCGCCATTAAGAAAAATAAATTCTTATTTTGAAGTATTTCAAAAAATATTAGTTTGACTTATGATTAGTTTGCATAGGATAACGCTTTTAAACATTTATCTACTTTTAAACATTGCAATGTGTTATCCGATACAGGTAGCACCTAATTTCGAAACAAATTAAGGTGATGCAATGTACTGTGGAGTAAACTAATGTATGCATTGTGGAGAAATAATGAGAGAGAGAAATTACTTGGCAATACATGCACGCTTAAGAGATATTTAGCTGTAATGGAGAGATAAATTACATGCACGCCGGAGAGATAATTTTTTGATGCAATTTTTTTTTACTGTGGAGTAAATCAATGTTTATACTTGGAGTAAACTAATGCACACACTTCCCTATGATTCAATATTTATACTTTTTAATTCATACATGAAGATAGATAAATTATATTAGAAAATGCTATATTTTTTGGATAATAAATACAAACAAAAAACAGTGCTCCTCTCTTTTGCTTTAAAAGTGGCCCGTGCACTTCAATATTCATAGGAAAAATTACTTTCAACCGATAATACCAAATAATAACTCCTAAAAAGTATCAAAACCCAAACACTCCACAAATTACATGAAAAGTAATATATCAAAACTATATAAAGCTCCAATAGATACATGGAAAATAAAAAATATTGAAACTCTCATACATACATTATTTTGTCAACTAAATACATGTCATAAAAATGACTTAAAAAATGATCACCCATACATATATTTTTCAAAAAAGTAGAGTATCGAAAGTCTTAATGAAAGAGAGAATATATTTTTTTTGTGTGTGTGAGAGAGAGAGAGAGAGAGTATTTATAGTAAAAATTGTGAGAGGGAAAAATTTTAAAATTTGAAATTCAAATTGTATTTTTTATTGTTAAATTAAGGTGGAGAAAAATAAAGTAAAAATATATGATTTGATATCCTAAAAACACATTTAAGGATTCACATTTCTTTTTGTGATTTGTAAGTAAATTTAGACCATTGATTAAATGAAGAAAAAAGTATGTCTTATAATATAGATAATATGAGAGAATTTTAAATTAAATATAATAATTTTACTGAGGGAAAGCGTGGAAGGAATACCGCAATTGTGGGGCTTGTCTATATCGACTTGAGTCAGAAAAACGAGTAGAAAAAAGGGAGGAGAAATAATTGATGATTGGTATCAGAGGTTGTAAAGATGTCCTCTCGTGAGTAGTTCTTTAAGGAAGAACTTGTGCCGCTAAAATATGTCAGATATATGGAATTCCTTTTTTGTTATTTTAATATATGTTTTTCTGTTTTACGAAGAAAAATTATTTTCAGTGATATTTATACTTTGATTAGTATGAAAAATCTGAAGAATGTTTAGTATGCTCTACAGCTGCCACTTTACATCTTCTTCTGATTTTAGTATGCTCTGTGACTGCCATGTTATATGGATCTCTCACATCAGAAAACTCAGAGAATTTGTGTGGATCTCCTGTATCAGAAACCATTCGTTATATTTTTCAGAACACTGGTATGAATCTTTTGGTTACACAAAAAGAGATACTCTCATATATGGACAGGTGTTGAGCGCTAGGCTTTTAAGGCGATGGACAGCCGTGTGTATGCCTAATAAATGCTCCTGATTGTGGTCAAATATGAGATTATAGTTTTTGGTTAGTAACAAAAGGTTGTCGAGGATCTTTAGGTCTATTGGAAATTCTTATTTATCTTCACTTCTTACAGAAAAAACTATCCTTGAAATACTGCAAAGGCATGACATATCTCAGGAATATTTTGCTGGCATAAGTTCTCCGATTTTATCTAAAATGTTTTCCAAATCTAAGTCTTTCTCCGCGTCTTCTTCTTCTTCAAAAACTCTTACTCCCACTGAGTCCTTTCGTTCTAGTGAGTCTTTTAGGTCTACAAGTTCTCATAAAGATAAGATCGAGTATTTGTATGAAATTAATCATTTACCTGTTGAACAAATCCCAGAAACAAAGTTAACCATCACAAACCCTTATCATGTGTTCCAAAAACCCTCCTCCGAGTCTTTTACTAAAAGAGTCAGACAGTTAGTTTCATCAGACAAATCCAAACTCCCAGTTCGTGAATTTGTCCAGTGCACCCCTTTTGATTCTTTGTTTGTTAAGTCAGGTCATGAAGAACAGTTTTTTACTGTTCCCTTTCCTACAGATATCCCTCGTATGGCCTTATCTCAAGGTTATACTCATATGCACTTTGGAGCCATCCGATTTGCTGTCACTTTCCATGGTCGCAAAGGTCTTGAAGCAGTTGCTAGAATTGCTCTTGTTGATTCCAGGCTTACAAATTATCAACAAGCAATTCTTGGAAATGTCCAAGCAACGTTAAATGCAGGAACAGTGTTCTTTACACTGTATCCTAATTTTAATGTCCCCCTCAGCGATCCTTTCGTATGTTCAGCCCTCAAAATCCAGGTTCAGATAACTGGTGTATCAATGGTCCCAGGCACAGCAGCAGCAGCAACAATTCATCAGCAGATGGTTTACCGTGTACAAAATCATTCCTATGATTTATGTATTCCCGGTTCCTCTACTTCTGAAGCTCTCATGTTAACCATTGATTCTGATGCATCTCACACAGCAAAGTATGTTCCCAGACAATTAACTCGCCCTGAGCTTGTTAAATTGCTACCTGAAGTATGGGTTACCTCCTATGAGAAGCTCCAAGAACAAGCTAATACGGAGCCTCTTCAGCAAACTGACCCAAGCTACCTCCGCCGAGCTGACAAACAAATAGAAATGAGATTTAATAACAACAAAATCTCTATTTCTTCTCCAGAGCGGAATCCTTTCCAAACTGAGCTGAATATGATGCACGAGATTCGTCGGTTTCCTACCGATTCTATTCTAAAGGCTGATCCGTTGGTGATCCTTTACTTTAATAAGTATGGAAAACCTTCCTATCAACCTAGGAATGATAAAGGTCACATATGGTACGATGTGTGCTATTGTGATGACTGTGAAGAGCTAGCTTATGAGGCAGAGCTAGATCCCAAGGAACTTAAGCTGTACAGAAAAAAGAAGGCTGGTAAAGCCTTAAATTCTCAAGAAATCCTTGAAGAACGGTATCAAGCAGGTGATAATACCGTTGGCCTCTTAGGTGAACCAAGTGGCAATTTTAACTACTATGTCACTTATGGTGATAAACCTTCACCAAAGCCTACCCCAGAAGTTACAACATGTCCTCCTCCACCACCTCCTCAAAAGCCAGAACCTCCTAAACCAACCCCGCAACGCCTTTCTCCATATACCCAAAAGGCCTTCAAAGCTCTTGGCAGATCATACATACAACCCTCCTCGCAGGTTCAACCAACTCCTATCCCTCAACTTGAGCCAATTTCTTGTTACCTTATGTCTCAAGAAACACCAGATCACTATTTTCCTCCACAGGAAGATTTTGATAACCTCTCCACTCAGACTACCCATAAATGGAAAATCCAAAACCCCACTTCCATTGGATCTGATGGACAAGTGAAAAAGCTTTCAGCCGCTGAAGCAGCTTTAAACTGGCAAGCAGAAAATGCTGTGGCACAAAATAAACTTCTTACTCAGATAGCCCAACAGACCAGACATATCAGTTCCCGAGTTTCCTCCATTTCTATTATGGAAGAAGCCATTGCAGACATAAAAATGAGAATTAAGGTTCTCAATGATCAGATGCGTTCTGTCGCTATGCATATTAGAGATTTCGTCAGCACAGCACAATTCTTTCAAGATAAAGAAACAGAAAAACGAGCTCTCCAAGTTCAACTTGAGTCTCTTGAAAGAGGTGAAGCTATGAAACAACAAGCTGCTCAATACTCTCCGCCATTCACTACCCTTTCTCCCCAAACAGTACATCCCACATCGGATTTTTCAAATTATTCGGTGTTTTACCCCCCAGAAAAACCTGCTAAACCTCTGTATAACCCTGCTGAATATTCCCTTTCGGGAAAAGCCCAGTCCCATTCTGTAAACCTTTGGGATGAACCACCCAAGAGAAGGTTACCTCCATGGTCAACCTCTCCTCCAAAACCAAAACCCAAGTTTATTCCTCCCAAATCAAGTTATACCTATAAAGCCAAACACCCAAGTGAAGTTGATTGGTCTAAACCCCATCGAACAGTTACACCTACCAACCAAGGATTAGACCCTTTTCCTACTCCTTTACAAACTGTTCCCCCTCCGTCTTAGCCGCAACAAATATCCTCACATACCAATCCCTCAACCACTCCTTCAGCTTATACCCCTTCCAATGAACCACCTGATGTTATCCAAGGTGCCTCCACTAAACCATTGGATATGTTTACCATGGATGCTTTTGAAAATCATTCTGTCAATCAGATAGGATCTTTTCTAAAAGCTCTAGCCCTTACAAACCGTGACCCTGTAAAAACTGACTCAGATGACTTATTCCAAGCATTTGATCAGCTTTACTCAACCCAGCCAGCCGAGCCACCAAATCCAACCCCAGAACCTATGGTTGAAGACCCACCAGAACCTATAAACGTTCCTCTCAATCAACCACCTCCACAAGCAAACCATGCTCATGATAATCATGTCCGATTTACCCTTGATGATCTCAAGCCAAACCAATGGCGTGAGCGATTTTTCCAGTTCAAAGCATGGATGGTTGCAGACAATGAGCTATATGATCTTAGATCTGTGATTAAACGATTTTTAGCTCGTGTTGTTGGTCGTTTATATGATTGGTACGATGCTCTCGGTGAATACAGACAGCTCCAATTTCAGCAAATCACTAATATTGATGTTTTCCTTGGCTCCATTTACAATGAATTCCTTGGAAACCCCTCCAAATTTTCTGAAATAGCCCGTACTGAATTCATGGGAATGAAGCGTTGCTCCCTGCAAGAAAAAGATTTAGAACGTCATTATGATAGAATGTCAAAAAGATTCTATACTATTGGCGGTCTAGATGATTTAAATTTGAAACAAGTTTTCTTCTAGTCTTTCCCAGATGCTTTAGTTACTGAAGCACAAAAAACTCTAAAGATGCAGAATATTGAGCTCAAAGATCTCTCTGTTGGCCGTATATATGAGCACCTCCTAGATTCTGTTGAAAGAATTTGTAATCACAAGAAGCTCATGGATGATATGAAAAAAACCAACAAGATGCTTAAATCTGCTTGCAATAAAGATCACTAGAAGATCAAGTGTAAGAACAAAGAAGGCTGTGATTGTTCTCAACACAAGAAGGTTTATAAGAAGAAATATCGGAAGCATTCCTCTCGTCACCACAAAAATCGTGATGATGCTTTTGTCAAACCATTCAAAAGGCAGAAGTTTAAGAAAAAGAAGTTCAAGAAATTCAAGTTTGTTACAAAAAGGAACTTTAAAGGAAAGAAATCTGATAAGTGTTTCTTATGTCATAAGCCTGGCCATTTTGCGAAGAACTGTCCTGATTCTACAAAGAAGACACAATTCATGAGTCTTCTCCACCAACTTGCACCTGAAATTGCAGAATCAGACGTCGAATCAGTTCTCTCAGCCCAAGACGAGGCATCTCAAGGTTGCTTGATGCAACTAGCCTTCACTGAATCTGAAGCATCCGACATTGAGTCCGATGATCCGAGTGAAGAAACTAGTTCAGAGCTTTCTACCGAACCAGATGAAGCAATTCGCTCGTTAGAGCAACTTGCCTTTTCCCAAGAAGAAAGCCTTGCCATACATTCACCTCATGCCAAAGTAAAAATATTTACTGAGCCATATTCCAAACCGATAACTGTTTTGGCCCTCTTTGATACCGGTTCTACCAAAACCGTGATAAATCCCAGTTTACTCCCGGATTCAATATGGAAACCTTGCCAATTAGCCTTTCGTGTAGCTAATGGTGAAATACTCTATGTTGATAAAATCAGTAAACCAATCCTGATTCAACCATTTCCTGGCCTCCGAATCAAGCATGCAGTTTATGGCAGCAGTGCTACCCAAAAGGATTTGATGATAGGATGGGATCTTATCAAGAAAATGCAAGCACAATTTTCTGATACTGGTCTCAAATACAAGAAGCAGTTTCTCCCATGGCATAACCCAGATGCAGCTCTCATGTTCTATCAAGCTGCTCCAGCTTATCCAATTGATCCAGGGATATCATTGGATACTCTTAGAAGAAATATTGTCACTATGTCTTGTGCAGACTCCCATGTTGATTTTCTCACTAAATGCCAGAACCCGCTATGGCGAAATAGCAAGTTCTTTGTTACACTCCCCTTCAAGCTCAATGAAGACGCTAATCCAACAAGAGCATCTTATTCTGGAATGAATCCAGAACATCAGTCTCTTGCTCTTCAAGAATTGGTTTCTCTCAAACAGCAACAGCTTATTGAAGAAACAACCTCTCCCTGGGCGTGTGAAGCATTTTATGTGAATAAAAGATCTGAACAAGTCAGAGGAAAAATGAGGCTAGTGATAAATTACCAACCGCTGAATTACTTCCTAGCCGGTGATAAATTTCCATTACCTCAGAAGCATTCCCTGTTTAGCCATCTTTCAAATGCAAATGTCTTCTCCAAATTTGATTTGAAAGCCGGTTTTTGGCAATTAGGCATCACCCCTACTGATCGTCCAAAAACAGCATTTTGCATTCCTGGTTTTCACTACCAATGGACAGTAATGCCCTTTGGCCTGAAGAATGCTCCATCTGTTTTCCAAAAAACCATGATGTCTATCTTTGAGCCTATCGCAGCAAATGCATTAATTTACATTGATGACATTTTGCTCTTCAGTCAGAATGAAGTTGAACATCTAAAGCTCCTTCACCATTTTCATCACATAGTCCTCACTCATGGAATTATGCTCTCTGAAAAGAAGATGGTTATTGGTGCAACTGAGATAGAATTCCTTGGAATGATGATTAAGAACGGAAAGTTCCAGCTCCAACCACATATCTCCAAGGACTTACAAAAATTCCCAGACAAGTTAACTAGCAAAACTCAAATTCAGCAGTTTCTTGGTTTGGTGAATTACATGTCTCAATTCATTCAGAAGGTTGCTACATATACTGCTCCTCTTTCAGCTCTTTTGAAAAAGTCACCACCCCCGTGGTCAGAAGCCCAGACCAAAGCAGTTAAAAAATTGAAGGATCTCACTTCTCAATTACCAGATCTCCAGATCCCTTCAGATGGTCAAAGAATCTTGCAAACTGATGCAAGCGATGAATTTTGGGCCGCTATCTTGTTAGAAGAGAAGAATGGTGTTAGAACTCCTTGTGGCTACAAATCAGGAAAATTCAAACAGGGTGAATTGCATTATCACTCTACTTTCAAGGAAATTCTAGCAGTCAAACGTGGCATAGAGAAATTCCAGTTCCATCTTATTGGATACCACATTAAGATTGAAATGGATATGTCTTCATTTCCAGCCATGATTCAATTCAAGAACAAGCAAATCCCAAATTCACAGATGTTGAGATGGTCAGAATGGTTCTCACAATGGGATTATGAAGTCAAGCACATTCAAGGCAAAAACAATGTTATTGCTGACTTCTTTTCAAGACAAGGTGCAAATGAGCAGTTAAAATCCTCATCCCACATCGCCCCTTTCATAAAAGAACCCTTTTGCAAACCCTTTAAATTCAATGATCACCATCCACAACACATATCCTGCCTCCCAGTCATATATACTTTAACCCAAGTCATGGATCCCTTCCAAGCCAGTTCATCAAAATCCAGACCAGATACCTCTCACCCATTTCAGTTCTCAGATTTTGAACAAGCTCTTGATCCTATGACAGCTATCTCTCTTTTACCCTCAGAGCTACAAGAACATGTGGTCAACTTTGCCATTGACCTCCGAGCAAAAGACATGGTTATCAAGTACTTAGAAATATTGCTTGAAAAACATGGTCTTTGTTTCCGTGGCCTTCGTCTTCATCCTACCTATCCGTTTTGCTCCTTGTTCCATATCCACTACTGCTACCGAATCCCAAAGCTAGCCATTATTTTCCTTTGGTATCTTACAAAGGCTTACCATGTTGGTTTCATTTTCAAGGCTCCTGATCTGTTACTCTACTTACAAATTGCTTCTTCAGACCCTGAAACTCAAAATGCCCATGCAATCTTATATGGAGTTCCAAGCTCGTATAATTTTGTTATTTTTCTAAAATGGTTCAAGTCTGTTGAACAGTGGAAAGAAGCCCTCAAGGTCCATCATCACACATATTGCCTGATCCATTTCCATGACCCACTCAGAGTTCCCCATCCAGATGGTTCTAATGCTACTATTGAAGCATGGTTATTTGAGAATCTTGCCAAAACCATAAAAGAACCCTACAATTTGAACTATGTAATATTTTTGAAAAATATTTGTGCCTTAAACAAAGTTGACTATGATTCAGTTCCTGATTATGTCAAATTTGCAAAGGACGCATGGTTCAATCCACACTGGAATGATCACTCCTGTACTCCATTATTTAATCGCCTCTACGCTTACGCAGAATCGCACAGATGGAGTTATGGTGAATTAAGTTCCGATTCAGAAGCATTCGTCGGTATAGAATCTGATACTGATGATGACGATGATCCAAATGCTGGAAATTTTGGCGAAGAACTTGCAGAACTCGCAAACACCAGCAATGATGAAGATGGTGGTCCATATTCTCCAGACAGCCCACTCTATGGTCATGATGACTATTATGACCTTGATTATGACGGAAATGAAACAGATTGATGTCACCCATGACGTCACTTTCCACTACCTAGATATTCACGTGCGAAGGAATCTCCTTTCGGCGTTGTATTATTGTTTGCTTTTGCTTTATGTCACTTTTAGATTTTCTTTTGTAAAAGTTGATTGGAATATTTGCTTTTTGCTTTTAATTGTCGGGATAGCTGGTCCTTTGGTTTGTCTTGTTGCTCAGCCCTTTCCCTATAAAATGAGCGAGTTTTCAGTTGTTTGAAGTAGAGGAGTTTGAGGGTGTAAGTTTGTAGTAAGGTTCTATGAGTGTCTACTTTTGTATTCTTCTCTCTAGAGGAGATTAATTTCTCTTGATATTTTCATCTTCAATGAAAGTTTGATAAGGATGCCTATCCTTTTTTATGTATATTACTGTCTTCCTGTGATAGCGTTATGGACTCTGGTCTTCTATAATTTTCCTAGATGATTTTCTTTTCTCTTTGTTGTCTTGTTTTTGTTTAATGTTTTAATTTATATAGGGAAGGATCTTAAGATGACTAATCTTTTGGTCCTTAAATGCGGATCAATCATTTTGAGGGGTAAATAAATGAATTTTTTGATGAAACTTGGTGAAGATGATCTTCATGATTAATAGATCACATCCACCAAATTTCATCGAAAAAATCATTCGGGAAGAGGGTTTACTAAAAAAATTATATATATGTGCGTTTCTGGCCGTTAAAATTTAAGATGTTCAGTTAATCTGCTTCCCGGTTGAATTTTTTGATGAAATTTGGTGGAGATGATCTACTAATCATGGAGATCATCCTCGCCTAGTTTCATAAAAAAATTTATCCGTTTATTCCCTCAAAATGATTGGTCCGCATTTAAGAATTAAATAAATAGTCCTCTTTAGATCCTTCCTATATATATATATGGAGTACAGGAATTTTATTGTAGATAAAATGATAAACGGAAATAAATGATACTTTTGAAATTCAACTTTATATACACTAGGAGCGAATCCAAATGTAATGGTATTATATGTTGTTTGTTTAAATCTTAATGTTGTGTAAGCTCTTTTTAAAATAAAAAGAATTAATTTACACAATCTTGTTATTTACAACTCCAACTATAACATCACAATCATAAGATTTCTAATATAGGTGATAGTTTAAGCCACCAATAATAAGCCCTAAGATTGTTGAAGAAATAGAAAGATGAAGATAATTAAAGTTAATATTTTAAAAAGGGTGTTTGTAAATGCGCCATTAATATCTTGTTTTAACACCAATTTTTTAAGCACCCAAACTGATATTTTAATTTTGAAAGATCACCCTAATTAAAAAAAAAAGTCTCTGTTTACAACCACCCTAAAAAAAATCCACCTTCTTCATCTCTTTCACGTCGTTTCTCTTTCTCTTTCTGAAAAAAATTGGGACAAAGTTTTGTTTATCGGATTGTACTAAGTTAATGATAACTCATTGTGATTATTTGGATTGTACAAAGAGCAAAGTTAGTTTTGATTACTCTACGGAATTTAATAATGCTGGAATTCAATAATTGGCCATTGTAAATCTTGATGGAATTAAAGAGCGGTCCTTGACTAAAGAAGAATATTCAAATGGTAATTTGGACTTGTGGGTCGAAAATGTTAACTCTAAGACTATCTATGGCAAGAAGAAGAGGAGTAATGCGTTAATGAAGAATGATAACGAAACGAATGATTGCAAGATTTTAGCAAACAAACAGGGGAATGACGTGATTAATTCTTGTAAGGAATTAGAAATATTGGAACAATTTTGTGACAGGGAAGTAGAAGAAGATTTTGGCGCTCAGTGAGTTTTTAGGGTTTGTATTATGCTACCAAACTTGAAACAAGAGAATGCTTTAGTTTTCTTATTAGGGTGTTTAAATTAGGGGTACACTTTCAAAGTTAAAATTGAATTTAAACGTTTAAGGGTGTTAAAATTAAAAATTAAGAGCGCTTTTAATAGCACATTTTTAAAAATCATGAAGTGTAGATTAGTTGGGAAAACAATTGATCTCCTATTCACCCACATCTTTTAACTTCTTGGATGAGAAATCTTAAAGAAAATGGTCAATTTTTTTCAATAGTATTGAAAGATACAAACATGCCTTAGTATATTAAAAGTAAAAGAAAAACGTCCTAGTACGTAATTTGAAGAAAATCACTCGTATGTGCACAACATGAAGCGTGCAAGATTTGGTCTGGCCGTTACAATATTACACACAAATTGCAGTGTAAGCAACTGGGTTAGGTGAATGGGCCCAACCCAACAGATACATGCACTCAAGAGTCATGCGTGCAAGATTTTTATTTTTTTAACAATTATATTTTTATAGGAGAAAAGGTCCAATGAAAAACTGACTGGGCATCTAAATGGGGAGGACTTTTAACTTTAAACATAAAATTTCAACTAATTTGGCTTGAGTACCATCGTTCCTGTAGGAAGGAAAAAAGGTCTTAAAGTTCATTTTGGCTAGAGCAGTTGAAATTAAAATAAATTTCTGAACTTAGATTTGATTACTGTCAAAATTCAACTGTAACTATTGACTTAGCTAAACTCACTTATCGCATAAAATTATACAATTTAACTAACTGCCCAAGGGTAACTAGAATTAAAATATATATATATATATATATTTACTGTTTTTCATACTCTTTAAATCTCTCAAGTCTGTGTCAACTATTAGTCCTTCTATATAGAAATAATGCGCATTCACATCTATTGTAGTACATTCCAATATAAATATATTTTAAAAATTAAAGAAAAACCTCACAAAATATCATTAATAATTAGAGAATAAATTCAACCTAAAAACAAATGTGATATTTGGTTGATGTTTTGAGTTGAGTTTTTAAAATATAGTGTTTGATAGAATTTGGAAGTATGTTGAAAAGTGAATTTAGATTTTGTTTGAGTTTTTTTCAACCACCTAAAAAATCTTATAAAAAATTTTAAAAAATAGTCACAATTGATCTTATTTTATATATCTCGACGAGTAGGTTGCAAATATATATTTTTTATCTAATTCTGATTTTTGGATTTAAAGTTATGGTGTTTTAAAAAAAATTTAGAGAAAGAAAGTAAAGTGAAATAAATTTTGGAAAGTGTAAAAGTAAAGTTGATTTTGAGTTGAGTTTTTAAAATTTGGAGAAAAAAGACCCCACCAAACAAGCCCAAAGAATCTCAACTTTTTGAATATAAAATAAATAAAGTATAATGCACTAAATTTCGAGCCACCCTATTAGCTTCTCTTATTGAAACACAAAATTATGATTAAAACATTTATACTTAATCTCTGCAGCAATAGTTTACAGTTCATTAAAGACAGACACGCACAATTAAAACATTATAATTATTGACAATTAAAGAAACGCCTCACAAAATATCATTAATAATTAGAGAATAAACTCAACCTAAAAACAAAGGTGATGTTTGGTTGATGTTTTGAGTTGGGTTTTTAAAATATAGTGTTTGGTAGAATTTGGAAGTATTTTGAAAAGTGGATTTGAATTTTTTTTTGAGTTTTTTTCAACCAACTAAAAATCTCATAAAAAAATTTCAAAAAATAGTCACAATGGATGTTATTTTATAGATCTCGACGAGTATGTTTTAAATATATATTTTTTATTTAATTTTGATTTTGAATTTAAAATTATGGTGTTTTAAAAGTTTTTTTAAAGAGAGAAAGTAAAGTGAAATAAATTTTGGGAAGTGTAAAAGTATAGTTGATTTTGAGTTGAGTTTTTAAAATTTGGAGAAAAAAAAAATAAACATAGACCAAACAGGCCCTTTTGGCTGCAGAGATTAAAATTTGGAGAAAAAAAAAATCAACTTTCTGAATATAAAATAGATAAAGCATAATGCGCTAAATTTCGAAACATCCTATTGGCTTTTCTAAGAACATATTGAAACACAAAATTATGATTAAAATATTTATACTTAATCTCTGCAGCAATAGTTTAATGGAACAACTTGCATTTGGAGAGATTCAAACACAACACGGGATCTTCCGCTAAATAGATAGATCCCTTACAAGAATCTAGTGAACCACTAAGCAACCCTATAGAGTTTTTAATCATCACTATTTATTTATTGCGTTCCTCTGTACTAGACTCTATTTATCAAGAAAATATTTAGTATATATTATGTAGTTGTACTTCAAACCAATTAAGTGGATGCAAAAAAAAAATATATTAATTTTTATTTATATATTATCCATTAAACTAATATTTTACAAATCCACAATGTTTTACTTTTTTAGAAGAGAGAAAATAAAAATACGACAAAGTGATACTTTAAAAATACTGCATGCTTATTTAGGTTGAATTTGATGGTTACGAGAAAAATAAAAAGATAAAAAGAAAGGTTATTATTATTTGCATACAAATTTTTTATGTGATTTGATTTGATTTTTTATTTGTTCGATAACAAGTGAGTAAACATATATTATTCGTTCGATAATAAGCAAATAAAAATTTAAAAATACCTTACTTGCATATAATTGGATGAATAATATACATTTGTTTATTTATCATTAAACGAATAATAAATAAAATTTTTAACGGCGCGACCACGTCTTTTGATCAAGGAAGCACTCAACTCATTTAGTGGAGGACCCCACTAAAAGTAGGTCCACCAACTCTCACCTTCTAAGTCACCACTAAAAGAAAAGAATAAAAACCATTATATTCCGTGGTTGGTGAAAACCTCTCTTTCCCTATCTCGATACAAAAACCACCCTAACCCCCCACCCCAATCAACCCTTCATTCCAAACGCACAACCCACTCTCCTCCCCCAAAACCCACCACCGGCCACTCAATCATGCCGTCAGAACAACAACAACAACCACCACAACAACCAAATTTCTGGGGCGAAATGCCCGAGGAAGAATATTACACATCCCAAGGTGTCCGTAACACCAAATCCTACTTCCATACCCCAAATGGCAAGTTATTCACTCAGTCTTTTCTTCCTTTGGACCTTCCCATTAAGGGAACCGTTTTTATGACCCACGGTTACGGCTCAGATTCCGGCTGGTTATTTCAAAAGATCTGTATCAATTTTTCCACGTGGGGCTATGCTGTTTTTGCTGCTGATTTACTAGGTCATGGCCGATCCGACGGTCTACATGGCTACCTCGGGGATATGGATAAGGTGGCCGCCACCTCCCTTTCATTCTTCCTTAGTGTTCGCAAAAGTGATCCGTACAAACACCTGCCGGCTTTCCTATTCGGAGAGTCCTTGGGTGGCGCCGTCACCATGCTTATGTACTTTCAGTCTGACCAGGACACGTGGACTGGCTTGATTTTCTCGGCCCCACTTTTCGTCATTCCCGAGCCTATGAAGCCATCCAAGGTGGAGTATTAACTAATATATTATATACAATTCCGACATCCTTTTTTTTATTATTTTTCGTACACAAAGCAAAATGTCTCATGTCAAATTTTTTTTTGCCCTTTATGGAAAGGTCGTATATTAATTTAATAAAATAAATAAATAAACGTGGGTGAATTAAAGTAAATTCAGTACAGGTGAATATAATTATCACTAAATTCTCTTAATTATGATTTTTTTTTGATGTATACGTGAATTCTGATAAATTCTGTACATTGATTTTGTTTTTGAAGGTGCGTCTATTTGTGTATGGACTACTGTTTGGGGCAGCGGACACGTGGGCGTCGATGCCGGACAATAAGATGGTGGGAAAGGCAATAAAAGACCCCGAGAAATTGAAGATAATAGCAGGCAACCCGAGACGATATTCAGGCAAGCCAAGGGTTGGTACGATGAGGGAAGCGGCTAGAGTCTGCGAGTACATACAGAACAATTTCGACAAGGTAACGGTGCCGTTTCTTACTGTGCATGGGACGGCGGACGGAGTCACGTGCCCCTCAGGCTCCACAATGTTGTACGACAAGGCATCGAGCGAAGACAAAACTTTGAAGTTGTACGATGGAATGTGCCACTCTTTAATACAGGGTGAACCTGATGAGAATGCTAATATTGTTTTGGCGGATATGAGGGCTTGGATTGATGAGAGGGTTCACAAGTATGGACCAAAATGTAATGGCAATTAAATATATATATATATATATATATATAATAATAATAATAATAATTAAGTGGTCGATCTGTAATTGATTAATTAATTGTTACTAAATGTGAGGGTACCCCCAATTTATTGGGTTGATTGAACTGGTGTTAAATTTGTATTTGTTAAGGACAAGTGTGACTTCCAAATATTGGGGAAGAGAATGAATGGTTAATTAAAAAAATATTAAATTTTCAAGAATATGTAATGTAATGCTATTTTGTTTTTTTGTTTTTTGGTTAGAAACGGTCCTAGTCACATAAATTTATGGGAAAAAGATAAATTAGACATTGAAATTTGAGTTATATTCAATTATTCATCTGATATTTTAAAATGGTCAATATCTTCCCTAAAGTTGTAAGTAATTCAATTTATCCTCTGGCTCTAAATCTGTCTATAATTTTATCCAATTCTTTTACATTTAACCCCCTAAACTATGCAATGGGTTTCAATTGTTAATGTATAGTGATAAAAGTTGTTCTCATGGACTATAATGCTTACAAGTTTTTTATTTTTTCCGAACATCAAACTTCAATAGAAACAAAATAGTATCATAGGCATGAGTAATTTTCTGCAAGTGTTGTGAATCTGGCAGGCATTAGTTGTACGGGTGCTAGAAATCAAATACTAATTTCTTTTCTTTGTTTTAGAAACAAAATATTAGTAATGGTTTGGGCATAATCTGTGTTTTGTTCTGATTTGTGACATATAATTAACGTCTCTCAATTTCTCTTGTCACCCTTTCTCTGTAGGCACAATTGAAAATAAATATAATAAGTGAATATAGAGAGATAAATCATTAATTATGTACGAAAAAATTGGTTGAGCAAATTACAAATACTGATATGGCATGCTACATGACGCATGAGTTGGATCATAGACACGAGGTGTAGACAATAAGCACAACGTATGTATCATTTGACAATTGTAAAATAAAGTATTTTTACGAGGACACATTAAGTACACAAAAATGTATTGTCAATGCGTTGGTCGGTAAATTGAATTCATCACAAGTGAACTTTATACAAAATTTAGTGTTAACCAATGCTTAGATGACATATTATTATCCTTAAAACATATCCCTAATTTCTATTTATTAAGAATTAATGCATAAAATAACGGAATTGTTGCGTGGATGATATAATATATAATGCATTGCCAAATTTCTTTAAATACTGATATTGACTGGGCAACTTTAACAAGACACGAGTCCAAATTAACATAGGTTGATCGCGGTACGGGGGATGATGACATTACCAACCAAACGGAGAGGGCGCTGATAAATGACTGCAGAATATTGATGGGTGAAACATCGGCCGGCCTCACACACATCTTGTGTGAAGCCAATAGATGCACGGATAAACTGGCTCGACTAGGAGCATGCCAAGGAGAGCAACGCGTTCCAATCTGAGTGCCCCGGACGAGCTTACGGACTGCGTTCCCAAGAGGATTTTAGTTCTGTTTCTTTATTTCCTTTGTCAACTTAAAAAAAAGGATCAATTGTTAGCCCAATCTAGGGTCTCTCTCATTAAGCTACCCATGAAGTAATAGACCTAAGAATTAAAAAAGGGACAACTAAAAAAAGTCTTATTAGAGAAAGATTTTCACACTAAAGCCAATGAATAATTTTTTTGTAAATAAAGGGCCTATTTTTTATTTTATTAATAATATGACATGTGTTTTTTTTTTCATTATAAAATGATATCCCAACCCTTAAAATAAACTAAAAAATACCAATATGCATTAAAATATGAATTGCAATATGAACTTTGCAGTCCATATTTTTAGTGCAAAGTTCATATTGCAGTCCATATTTCTAGTGCAAATTTTATATTGCAGTCCATATTTCACTGCAATATTCATATTTTTTGTGCAAATTTCAAGAGGGGGTAATTTAGGTAATATATAACATGTTGTTTTTATAATTAAATGATATTTAAATTTATTCAAATACCTTCATTTTAAAATATAAAATAAAATAGGCCTCTTACACTAATTATCAATTAAAAATTAGGCCCTTCATTCAAAAAAAAATATTATTCATTGGAGTTTTGGTAAAAATCAATGTGTGGTAAGACATTCTACCTAATTTCTAGATTAAAAAATGGGCCTAGAATCTGGAAGCACGATGTCGGACCCCAGAATTAATGGATTTTTTTTAGAATAATGGTCTTACTTATATATATATATATATTAATTTTATCATGGTAAATATTTGTATTAACAAAATTAATATCAATATTTTTGTTGAAAGTGCAAAAAAATAACTTGAGACCGTAAAAGCATGGTTTGTGGGTTTCCCTCCGACTTGTTAATTGGACACATTGAAACAGTGGAAAAAGTGAAGGAGAAGTAAAAACACAAAAATGAAGCCAAAGATTAAAGACCAACATTGTCACCTGACTAATTCGGTAAAAACTCCCAATTATTAACTACATGGGTGGGTACCTACATTATTTGGGGAAAACCACACTCAAAACTGCGTATTATGTCCTACAATTTATTACTGACATGAGAACTCTTGGTATATAAAGTTAGTCTACGAGACCAACAACATTAATTTTGTAACAAGTGGTTAAAACTAAATGTTCTTTTAACAATTTCGTATTCTTAATTCGACTCGTTCCAAAAACAAATACACAAAATAGAAACTCGAGCACGATGGAGCTTTTACTATTAGCCTGTCAATAATTAAGTTCTTGGCTAGGCTACTTGAACGCGTCTACAACCAGTTGCGCAGTAAGAAATTTTGGTTTGCAAGGTCAATCAATAATGTATATCACAACAACTGTAGTGACTAAATTATCAATCAAAATGAATACGTAATGAACAGTGTTACGTGGTCCAAAAAAGTACAACCCAATAGCACCAGCAAATGCAACTATATGACTTATGTTTTGGGCTGAATAATATTTCTCGTGGACAATATATTTGAGCCACATGCTTGTGTAGTTGTGTATATGTTAATTTGATACAACTTAATCCTATTCAACCAATATTTAGTGGGGTCACTAGATCCTATAAACTACAACTTTGCTATGCCCCTGCCTACGGCGACTGATGTCATAGATGTCATAAATAATTAAGTAGGGTCAATTATACACAAATTCAAACGTCTCCAAATATTGAGTGGGGTCACTGGACCCCTACAACTTTGCAATCCTGCAGCAGCTACACTATATACAATACTCAATACTTATAATACTACTCACGTCATGCACGAAACCGAACCGTACCTAACTAATAAGCGACTATCTCATGTAGCAGTGGGGGAATGGGGTCAAGTGGCACTTTTTCAAGTCTTGAATGATGATGTTTCAAGAAGAAAAATGGAAAAGCTTCCTTATTTTCCAAAAAAACTTGAACGTGTCATGCCACATTTGGACTTTGGTACCTAAAGTTTTATGTATTTGAACTTTGACCCGTTCTTGATTTTTATGTAGACTTTGGTATCCAAAATGTACTATTCCCTATGTTGACCATCTAAACACGTTAAATGAAAGAGGAATAAATTGTGTTATACCTATACTACCCGTCTTTACTTAAAACTGTTTCAATCTTCCCATTTCAACGATTGAAAATCTCTAGAACACAAACCCAATGAATATCCCCAATTCAAGCCAGAGAACCCGATAAATCCTCTATCCATCCTTGCTGAAATCTGAAACTAAATAAATTAGCGGCCTTTTTCACCATCATCAGGGTTTATAGAAGGATTACCAATGATTTTTTTTTTTAAACAAAAATGCGATCTTAGACTAGCTCCTACTGACAAAAAACAAGCAAAGCTTTAATGGAGAAAATGTGCTTATGAGGAAGAAGAAGAAGAAGAAGAAGGAGAAGAAAGTTGGTTATTTATTGAGGATATTTTGGTCATTCGCTAGGGTATTTCACGGCCAACTAACAAAATCATTAATATCCGGTACCAAAGTCGACAAAAAAGGTGAAAGGGATACCAAGATCCAAAAATATAAAGCTTTGGGTACCAAAGTCCAACCAAATATGGAACAAATATCCCAACTTGAAATGGGTAAGGTTTTCCTTGTAGTTTGAGAGTAGGAGAGTTTGGGAAATCTCTACAATCACATCAAAGTCAAACCAAGCATTTTGGCCATAACACCAGAACTACCCATGTAATTCCTAACTCGACTGTCTCTACCCCCAACTTCTGCAACCATAAACCTAATAACTTTCAACCCCTGCCACACTCTCTCAACTGTGCTATTTCTCACTCTCTTTTTTCCTCGGTTGGGGGGAGGGGGAGGTAGAGCCAGACACACAGGATGGGACTGAAAGGGCTGTGGGTGCCTTACGAAAGAAGGATGGAGTGGACAACAAAGAAAAGGGTGGAAGTGTTGGGGTGGGCAGGGAAGGGAAGGGAAGGGAGAGAGGGCCAGGGTTGGACGTACAGTTGTAGAATCGGACTTTAAAATTAATGGTTGCACTGTTAGTTGGGTTTTGAAAGGTTAGGATTTAGAGCTAGAATTGTATAGCAAAATTCGTATGGTTTTACTGAGAATCACCTTCAAGAAGTTATTTCTTTGAGAGAAAAATGTAGTCTATTCTTAGGGCTAAAATCTGCATCACCGGTCTCCAACCCCCAACAATAAAAAAACAACCCCACAACATACAGATACCAAAGTAATTTTTCCTACCTGTCTTATTCCTTCTCTTTTAACATTTTAATATCCTACATCAAAATTGAAAATGAACAAGGATCCAGAGGACGTCAACATTATTCATCCCCGCTAACATTCAGTCATATCAGGGAGTTATAGAGATTGTCATGAGCCATCTTAGAATTCTTCATATTATACAATACTGGTTCAGGTACCGAAAACTAGGCCACTCGTACTAGAAAAATAACAACATATTTTAAATTTCAACCAACCCCAAAAATTAAGTGGAAGGAGACAAGGACCCAATAATAACACAATAAAAGAATATAAGGAAGGACTCACGCGGTCTTAGATGGCCATGTTGCTTGAGCCGACATGATTATCCCCACAATTACTCCAAACAATCCAAGTGCGCTACCAAAGATCTCAATCACAAGGATCTTCACAAAAAGTGACGAATTTTGAGCATCTGACAATGCACAGCTGCTTCCAATTATTCCAACACACAACCTGTGCCACAGAACGAGGAGAAGAAAAATTCATGTTATTGTATGAATAAATTAGGGAGTAAGACCATAGCTATATATATACACACAACAGCGTGCACTGAGGACTGGAACAAACCCGCAGACAAGGTTTGCAAAGCCCACAATTATCCCGGATGCAAAGATTGCATATCCTGCCCTAAGGGATTCTGGTGCATAAATCTGGGATGCAGGTACACTCTCTAGCTTTGTTTGAAGAATGATTGCCACAATTACACCATATATAGCAACAGCTTCACAGAAAATGACACTGAGAAGAGGTTCAAAATTCATACAACATTAAGCGGAACAAACATACACAGTATAGAGGTGTGCTTGCAAAATAAAAATACAAATGAGAAAGTAAATGAATATGATACATGCAGTCAGTAGTACTGAAGTAGGCATTGAATGGCACTATGGCAAAACCAACCAGGATACAAGGTGTTCCATTATTGACGATAATAAGATGAGAATATGACAAATAACCTCAAGGATACTAATAATTTATTGTGTCTGGAATATGTAAATTCAAAATTCAAACATACACAGTATAGAGGTGTGCTTGCAAAATAAAAATACAAATGAGAAAATAAATGAATATGATACATGCAGTCAGTAGTACTGAAGTAGGCATTGAATGGCACTATGGCAAAACCAACCAGGATACAAGGTGTTCCATTATCGACGATAATAAGATGAGAATATGACAAATAACCTCAAGGATACTAATAATTTATTGTCTGGAATATGTAAAAATTAGAAAAAATTAGGATCTGGTCCTGAGAGGGAAATTTTAAAGGATGAGATTTACAACTTCTTATTTTTGAAAAAAAGGTCCCTGCCCTCTGTCTGGCTCAAAGTATCTGCCAGATATCGTGAGGCAGATACTAGACAGCATCCTTTAAAAAAAAGGTTGTTGGTTGCATCCTTCTTAAAAGCCCCTAAAGTTTAATGCATTTATACTATGACAGGGTTTAAGTTTCTTCACTTCAAAATCTATTAAACAAACACAAATACCCAATCACTGAAAATAAAAGCAGATTGCGAGTAATTCAAGTTTGTAAAAATCGTGAAGATAAGCCACGGGCAAGGTAAAGATGGGAATCGTTGGTTCTAACTTCTAAGTTAAACAATCTGGGCTCAAACAGATCCAATTTATCCAATCCCAAAAGAGCCCTTAAGTCAATCAACAATGACTAAACATCAGAAAAGAAAAAGGGGCACATATTGTGACATGCATCCATGGAGAAACTATAATAACTTTATGTGTTGACTGAAAAAGTGAAAACATTTTTTTACATGTAGAACGAACAAAAAACACTACGCACCTAAGGCTACCTGAGAGGCCATGTGTGAAATTCAATTGAATAGCAGCCAAAGTCCATAGTATTGGTTCCCATAAGAAGCAATGCCACAATTTGTTGCAAGAGGACAGTTTGATTTGACCTAAAATCTAGATCTTTGTATTCCAATTTATTTAAGGGTGCATTTGGTTACACAGTTTTGTAATATTATGGAATTGCAATTACAATACCAATGCCATAGAATTACAATACCATTGTTTGGATTATATGTAGCTTTCATTTAGAATTCTATAAGAGTTCTAAATTTGTTTGTTTGGTTAATTTGTAGAATTCATTTGAAATTCTAAAGAAATACAATGAGTTTAAAAACTTCCACCACCACTGCCCACGGTTGGAACTCCGGTGACCTCACCTGAATTCCGGATTGCCAGTGAGGTCGCCAGAGATCCAACAGTGGTGGCCATAGTTGGCGGTGTTGCGGTGTATATATATATATATAAATACGAGCTGTATATGTACATTTGCATATAATTATATATATATATACACACACATATTTACTATGTAAGGATTTATATAAATTGTGTTGCGCATATAGGGGTTGGTGGGCGTGGGTCCGGTGCATGCAACAATCGAACTAGAAAGAAGGTTGGGGGTGTTGGATGGAGGGAGGGTGGAGTTTATGTATATATGCTGGAACTGGAAAGTTGATCATTTGGTGGTATAGAATGTCTTGGTGGAATTATGTTTGCTGGGGGTGGGAGTGGTCGTAATTGAAGGTGAGTTTATCCCAATTCCAATTCCATAGCATGTTATTGGGGTTGCCAAACGCACCCTAAATCATGCCAGAATTTCGTTCAGGATCTAGTCACTATCCACTCTTTGATTGTGATCGAAATTGTGCAGATCCGTACTTAGAAATGCCCATCGTATTTCATTGGGAATGTACTTCAAAGGGAAATTGCTAAAACTTCACACGGATTGAAGAACAATTCAATAATAGGTACAAAGAACGAGAATAGGGAAAATCGAAAGCAAACAAATAAGAAATGGGACTTTGCACATACACAAGTCATATAGGGCATAATGTAAAGCCAAATAGTTACCTGATTAGATTTTTAGAAGTAATGCGAGGGGCTTTGATGGCAGCACCAATTAAACTACTACCAGTTATATAGATTCCCCTACAAAAAAAATAAAGGTTAATTTTACACAAAAAGATACAAATCTACGAAAAAAGAAGTGAAGTGTGAACAAACTCGAACAATTGAAACCCCAATACAAATTGGAGGTGTTTAATTTCATTCAATAAATATACCAAGCAGCACCGAGAACAGAAACACCGATTGCAATGGCAATTCCCAGTGCAGAAAACGTATACGGAGAGATCTGCACCAACGCTCGTGACCAAGAACTCGATGCACTCACCATCGTTGTGAGTTCCACAAATCCCTTTTCTCTTTTTTGGCAAACGAAATTCCAGAAAGAAATCTCATTCAGCGAGTGAATTCGAGCGAGTGGATTGGGTAGACGTAACGGGCCGATACGGTGGGTTCTGGATCAAATAGGAGTTTATATTTTTCCAAAAGAAAAAAATTAATTGTGTCTTATTTGATTGGGCCTCGTACAAGGCTGGCCCATTAGTGTAATCATCGATTTAAGTAAATACCTATTGTAATAATAATTATCTGATATAAATTTAAAATAAATTATTAACTTGAGACAGATAAAATATTTGAATTTTTTTTTTTCTCTTTTTGGTACAAAACAAACAGAAACCCACAAGGCTAATTTGGCCAAAAATAATAGCACAAAAGTGGTAATTCATATTTTTAAGTTAAGTTTTTTTCTGACACGAGCAAACAGGACAATAAAAACGAGAATATGAACATATCACTACACAAAATCTTGTTATTTTGAGCTAACACAAGTATAATACGCATGAAAACAACACAACCTGACAATCATAATTGTAATTTATTTCAATCGAAAAAAATATGTCATAACACATGTTAAAACGAATTTTTTCATCTGATTTAAATATGATTGACACTCTGTTGAAGAATTCCCCCTATACATACAAATATAAAGCTGGAAAGTTGCACTATATACGAATTTCAGGCCCATCATAGAGGAGGATCCAAGCCCTAAATTAGGAATAAATAATACGTTGCTACATAACTCTCCATCGAGATTTAAGGCAAGGCCTCGTTGGGCCTAGCTTCGGTGATTATTTTGGACAATATTCTGATATTCCTCTGTCATTGTGAAAAAGCATCCTACCGGTCCTTGGAGAGTTTTTTTTTTTTTTTTTCAATCAACATTCTTAGAGCTCGTTTGATTCGAGTTTTAGGAATGAAATTGGCATTCTAGATGCCAGGAAACCTTTATTCCTGGCATCCTTTGTTGGATTCCATTAATGCTCGTTTGGTTGGAGTTTTAGGAATGAACTCGGGAAATTATTTTTTTTAATTTTCTGGGGAAAGAAAAAAAAATTCATTTTTTGGGATTTTTTTTTTTTTTTTCATTTTCTGGAAAAAAAAAATTTTCACTTTCTGGGAAAAAATAAAATTTCTCATTTTCTGGGAAAAAATATTTTTTTTCACTTTCTGGGGAAAAAATAATATTTTTAATTTTCTGGGAATTTTTTATTTTTTTTTCATTTTCTGGGAAAAAAATAATTTTTTTCATTTTTTGGGAATTTTTTTTTTCGTTTTCTGGAAAAAATAAATTTCACTTTCTGGGAAAAAAATATTTTCTGGAATTTTTTTTCATTTTCTGGAAAAAAAAAACAGTTTTTGGACAAAAAAAAGGATTCCTCAAATTGGGAATCCAAGATTCCTCCCAATTTATAAGGGAATAGATTTTGGCAAAATGGGGGAATTGAGGATTCCTAGCTAAAACTTCAACCAAACAAAATAATCCTCATGGAATGAAATTTAAGATTTCAGGAATTCTCAAAAACTCCAACCAAACGAGCCCTTAGAGTGTTAAGAGCACCTGCACGTTTCATATGACGAATAAAAATATTATAAAAATGATCCGCCGGTAGCACAACATCATTGGAATTAAAACAACCGAGGTGTTAGGGATATAGGAGTGAAGATGGATTTTCCCACCTTTTATTGTGCTTCAAATTACGAGAATCACGTTTTTATTTCTCTTCTTCTATGGTGGAACGTTAAGTATATTTATAAATTGTTGCATAATTTTTTACTTTTTTTTTTTATAAAAATGGGAGACAAGGTAAACCCAGGAATTAGATTTAGGAAACACCAGATTAATATGCTTCTAAGAATTTTTTGCATCTACTATAATAAGGTCAAAATAAAAATATTAAATTCAAATACTTAACTACTTATACGTCAATTTTTTTTCCACATATTTAGTCATAATATTTTCTTTCGAGACTACATATTTTGAAAACGTTGAATGATATTTTCATTGTTGATAGCTTCAATGACATCTTTCATGATATATGTTACCAAATAATCATTCATGTCATCTTTTCCCAACTGATTTTGTAGTTACAATAAATAAGAATAAAGCCAACTTAATGAACATATATACTAACAGATATGTGCAATGCTTCTTTAATTGAACAATTTTCTTACCGACAGAGCTGGCCCTGGACATAGGTGATCCATGTGGTCGCCTAGGGCCCCCAATTTTCTTCCCCTCGTATATAAGTTATAATAGGTAAAATTAAAATAACTTTTGGTTGAATAGAAGCAAACAACAAAACAATTGTTCCAGCAGGAGATGGTGCTTGTTTTACAACTCGAGTTTGGAGTATTGGTATGGATGGGATTGAGCTTCCTTCTTTTTTTTCTTTTCTTTTTTAGCAAGTATACAAGTCCAAGTTTCCAATTCAACTAAAATAAAAAAAAAAAAAAAAAAAAAAATGCAATAAAATAACCCTAAACCATATCAATGAGTTTATTTGAATTTTTTTTCCCTGTTGTTGAATAAGACGCCATCTTTTAGTTTTTGTTTTAACTAAATTCTATATGAATAGGAAATTTAGTTACTTTTTTGTTACTTTTCAAATCTCATAATTTGTATATATATATTTGTTGTAGTTTATTGATATAATTAAATTTAGTTACTCTTTTTGTTACTTTCCAAATCTCATAATTTCTATATATATATATATATATATATATATATATATTTGTTGGAGTTTATTGATATAATTATGTTACATGAATAAACAAAAGAGCCCCGAAATCAAAATTCGCCTAGAGGCCCCCAAAACTCAGGACTGGCCTTACTTAGCAAGCCCACTAACTTCAATCACTACTAAAAATTAGTCATTCGAACCCGCATCCAAAATTAGCCACTAGACAAAAAAATGAGCATCATGCTTTCCTTGTATCCAATATTACATAAACACAAAACTTTACCCTTAATTTTTAGAGTATATCACACATACAACCCCCCACCAGCAACTTTCACTCCTTTATACCTATACCCATAATTGTACATACCCTCCTCATACTCCATACTAGTCAAAATTTGCCCAAAACTTAGGTGGGGCCATGGCCCCCTGACCCCTGAGTCTGCTGCCCCTGATGAGGAGGCAATCGTATACAATTTATCTCTTTATATTTTTAAACTTAGCCCTACATTTTCTATTTTTTGAACATTTTAAATATAGTTAAATCTATTAATACTTCAAAACTATTTTTAGTGATTTTTATATATCTACTTTTAAATACTTTTGATGAATGGAAATTCTTTTTGAAACACTATGTGACATGTCTCATTAACTATAGTTGATTATGCAAATAATTTTTTTCTTTTTTTTTAAAAAAAAGTCATTAAAATATAATAATCTCATAAAATTTAATATAAAATATGAAATATTATATCCTAATGGTTTTGATTGTATACAAAATTTGTTTACTATTATGACTTGTCATTCGTACATTATTTATTCCACAAAAGTTCCGTTTGATAACAAGTTAAAAAATAAATGTAAAATGAACTAATTTTGTGAGAGGCTGAAAATGAGTTCAATGACATAGTGAAACATTCTCTTACCTTTTCGAGTAAAATTCTTTGGCGGCGAACATGAAAAAAATTCTTTAAAAATTTAGGAAAAATAGAGAACGTCTACGTATAAAAATAGACATGAAATAGAGTGCAACTTATCTTCTAGCTTTTTAAGAAAGAAATTAGTGTTTAATTTTTTTTTATCAAATGGAAACTATGAAAATTAATTTCTATATTCAATACATAAAAATATTTAACAAAGTACATTTAATTATACATTTGTGCATACTTTACAAGTTACGATTTACAAATGCTCTTGTAAAAATCTTATAGCATAAAAAAGTACAAGTTAATGTAGGTTAGTTGCTAAAAAATAGCAAATGCACGCTAATTTGTTAGAATATATTACTATTAATTGAATTTCCTTATTGTATTGGTTTCTTATGGTATTATGTTTCCTTATTTTATCCTTGTGCATAACCCTATAAATAGGGTCCTCCTGTATTAAATCATTATTATTATAATACAACTTCTGTTCATCTATCTCTTAAAGCCAATATGGTATCAGAGGGATATATGTTCCTCACCACTTAGCCCCTATCCACGTGGCCACCACGACCCTGCCAACCACTCTCCATGACCGGTCGTCATTATCAAAGAAAACCAGCAATCACTTATGCAAACCTGAGCTTAAACCTACCAATACACATACCACCTCGATCCTCTAATCAAGACGATCACGATCCCGTTTGAATACCCCAAAAATACCCAACCACGTGCCCTCATGGACCAAGAGTATATATAATTATCGCTTTTGTTTAAGTCAAGTGCTGCTAGGAGCATCAAATTTTATGCACATAAACTTGTTTAAATAAAACTATGTGAGAACAAATAATTAAAACAACACTTAGCTCGTGTGGCAACAACATCAAATTTTCATAGCTTAGTGCTTAATTCAAATCCTAGCAATAACAGGTATTTTTTAAACCCTTCATCAACATATAAATCAGCAGCCACGTCACTAGAATAGCCAACCACACCAGCAACAACGTCACCACAATAAATTGACAAGTCAGTAGCCATGTCACCAGAGTAGTTTTCCTCGTCATCATATGCCACGCCATATGAGCCATGTCAACACAATAAACCCTTCAACAACATATAAGCTAGCAGCCACATCACCAGAATAGCCTGCCACGCCAGCAACTGTGTCACCACAATAGATTGACACGTCAATAGCCAGGTCACCAGAGTAGCTTTCCTCGTCACCATATGCCACGCCATCTGCCACAAGAGTAGCCGGCCACGGTAGCAGCCACGTCACCACAATAAACTGACACGTCAGCGGCCATGTCACGAGAGTAACAAGCCATGTCATTATATGCCACGTCATCTACCATATCATTATGTTGCCATGTCACCAGCTATGTCAGCATTTACTTCCATGTACATCACCCTAACCCTAGCCACAAATCGGTTTAGAATATTTTTAATCAATCGGTTCACACATTTTTAGATCGATTTTCAGAATGACCAAACCAGTTCCTGAGGTCTTTGCACCTCTTGAACACAACTACGGCATTAGTTTTTTTTTAAATTGATCTTGATCTTTCACTTTTACAACCTTCTAATGGCCTGCAATTGTATCTCACATAATCAATATAACTCAAATGATTAAGATTGATTTTGAAGATTCTCAAATTGGCAGAATCATAGTAACCAAACAAGTGTCTCACAATTTTAAAATTATTGGAGCAATTCAAAGTATCAACCTTGTTCAATATACAGACAAACTGGACAATCAAATAAGATGTGCTATGAAATAATTGGTTATCCATACTAGTGGGATCAATCTCAAAGTCGTAGTTCAAATCAAGGTGATGATAAAAAAAATTAAGATTGTTTACAACCACCAGGACACCTGGTAAAGCATTAAATTCTGCATCTATTTTGAATGATGCATGGATAATTAATTATGGTGCTACAGATCATATGACATTAAATTCTAAACATGTGACATCTCTCACCCCTCATCCAAAAAAATTATTTTTCACAGCTAATAGTGATCTAGTCCTTGTTATTGGGGAATGGTCTGTTCATTTATCAGATTCCCTAAATTTAAATTCTGCACTCGTAATCTCTTCATAAAAAATTAATTTATTGTCTGTTGCTCATATTACTAATTCTTTTAAATTGTATCATTGTTTCCTGGCTTTCTCACTGTGTCTTTAAGGATATTCAAATGAGGAAGACAATTGGTTATGATGTTAGGCGAAAAAAATTATACTATTTGAATTTG
Source organism: Lonicera japonica (assembly GCA_021464415.1). Lineage (NCBI taxonomy): Eukaryota > Viridiplantae > Streptophyta > Magnoliopsida > Dipsacales > Caprifoliaceae > Lonicera > Lonicera japonica. Next base: position 5,140,111 of record CM038467.1, on the reverse strand, counting down.
GCATTGAATAACATGAATTAGTTATATCAGGCCTTGTAAACCGACGTGACTCTAGGAAAAAAGACTGAAGATAAGATTTGGCTGTGGCACCACTAATTAGGTCCTGCATCATTTAGCTATTTAAAAAGGTTATTTCCTAAAACTTTTAGGAATGTTGAATTCTCTTATTTTCGTTGTGAAACTTGTGAATTTGCAAAGAGCCATCATACTTTATTTTCACCACCACTTAATAAATGTTCAGTTCCTTTTATGATAATCCACTCTGATGTATGGGGGCCTTCTCCTACTCCGTCTTTAAATGGTGCTCGTTGGTTTGTCACTTTCATTGATGATTGTATAAGAATGACATCAGTATGTCCTATGGAGTCTAAAAATGAAGTAAGTTCTTTATTCCAAAAATTCCATAAGCATGTCAATACACCGTACAAAACCACTATTCAGGTACTTCAGAGTGCTAATTGAGGATAATACATTAGTACATAATTGCAGGAGTATTTCAAGCATTATAGAATTGTTCATCAAACAATATGGTCATATACACTTTAGCAAAATGGTGTTGCAGAAAAGAAGAACATGCATTTATTAGAAATAGTATGTGCATCATTACTTGAGGCCAATGCTCCAACATCTTATTGGGGCGAAGCACCTGGCTCTACAGTTTACCTGATTAACCATGTTCCATTAGCGATCCTTGATTTTCAAACACAGTTTGACGTTTTCCACAAAGCTGTCTTAGCTCCTACAGTGCCAAATCCCCCCCACCCACGTATATTAGAATGCGTTTCATTTGTTCATTTGTCGAAAGAACAACGAAATAAATTAAAATCTCGTACCCTTAAATGTGTGTTTGTGGGTTACCCATCATTTCATAAAGGGTATAGGTGTTATCATCTTTACATTTGAAAATTATACGTGACCTTGGATGTTGTTTTTCATGAAGACGATATGTATTTTCATCAAATTGAACTTCAGGGGGAGCATTATAGTGAAGTTTAAATTTTTTATTTTTTAATAGGGACAATTATAAGATAATTCAACTCAGGGTATCTCTATAGTCAACCTCATAACTACCAAATCCACCAAGTTTACCATTGAATTTGCCATAGTCCTTAAGCTTACAATTGCCTGGTATGAATAACCAGTTGTTTTTCTCGAACACATTTGAATCTGAATATCAACTACCCCCTCATGATCCTTAGGTATTTTCTCCTGAACCTCAAAAAAAACTACTTAACTAAATTAATAGAGGCATGCCTAAACCAGCATATAAACTGATCCTAATATTAAGAACAAATACCCGATTAGCAATTATGTATCTTACGATAGATTGTCTGAATCGAATAAGTCATTTGTAAATCAGTTATCCTATGTATTTATTCCTAACAGTGTGTAAAAAGCCTTGGGCAATCAAAAATGAAAAGTAGCAATGGACGAAAAGATGAAATCCCTAAAAAATTATGGTATATGGGATATAGTTGAATTACCAGTAAGGAAGAAGTGTGTTGGTTATAAATGGGTGTACACTATAAAATATAAGGCAGACGGAACCAACGAAATATTCAAAGCAAGAATTGTAGTGAAAGGCTACACCCAGACACATGTGATTGATTATTTGGAGACATTAGCACCAGTGGCAAAAATTAATATTGTTCATGTCTTACTTTCTTTAACGGTAAATTTGGATTGACCATTGTAACAATTCGATGTGAATAATTCATTTTTGCATAGAGATTTAGATGATGAGATATGCATGGAGCTTCCACTAGGGTAAATATTCCTGTGGAACAAATAAATAAAGTATGCAAATTGAGGAAATCTTTGTATGGCTTGAAACCGTCTCCGAGAGCTTGGTTTGGGAGATTTGCCAGATTAATGAGAAAGTTCGGGTACAAATAGAGCAATTATGATTATACGTTGTTCTTGAAAAAGTTTCACGAGAAAATCACAACACTTATTATTTATGTTGATAATATGGTTATCACCAGGGATGACCCTTGTGAATGAGAAGCACTAAAAAAATACTTATCTCAGGAGTTTGAAATACCAAATCCACCAAGTTCATCGAGTTCACCACTGAATTCGCCACAGTCCTCAAGCTTGCCATTGCCTGGTATGAATAACCAATTGTCTTTCTCGAACACATCTGAATTTGAATATCAATTACCTCCTCATGATCCTCAGGTATTTTCTCATGAACCTCAAAAAAACCTCCTAACTAAATTAATAGAGACATGCCTAAACCAACATATAAACCGATCATAATATTAAGAACAAATACCCGATTAGCAATTATGTATCTTATGATAGATTGTCTGAATCGAATAATTCATTTGTAAATCAGTTATCTTCTGTGTTTATTCCTAACAGTGTGTAAAAAGTCTTTGGCAATTCAAAATAAAAAGTAGCAATGGACGAAGAGATGAAATCCCTAAAAAATAATGGTACATGGGATATAGTTGAATTACCAGTAGGGAAGAAGTGTGTTGGTTACAAATGGGTGTACACTATAAAATATAAGGCAGACGGAACCAACGAAATATTCAAAGCAAGAATTGTAGTGAAAGGCTATACCCAGACACATGTGATCGATTATTTGGAGACATTTGCACTATTGGCAAAAATTAATATTGTTCGTGTTTTAATCTCTTTAACGGTAAATTTGGATTGACCATTGTAACAATTCAATGTGAAGAATGCATTTTTGCCTGGGGATTTAGAGGATGAGATATACATGGAGCTTCCACCATGGTATAATATTCCTGTGGAGCAAATAAATAAAGAATGCAAATTGATAAAGTCTTTGTATGGCTTAAAACCGTCTCCGAGAGCTTGGTTTGAGAGATTCGCTAGATCAATGAGGAAGTTTGGGTACAAATAGAGCAATTATGATTATACGTTGTTCTTGAAAAAGTTCCATGGGAAGATCACAACACTTATTATTTATGTTAATGATATGCTTATCACCGGTGATGACCCTTTTGAACGAGAAGTACTAAAAAAATACTTATCTCAGGAGTTCGAAATAAAAGATCTTGGCGAGCTAAAGTTTTTTTTTGGGATTGAGGTGTCCAGATCTTCAAAATGTATCTTCCTCTCAGAGAAAATATGCATTAGATTTACTAAGTGAAACGAGAATGTTTACGTGCCAGCCATTAGATATTCCTATTGAAGAAGGATTGAAATTAAAAACTGAAGCCGATCAAATGCTTGTTGATAAAAGGGTGTTATCAGATATTGGTAAGAAGGCTGATGTACTTAGAGCATACTAGAAATAATATTTTTTATGCATTAAGTATAATTAGCCAGTTCATGTATAATCCTGGATAAAAGCATATGCAGGTTGTGATGAATATTCTTATTTATTTGAAGGCAGCTTTTGGAAAATGGATTTTGTTTTATAAAGAACAGTGATTTTTTTTTAAAAATTGAAGGGTACACTGATGCTGATTGAGTCGAAAATATTGGTGACAGACAGTCTATATCAGGATATTTCACATTTATTGGTGAGAATCTCGTCATATGGCGAAATAAGAAACATAATGTTGTTTATCGTTCGAGCGCCGAAGCGGAATATCGAAGAACGGCAATAGTAGTTAAAGAATTATTGTGGCTAAAGTTGCTATTGACTGATATAATTTATCCGCCAAGAGAACCTATGATATTATACTGTAACAACAAGGCAGCATGCGATGTTGTTTAAGATCAGGTTCAACATGATAGAACAAAGTATGTGGAAGTGGATACATTATTTATTAAAGCGAAATTGGAGGAAAACATAATTGTAGTACCTCATATATGTTCGGAAGATCAGTTGGTCGATGTATTTACTAAACCTGTTTTCAACAAGATATTTTTCAAGTTGATCAACAAGTTGGGCATGTTCGATATTTATGCACCAACTTGAGGGAGAGTGTTATAATATATTATAATTAATTGGGTTTCCTTATGGTATTATGTTTCCTTATTTTTTTCTTTGTGCATAACCCTATAAATAAGGTTCTTCTGTATTAATTAATTATAATACTATTTATGTTTATCTATCTCTTAACGTCAATATAATTTTCATAAACTTTTTGTTTCTTATTTTAACTTACATTTAAAAGGGAGAAAAAAAATGCATGGTTAGAATTTTTTTTTTCAAATAATACTAATTATGTTATAAATATAAAAAAATTAAATCTTGCAAATCTATATATATATATATACAATCACATTCTCTTAAAAACCGTCTTTAAGTTAGCTAACTTAAGGACCGTCCATTTCGAGTGGTAAACAGTTAATTTTTTTCATAAAACTTGGTGAGAATGATCTGTATAACTAGTAGATCATCTCCACCAAATTTCATCAAAAAAATTAAATGGAAAGTGAGTTAACTAAAAATAAAAAATTTCAACGTTCAAAAATGCATATATATATATATATATATCAATTTTTCAGTTAACCGACTTGCTGATTGATTTTTTTATGAAATTTTGTGAAGATGATCCACTTATTATAAATCTAATCGCCACAAAATTTCATAAAAAAATTCACCCGTTTATCCACTCAAAAAGAACGGTCCTTAAGAAAATTGCTATATATAATATTTAATATTGTGCGTTATTAGAGTATATCTCCAATGATATAATCAAAATAAGATTCATAATCAATTTTAATAATGCTGACTAAAAACACTGTTCCAATAGTATAATCAAATACTAACAACATTTTAACCGATAATCAAATATACTCTCTTTATAATTAAAGTTAACAATATTTTTTAATAATTAAAATGAGAGCCTACTAATTTTATTGGGTAAAAGAAAATATTTTTAAATTTAAATCATCTTTTTCTTTTTTTTTAAAAAAAATTTAAAATAATTAATTTGTGATCAATTAATATAATGAATCCTATAAATTTAATAATTTAACAAAATAATCATTAAAGATATTTTTATTATTAATTTTAATAATTTATTAAATGAACGATCGAAAGCTATTTTAATTATTTTATTAAAAATACTCTTGTGCTCGCATTATTTTATTTTTTTTTCAAAGAAACCCGAAAGGTTATGATTACATGTTGAAATGACGTGTTCCAACGGAATGCCGTTTCTGTCCTGAGCTACTGTAGATCACGTGTCGGCCTTTGCACTTTTCGAATATCGAGGTTTGTGATATTTTTTGCCAACACCGTCGTCATTTCCCCTCGTGGATCAGCCTCCACCGTCTATTTATAGTTTACCATTTAACTAATAATATCCAAACCATTGAGAATCTGCCACGAGAATCTGTGCCAATCAACTTTAATAATAAGTGTTTTTGGATCATTTTGCTCAACTTGCACAATCTAGAAGACATGGATTAGTCACTTCCAACTAATGAGAACGTTGAATTAATTGCAAGATTATTGCTTTTGAAGGATTAATTTTATCCTGTAGCCCGAAATAGAACTTATTACAAAATTTATATACGAAACCAGGAACTTTTGTCATGATATTTTGTACAAATTTATGTATTTTTTTAAAAAAAATGAACTTTTGTTATGAATTTTTTATAAATCATTAATTTGGCATTTTTTTAATTAATGCAATGTTGCATTCACATGTTTGTTCATTTTTAAAGATTTTACTATTAAATACAATTTGTAATGGTAAATATCATTATATTTTTAGTTGTGATTGATATTAATATCAAATATTAGGTCATAAGATTTTTATATTTACACTTGGGGAGGGTGGTGATACTTGCTTTTTTTCAACATCTTATAAGGTGTGAGTCCTTATAACTTTAAAATATGCATAATTAAATACTAATATATTACTTATAAGTTGTCTTATAGACTGTTTGAACTCTTTAATTTTTAATTTTTTTGAAATAATTCGAAGGAGTCGACGCCCTTCCTAGACCCATCCTTGCCAATATTATACATTGATTTAGGTGATCTGTATTCGGTAAAAAAATGTAATATATGGCAAAATATTATACATTAATTATATTTTAAAAATAAAATGAGACTATTAAGGATAGATTGAGATTCTCCGTGGTGATCAAATCACTTTATAGTTAGAGTCCATGTAATATATGCTGTAACTGTCGATGGATATTTCAGGGCGGTAATCTTGATACCTTGTTGCAATACTACCACTAATGGCAGATGATGGGGTAAAAAATAATTTTACCATTGGCCTACAAAAATAATATTCTACACTTTCTTTTAAATAAATATTCTAATCATTAATATTCCTCACTTTCTTTTAAATAAATATTTCACTCATTAATATTCCACACTTTCTTTTAAATAAATATTCCACTCATTACTTTTAAATAATATTCCACTCACATTCACTAATTTTTACCAAATTATCTTTTAGCCCTTCATTTTTATCAAATTTATTTTTTTACCATTCTACATTTACCTATAAATACCTTCCATCATTCATTCATTAAAAACACAACAAAAACACACAATTCTTCTTATCCAACACCATCCATCTCATTCAAGAGATATAAAGCCATTGGCAATACAAATACAAGCTAATTAAGAAGAAATAGGAGGATCTTATCTTCTCTCTTTTCATACCAAAAAATAAGCCAAGCCAAGAAAAACACACAATTCTTCTCATCCAAAATATACACTTTCTCTCTTATATATTTTATTCATCTTCTTAAAATATTTATAATTCTAATTCTATACTTATAAATAGAATTAAGAAAATTATAGAGAGAGATATTGGTAGCTTTTATTATCATTCAAAATTGATTGCATTTGAGCTGCTACAAAGCAAGCACACACAAAAGGAGAACGTACTGCCGGACTAGTATGAGAGCGCTACTGGGAGAACATACCTTAATAAAAATGTCATATGTTTATCATTGCGCCATATTTATTTTTTATTCACTGATATTCGCTTATTGATTGGTTAATTATCTATTTTTAGATTTTGACACCATCAGCGGATATATAATTTTAAATTTTTGGGGGCAAAATACATGGATGAATATATATATATATATATATATATTCATATTGACATAAAAGTAATTAATATAAAAACAAGTTCAACATACATTAACTAAGGAAAATTGGATTTTTCATTTGTTATTTTTTCTTTATTTTTACATCTGTAAATGCCATTTTTTATAAGATTGGAGTTTGTATTTATAAGTTTTCCTTTTTTTATTTTATTTTATTTATAAAAAGAGCCTACAAAAGCCCAATAAGTTATAAATTTTACCAATATGAATAAAAAAAATAAACTTGAAGGGGTCCAATGAGATAGAAGATACATGTTCATGCGGAACAAATAATAATATCATATTGTACTTAAAATTTCAAAAGCCAAACCCCAACCTAACCCAATCCACCCTTGAAAAAAAAAACAATACTCACTATCACAATATGAAAACTACATCGTTGAGATTTTTCATAAATTGACGTCGTTTTACGTTTCATAAATATCTTAAACCAAGCACTGGACTTGGGATAAGTAGTTTGAGTAGGTTAACTTCGAATTTTCTCCCATCACCTCAGTTCGAAGATTCTCTGTCACCATGGAGCAGTCTCGCTCTGCCAACTCCAAACCATGTCATCCTTTTTTTTTGTTTTTTGTAACCAACGTATTTTTGTTATATAGAATCTAAATTTTAGTTAATAATTGATAGAATGCACTGTTTCAGTGATACAAGGACCTTGCTTGGAAGATTTAGGCACTAATTTTACCGGCCACAAGTGTAACATTATTCTCCATTCTCCAACTATAGTTTTAGTGAAAGAATAAATAATTATCATATGATAATTAAAATTCTTGATATGTAAAAAAACGATTTACAATTTAGAGTTTGTAATAACAATAAGTTGTTGGATCATGTAGGGTGGGCAAAATCCAATCTAAACTGACCAACTCGGCCGATCAATCCAGATTTTGCAAAATTTATTGATTAATTGGATTGGATGCACTTTTAGAAAAACCGAAAAATATTTGACTGGTTTTAATTTTGGGATTATGTAAATCTATCCGAAGTGAGCCAATTAATAAATATGTTTTTTATTTTAAAGTGCCACAAGGCTTTGTGTTATTGTTAGTCTTAGTTGTCCATTTATCTTGTTATTCTTTGTTTGAGATTTGACTACAATTTATTTGGTTTTATTTTGTCAATTTGCCAAATTGAAAAAATTGAAATTTTATAGTAGATATATTCTCAATTTGCCTATTGACTTTTTTTTTTCCTTTCACTCGATTGAATCGGATTATATTGAAACCGTTCCAATCATTTAATTTGATTAGATTGAATTGGTAACGATTGTCGGATTGGATTGAATGTAAAATTCTAAAATCGACATTTTATCAAATTAAATGTGAATGTAAATTATAGTGGATTGGACTAGATGCCCCACCCATAATTTTCCCCATTCCTCAAATTATATGGGCAAATATAAAAAAAAAAAGAAGAAGAGGTAGATTATGAGAAAGCATGGATCGCGTGTACAAATAAAATGGACCCTTTTCTTAGGTTAGAATGACCAGTGGTAGTAGTAGGACACATTCAACAAGCTAGCTTCCAAAGAACATGATTTCCTCGTAGGTATTCAAAGAAAGGAAGCGGGCGTGGTACGCACTAATTATTATTTTTTTCCCCAACCAAATAAGTTATTACCAATAAATCAGGTTCCAGGTTCCTTCTTTCATTTCTTTTACTCTATTCTAATTAGATTAATTTCTTTTGTCAAAGTAGAGGGGATCATTTTTCTTTATAATCTGTGCAGGGTAAATTAATTAATGAAGTCCACGTTACTATTCTCGCAGTCAAAAGAAAAATTTACAATTATACAATGCGATAATTTTGTTCCTCCGGAATGATGAAATACTAAAATGGATTTCGTCTAGTCGTATTTTTGTATTAAATTATTAACATTAAAGTCATCACTCTGAATTAGTGTTATAATATCCACCTCGCAATTGGGTTTATTTTTCAGACTTTATAATTCACACGACGACCAATTTTAATAGATTAAATTTGGATGCAGCATAAAACTCAATAATTCATCATGCTCATTTTCAGTTGTTAGTAAGACGAGGGAATAATTAAATAACTTGTTTGTCTTTCATAAAACAGTTACAAAGTAAGTAATTCAAGATGAAAATTAGGTTAACAACTTTACTTCTTTTTTTTTTTTGTGGTTACGTGTCACTTAATAATAGCTAAAAATTATTATTTGATATATAAATTTGGCTTATAGCTCATCTAATTTTTCTTTTTATCTATGATCTTAGAATACAAGCGTGTTTTTTTTTTTTTTTTAAGGAAAACCATACATTTATTATTTTCCAACAAATGTTATATATGATATTTTGAAGTGACGGTAATAATTTGTGATGATAGTAATGCAAGTGTGTTTGTAGGTCAATGTTAAGAACCCTATCTTCTAAAAAGAAATTTAAATTTATATTTGAAGAAAAAGAAAAGAAAGGCGACCACATCTATGCATATAGATTATTTCATTTATTTTCTTCAGTAATATGGGGGCGGCTTTATTTACTTTGTTGTTTTTAGAAGGGTGTTCTTAAATGCACCCACATAATCTGTCTTTTCACCCCATCAAAAGTCAAAGTTACGTCAATGCACCCACATAATCTGTTCTTAAATGCACCCACATAATCTATCTTCTCACCCCACTTTTTGTACTTTGAAAAAATTGCCACTAATTTGTCTTCTTATCCACTTAAAATTTTAAAAATTAATTAAAAAACTTCATTTTTTCCCCACAAACAATCATCTACTATTTTCACTTAATTACATATATTTCATAAATGTAAGTTTGTAATAAATATTCTTTAATTTTTATATTAAGTGCTAGATTTTTATTTTTATTTGCTCTGGCACAATAACGTCTTCAATGATATTTTTCTTAATTTATTTAATCTTTTTATTTGTACATGCATGTAGAGCTCAAAAAAACTCACGTTAAGTTATACAATATCAAAGCTAAAAAATGTTTGTCTTAACGTGCGCCTAATATGTCATAAATAATATATATATATATATATGTATTGCATGTTGTGGTTTTATTATTTTAATATTTAAATTCTAAAAATTACTCGTAAAAAAAATATTAAAAAATAAAATAGTTTAGTGAGAAAATCTCTATCCTTAATTTTTTGCAAGGATATCGTTTTTTTGAGTTTCAAAAAATTAAATATCTTAGAAATCGAAAGTAACAGAATATTTTAATAAATGATTTATTATTATAAAAACTATTTTATTTTTCCAATTCATTTTTTTCCATTTTCACGAAAGATAACATTTTTTAAAAAAGAAAGAAGAAAATGTTTTTAAGTCATTAAAAAATCATTTAAGAACACCCGGGGTGAAAAGACGAATTTTGTAGATGCATTTAAGAATACTTGGAAAAATTCATCACTATTCACTTTTTTCCTGCGAGTTTTTTTTTCTTCTATCATCTTTCTTCTAGTATTTTTGATAAAAATAAAATTGATATTCTAATATCTTTGATGCAGTGAATTAAGACATATTTATATAGTATATGACTTAATTATTACTTTTATTAATTAATTAGTTAACTTCAACGGCTCCTCCGATCCTTTGCAATCTAACCTAACTTATTACTCCATATCGCTCAGATGTACGTTTTAGAGAGAGAGAGAGTTTACGTAAGTATGTATAAAAAAAATTAATAAAGAAAAAATAGCTTAAGGGCTTTTCTGGGCTTTTCTTTAATTATAATTAATGTTTAAATTTTCATATATATTATAAAAGAATTAATTTAATTTTTGTTTTATTTATAAATGTGTTGAAAATAACTAATAAATTTTTCAAAATGCTTAAAAAATTAAGGATGATCTAAATTTAATTGGAAACGGAGCAAATATTTCAAATTTCTTTTGTATATCAAACATACTACTATATATATATATGGATCAACTTCCGATCTTTTAATATTTTTGATGTAGTAAATTAAAACTTATATTTACTTATTTGGTAAAAATAAAATTTGTAGACAAATTTAAAATATGAATAATAACTATTTAAGAGTAATGAATAATTAAAGATTATATGAAATATCATATAATTGTTAAAACTATATTTATTATAATTAATATTTTGTATCTTCAGAGGTACTATTTAGAGAAAATTTTTAATGAAATTTATGAAGAACAATGTAATTTTTGTTTAATATGTCTTATATTAATGAAAAAAATAATATTATTTAATATTTTTACTTTTAGCGACAAAACTTTATCGTCTTTACATTGTTTTAGTAAACTCACTCCACCACTGGAGTGAAGTGCAAGATTTTTTAAAGATTTAATGAGGTGAGAAGAAAGTATTCTCACACTGAAATAAGAATACTAATTCTGTAAGTGCATTTAAGAACACCTTTTCAGAACTGGGTTGCTGTTTTATATTCATTACTACCATTATCAAACTCTGAACTTTAATTTTCTACTTTGTCCAAAAACAAACAAACTTGATTTTCTTCTCTTTTTATTTTACTTTATTGTATGTGGTTTTTTGCCTTGAATGATATATATAAATAATTTTTGTAGTTGGTCACATAAACCTTTGTCCGAGGAAAAAGCAATCTTCTCTTCCTCCTTTACCTTATCCCCCGCCCCCTCCCCCTCTCCCATGCTCTCTTCTTGATTACTCTTCTGGGTTTCTTGAAGGGACTCATTGAGAGAGATTGATAGAGTGAGAGATATAAACTTAAACAATGGAAGCTGTTCTTCAAACAAAAGGGTTTCTTTCTCTACCTAAAACCCCCAAAACCGGGGCTTTCAACTCACCCCTACAGCAGCAGGGGCTTAGGCACAGATTGAAGAACCCCTTGAAACCCAATGTTTCCGATGGGTTCTCTCTATCTCTCAATGGGTTCCAAAATTTTCAAGGGTTTATCAAAAACAACCCCGGTTGGTTGTTCAAAAGAAGAGAGCTGTTACTATTTGCAGCGCTGCTGCTGCTGCTGCTGATGGGCAGCCCCTATTTGGAGAGGTGGAGTCACCCAAATTTATGGGTATTGAAACTGTGACCCTAAAGAAAATTGTACCACTAGGGCTAATGTTCTTTTGCATACTCTTCAATTATACAATCCTTAGGGATACCAAAGATGTGTTAGTTGTTACAGCCAAAGGGTCTAGTGCTGAGATTATACCATTCTTGAAAACCTGGGTTAATTTGCCTATGGCTATTGGGTTTATGCTGGTGTACACAAAATTGGCTAATGTGTTGTCCAAACAGGCTCTCTTTTATACTGTTATGGTACCCTTTATAGCCTTCTTCGGGGCATTTGGGTTTGTTTTGTATCCTCTCAATACCTATTTCCACCCAACAGCCCTTGCTGATAGGCTTTTGGCCACCCTTGGTCCAAGGTTTCTTGGGCCACTTGCAATTTTGAGGATATGGAGCTTCTGTTTGTTCTATGTAATGGCTGAGCTTTGGGGGAGTGTGGTGGTTTCAGTGCTCTTTTGGGGGTTTGCTAATCAGGTAATTTTATATTTTCAAGTTTTTCTCCTGTGTGGTTGATCTGATATCGGGATTTTGATTTTGGCTATGTAGTTGATATATTTGCATTTTTTTTCTGTGTTTTCGTTGCATATACACAACATGTTTTTGAGATTCTAATCTTATCCAAGGTATATCTTATTTATCTACTACCCGATTTACTAACTTCCTGAGCAATTAGTGATTTTTGAAAAATAATATATTAGAGTTAGTGAAATAAATATATATTGTTCAGTTTGTTCTCATTATTAATTCGGTAGCCGTTTGGAGCTCTGATTTGCAATTCAATTGTGATTGAACTAAGAGCAATGATATGGAATGAAAACTTGATTTTATAACTGTATAAGGTTGTCTATGTTTATATTTTGAAACTCGTGAGATTATAGAGGAACTAGTTACAACTAAATTTTTTTTAAGACTACCTCTTTGTTCTCTTCTTTTAATATTTCCCTTTTATTGAATGAAAGTTATACCAAAAGCTGCGAAGGTTAAATTTTGTGGAAATTTTAATAGTCAAGGTAGGTTAAAAAGAGGGTTTATTTTCATATTTGCGAAATTGGTTTTTTCCATTAGCATGATAGTATCGTTTCAGTGATTGCCACACTCTCCCTTTCTCAAGATATATTTTTTTCTTGGCAACTGTGAAGAGCAAAGGTGTGATGTTTATTACATTAGTTTGAGTTACAATCTTCTTCTGTTTTCCCTTCTATTTTGACAATATGTTAACAATGCTTGCCAAGATTCTTGGTTTGGACATACATTTCTCCGAATTTTCCTGTCAACTGAGGAGGACTGCAATTTGACTTTTTTCTCATTTTTTTTTTGAATTTTGTAGATAACTACCGTGGACGAAGCAAAAAAATTCTACCCGCTGTTTGGACTTGGAGCCAATATTGCCCTCATTTTCTCTGGTCGCACAGTGAAGTACTTCTCGAATTTGAGAAGTACTTTGGGTCCCGGAGTTGATGGTTGGGCCCTTTCACTAAAAGGAATGATGAGTATTGTGGTGCTGATGGGTCTTACAATCTGTGCTCTTTATTGGTGGGTGAATCGTTATGTTCCTCTTCCAACCCGTAGCATGAAGAAGAAGGTACTCTTCTGTTATATCACATCGGTTTATTCTTTTATATCTAAATCCCTTTGTCCAAAAGCCCCCGTTACTGAATCCCAAAATTTGTTTTGATCACTTCTTTATTTGGAACTTCAAATAACATAAAATTATTCCATTGACAGGCTAAGCCAAAGATGGGGACAATGGAGAGTTTGAAATTTTTGGTATCTTCCCCTTACATCAGGGATCTTGCCATGTTGGTTGTTGCATATGGTATCAGCATCAATCTTGTCGAGGTTACATGGAAATCAAAGCTCAAAGCACAGGTACAAAAAAAACTTAATTAAACTTTCTCTAAAACCATATAATTCTGACCTTCAGCCCAATTCGATCTTTTGTTTAACATTCTTGAAATCTGCACAGTTTCCAAGCCCGAATGAATATTCTTCCTTTATGGGTGACTTTTCGACCGCAACTGGAATAGCAACTTTCTCCATGATGCTTCTAAGCCAATGGATATTTAACAAATATGGTTGGGGAGTGGCAGCTAAGATTACACCGACTGTTCTCCTCATAACTGGAGTCGGCTTCTTCTCTCTCATCCTTTTTGGTGCTCCACTTGCACCCGCTCTTATGCAATTTGGCATTACGCCCCTTTTAGCAGCTGTCTATGTGGGTGCCCTGCAAAATATATTCAGCAAGAGTGCCAAATACAGCTTATTTGATCCCTGCAAGGAAATGGCTTATATTCCTTTGGACGAGGACACCAAGGTTTGATTTTTTGAAACTTAACTCATCATTCCATAATTTAAAATCCAACCTTTCTGTTAATCATGATTGAAACAAAATGAAACTCAGGGTTCTGGGTTCTTAGTATAGTTGAGCATGTTGGTGTATGAGATATATGTATCTATTATTTATTATATATTATACTTTGGAATGTACCTGCATTTACCAAATTACAGAATTACCCTTTGACGATTCAGAAAAATTAATACTATTTACATTGGGATTTGAACTTACAAGCTATGTTATGAGCACGTGCACCATACCAACTCAATCAAACTCGATTACATGAAATTAAAAAATGTCTTAATAATGTAACTAAAAAAATTGTTTGTAATATTGAACATGCATCGAGTGTGCTAGGAGTTCTATTATGTAATAAATCAGGAACAGTTTTGAATCTCCCTCTTAATTTTTGTTGACCTGGACAAAAGTAGCATTCTCCCTCTTAGAATCTCTCACTGAAAAAGGTCTTAATCCACATACAATCTGTCTTCGAAACGGGCATCAGCTAATATATATACACCCATATATACACAAAAAATGAGATCTTCATGACTTGAGGAACCCCCAAGTTGAGTTTCCTCTGCATCTCATGTATTTTCTTCTTAAATATTAACCTTAGTCAACTAACTTTTTACTCAGGTTAAAGGGAAGGCCGCCATTGATGTGGTCTGCAATCCACTAGGAAAGTCTGGAGGCGCTTTGATTCAGCAGTTCATGATCTTAACATTTGGGTCACTAGCAAACTCGACTCCGTACCTAGGAGGGGTACTTTTGGTAATTGTGATAGCTTGGTTAGCTGCTGCCAAATCCTTGGATACCCAGTTCACCGCACTGCGTCAGGAAGAAGAGCTCGAAAAGGAGATGGAAAGAGCATCCTCGGTTAAAATCCCAATCTTGGGTCAAAACGAAAGTGGTAACGGTTCTCTTGCCAGCGGGTCAGTTCTGAATGCAACAGGAGGTGATTCCTCGACTGAAACCTCAAGCCCTCGCAACCTTTGATGATAACATTGATCCGTTAAGAAAAGACTTGACAGCTAAATTTGGGTACCCTGTGGCTTGTTGGTTTAAGGTTTCATCAAATATCTGTGGGAATAATCAGAACTTGTTCTATTTTTAGGAATAATCGGGTTTACGGTAGGTATGTTGCTGCTGACTTTGGAGTCCCCTTTTATTCACAGATATGTTGAACTAAATCAATTTTATTTAATTTTGCTTTGGATTTTATAGAAATAGAATTGGATTAAATTGGTTTTTCTTGATTGTAGAATGAACAATGAGATGAATCTGTACCATTTTCCCATTCAATTTGGTCTGACTCTGGAAAATTTTGACTAATGATGATATGTTGGTATTTAGTTCCAAGTTGTGATCTTTCCGTGCTTGAAGTTTTGGCAAAAGCTGGGGAATCGGTTGAAAATTACGTACTGGTAGTGGTATCGCAATCATGTTATGGTATGAGAAAATTGTACTCAGCCTCTCCAATTGGCAATTGCAATTAATAGTGTCGCGCATTTGAGAAAATCTCAATTCTATTTATTTTTCCGGCAAAATCAGGATATCAAATGCAAAAATGAGTTATACTCTTTAATTTTTGATTATATTGAAATTAATATATTTTTGAATAACAAAATGTAAGTTAAAAGTGAGATTTTTTGTTGAACATGAGTTATACTTTTGATTCACCTATTAAGTTATTCTGATTATTTATAGTAATTCATGTGCATAAACTAATATGCATGAGCGCGATTTTTTTAGGGTGATTTTAAATGCACCCACTTAATTAATCTCTTCACCCCACTTTTAAATTTTAAATTTAATTATTTTAACCTAAAATGCCCTATTTGCAAAATGTTTATTGCTTTAGGATGGTTGGTGTATACACACTAAAAGATAAATTTATGGACTACTCTGAGGAGGATATTATTATTCTCAACGTCCTCTTGGCATAACGCTGCCCACGAAAGAGAGAAAGGGAGAGGACAAGTTTTACTTAAATGCAAAATATTCCTTCCAACGGATACATATATGAAAGAGACTTCTTCCTTATTTTATGTGCGCGTGAATGTGAAATACAAATATAATTTCTCAATTTTGTGACTAAAATTAAGTTGGAAAAATATCCGATACAGCATTATGACTGTGACATAATATTGTAAAATCATGAAATATTATTAGGGTTGTATTCATGGTTCATTTGACCTCAATATTGATGATTGTGGTGATCTCTGTTAGAATTTTGACAGTTCAAGACGAAACTAAGATTTAATTTTGAGGGGGACTAAATATTATATATCTTTGATATATAAGTTACATTAGTGACAATTTTTCAATTAATAAACTAACTTTAAAAGGTGAAATATAATTAAAACAATCAGTTTTACCGAAACATATTCAGCAATGAAGATTGTATAATGTGCTCTCAATTCTACTTGGTTTTATGAATTCAATAGTAAACCAAAAGTACGATTAATATATTATTTTGCAAAAATACTAACATATATTAAGTCTTAAAAGTACACATGTGCTATGATAACATAAATAAAAGAAAATATTGTTCAAGGCCCAGTTAACATTAGTAATATTTAAAGACATGGTTATTGACATTTCAAACAAGTCTGTTAGTATTTCGAAATTCATCATAAATATGCATAAGTTGTCATTGAAATTACAAAATAAGTATCACTAGAGTTCATATTAAAATAGCAGAAGATTTATTTAAAGTGTTAATAACTATACTATATTTAATTATTGTTAAAAATATTTAGTAGATTAATGTGTCCAAGGCCTAACATTAACATAGCAATATTAATTAAAGTACACTTAAAATATTTCAAACAAGTCATATATCCTATAGGTAAACCAAAATCTTGGAAGGAGCATGCTCTTCCCCCTCAACCTAACTGTAGTTTCGTCTTTTTTGACGAGTAAACTACTTTAGGTCTAGTGTTATTTTGAACAGTAAACTTACAAATATTTTATTTTAGCCTTTAAACTATTAGTAAGTGTCACTTTAGGCATTTTGTTCAAAGTTTTTGTTAAGTTAGATGGAAAAAAAAGAAGAAGAGAGTTCTTCAAAAAGAAAATAAGAGAGAGAGAGAAAGTTCTTCAAGAAAGTGTGCTTGATTTGATTTTGGGGATAAATCATTGTATTGATTCGGGGTTTAATGATTTAAAAGTTTGATCATTTCAATTTTGATTGTAGGTTAAATCTTGATTTAAGTTTAATGATATACAAATATATATATATATATATGTACACCATTTATATTGAGATATACAACTATATATATATATGTTATGTGTGTGTGTGTGTGTGGGGAGGGGGATGCGGTAGTGGTAACAGAGGTGGCGATGATGGTGGGGGTGAGAGGGAAGGCGTTGGTGGAGATGGGTGAACGAGGTGGCGGTGATTAGATGAAGAATACGGTGGTCACAGTGATGATGGAGGCGTTGATGGTGGAGATAGTGATGTTAAGTTAGAATTGAAAAAACCAAATTTTTTTATCCATATTCTCAATAAAAAACTTTCAACCAATGTTGAAAAAAATTGGACCAAATTTTTCTTAAATCAACTTAAAAAGTATCTAATTAAACCAAATTTTGAATTAAAATGACAAAAATACTCCTAATTCCGTCAAACTTAACGTAAAATTTGGATGGAATAGCTAAAGTGACACTCAGTACTAATAGTTCAAATGCTAAAGTAGAATGTCTTTTTAATTTAAAATGGCATAATGACACTAGACAAATAGTTTAAGGGTTGTTAAGATAGTTTACTTTTTATTTTTTTTTCACTGTGAAAGGAATTATTTAAATACTTGTCGCATGTTAGGAGAAGGAATAAGAGAATTTCAGTGTTAGGATTCAAACTAATGACCATTTTTACTAATTAATCAAATACTAAACATGCGTATTTTAAAACATTTGTGCACAGAATAATCAACGATCATATTTATTACCCATACTGTTACGCACAATTACAAGGGAGAAAGTTCTAACACTCCAAATTTCATATTCTTAACCAGACATCGGAGAAAAAAAAGACCTCACTTAGAACATGTGGTGCTCATACTTTTGTTACCATTCACTCCATTATCCACTAGTACCATCTTATTTCACCATAAAACAAAAGAAACCCATACAACTGTTATTACCTAAGAAAACCAACCTCATTTACCACTCCTACAATTGCTAAAAATGAACAACTTAGCCTCGCCGGAGTCAGTCATTTTTTCCGGCAACCCCCAATCCTCAGCCAAATGCTGGTTCGACGATGCTTGCATACTCGACATGGACTACTTCATTAAAACCCTCTCGGGCATTAAAGCCAAAGGTGTCCGGCCTGACCTTATTGGATATATAATAACCCATTACGCCACCAAATGGTTCCCGGACCTCGCCAGTTCCGGCACCAAAACTCCCTCTCCTGTCACCACCGGAGACTTGACGGAGACCGCCACGTCATCATGGATGAAAAAAAAATTCTTCGTCGAAACATTAGTGGGGATTCTCCCAGCAGAGAGAGACTCGGTGGCTTGCAACTTTCTATTGCGGCTCCTAAAAATGGCTAACATGGTGGGTGCGGATTCGGCTTATGTAACAGAGCTAGAGAAACGGATATCGTGGCAACTTGAAACAGCGTCCCTAGGAGAGATGATGATACCGTGTTTTAATCACGATTGTGGTAATTTGTTTGATGTGGAACTTGTAATTAGATTGGTGAAGAGGTTTGTGAGTATTATGGATGAAGGTATTAAAAGTGGAGGTGAAGTGATTAAGGTGGGCAAGCTGGTGGATGGTTATTTAGCAGAGGCTGCCGTGGATTATAATTTGGGGTTGCCGGAGTTTGTTGAGCTTGCCGGTGCTCTTCCCGGACATGCTCGCGTCACACATGATGGCTTGTATCGAGCTATTGATACTTACCTCAAAGTAAGTTTAATATGGATGAATTATCTTTAATTTCGTGCAAATTCTTTGTTACACGTTGACAATTTTTAATCTGCAAAGTTGATTGTTTTAGTTTTTTGTACATGAAGTGCTTTGTGTACAATTCATTGTTGATTTGTTTGCTTGGAGTGCATTCGCTAAAATTTAACCAAATAGATTTGAAAAAGAAGAAGAAAGTGTCTATGCATCCATATGTATGTCATTTACTCATTTATATTAAAAAAGAATACATGTCATCTGGCCAAGGTTTTGTTTTAAGTCATTGTTATAACATAGGTCGAGAAATTAAGATGTTCGAGACTATCAAATATTTTCTCTTAACATTTTCAGAATACAAAATATTAAAAAAAGAATTATTGTAACTGAATCATGCTCCACCTAGCTGTGCCAAATTTGTAGTCATATTTCCTCTTTGGAATGTTCCGTTCCATACAAGTTATAAATTTCTCTTTTGAGACATATTTAATCCATTGCGATTTTTTTTTTCAAACTCTTTAATTAAAATAATTTGTCCGCTTTACTTAAATTCCTTCCTACTGCCGGTCCTGGTGTGACGTACAGGCACATCCGGGAGTGTCAAAGGAAGAAAGGAAGAGCCTTTGCAGACTACTAGATAGTCGAAAATTAACACCTGAGGCATCCCTCCATGCTGCCCAAAACGATCGTTTACCTGTCCGAGCAGTCATCCAAGCCCTCTTCTCTGAGCAATCCAAGCTCAATGGCCGACGCATTGATTGGAGCGGGTCCCTGATCAGTACCCCAAGTCCGAATATGGTCGGGTCAGCTGAACCAACGGGTCGGTGCCCTTCTAAGCGTGAAATGACAGCGCAGCATACGGAAATAAGGAGGCTAAAAGAAGATGTGCTGAGGCTACAGAGCCAGTGTTTTAAAATGCAAGGACAAATTGAAAGGATAGTAGAGGAGAAGAAGAATAAGATGAAGAAAAAGAAGAGATGGTTTTTTAAGTGGAAGAAGCTGATAATGCCTTCTTTCAAGACCTTGAGCTTGACTAACGAAGATAGAGAAGTAAAAGGTGAGATGGGGTTTGGGCGACAAACGCCCATGAGCATCAAGAAGAAGATGAGACTCCCACGAGGTACTACTCCCACCCGCAGGAGGAAATCCATTTCGTGAATAATAATGTAATATTGGGGCTAAAAAAAAATTAAAATACATGCTACGTAACTGGCCTCACGTGATCATGCTTAAGAATAATAACAGCACGATATATATTAATAGATTTGTCTTTATAGTGAAAAATATTTCAAATATTTTTTTTGATATGTGTGGTGCTCTTATTAGTATTAAGCACGAATAATTTATTCTGTATAATTTTTAAAATTTGCACGTTGTATTATTAGCTATTCATATCTTAGGATTGTATTGAGCTTTGAATAAGAGGTTGTCGGGAAACATTGTCTATAATGTTGGTTCATTATTTTACGACAGAATTCTGAATTAAGACGTATGATATCAAAGTTCTTAATTCCCTTCGATCCCCCCCCCCCCCCAAATTCTTAACTTCAAAGATTTGTGCTTGCAAAGGTCGGACAATTTTGCCCCCTTTTATGTTTTTACACATAATATTATAATAGATAGTTGACAATCTATTTTCTTTTGTTTTTACAAAATCATAAAATGTATTGTTTAAGTTCTCTTTAAATATTGTCAATAACCTTGCAACACAATTAGGGGCAGACCTACGTGAGGGGAAGCATTTGCTCCCTGAAATTTCGGGATTTTTTTTAATATAAATTTATTTATAAGTGTGATGTCGATACTACTGTAATATATAATTTGATCAAGCGATATTTTTATTTAACACTTAGATAAGTTGGTCTGATTGTTAAGATTAAGAGTAAAATTTTTATAAATCAAGATTTAGATATTGTAAATAGCATCTTTTGCATTTAATTTATTTAAGTCCATAGACTTTAATAATAAAAACTTTACTCCATATAAGATTACTAGTTTTGATATTAAAATTTCATTCATGAATAATCAATGAGATTTGCTTTGAACTTGTAAGTATTTTGATAACTTGAATTTTTTATTTTTTTTGCTCCATCATTTAAAATCTTGGGTCTGCCCCTAAACACAATGCAATTAATTAATATTATAGAGATATAATTTTTCTTACCATTGCAATTTAGAAAGAAAAACGAAAAATAACTGTTTCACTTGCGCAAGGGTTCAAGGCTAACCTTTGTTTTTTAAATTATTTATTAATAAGTAAATAACATAATTTACGCACTCGTCTTTTAAAAAGGGTGATGTTATAGGCACCCCGATTTTGTAGCCAAAACACCAATGTATCCTTAACACTGCAATAATGATCATGGCAACCATATGGTGACACCTCAAATTTAAGCACTGAGTCGGTATCTTGTTGCCGAATTTCGACATTCGACTCGGTAACCTTCCACCGACTTAACATTCGACAAAGTTTGGCCAAGTCAATTTTTAAAAATATTTCACTGACATTTGATCTCAGCAAAAGGTTACCGAATTTTAACTTCTAACTCGGTGAATTGGCACCGAATGTTGACCTTGAAGTCGGCAACATGCTACCGACTTAGATGTTTTGTATTTGGGCAACCAATCCTGTATGGTGACACCCCAAATTTAAGCACCAAGTCGGTGTCTTGTTACCGAATTTCGACATTCGATTCGGTAACCTTCCACCGACT
Source organism: Lonicera japonica (assembly GCA_021464415.1). Classification (NCBI taxonomy): domain Eukaryota; kingdom Viridiplantae; phylum Streptophyta; class Magnoliopsida; order Dipsacales; family Caprifoliaceae; genus Lonicera; species Lonicera japonica. The sequence goes on along the minus strand of CM038467.1, from coordinate 5,118,127 downwards.
TGACATTCGGCAATTTTTGACCGAGTCAATTTTTAAAAATATTTTACTAACATTTGATATCGGTAAAAGGTTACCGAATTTTAATCTCAAACTCTATAAACTGCCACCGAATATTGACATTTAAGTCGGCAACTTGCTACCGACTTGTATGTTATGTATTGGGGGCACCAAACCCCTAATTTGTAGCCACAATACCGAATGGTTAATATTTTGGTTGCCCTTATAAAAAAAACCTTATTTCAAATTTGTGGTGTTCTGGCTACAAAAGAGGGGTGTATATATCATCACCCTTTTAAAAATCAATTAGTTATTAATATTTTTGCAGACAATTTAATAAGTTTTAAAAAGAAAACACATAAATGTTACAAATAAAATAATAGACTAACCGATTGCCTTTCCTAATAAAGAATTTTCTCCCTTGAATTTAAAGATCTAATTTAGTTATATTTTCAAACCAACTACATGTAAGTACATTGTGTTGGAAAGAGAAAAGTGTTGCGTATTAAAATTAAAATACTATTAGCTGTGAATGTATCATTAGAAAAAATATTGTAAATAAAAAAAAAATAGTTTTAAAACATAGGACTCCATCTTAATTAAGAGTTTATGCGTGATAATTGTTAAGTTGATTATATCATAAAGAGTTCGCATTTGAACTTTGCTACGTTAATTATGTTAAAAAGAGAAAATAGACACTTAACTTAGGACATTTAAAAAAAATAGTAGATTTTTTAATTTGTTTGATAATAAGATATAAAATGATATAAAAAATAATTGATTTGAGTAAATGTTGAAAAATAAATTGAGTGCAATGATACAAATTATCTATTATTTATTTTATAATTAGATATGTTCCATATCTTTATATTTATGAAATTATTTTTTTCTTTCACTACAATTTAAAAAAATATACCAATATATCCTTCCACTAATTTCATATATAAATAAATTATTTATTTTTCTATATCAAAATTAATTTGGAATGTAGCACAACATAACATTGCGGTTGTACGGCACTCAGGGTGGCTTGAACGCGGATAATTACTTCACCCAATGCAATGCAATACAATACAATAATATGCTGCTGCTGTTTATCCCCGAAAATGGCGGTCTTTGCTAGAACCTCTCCTATCTCTCTAAACACTGACATTTCAAGCTTTCTCTACTCCAATTCTCTTCAACCTCAAGCGCTCAAATTCTCCCCTATCATCCAAACCCACCATTTCTCTCTCAAAAAAACCCATGAAAATATCTCTGTCCTCGGCACCAACTCCCTCGACACTACCGACCCCAACTCCCACATATGCGAACTATGCCTTCACGGGAGACTAGAACAAGCCCTAAAACAACTAGATTCAATGCAACAACTTCATATTACAATTGAAGAAGACACTTATATTGCTCTGCTTAGGCTATGCGAGTGGAAGCGAGCACCAGATGAAGGGTCTAGGGTGTACTATTACGTGTCGAATTCTATTAGTCGTTTTGGGGTCAGATTGGGTAATGCTTTGTTGAGTATGTTTGTGAGATTGAATAATTTGGGGGATGCCTGGTATGTGTTTGGGAAAATGGAAGAAAGGGATGTATTCTCTTGGAATGTTTTGGTTGGTGGGTATGCAAAAGGGGGATATTTTGACGAGGCTTTGAATTTATATCATAGGATGTTGTGGGTTGGGATTAGACCTGATGTGTATACCTTCCCTTGCGTTTTGAGGACTTGTGGGGGTGTACCGGATTTAGCTAGGGGCAGAGAGGTTCATGTTCATGTACTTAGATTTGGATACGAATCGGATATTGACGTGGTTAATGCTTTGATTACCATGTATGCAAAATGTGGGGATTTGTATAGTGCCCGCTTGATGTTCGATAAAATGCCCAAGAGAGATAGGATATCGTGGAATGCTATGATTGCTGGGTATTTTGAGAATGAGGGATATTTGGAAGGATTGAGATTATTCGGTGCAATGCGTGAACTTTCTATTGATCCAAATTTGTTAACCATGACTAGTGTGATATCAGCATGTGAGCTTCTTGGAGATGAGAGATTAGGAAGTGCAATGCAGGGGTATGTTGCTAAAACGGAATTTGGGGTTGATGTTTCAGTGGATAACTCCTTAATACAATTGTACTCAAGTGTTGGGAACTGGAAGGAAGCAGAAAAGATTTTTACCAGAATGGAGTCTAAAGATGTGGTATCATGGACGGCAATGATTTCGGGCTATGAGAATAATGGATTGCCCGATAAAGCAATTGAAACTTACAAAATGATGGAGCTAGATAGGGTCATGCCGGATGAGATCACTATTGCCAGTGTTCTATCTGCATGTGCTTCCTTGGGCCTTTTGGACATGGGTATTGAGCTCCATGAGCTTTCTAAGACGAGAGGCTTTATATCATATGTCATAGTTGCAAACACTCTCATTGATTTGTACTCCAAGTGTGGATGCGTTGACAAGGCTTTGGAAATCTTCCACCAGATTCCCAATAAGAATGTATTTTCTTGGACTTCAATTATTTTTGGTCTTCGGATCAATAATCGGATTTTTGAGGCTTTAATTCTTTTTAGGCAAATGAAACTCAGTGTGAACCCCAATTCTGTTACATTGATCTCTGCTGTCTCTGCATGTGCAAGAGTAGGAGCTTTTAAGTCTGGAAAAGAGATCCATGCCCACGCCTTAAGGACTGGTGTGGGTTTTCATGGCTTTGTGCCAAATTCAATCCTAGACATGTATATAAGGTGTGGAAGGATGGAATCTGCATGGAACCAATTTAACACTCAGAAAAAAGACAGAGCCTCTTGGAATATTCTGCTCACGGGCTATGCACAGCGAGGGCAAGGAGAACTTGCTGTCGAACTGTTTGATAGAATGTCAAAATCAGGGGTAAAGCCAGATGAAATTACATTTATTTCTCTACTATGTGCTTGTAGTAGATCTGGTATGGTCACCGAAGGTTTGGAGTATTTCAATATCATGACAAGCAAGTACTCCATTGCCCCAAATCTGAAGCATTATGCTTGTGTAGTAGATTTACTTGGCCGTTCTGGTCATTTGGAGGATGCGTACGAGTTTATTGTGAAAATTCCAGTAGAACCAGATGCTGCCATATGGGGAGCCTTACTAAATTCATGTAGGATTTACAGGCAGGTCGAGCTAGGGGAGTTTGCCGCTCAACGTATTTTTGAAAGAGATAGTGGTACTGTTGGATATTATGATATGTTGTGTAATCTCTATGCTGAAAATGGTAAATGGGATGAAGTCTCAAGAGTGAGAAAGATGATGAGAGAGAGAGGGCTTGCTGTTGATCCTGGGTGCAGTTGGGTGGAAGTGAAAGGAAAAGTCCATGCCTTTCTTAGCGGCGATGATTTCCATCCTCAAACAAAGGAAATAAGTGCAGTTTTGGAGGGTTTATATGAGAAAATGAAGACAGCTGGCGTTAGTGGGTCAGTAGTAGGATCTGTAAATGGAGTTGAAGAAGCTTCAAGAGCTGAGATTTTATGCGGGCACAGTGAGAGACTGGCCATTGCATTTGGGCTCATAAATACTGCACCTGGGACGCCTATTTCGGTAACTAAGAATCTCTACATGTGTGAAAGCTGTCATAATACCATAAAATTCATTTCAAATGTTATTCGAAGAGAGATTTCTGTGAGGGATACAGATCATTTTCACCATTTTAAGGAAGGAGTCTGCTCCTGTGGGGATGAGGGTTATTGAAGAATCCGTCATTTTCACCATTTTAAGGATGGAGTTGGCATGTAGAAGACAGAAGCTAAACTGATGTACATTTATTTTGTCCATCATACACAAAAGAAGGGATGCTTTCTTGTATTCTAACGCGGTGCACCTATTGATCTCTGGAAGAGGGAATTCACACCTTGGTGACCTTGGAAACTCAGCTCTTGAACGGACATAGTTGGTGAAGCGTGGCTCTGGTTCTCAACTTCTTGAGTGCATATTCTAGGTTAAATTGTATACTTGGAGATGCCTGAAAATGAAAGTTGTGCAAGATTAATGAGTTTCGGATGGAACATACTTCTATCTGCTTAGTTTTTGTGATCCTCTTTCCTTTTGTACTATTCTCCTCTCTCTACTATTTCTCTATGTTTTTTGTTTTTTATTTTCAGGGTTTTGCTCGTATATTTTCACCAAAAATAACGCAAATTTATGCTATACTTGAAAAGATAACTTGAAAAGTATTTGAAGATATAGTGAACATTCGGTGTCCCATTTTGCAACTATTGAAGGAAAAAAAGGGTGACAGGTAATCAGTTTTTTTCTGGTCTTTTTTTTTTCAAAAAAATTCAAGCCTAGGATTAGATTGAGAATTTTATTACAATAAATCGTGATGATCTGCACAAATGAAAGTAACTTTCTACAATCAAACTATCCTTTTAAAAGGAATTTGAAATTGCGAATAATGGGATTTGACCCCGTAAATGTAATTACATATATTTGCATGATGTTATAGAGAAAATGAAAAGGGTGATGTTATGGGCAATTCTATTTTGTAGCCAAAACATCATTTCAGCCTTAATACCATAAATTTAAAATTATTGATGATGACACCCAAAATTTAAGTAGCTATCTCGTTGTTGAATTTCGACGTTCGATTAGATAACTTTCCACCGACTAGACATTCGGTAAACTTTGGCCAAGTCAAATTTTAAAAATAGTTCGCTGATATTTTGATTTCAGCAAAATATTATCGAATTTTGACCCTAACTTAGTAAACTGCCAAATGAAAAAGGGTACTCAACCAATAGCAAAGGTGTCTAATAAAATAATAAAAATTTTATAGCAGCCTTGAAAATCCTTATCCAATCGAACAAGAAGCCGTTATTACAACGCTGGCACGAACAAATCTAATACGCACAAATCAAGCAAAACACCTAAAAATTTTTACACAACTAATTATATAAAAAGAATGACGATAAGGAAGTTGGAAACTAAATATGCACTAGAATGCATATTTAGTGCATATTTACTGCAATGAAGGTTTTAGATCTTCACTGCTTTCTTAATAGACTTGATGGAGAATGACTTGATGAAGTTACTACCCGCTACTGCACGATCCTCCTCCTCATCGTCATCGTCATCATCACCAATGACCAAAGGCTTCTTCCTAATACAGTCAACTCCCTTTCTCATACCTAATATTATAGATGGGGAAGATGGAGTCTGTCGAAAAGTCCTAGCACTCTCACACCTCACTAGTCCCCTTTCCTTCCCACTCTTTATTCCTCTCTCCTGCCCTTCGAAGCTGCTGCTACTTCCCACTCCTTTACCCACACTACCCACAGCGTTTGGATTCCTTTTCTCTGATACTAACTTGTATGGAGGAGGGTTCTTTAGTAAAAATGCATGATTAGCTTCATTCTCAACAATTTCCTCTTTTGCTTTTCCACCATCTTTCACTTGGATTGCCTCCTGGGTCTCTATATAATCTTCATTCTCTCTCACCTCCAGTGGGTTTTGTGATTCTGGAAATCTTGAAAGTTTGTTCCCTTTTTGCGGGCAAATGAGATTCAGCTCATCAATCCTAGAATTTTCACCCTCATATTCAAGATTTTGCTCTCCACTTTCCTTTGTATCTTCGAGCAGCATTTGAAGCCACTTCTCGACATTTCCTTTTCCACGCTGCTTTCTGCTCTCTTCATCCTCCTCATCTCGTTCTGCTTCACACGTAATAGGAACTTGGATGTTGTTGTATATCTTCCCTGTTGTCACTATTTCCAATTTCTGAAGCTTTTCCTCGATTGATTTCTCATCTGCGGCAACTATGGCTTTATTACATTCCTCAGTTTCCCCCCCTCCCTCTATTTTCTCTCGTTCTAGCCCTTCATTCGGAGAAAACCCTGCTTCAGATGCTTTATGCTCTTCTTCCAAAAATACCCTCAGTTCTTTATGCAAAGGAGGGTGCCGCCTTTCCTCTATTCCAGGTAGGCACAGGACAGTCTTTTCAGTTTTTTCGGCATCTTTCTCATCCAATGAAGCATCATGACTTTTCTTCTCTAGAAGGGTCCTCGGTTCATTTCCTCGTAAATGCAAAATACTCTTATCTTCTTGCTCGTCAAATAGGGTGTCAGCCATTCTTGATCTCTTCCTTGCTTGGTCCCAGTCGGGTCTAATCTGTGTCTCTAGCTCATCTTTCTGTCTGAACTTTCTGTGGAGTTCTCTCTCTGATGAATCACAAATCGCTTTCTGAGCTTCAAGTCTTGCCATTAGAGCACTTGATGCTGCCTCATTCAACCTCATTTGCTGCTTATAAATCACACTCCTGCAAGAAATAATCATGTGATTTAATAATTTGCCTAAGATTCCAATAATATTATCGGTTGAGAAATGCTAAAACACATAAAACAATTTATAAAAAGTCGACCTACAAATATACTTGACACTCATGTGGTGGGTAAAGTGATATAATTAGTGGTGGGTCTCGGATCAACGCAATAGTGAATGTGCCAAATATGATGATTATAATCAAAACCCAACTTCCTATCAAAGTATCAAACTTACTGGTGCATGGCGTCTCGGATCATCTTCTCGAGCATCGCTCTGTACGAGGACTGGGCCTCTGCAAGCTTCCTACACTTTTCAGCGCGTCTTCTTTTTTTAATCAACACTAACTCCAAGTTTTGTATGGCAACTTTTTCCTCTTCAGTCTTGTGTCTCAATCCATTCACTTCACCATCCAATTTTGATATTTCTCCCTGCATCTTCGTTGTTTCTTCTCGTAGTCTAAGAGAATCTCTGGCCATCACAATTGCCTGATATGGATTAGTTACAATCTCCGGGTTTTCATTTTCTTTATACATACTTGTTTTTACTCTTCTTGCAGCTGTAATACCAGTAAAAAAATTGATGTCAGATATACCAGTTTGTAGAAAAACCAACAAAATGAGAATACAAACCACTCTCTCTCTAAAGTCTAAATAAATAAATAATGAAACATTTGACCCTTGTTCACTAACCTAGTATAGGGGATTCTGACCGTGGTTGTCTATTGATATCGAGGGATTTCAGAGTTGACGAAGAATCAAATGATTCTCTTCGAGATACAACAACAGCAGCAGGAGCAAGGCCAACTTGTTCCTTTAATTGAGTAAAATGTTGGGGAAAAACATGGGAATCCACTGTCTGTGAATCATTTAGTTCTTCACTTTCACCTTGCAAGAACAAATGAGAAAACGCCCTATGCCTGCCAAAAATGCAAAATTAAAGAGATCATCACCAAATTTACCCCATTCAAAATAAATAAGTTAATAATAATGGGCTAAAGAAAATTAATAAAAAATTAAAATAAAAAACAGAAGACCACCATATACCTGAAATCCGAGTTTGTTGAGGCAAAAATTGACAAGAACTGGTTTATGGATATACCCTCTTGGAAATCCCACCATGGAATGAGAAATTCCAGTTTGTTGTGCTTTTTCTTGCATACTTTCCACTGTAATATCCTTAAGTTGCTTGGAACAGTCAATCCACCCCCTAAATTCCCCACAAGCAGAAACCAAGGGGAGCTTTATATGTGCATTTATATGTGTAGATCGATATATAGTTATTTGTATAGATGGTAATTTGGATTATTGATTGATATGAAGACAGAGAGAGTATTATTACTGGAGTACGGAAACCAATGATCAACGTCCCATGCAAGAGGAGAAGCAGAATCAGCATAGTAATACAGAACATTGCCATATGTGTCTACCCTGAATGTTGCAGGATCAAACCCAGCGTTCCTGTATTTTCAAGATAGTAAAAGATCACAACTATAGATTAGAATTATAACAAGAAACCCCAAGTTTATTATTACAAGCAATAGATTTTGGATAGAGATTATAAAAAAGCACAATTCTCAATTGTTTACCCTAGATGGTTGAGCTGTTTCCACAGGAGACCGGCGAAAATCTTGGGTTTCGCAGTGGGTCTGGCTTTCGGGTCAATAATTGGGAACATCTCGTCTAAATCCTTTGCTCTTGCAGCCTAAAACCATACAATTTTGCAACAATTTCAGTAACAAAAGGAAGAAATCTTCTGAGAGTTCATATTAGCAAAGGGAAATGGAGAAGAATAGATCTGTAGATTTTCTGTTTGGCACCTGATAAAATCTGGGAAGACAAAGATTAAATCAGAATCTCAACCCCAAATTTGCCAAGACTTGGAATGTTCACATTTACATAGAATGCATGTCATTAGATTTCAGCTATACGTATATTCAGAATAAATTCAGAGTCAAAACTGATGAGAAACTTGGAAATGAAGGTTCATAAACAGCATTCAACCCGAATCTCATCATCTTAAATTCAAACACCTAGTAATCCACAACTTCATCGAATATATCATGTAAATCAATGAATTTCTGATAATTGTAAGGAAACCTAAATTTTTAGGGTACAAGTGAATTATAAGAAATTGGGCTATCAGATCAGATTTTGGAATAATAATAATAATAATTCAACCAAGAAAACCAAATAAAAAAGGGGGTTAATACCTGGTGGGGTTGGAGGGAGTAGGGAGTGAAAGTGAAAGGAGGGCCATGGCTGTACGGACCAAAACTCCGATCCCTACAGAGCTTAGCATAGGCTCTCGGGTAACCTAAACCACAGTCCACCGCCAACTCCTCTTCTGTGAACGACACGTCAATAGCCATTTCCCAAGATAATATTATTATTGTTATCTTCTTCTTCTTCTTCTTCTTCTTCTTGCTAGATTAGTAAAAGAGATGATGTGATATATATAAAACAGATCGATACAAAACAGAGCAACCCTGCCTTGGGTTGTTTGATTTGATGAGGAAGAGTAACGGTCGATTTTAAATTTTCAAAACTTGTGGCTTACGGTGGTACAACGGCTACTCTGCTAACGTTTTTTTTTGAAAGACTAAAATGCCCTCTTATTGATAAAATAAAGCGTGGGGGCCATGTCCATTAATTTAGACTGTATTGGGCCCAGCCCAATAATTCGAAAAATCTAAAGAAAGGCGATAGATTTTTAATTTAATAATCATTCTAATTTGAACTTAAGATAAGAAAAAGTTAGGTATAAAATCATTAAATTTTTTGAAATTTAAGTATATTTGCAATGTTGGTCCTAATGTTTAAAAACTTGTAATTCTTCCCTTAAAATTACAATTTAGTTATAATACTATCCCTACAGCAAACGGAGATAATAGAAAGTTGAGTTGGCAGCTGATATGATGCCATGTCAGCTTCTCTCTCTTCAAATTTCTTTTTTTTTAAGAGCTTACAAATATAGTAATTTTTAATATAAAATATAGATTCAAATAAAAATTATTTATTTCAAATCTAGTCATTAAGATCCATTGTGACCGTAAAATTATTAAAAGAAATGCAAGAAAAAAATGAGGCTTTAATATACTTTTAGCCAAAATACTAATTCAAATATAAATTATAAAAATATTTTTTGTTAGGCACATATAATAATTATAGTAATGCAGCACTATAGATTGTTTCTTCTTCTTTTTTTTTTGTTATATAATGTTATAACTTTTGGCCTATGCTATAATAAATTTATTACAAATATGTATAAATTTCCTAATAAATACATCGATAAATTTATACATATTTGTAATAAGCACATCAATAAATTTATATATATTTATAATAAATACATTGAGATGAATAAAACAAGCTGTTGTGACGGTGAATTTGTCAAATTTTTTTTGATATATTATTAATATATATTTATTTTAGTTAATACAAAGAGACATATAATTAAAAAATTATTTTAATATTAAAATTTATTAAAATTTAGTTATTACATTTTTTTAAAAAAATATTAGAATACTTAAAATACTAATAAGCATTTATACTAAAATGTTAAACATTTATACTATTCTAAATTGACATTTCGATGTATTTATTAGGAAATTAATGCATATTTTTAATGAATTTTGGGGGTATAGATCAAAAGTTATAACATTATATAGCAAAAAAAAAGAGCAATCTATATTGTTGCATTACTACAATTATTATATGTGGCTAACAAAAAATATTTCTATAACTTATATTTAAATCCGTATTTTGACTAAAAATATATATTAAAATCCCCAATTTTTTTCTTGCATTTCTTTTTAATTATTTTTCGGTCACAATGAATCTTGTTTTACTCATCTTGATGATTAAATTCTAAATATATAATTTTATTTGAATCCGTATTTTATATTAAAAGTTATTATATTTTAAAACTTAGTTTTTACAAAAAAAAAAAAGTTGAAGAGAGAGAAAGCTGACATGTCAGCTGCCACCTTTGCTTTTCGTTACTTCTGTTTACTATTATTAAAACCAATCGTAACTTTAAGAGAAGGATTACAAGTTTTTCAACATCAAGAAAAAACATTGTAAGTAAACTCAAATTTCAGAATTTTTAATATCTTTATCCCAAAAAAGTTTATAAGAAAAGGCCAAACTTATGTAAAGTTAGAAATAGTCATTGATTATTTGTTATCCTAACGGGGAGCTAACGGTTTGAATTGGAGCATGTAGTGTGCAAATGAAGCTGTCAAGCATGTTTCTTTTTTAACATTTATTTATTTATTTTTTGAGTTTTAAGTAATGCTTCTCTCTGAGAAATGGGGACCAGTGAGGCAGTGAGATTCAAGCTTTGGTACTTCAAGTTTTGCCTCTTCTCACTAGAATTAACTAACATGTTTTATATAACCTTATTTTCCTCGGAAATATTTTTTTGAAAAGAAGCTAGTTTAGGCTTAAATAATTTTTAAAATTGGAAAAAAAAAAAGAAGAAAAAGAGAATGATGCAACATTAGGCAATTTGAAATATTGAATGATCAAATTTATGGTTAAAAGAAATTTTGATATTGATCGATGGTTGATATACTTAAAATAAAATATTTTTGAAAGTTTGGCTACTCTAATAAAGACATTAGACCATCTGCACCCGTAGAGCTAAAAATGAAAATTAACACTTTTGGTTGTCCCATCCAGTATTGTTAGACCATCTCCACCCCATAGGCTAAAAAGCCAAATTTGGGTTTTTTTGTGGCCCAGCGCATAAGCTAAAAATGTAAAATAGTGGGAAAAAAGGTAAAGCGAAGGTAAATACCCAGGCCGACAATTTTTTAGCTCGCCCGACACATGATGTATCGGGGCATAAAAGAACACCTGCCACGACACATGATGTGTTGTGGGAGACAATTTTTGTCATGGCACGACACATGATGTGTCGTGGGAGACAATTTTTGTTATGGCACGACACATCATGTGTCGTGCAAGCCTTAAAACATTAAAAAAAATATATATATATTTTACATGCCACGACACATCATGTGTCGTGGGAGAGAAAAAAATTTACCCCGTCACTTCATATATCGTGCAAGGCTAATTTACCTTTTTTCCGGTGCATTTCTTTATTTATTGCTAGGCTAAATACACATTTTTACACTACACTTTTACACTACCCACTAAAGATGGCCTTAAAAGTCAAAAGTTGATCCAATAGAATAAAGCCAAGCTAACTATGCAAGTCAACAATTTTTTATATTAGATGAGATATCTTGTGTCGGGGCAGCAATGAAGCACTTCCACGACACATGGTGTGTCGTGTGGAAGAAATAATCCTCTCCCATGACACATCATGTGTCGTGTGAGGGTATGGTTTTACTTCCCACCATGTATACACTCAGAGATTCAATTCAGTTTATTAATGGCTTATACGCCATCTTTAGGCATTGGTTTCATAATTTCTCTCACATCAATCAAACTAAACAAATTGATTCAGTTTTTTATTAGTTTGTATTAAGGTTCCCTACACTGATTTACTTTATACATCACTGTTTTTGCTAACAAATTTAATTAGGAAGATGAGTGGCCAAGTCTCAAGTTTGGCAGCCTTGTAAGAAGAATAGCATGTCACAACACATGATATGTCGTGGGAAATGAAACAATGGCATGATATATCTTGTGTCAGCCAAAGACACCACTTCTCCCCCGACACATCATATATCGTGGGAGCTATTTTTTCCTTTTTCCCGTTGCATTTTCACCTTTATTGATTAGCTAAATACTCACTTTTATACTAAGTATTGTAGATGGACTTAATTGGATTACGGAGAAAAGGACACATTCAAATTATGAGAGTGAACAACTACCTCTCTAGTGTCTTGTCAAGAGTTTATGATTGAATTTCATCTTTCTTAAGATTGCACTAATTTAATTAATATTAATAATTTAATTTGGATCATTTAAAAAATAAATAAATAATAGACTCTTAATTTAACTTAAGATGAAAATAGTATATTAACTAAGATTGGGTATTCCTTCTTAGAAAGATAAATAATTTGGCCCGCAAAATAACCAATGAATTGAACCAAAAATTAATGGATGCTTTCTTGTTAAAAAGTGGACGACGAAACTATGGGGTTCAATCCATAGAAAGATATAATGATAAGTTTGACGAATTAATATACTGAAAAGGCAATATCTTATATTTAAGGTTATTCTGTATTTACCCTAATAATGTTTGATTTTACTTCAATTTCTCATTTAATTCTTGAGTACTGGGTAAAAATTTATTATTCGATTTTTAAAAATTGAATATAAATTTAATAATACTTTAATCAACTCTTAAATACCAAATAATAAATTTAAATTTAATCTTCAAAAATCGAATAATATATCCTTGTTGGAGGCGAAATTAGAATTCCTATGCCCATGTTTGGTAGCTCACTATTTATTTTTTTTCTCAAAATTTTAAAAACTCAATTCAAAACCAACTCTACTTTCACACTTCCCAAAATTTATTTTACTTACTTTCTCTCTCTATTTTTTTTTTAAAACGCCATAACTTTAAATCCAAAAATCAAAAATAATAAAAAATTAATTTGAAACCTGCTCATCGAGATCTATAAAATAATCCATTTACTATTTTTTGAAATTTTTTATGCATTTTTTCATTGGTTGAAAAAAATCAAACAAAACAAATTCACTTTTCAACATAAAAACTCTACCAAAAATCAACCAAACACCAAATTTTTAAAAACTTATCTAAAAAAAAAAAAAAAGAGAGGCACCAAACAAGCCCTATATATTTATTTCCGGCTCTTGGAACAAATGAATAGCCAGCCGTGTGGGCAAATGGAAGTGTACGTATGTTGGCCATTTATTGGGCTTTTGCTTGTTTGTTTGGGTTATCTATCTATTGAGGCACTGCCGTCCCTTGTAAGCTGTGGGGAGGGGGAAATCGCCCCTCTTCATATTTAGGGGGGTGTATTCAATTTAGATTTTATAGGATTTTTTTGGATTTTGAAAGTCTATGGGTATTCAATTGAGATTTTAAAAAGTCTTTTAAAATCTTATAGTATTCAATTAGGATTTTAGAAAGTCTTTTAAAATCTTGTGGTATTCAATTAGGATTAAAAATAGTGTTTTAAAATCTTATGGTATTCAAAACTCAATAAACTTTGAAGGATTTTATAAGTTGATAGATTTTGATGGATTTGAGGGTGTTTTTATGAATAACAAATCCACAAACAAATCTTCTCTCAAGCCAAAGATTTCACATGATTTCTTTTATATCTCTCTCCCAACCCTATCTATAAGTTCTTCTTATCTCTATAATCTATTACTTTCCACTCCATTCTCTCTATTTAAAACCTCTTCTTTTTTCAAACCCATGTATTATTTTTTCTGTCTCTATAATCTATTTAAATCTCTATAATTTTTTCACTTTATCTAAAACCCTTTTTTTATTTATATAATGCTACTTTCAAAGTTTTAATTATCCAATTAGTCATATTCTTCTGAAACTATAGAGATGTTACCCCTTTGATTTTTTTTCTCCCATTTTATGAATTTTTTTAGCAGAAGATGAAAATCGAATAGAAAGGTAAAAAAAATTCCAATCCATTGGGTTTTTATACTGATTCAAACCGTTTGTGGCGAATTTATAATTTTTTTATTACTTTAAAGTTGTAATCAAAATTCTTTTATTATTTATCCTTTAAATTTTTATTATAACTAATTTTTATTCACATTGTTGCCATGATTTAGTGCTTGACAAGTTTCATTAAGTTCTTAATGAATACGTATATACTAAGAATTGAATAATTAGTTGAAATAAAAATCATAACATATAAATAAAACATAGTTCAAGGTAAAATTCACTTAATAATTATAAGAAACTCATAAAAATTTGTCACATTGAATTTTTATAGTAAATAGGTGGATATAAAATAATGATAATGGAAATAAGAGGACAACAATGATAATGAAGAGGGTTATGATAATTATTATAAAATTGATGGGCAGTATGAATTTTTATAACATATTTTGTTAACAATCTATACATTTTTGATAATGTTACTTTAATCTTATAACTAATTTATTTTATTGTTTAACTTTTGATTTTTATTTTTTTGAGAACTTATTAAAATCCGTGAAATCCATAAACTTATTAAAATCTGTACAAATCCAAAAGAATCCATGCATTAAAATCTTTGGATTTTGCAAGGATTTAAAAAATCCATGGACTTAAAAGAATCTATGGATTTTAAAAAGTCAGTCAGAATCTTTTAAAATCTGAATTGAATACACCCCCCTTAGATTTTTATATCTATGAGCCATTTAAAATTTTTTACTTTGAAAATTATCAAATTCATATTGCACACTTGTACACAAATTCACCGCCTTCACACTTTTTTTTGTAATTATTCACATTATTTATTTGAATTGTATTAAATATTATTATTAATATTATTATATTTGTGTTAAAATTTTATAATTTTAAATTTATTTTTTTTGTGCTTTGAATTTCACTCCTCTTCATCGAATTCTTTGGTCCACCAATTGAGGATCACAATCTTGCCCACAAATACAAGCAACCACCTCTTCTTTTTATTCTCTATTAATGTGTGTTTGATTGCTATAATTTTCCATAGAAAATAAGAAATTTTCTTCTAAGTTGTCACTTTTGGTGTGTTTGATTGCCAAAATTTTCTAAGTGGTCAAATTCCATATTTTTGGCAATCATGAGATTTTTTCTACCAAAAGCTTGAAAATATTTTATTTGGGGGGGGGGGGGCATGTTTTTATGAAAAATGCAATTTATGGAAACATAAAATGATTTTTAAGATGTTTTCAATATGAAAAGGCTTCCATTACTCTTTATTTTAATTATATATTTTTTTAATAATTTATGTACATAAAAGATACCTATCTTCTTTAGAAATAAAATAATAAAACTATACAATGAATAGAAAAGGTAACATTTTGTATATTAATCTGTATATAATTTAATGTATGTTATATTTTAATTATTTTTATTTATAAATGTATGACATGTGTACTTAGAGCACACATTAACATTACTTTTTGTAAAATAATAAACTAAGTTTTCATTTATTTTTTTTGGACACAAAGAAGAAGAAACTATTAGATCATATCAATCGCAAGTACATCCAAAATAAACGGGGGTGGGGTGGGGGGGACAAGCTCCCATAACTCAATGTTAGACGTAGAAGCAGATGCTCTAGCAAGGCAGTGAGCAACCTGATTCGCTGAACGGTACACAAAACGAAAAGAGACAAAACCTATCTCAACAGCTAACGCCTTACATTCATTAACAATTAAACCAAGGAACGAGGAGTCGGGAAGAACAAGCACCAAAATAAGAGCATCCAATTCCATATAAACTAAGTTTTCATTAAACTGTTAAAATAATATTAACTTTTTGTGTGATATTTGTAAACATTGATTTTATATAGCTCTAAATTTATAATTGCTGATAGTAATATCAATATATATATATATTGCAAAAACATTTTTTTTTCTTTTCTAAATGACAGTAACGTGAGCTTGGTGATATATGATGTAAGCAATTACACATGGCTGAGCAGGTTGTACCAAGAAAAAAAAAAGAGCAGGAAAAACACTGCTTGTTTTATTGAGTTTTTTAGTTGAATTTTTGAGTTTATGTTGAAAAATGAGTTTGATTTTTATTAGAATTTTTTTTAACTAATTCAAAAAAGTTTATGAAAAAAATTCAAAAAATAAATAAATTCACAATGAATCTTATTTTATAGATCTCGATGAGTAGATTTCAAATATATATATATATATATATATTATCTAATTTTGATTTTTGAATTTAAAATTATAGTATTTTAAAAAAAATATGAAAAAGAAAAAAAAAATTAAATTTTGAGTAGTGTGAAGTAAAATTATTTTTTTAATAAAAAATTAAAAACATAGGTTTTTTGTTTTCACCCAAAAAGGGTTGAGCAGTTTGTTTTTGGGCAATAAACTGGAAAACAACATCAAAAATATAATAGCCAGGGAAATTAAATAGAAAATTCAACAGCAAAAAAAAAAAACAAAAAAAGCAGCCAAAAAACAAACTAACAGGAAGGCCAAACCCAAAAAAACTACATCAGCCAATTCCTGTAGAAAGGAAATCCAACAAAAAGAGACGAGAGAGCGTAGGAGGAGGGTTGAATCGCCAATCTATCTACAAATACATATGCTTAGCTTGCGTGACCACCCAATGAGCAGGCATATTACCCTTTTTATTAACAAAAACAAAAGAAATTATATTGCATTTCCTTGCTAAATCTTGAATAGCATCCATAGCACCATTATAATCCCACTCGAAATAAGCAACTTCAGAATTGACAGCATCCACCACCACCTTGCAATTATATTCAATAATAATTTGTGACATTAAACAACGAACAACAAAAGAAGTAGCATCCAAAATAACTTTAACTTCACTTTGAATAGGTAAGAACAAGGAAAGATAGACAAAAAACCATCAATCAATTTGTCCAAATGATCCCTAACAATACATGCTGCTGTACTTATTAACAAAGAACTAACAAAAGCGTTGTCACAGTTAATTTTAAGTATTCCTGGACAAGGAGCAATCAAATGGCTGGGACCAAGACAAGACACGTCTAAAAAAGACTTAACCACAGCTCGAGAAGATAGGCTGAAATTAATAGCAACAGTAATAGCTTTTGGAGCAACCAACATAGGTGTCGGGGAAGTACCATGAAAAATGAATTCATTTCTTGCCTTCCAAATAAACCAACATATAAAGCAGAATAAAAAGAAAGCATTAATACCATAAATTTGAACTTTTCTCCAATGAAAAGAAATATTTAATAGCCAAGGTTCGAATTAAGAAATGGATGGAGCATTAATCATAAGTTTGAGAGGAGAATCAAGCCAAACTTTTCGAACTCAAGGGCATAGTATAAACATATGCTCGATAGATTTAGCTTTTTTACGACAAATAGAACAAATAGGATCCCTAGCACATTTACAGGACCAAAGAGCTAACCTCGATGGCAAGGCTTCAGATACACAACAACATAGAAATTGTCTGATTCTAAGGAAACAAGGAGCTTCCTAAATGACCCTCCAGAGTAGGGGTGTTGTCAGAAATTCGAAAACCGAACAAACGAACAGAACCGATCCGTTGCGATCCGAAATTTCCCGAACTGAAAAAAAAACCGAAACTGAAACCGACTGATTTGGGTTGGTATGGGCTGGGGATTCGGGGTCCCCAAATCGAAATTGCTAAATTTCAAAGCCAAAAGTTTTAAATATGATTTTCTACATTATTAGGTACGTGTCTACTATTTTTCATGATTTTTAAGCTTATTTTCTTATTTAATTTGACTATAGCTAGCTAAATTCTTTGTTAAGGGATCCGTAATAAAAGATGCGTAATTAATCTTTGAATGTAATTCAATTTAGGTTTGAATATGATTTTTTTATTGGTTATAGATCACCTACTGAATGTATGAGTATTTTTTTTTTATCTTTACATGCGTTAAAAATATATTTTCATAAGTTAGCTCAGAAGTTTCATTTGATTAAGAACCATAAAAACGTCAATTCACGGATTTTTGTACTAAAACTCTAACGTAACTGATTTAGGGATGGTCTTTATCCTCTAATTAGTTGGGTTAGTTTTTTAAGCGAATTGGCTGATTTGGCACTGTTTTGGTATTTATTCACGTAAGTGCCGAAAAAGTGTTAGTTTTGACTTTCGACATTCTTTTCAAGACGGATTTGCATTGAATCATGTTCAAACTTATTCAAACCTTGAAGGAGTGTTAAGCTACTATTTTTGAAAAGTTTAATCAACTTGGATTGTTTTTGTCACGTACAAGCAATACTAGGTTCTAAATTACACTTTTTTAAAGTCAAAAAGTTTCACTGTCGGATTATATTGCTAAAAGCTAGTTTATATAGTCTTTGTCACACATGGGCTATCATACACTTGTAGTAGAAATATAATTGGATGGTTGGAGAGTCTAGGAGCTGCATCTTAGAGAAAAATCTTGTTTAAACTTAGATTTGGATTACCCGATTGGACTAGTTTCGTACTCTCTAATTACGGATACCCCGAATATTTATTTCTCATTATTTTAAGTTCATTTAATACTTTGATTTATTTAATTAGTACGCTGTTTTATTTATTTTTAGTTTAATTGCATGTTCTTTTAGTGCATTTAAGAAGTCTTTTAAGTAGATAATTTGTATTTGTAGATTCCCTTTACTTTTACACCATATGATTAAATTTTCTTTTAGTTTTCTTTTAGTTAATTAGTAGTTTTAATTTAGTTTCAATCTCCTTTCTTATTACTTAAGTCTATCATCTTTTTCTTTCTTTTATCATCTTCTTCTTGAAATCGACTTTCCTAACTTAAAGAACTACCTTCCTCCCCATGGATGGATCTTGGACTTACTGAGTATTTGTTACTTGACCGACCACCTGCAATTGGGTGTAATAACTCATGTTATTTTTGCTGAGTCAGCGTACCCACCAATATTTATCTTCTCGATTTTTAACTGCTGCTATCTCTTGCTTAATGAATTGAATTTCAGAGTTTGAAGTAGGAGTGGAAGGGGCATTAATAAGCTCAATCAACCTTCTCTCTAAATTTTTAAGTAAAATTAGACCATTTTTGAATTTTAAGCAATTTTAATCTATAAGTTTTGCCTTGGACAACATCAATACTGTACGATCCTTCACATCTAAGTTTCCATGCATCATTAATAACTCTTGGAAAATCTATATCTTCCAGCAAAAAATGCTCGAATCTAAAGAGTTTCGGGCCATGGAATCTAAACTTTATATAATTAATTAATAAGGGACTATGATCCAAACTAATTGGGGGGAAGAGCAGTAACAAAAATATTTTGATACAAAACCAGCCACAAAGGGTTAGCAAAAGCACGGTCCAGCTTTTCCTTAACCAATTTCCCCATAAAACGATTATTTGCCAGGTAAAGAAACAACCCTTACTATCGATTTCAACAAAATTACATCGATCGATACAGTTCTTAAACCCCCTAATTTTCCTACTCTCTTTAAGACGGTCACCTTCTTTTTAATTAAAAAATAAAATGTCATTAAAATCACCAAAACATAACCAAGGTAAATCACAGCCCCCATTCGATAAAATCAGACATTGCCATTAAGCTTGCCGTAGATCAAAATCTGAGTTACCATAAACAAAAGTGAGGCACCACATTCCAGCTCCATTGTCCTCACGCACAAAACCGTTAATAAACTCATGTGGTATCTCAACTAGTCGAAATTCAATAGATTCATCCCACAAGATATAAATTCCTTTTGAAATACCTATAGAATCAATATGTCTGACATTTTAAATTGTAAACGACAATTCAATTTAACGATCTTCTTTTTCTTTGTCTTTGTTTCTGAGAGACACACCAAGTTAGGCCTATAGTGAACACACAGGTCTACCAAATTTTGAATGATTAGGGGGTTGGCCAGCCCCTGGCAGTTCTAAGCAATGGCTAACGTGGTGAATGTGGGGGCATGATAAGGCCTACCTCCTCGGCCATACTCTCATTTACTTGTTCAACACGATCAATATAAATTAATTATTCTTCCATTACTGAAATTTCAATAACTCTTCTCCTTCTAGTCTTTTTAGTAACAACCATTTTTCTTTTAATACTAGATGATTTATTTGAACTAGGTGGAAGAGCACAGTTAAAACTGCCTTAAGTGGTGGGAACACAGTCACTAGACTCTCCCGACTCCTCTATCAAATTAAAGAATCTTCCAATCTTTGCTTGATGTTCAACTTCCCAAGATGTATTAGTTAGGAGTGGCAACGGGTCGGGTATAGGGTGAGTTTGGCCAATACCAAACCCGACTCACATGTATACCACTCCGCCTAAAACCTTCCTCGGGTTTTCTTTAAAAACCCAAACCCGCTCCGCATATATGTATAAGAGCCCTTCCTTGAATTATATGGAGAAACAACCTTTTTGTTGCAGCGGAGAAACCAACAACTATTAAACGAACTCAATATTGAACTTGAAATAGTAGCTGGGGCATTAAAGCATTTCGAATCTGAAAACACCCAACTAAAAAATGAAGTCTCAATTACAAAGGAGTAAGCCGAGAAAAGTTGAAAGAAATACGAAGAGCCAAGAAATTAAATGAGTAGCTCAAAGAAGTCGAGGAGAGATATAGTTTACAGCTTAACGCTTTGCAAGAGGCAGTGGAAGCTCAAGATTCGAAACACAAGGAGTTGATTAGTGTTAAAGAATCGTTTGGGAATCTTAATGTTGAGCTCGAGAACTCAAGAAAGAAGATGGAAGAGGTAAATCACAAGCTGTAGCGGTCCACTAGCGAGACGTGCGTGGGTGTGGGTGTGTCGGAGATGGAGGAGGAGAGACGTGCATGGGAGGCTGGAGATGGAGGAGGAGATTCATGCGAGGGATGCGTGGGTGTGCTGATGTGGGAAAGGCAACTTTTGAGAGATTGAGAACGGCTGAGAGAAAATGTTAGGGTTTTTATTTAATAAATATTATATATATCTATATTATAAAACATCATTTTGAATCAAAATTTTCTCTAAAAAGTATAGGAATCTAATGGTTAAAAATACACATGTTATGGTATGCATTAGTTCTACACCATTGAATGAGTTTTATACACACATCAAGATGTCACATCAAAGTTAAAACACTCACACCAATAATATACACACAATCAACTGTCACATACTAATAATTTTGTTTACATTAAAAATGGCATAACTTAAAATAAAAAATTCAAAATTTAATAAAAAATTAATATTTAAAATCTACTAATCAAGATCAATTAAACAAGATCCATTATGACTATATAATTATGCAAAAACAAAATATCAAGAAAAATAATTGTGTAACATTTGAAGACGTACGTTATGTTTTTCTATGTTATTGGTTATCTCAATCTGTCATTTTTAGGACGTACGTTACGTGGTTGGATTATGATTAAAAGACTCTTTAAAAAATTAAAAACAAGTCGGTCTAATCGAGTATACTTTTAGCTTTTTCAGCATAGAGATATATTGAACTTACGTTTCAATTGTTCATAACGTTAGATTAAATCTATATTATAAAACATCATCTTTGACCAAAATTTTCTCTAAAAAGTATAGGAATCTAATGGTTAAAAATACACATGTTATGGTATGCATTAGTTCTACACCATTGGATGAGTTTTATACACACATCAAGATGTCACATCAAAGTTAAAACACTCACACCAATAATATACACACAATCAACTGTCACATACTAATAATTTTGTTTACATTAAAAATGGCATAACTTAAAATAAAAAATTCAAAATTTAATAAAAATTTAATATTTAAAATATACTAATCAAGATCAATTAAACAAGATCCATTATGACTATATAATTATGCAAAAACAAAATATCAAGAAAAATAATTGTGTAACATTTGAAGACGTACGTTATGTTTTTCTATGTTATTGGTCATCTCAATCTGTCATTTTTAGGACGTACGTTACGTGGTTGGATTATGATTAAAAGACTCTTTAAAAAAATAAAAACAAGTCGGTCTAATCGAGTATACTTTTAGCTTTTTCAGCATAGAGATATATTGAACTTACGTTTCAATTGTTCATAACGTTAGATTAAATTGGACAATGGGCTCAAAATAAACTGATTGATTTTGTCGATTTAAATTCGTCACACGTTAATTTTTTTTATCCTATTATTATATTTTTTTTATTTCACCGTGCCGTATGGCACGGGTATACCCTAGTATATATATATGAAAGTGGGTCAGGTCGGGTTGGGTCGTGTTTTAAGTATACAGAACCCTAACCGGCCCCGAACCCGGTCTGATTTTTTTAAAAAAAATACCAAACCTGACCCGTGTTTAAAAAAACTTGCCTCATCAGGGTCGGGTCGGATTTTTTTGCCATCCCTAGTATCAGCCTTGCTTTTCAAGGAGAGACTATGAAAAATAGATGATAGGCCTAAGCCAATGAGATTGTTAGCTTTTTCTATTAATACGAGATTTTCCTTTTGGGCAAAAGATTGAGTAGAAGATATGCAATTTGGTATAGGACATTGGTTCTAGGTAGTAAGGATAGAAGAAGGAAGAATAGGAAGGGACTGCAGGCTAACATGATGAGGAATATGTGAATGGGGCGTGGGGCTATAATTATTGATTTTGCTTGGGTAGGCCAAAAATTGGGTAAGGGTTTGAGTCTTCAGGCTAGTGGTATCATACTTTGGGTTCCAGTTCCAACTCAATGCCAGGATCCATATCCACAACTTTAAAGTTATTGGACTTAAAGCCTGAAGCAATATTACTATCACCTTGCAAAGTAACAGGATTGATCAAATTTTCCAAGTCATTAAAATTAGTTCGGGTCGAAGCCTGACCTTGATTATTTTCCATAGGCAATTGACATAAATTTCCCGTTTCATCCCTATTAATTGAGTCTCCTCGTTTGACACAACAAATGGTCATATTTATACTATTAAAGCGTACCACTGCAGCCATGTTTTCAGAATATTGAGCCCCACTTTAATAGCCATCAGACTTTTCTCATTGTAGAGAACATTCATGACATACACGCACCCTTTTATTCTCACCATGAAAGCTAGACTGAGCTTCATATGTTTCACCAGTTTTGCTACTAGTTACTGCTTCATTTTTCTGATTCGACTGATTCAATGGGCTTTCTTCATTAGCTTCAAACACGAGCTATTTCTGTTTAAACTTGTCTCATTCGAATTCATGCCGGCCATAGGACCATACTCGATGGCTATTATCATAATAAATTGAATAATTCTTCAATCGAATTTTAGCTACCTCATCCGATTTGCAATCATTTATCTCATGCCCAATAATGCCACAAGTATAGTAAAATATTCCCAACTTCTCATAACTAAGGTCTACCCATTTACGAGGGACATAATCTCTTTCGAGCCAAAAACGACTTCAACGGACAGTAACTATAATCCTCATATAACTGAATAAGGAATCTCTAATAACCACCTTAATTACGGACCCAACATGTTTCTAATCATCTCTCCATCTATATTATAAGGAAAAGAACCATCACATCACTAAATTATCTAATCAATGGTTCACATTAATTTACAAAAAAGAAGAAAAAATTTGGACCATTAGATGTGTTTTCAACCCATCAAATCAAGAAACTCAACAACATTTTATCTCTCTTATTCCACCAATTTTAATCTCTTATCTTTTTTCTCTATCTATTTTTATAAAATTCAAAATACATTAAATTTAAAATAAACCATGTAAGAGTTTATATATTTAAAATTTACCAATAAAAGTTTGTATATTTAAAATTGTAGATGTAAAGTTACGTGTAAGACAAAATTTGTATATTTAAAATTATAATTCACTTTTCTTACTCTTATTATAAAATTTTCACATTACTCTTAAAACTATTTCATTTTTTCTAGCGGCAATTTTCTATCTATATTATAAGATGTATTTTTTTTTAATTTTGTTATTAAAGTTACATGTAAGACAAAATTTGTATATTTAAAATTATAATCCACTTTTCTTACTCTTATTATAAAATTTTCACATTACTCTTAAAACTATTTCATTTTTTCTAGCGGCAATTTTATGTCTATATTATAAGATGTATTTTTTTCTTTATTTTGTTATTATTAACTAATGGTCAAAATTTATTTACAAACCAAAAAGAAATGTAAACCCTTTAGATGTGTTTTTAAGATATCAAATTACCCAATTACATAATACTTTTTTATTGTCTTTTTTCACCTTAATATAATAATAAAAATATACAATTTGAAATTTGATATTCAAATTTCAAAATTTTCTCACTTTTTCCCCTCACAATTTTTTCGATAAATACAAGAACACTCTTTCTCTCTCACCAAATATATATATATATATATTCTCTTTCTTAAGATTTTCATGGTTAAACACACATCTAAATACTTGAGATTTTCTACTCTTTTTGTTGTTTACTCTTTTGAATAATGTAATATTTTGTGGTTTACTTTTTTTTAATAAGGTATATATATGGGTTTATCTAACTCATTTGAATAATGTATATATGGGTGATCATTTTTTATTAACAATTATTAACTCATTTAGTTGGAGATGGTAGCTTTATTTTATGATATGTATATTTAGTTGATGATCTGATAATTATTTGTTTTAGTGGCAGCCTATGTTAAGAATAGTGCATATGCTTTTGAATTTTTTCTTTTTTGTGTGTTGAATATCCATTTTATAGTCAATAGGAATAGGAATAAAAATTAAATTTTTTTCATGGATGCATATGAGTTTTATATTTTTTTGATATCCCTATATAATATTATTTTTTTCGATTTTTATTTCCCCCATATCTTCGTGTACGTGAGTTTTGTTAACTTCCTGTAGTGTTGTCTACCCATTTTATCACTCAAGTTAACTATTTTATACTCAAATTAATATGCTTTTTCATTTACGATTCAAGATTTGGCAAAAAAAACATGTTAGCCCCACCTAATGCCATTCTTATATATGATAGTTTATTATATGAATTTAGTAAAGTTGACATGTATAATTCGAATATAGGGTTTTTTTTGTTTGTATTTAATATTTTTTTATTTCACCGTACCGGACGGCACGAGCAATTAGGGCCGGCAATATTTGAGACGACGCGCTAATCCGACACGAACTCGACACGGAGTTAGCGGGTTTGGGTCAAGCATAAACGGGTTCGGGTCAATTTCGAGTCAGACACGCTTAACCCGCAAACTAAACGGGTCGTGTTCGAGTTAACCCGCTAACTCGAAATTGACCCGCAATTAACACGATTATTATTTTTATTTTTTTTACAGCTATATATATATATATATATATTTTTTTTTTCCATTTTTCTTGAACAATTATATTCTTATTTGAAATATTGGTAGTAGATGATAGTTATTATGTTTTTTATGATGGATAAAGTACTAATTTTTTATGTTTATACTTCGGTGATGGAATGCTATATATTTTGACCGTAGATTATTAATATTTAATTTTGGTATTGGATAATACTTATTATTATTTATTAAAAATTTAAAACTATTATAAAACAAGTTAATTTTTTTCACATGAGACTTAATTGTCATTATAATCTTAAAAGGTTAATCGTATCGTATCGAGTTGCATATTTAACATGACCTATTTATTAAACGGGTTAGTTGGGTCGTGTCGTGTAACTTGTAAAATAAACAAATCGTGTTCGAGTTAATATAAATGACACGATTAGTTAAACGGGTCGTGTTTGGATTGACACTAATACTATAATACTCGTGTGTTGACACAACCCGAACACGACACACGAACCCGAATTGCGAGCCCTACGAGCAATACCTAGTTGGCAATAGAGAACAAACATATCGGAATACCAGATACTCTAACCCACATCTTTACTTCATTAAACTTAACCTCATCCACAGAACAAGATTTATATCATTTCTTAAGGACCATAGAGTAATTCATGATAGTCCACGGACTCCTATCCAGTATCTTAACCATATCAATCTCCGAATAAAAAATAAATGAATATAGTTTGTTAGAGATATGAACGGATTTAAAGCTCTCACTAGTCTTCCAAACGCTACTGATGATGTTCAGTACACCATGTTTATTGGGCACCTTTGGCTTTGGAGCCAATATTTTCCCAGCTAATACAAATTTCTGATTGCCACTGTCCGTTGGTGATGTTGCTAATTTTAAAGAGACTTCCTGAGATAGATATTGGATCCATTAAGAAAAAAAGGACGAATAACAAGTAGAAGAAAGGGGAAATGGGGAAAATAGAAGAAAACACGAGGACACCTACTAAGATAAAGAGATTAAACTCAGAAAGAGAATCAAGAGATCGAAAATAATGGACAGCAACGGAAAGCCCCAAACACCATCGCCAAACATTACGACACCTCTCATCCGCCGTCTGTGGCGGCGTAATAGCTTCGCCATCTACCCATGGACCACCTCCCTTCGCCTTAAAACATCCTTCTTGTCAGAACTGGGCGGCTCAGTGGGCGACCTATGCACCTACATCCCTATCGTAATAGCCCTAACCCTAGTATCCCACCTCAACCTTGGGCACCACTCTCATACTCACAGCCCTCTACAACATCATCACCGGAGTTCTTTTTGGCATCCCTATCCCCGTTCAGCCCATGAAATCAATCACCGCCATCTCCGAATCCCCATCCCTCACCCTCCCCCAAATCGCTGCCGCCGGTATCTCAACCGCCTCCATACTCTTATTCCTCGGCGCCACCGGCCTCATGTCCTTCTTGTACCACTTCCTCCCCCTTCCCGTAGTTCGAGGCGTCCAGCTCTCACAGGTTTTACAACGATCACATATTATTCATCTATTGGGTCTTCTGCACGTCATTAATTTTTATTGGATTTGTATGCGATAACAAAAACACATACTCCCCTTGTTTCTGCATTCTTTCTCATCCATTGCACGAGTTTTGCCCATGTCACTACTATACGGTCACTAATTTACTGTTAAATTGTCAGGATTTGGTAAAGCCTAAGAAGGTAAATTAGGTTTTGTATGGTTGATAAGAAATTAGAAGAAGATAGATATAGGGGAAGAGAGAAGATCGTGAGAATGGAGAGAGAATTTAGAGAGAGAAGAAGGAAATTTTCATTAATCTGCTTACTCCTCACACCTGCTTTCCGCTCCCTTTATACAAAGGATTCTAACAAACTATTAGTTGGTCCAATAGGAAAATAGAACAATTATGAAATTAAAAGAAACAAATGAAAATAAACAAAAATAAAAAATAACTAATTCTCAATTTACCCACACGACCCAAAACGACAGCGGCTTGTTTAAAACGGCGTCATGACTGTACTTCGATTCCTCACATTGCCCCTCTCATCAAATGATCCTTGTCCTCAAGGATCAAAGGTGGGAAATTGCTGAAGCATGTTTGAATAGTCCTCCCATGTTGCTTCATCTGGCCCCATATTCATCCATTGGATTTTAACCTGTGGAACCGGACGACCCCCCTTTTTAACCAGACGACGATCCAAAATAGCAATGGGTTCGACCAAAAATTGACCATGCTGATTTGTAAGAGGAAGGGTAGGAGAAGGGGTTGTGTGGTAACCCAGTTTCTTTTTTAGCAGAGATACATGGAACACGGGATGAATGGTGGAAGTAGGTGGAAGCTATAGGCGATAAGCAACCTGGCTAATTTTCTCCGTAACTTGGTAGGGGCCATAGAATTTAGGAGCCAGCTTGTAATCTCTCCTCATTGATAGCGTGGTTTGTTTGTAAGGTTGGAGACGCAAAAACACCCAGTCACCAACTTCAAAAGATCTTTCAATTCGATGCTTATCAACAAAATGTTTCATTCGGTGTTGGGCTTCGTGCAAATGAGCTTTGATAATCTGTAGGGTTTGCCTTCGCTCTTGGAGAAATTCATGCACATCTTTATCCACAGTTGTATCAGCTTGTGGAATGCTTAGGTGGGTTGGAGGGTACCCATACAATACTTCAAAGGGGGTCAATTGCAAGGCTGTGTGGTAAGTAGTGTTATACCACCACTCTGCTAAGGGTAACCACTTGGCCCATTGCTTGGGCCTGTCACCAGTCATGCATCGCAAGAAAGTCTCTAGGCATTGATTCAATCTCTCGGTTTGGCCATCAGTTTGGGGATGATATGCACTAGAGTGAGCTAAAGTAGTACCCAGTAGTTTAAAAAGGTGGGACCAGAATTGGCTAACAAATATAGCATTTCTATAACTGATGATGGTGGTGGGTAGGCCGTGTAGCTTGTGTATATGGGTAAAGAATGTGGCAGCAATATCTTGAGCTGTATATGGATGAGTCAAAGGGATAAAGTGACCATATTTGGAGAATCTGTCAACTACCACTAAGATAGAGTTTTTATGGTCTGAGGTGGGAAGGCCCTCAATGAAATCCATTGCAATGTCGCTCCAAGGCCTGTGAGGAATAGGATTGGGCTGCAATAAACCTGGGTAGGGAACATGTTCCCCTTTATTTCTTTGACAGGTAAGACATTCTTTGACAGCCTTAGTCACTTCTGCTGGAAGGTTTGACCAATAAAAGAATTGTGAAATTCTTTTGAGGGTAGCTTGAATACTATAGTGGCCACCTGAACCCGAATTATGGAGTTCTTCAATGATTTTCTGTCGTAAATTGCCATTACTGCCCACATACAATTTCCCATGACACCTTAGAGTATCATTGACATAGGTGTAACCTTCCATTCCTTCTGATCCGTCAACAAGCTTGGTAATGATAACTTGTACCACTTCATCATTCTCCCAACTCTTCCGAATTTCTTCTAGCCATGAGGACTGTACCACTGAAATGGCATTAAATTCTGAATCATTTTCTACGGTAGCCTCCTTTCGTGATAGGGCATCAACCACCTTAGTATCAACCCCTCTCTTGTAAAGTATGGAGTAGTCAAATCCCATCAACTTTGTAAGCCACCGTTGTTGCAGCATTGAGGTGACTCTTTGTTCCAGGAGGTATTTTAAACTGTGATGGTCTGTTTTGATGAGAAATTGGTTGCCCAACAGATAGGTTCGCCACTTGTGGACTGCATAAATGAGCGCCCATAATTCCTTCTCATAAGTTGAGAGTCCCCTCTTTCGAGGTGGGAGTGATTTACTTAGAAAAGAAATCGGTCGCCCTTGTTGCATGAGGACTGCTTCGATACCTTCTTTTGATGCATCTATTTCCACCATAAAAGTTTTGGAAAAGTCGGGTAGAGCTAGCACAGGGGTAGAGGCCATAGCAGTCTTTAATTGCTCAAATGCTAGTGTGGCTTCTGGCCCCCACTTGAATTGATTTTTCTTGAGTAACTGAGTAAGGGGTTTGGCAATAATGCCATACCCTTTGACAAACTTTCTGTAATATCCTGTTAAACCCAAGAATCCCTGTAAAGCCTTCACATTCTTAGGTTGGGGCCAGTCCAACATCGCTGCCACCTTACTTTCATCAGCGGCAACACCTTCCCCAGAAATGACATGGCCCAGATACTCCAATTTAGGCTGTGCAAAACCACACTTGGACAGTTTAACAAACAATTGGCGCTGCTTTAATATTTTGAAAGCCGTTTGCAAATGTTTAGTGTGTTCCCCTAAATTTTTGCTATACACCAAAATGTCATCGAAAAATACCAATATGAATTTTCACAGGTAAGGTTTAAACACCTGGTTCATTAACTCTTGGAATGTAGCAGGTGCATTTGTCAGTCCGAACGGCATGACAAGGAACTCATAATGTCCCTCATGAGTTTGGAAGGCTGTCTTATGAATGTCAGCTTCCTTTACTCTAATTTGGTGATAACCGGACTTGAGATCAAGTTTAGAAAATATGATAGCACCATGTAGTTCATCAAGCAACTTATCGATAACAGGGATTGGGTACTTGTTTTTTATAGTAAGGGAATTCAGTTCCCTATAATCAATACAGAGTCGCGAAGTCCCATCTTTTTTTCTCACCAAAAGCACCGGGGAAGCAAAAGGGCTGGTTGAAGGTTTAATTATGCCATTCTCAAGCATTTCTTTCACAATAAACTCAATCTCATTTTTTTGCACATGGGGGTACCTGTAAGGTTTGATGGTAAATGGTTCAGCTCCTATTTTGAGGGGAATTTGATGGTCTTGCACTCGAGGTGAAGGTAACCCTTTTGGTTCTTCGAAAATGGCTGAATAGTTTTGCAATAGCTTGTTAATACAATCAGGTAGCTCCTTGTTAGCCTTCTCTTCAGTTGCTGCCACATTGAGATGACAGATGAAATTACATTGCTTAGTAGCACACATGCTGTATAAGGACCCCCCCCCCCCCCACTAACCACCTGTAGCTCCATTCCCTTTTTGCTTCCCCCTTGTAATGTCACTAGCTTGCTGCCCTTAGTAATTTCCAAGGTGAGGTTGTTGAGATCTAAGTTAACAGGGCCTACTTCTCTTAGCCACTCAATTCCTAAGATCATGTTGTAACCCCCCAAAGGTAATATTCTCATGCTAGAAGTGAATTGGTGGCCTTGGACAGACCAATGGAAGGAAGGGCAGTGTGCACTACTGCTTGTCTTACTCCCATCTGCAATGGTAACTGAAAGTTTGCTAGTGGGAGTGAGCTTACACCCTGTTTGTTTGGCCATGTGAGGATCGAGGACGTTGTGTGTGCTGCCCGAATCAACTAAAATGCTCAACTGAACCTTTTTACTATGGCTTTGCAATATGAGAGTTTGATAGGGATTACCACCAGAAATCGCATGCATGGAAATACTCAATCCAGTTTCAGTAGGTTGCTCACAGTTTGTTTGCTCACCTTCTGCAATTAATAATTCCTCCTCTCCTCCTGTTTCTTCAATTGCATCATCTCCACTAATCATATACACCTGAAATTTCTTGCACTTGTGCCCCAAAGAATACAACTCATCACAGTAGTAACACAATCCTTTTTCTCATCTCGCTTGCATCTCAGTTGGGGTTATTTTTCTAACTGGTACTAATGCAGTGGTAACTGGCTTAGTGTTAGATAGTGGTTAGTTTTTGGGATCTGTTTTGGTGGTGGTTGGTGCAATGGTGTAGTTTTTTGGAAAGTTCGAATGGTTAGTGGTGTTGGTGCGGAGAGGTTTAGATGGGGATATGGCGGAGTTGGCTGGATGGAAACTGGTCTTATTGGTGGTAAGGGCTTTGGCCTTGGCTAGTAGGGTATTAAACCCCCCTTCTTGTAATCGAGCAAAGGTCATCGCATCATCTAATGTAGCTGACTTAAGCATATGCACAAAATTTTTCAATTCTCCTTGTAAACCTCCAATAAACCCAGCTATGAAGTAGGTCTCAATAAGGTTCGGTTCCTGTTCCAACACTTGTGCCCTTAGATCTTTGAATTTACTTTGATATTCCTCCACACTACCCACCTGTTTAAGATCATGCAATTCAGCTATGGCATTACGGTACCCTTGCTCTGCAAATCTCTTGGTGGCCTCTCTTTTAAAACGTTCCCAACTAATAGCACCCAGGTTTTTAAAACTAGAGAAGAACCACTTTCTAGCTTTGCCTTTTAAGTACAGAGTCATTGAGGGCACTCTTTGATCCACTGGGGTATCATTAATGAAGAAAAAGCACTCGCACTGTTGCAGCCAATCCACTACATCGTCGTCACCATCAAAAGTTGGAAATTCATACCTGGGTTTGATGAAATTATTCTGATAATTGTTGGTCACCATAGGCAATTGAGATCCCCCGATTCCCACGGCAGTGATGGGTGTAGCTTCCTCTCTACTGGTCATCCCAACAGGAGTAGCTAATAACCCTTTTTTGTTAGGATCCATGGTTTGAAAGGCAACCGAAGATGATTCACCATTAGGGTCGAGCTTGTCCTTTATCCAGCCAAACTGCAAATTAAACGTGGCCTGTAAAGCATTCATGGAGGTTTGCATAGCATCAAACTTACCCTCAAGTTGTGCCTGCTTATTTCCCAACTGCTCATTCTTTTCTTCTACTTTTTGTAACGAAACCTCCATTGCTGCATGATTAGCTTCCATCTGTTCTTTTAGTTGATTCACACCACCATCAGCCATCGAATAACAGGGAAGAGGTCAGAGTATCACTGCTCTGATACCAATTTGTCAGGATTTGGTAAAGCCTAAGAAGGTAAATTAGGTTTTGTATGGTTGATAAGAAATTAGAAGAAGATAGATATAGGGGAAGAGAGAAGATCGTGAGAATGGAAAGAGAATTTAGAGAGAGAAGATGGAAATTTTCATTAATCTGCTTACTCCTCACATCTGCCTTCCGCTCCCCTTATACAAAGGATTCTAACAAACTATTGGCTGGTCCAATAGGAAAATAGAACAATTATGAAATTAAAAGAAATAAATGAAAATAAACAAAAATAAAAAATAACTAATTCTCAATTTACCCACACGACCCAAAACGACAGCGGCTTGTTTAAAACAGCGGCTTGTTTAAAACGGCGTCATGACTGTACTTCGATTCCTCACATAAATTTCTGATAACATTGAGGATTGATCATAGTGAATAAACCAGAGGAAATTTTAGGGTAGAGTGTTGATGTGAACCCAAATAAGATACAGTGATACACTTGGTTAGTATAGAATTTAATTGGGGTTTCAATTGGTAAATGTAGATGAGGGTGAAAGCTTTAGTTAGAAATGTTGATTTGTTCTGAAGAATGTCCGGTGGATGACGAAATTACCACCGGAGTATATTACAAGGACTCACCCTGTATCAAGATATCTCAATTTTTGTCCAAGAATTATTAATGCAAGCTTTAAATCATCGAAGTCAACTTTTTCACAAATTGCGTAAACTTTAATTGATCCTTCCAGGAACAAAATTTGTATTAATCCATAATTTAAATTCACGTGGACTGTTCGATCCCCATAAAGTAAAAATATTAGGAGAAAAGTCTTTTCGCACTACATTGTTTTAGCTAAAAATGTGTGTATCTAAAAACTGCACTTGGTGACATTGATTTTCGGCAATTAAAAAAATTTGTAACTCAAAGTGTATCATACACTACTGTTTATGTGGCGTTTTGCATTTCCGAGGCTCTTGTAATTGTCGTTAAGTTGATTTAAGTATCTAATAACTAGAGCACCACAAAATTTGCAAGAAAATGGAATTCCGACAGCTTTTATACTTTAGCTGACTGTCATTGATTGGTTAGACTGGTGACTTTGCTAATGTTACTGTTGTATTGAATATTTTTCCTCTCTCACAGGGCCTCCAATTCTCTTTCTCTGCCATCAAATATGTAAGATACAATCAGGATTTTGCCTCCGGTAAATCGGGAAACCCTAGAACCTGGCTTGGACTCGATGGCCTCATTGTTGCTCTTTTCTCAATGCTATTCATCGTTCTATCAATTGGATCTGGTGATTGTGTTGATGATAAGCACAGCTATAGAATTAGTACAGTAGAAGAACCCAATAGTCAATTGAATCTCTCTTGGAGCCATATTAATAGTCGCCTGCGAGTTTTAGCTGCAATTCCTTCTGCTCTTATAGTGTTTATATTGGGGTTGGTATTTTGTTTTCTTCGAGATCCTTCAATCGTGAAGGACCTTCAATTGGGTCCTTCGCAGATGCATGTGTTGAAAATTTCTTGGGAGGACTGGAAAACAGGGTTTGTTAGAGCTGCAATTCCTCAAATTCCATTATCTGTTTTGAATTCAGTGATTGCGGTTTGTAAATTATCAGGTTATTTGTTCCCTGAGCGGGAAGTATCGGCTACTGCTGTTTCGGTGAGTGTTGGGCTTATGAATTTAGTTGGGTGCTGGTTTGGAGCAATGCCGGTGTGCCATGGTGCTGGAGGATTGGCCGGACAGTACCGGTTTGGTGGCCAGAGTGGTGCATTGGTTGCATTTTTGGGGTTGGGAAGTTGGTTCTTGGGCTGGTTTTTGGGAATTCTTTTGTGAGGATATTGAGTCAGTTTCCAATTGGTATTCTTGGGGCGCTGTTGTTGTTCTGGGATTGAATTGGCTATGGCTTCAAGGGATATGAATTGTAAGGAAGAGTCTTTTGTGATGTTGGTTTGTGCTGCTGTTTCACTCACTGGGTCTAGTGCTGCGTTGGGGTTTGGGTGTGGTATTGTGCTGTTTTTGCTCTTGAAACTTAGGCATATGGATTGCTCTGGTTTTGGGTTGTGGAAATCGAAGTCTAAATCTGTTGTTCATGATGATGAAGCTCCTATTCCATAGCCTTGAAGATTAGTCCGTTGGCATAATTCTTATGGAGATTTATATTGATAGTGGATTTTATTTTTCATGTAAATATGTATGTATATATATTATATTATATCCCATCCACACCATTCAAGTAAGTTTGTTGGCAAACTCTTAGCAACAGTCATGTTAAGTTATGAATGTAAAAGTACATTCTGGATCATTTCTGTTGCAAGTTTAAAAGCTCTTTACATTTGTTGGAATGAGTTTAAAGAGATGTTATATATTGCTCGCCTTTTGTGGTTGTGATCAATCTTGTAGCTGACTTTGTGCTGCTTAATATGTGAATATATAAAACAGAAATCTTTCTTACAGAAACAAAAAATGATTAGAAACAAACAATGAAGATATTTGATGGCAACAGCTTGTTTTGTTCAGAAACAGTTTCGTTACTTACAAAGCTACAAACCTTTGTAAACACCGATGCCTAGAACAAAAACAAAAACAAAAACTAGCACTAATTCTTATTTTTGTGGTTAGGGTACATTCTCTTTTGTTCCTTAGATTTGAAATTGGTCCGAGAAAAGGATAACCTAAAATCTCAAAACATGAAGATTCTGCTTATGCTTCACAATCTCTTTTTTTCACTCTTCTTAATTGCCGCTTCGGTTACTATGACTACTACATTTTCAGATTTTGAAGCCTTCGATGAATCAGAGGAACCAATAACCGGGACTATTTGCAAGTTCGAACGCTCTGCCGAGATTAAAAGGGAATGCAACTCTGTTCTATCGTTAGCCTCAAAGACAAAACTCGGAAATGACAGAATTTTTGGAATTGCTAGAGATCTCTCTTTTCAAAATGGAGATTGGGTGCAAGAAACCGGGGGAGCACCCTTGATGCCATTTGATGAGACTGACATGCCAAAGAACTTCTCGACCATTGGATCACCCCTAAAACTTGCTTCTTTTTGGGTGATGGGCTTCGATTTTGCCCATCAAACCAATTCCGAAGTAGGTCTTTGTGGGGTAATGAATATTGGCATTACGAGAAACAGGACGTTGCACTATATGCCACAACGTTGGTCTCCATGGTTCCACACAAGCCCCGGATATTCGGATCAGACTATAGTATTCGAAGGAGTTTATATAGAATCTGAAGATAACGGAGGTGAAGCCTTGATGTGCTTATTGGGATCCTCATTATTTCCGTTCTCGAAAGGTTTTGTAAATTTTTACAAAAATTCAATGATGTCCGGTAGCTGTGAGGAAAACTGGCAATCTAGTTTTATAAAAGATGAACGCACCCTTCTACTTCTTCGTTACCCAAAGAACTCCACTTTGACGAGCAGATCAATCATTGGCGAAATGAGAAGTTTGAATCAGAAATCAGACCCAAAATACTTCGATAAAGTCCACATTTTCTCCCACCTTGGTTATGATTCAAATTATCAGTTTGTATCGGACGAACTTGTGGCCAAAGCTTGCAATCTGTACCCATACCAAGATGCAACGGTAGATAATGGGGTTCAAATTTTTAAAGGGTCACAATTCTGTAAAGTTATAAGGTCATTTGCCTCGGAATCTTTTAATATTGCCATGGACTCGAAGTGTAATGGCACAAAGAAACCCTGCAACCATTTTGGCCCCTTTGTGACAGATGGCACAAATGAAGTGATTGGAAAATATAGGCTTTTGATGACTAGTTTGCTTTGTATACCCGGAGATGGTGTAAACAAGCTCAAATCTGCGAAGGTTGCTGCTGTTTTCAGACTAGTTTCTCCTGTGGAGGACCCTTGGGCTACAGGAGGAAGAACGGGTCTTTCTGGAATGACAATTTCTGCAGAGGGAGTATGGAATTCCTCAAGCGGACAACTCTGCATGGTTGGCTGTGTTGGACTGGAGACGGGTTCAAATGGATGCGATGCAAGAATATGTTTGTACTTTCCTATGGTATTTTCAGTCACTCAACAGAGCATTCTCACTGGAATCATCTCTAGCATCAAGAAAACGGATTCCTACACTCCGTTATTGTTTAAAAAGGAACTCCATCCTCTCGACATTTGGAACCGTTACAACGAGTACAGCAAATCTTATTTATCATATAGGTATTCGAAGATAGAGCTGGCTAATGCCTTTATGAAAAGAGACAAGCGTTTTGATCTATTGGGGTTATTAGTGAAGAAGCTGTTCAAGTATTTGGCTATTGAAGACAGTAACAACAAAACTGGTCTCTCCCTTCTATCTAATGCGCTGAGCTTTAGCGTCAATGCTCTCCCAAATCCCTCGTTGAAAACCCGTTCCTCAAAAACAAGAATTGGAATTGAAATTCTTTCTTTGGGTCCACTGTTTGGTCGTTACTGGCCCCAACTTGAAAAGAACTCTTGCAAGGGCAAAGATGATACGTTTTATTCTAATTCCTCTTCCACTGAAAATACACTACCTCTGAATATCTCAGCACAGCTCTCTCTCACTGGAGAATTATACAGTCATATCTCGGAACTATTTCTTGAGGGGATCTACGAACCATTTGAGGGGAAAATGTATCTAATAGGCTGCAGAAAGGTCCAGGAAAATGAGAATTTTGGTTACGAAAAGTTGAACCTTGAAAGCAATATGGATTGTTTGATCGAGGTGAAGGTAGAGTACTCATCAAAGACCGCCAGGTGGTTAATGAATCCAAATGCCAAGGTCTCCATTGCCAGCCA
The DNA here is from genome assembly GCA_021464415.1 of Lonicera japonica. Classification (NCBI taxonomy): domain Eukaryota; kingdom Viridiplantae; phylum Streptophyta; class Magnoliopsida; order Dipsacales; family Caprifoliaceae; genus Lonicera; species Lonicera japonica. The sequence continues at coordinate 5,081,396 of CM038467.1, read as the reverse complement.
AAGGGAAAAAGAAGACCCTCTCTTTTTTAGCCCAATCAGCTTAACCACGGTTTTAATCCCATACAAAGACAACTCGAGAGAAATAATTTTTCGCCAAAGTTTTGAGGTAGGTTTTCGGATTTTGATGCTTTTAGCCTCAATTGCCTGTGTATTCGGCCAGTTGTTTTATGTCATCAAGAAGGTTGATGTAATTCCTTTCATATCATTGGCAATGCTCGGAATTCAAATTCTGGGTTATGTACTTCCTCTCATCATAAATGCCGCAATTCTATTCAAATGGAAGGAATACCAGTATCCTGAAAGCCGGATACCGCGAAGTGGAATGAATACACAGTTCCAAATTCTTGAATACTCCATGAAGTTTCTTGTGCTGGTTGCGTTTGTACTCACTCTAAGACTATATGAAGGGGTATTGAAATCTCGAGGATTCGCTCATAAACCCAAAAGTTTGAAGCGGAAGCCGAGTGAAACACGAGTGTTCCTCACGACCTTCTTGATTCACGTTCTTGGTTTTATGGTTCTTTTAATCGGTAGAAATATAAAAGTGGAATGGGCGAGTGAAGTGGACAAGTACATGGGTGTTGTTCAAGATTTGTTTTTGCTTCCTCAAGTGATAGGTAACAAGTTATGGCAGATAGAAATTAAGCCGTTGAGTAAAGTGTATTACATTGGGTTCACTGTTTTAAGGTTGCTTATCCGGGGGTATGATTGCATAAGGGAACCTACTTTTAGTGTATACTTCCACAAATATGACTCCAACACAAGCTCAGAGTTTTTCTCCAAGTGTGAAGGTATTGTGATAATGGTGATTGTGGGTGTTCTTGGAATTATAGTTCATGCCCAACAGATCAAGTGAATTTTAAACTTCTTGAGGCTCATTTAAAGGTTGTAAGTCCAAATATCTAGACTTGTTTGCACCCGAATCAAAATAAAACAATAATTGGTGTACTGAATTCGCTAGTAAGTTGGGTCATTTTATAATAATACATATTTGTTCGTCATAGACAATTCACTTTTCGACTATTGGCATAGTGTACCTGTACATGTGATTATTTTAATAATTAATTTTTCATCTAAGTATGAGGAAGCTCTGATTCATATCCGTGTTAACAGGCAATCAAGATTTATTAAGTAATAAATGAATAATAAAAACACGTATTAGGCTATCTGTCTCTCTCTAATAATAATAATAAAATGAATTTAATTTAATAATAAAAATAAAAATGAAGTGTTGGAATAATTTTTTACAATAGAATCTCATTGTAGTACATGGAAGTGATCTAACAATTCTTTTTTCATACATAGTACTCTTTTATCGATCAATTTCTCAAAATGTTTTTTCTTTGAAATTATACCATAAATTAATTTCAAAAATATTATAAGATTCATCTTAAAATAAACATTCACCACTTATATATAAAACGCATAAAATTATAAGTCCTTAGATCTAATTTTTTTTTTTAATTTTGAAATCAAGAATTCCACTCTTTCATTATAGTAAATCTTTTTATATAATTATTATAAACCTGGTCGTAATGAAATCTTTAAAATTAGACTAATAAACTATAAATGTTTTAGGACAAAAAGAGTAATTGTAAAAAATTGGAGATTTGCGGAATCTGGGGGAGAGGAGGTTTGGATTTTAATTTTAGAAAAATTCCAAGTTATTATGGTTTACTTTCCACGCGCTCTTATCGTAATTGTCGGATAAGAAAATATATATCTTTAAATAAGAATGAAATAAATAGAAAGAAAGAAAATAATAATAATAAATTAATAATAAGGGGAAAAGAAATAAAGTAAGTAGCTTGACTGTCAATTCTTCCTTCGCTTGTACTTCAAACCTCCTTCTTGTCTATATCTCTGTGATCTCTCTCACCCAATCCTTGATTCGATCACTCATTAGGGTTCGCTCGTTCTGCTTCACTTTGTAAATTTCTTTCAGGTTCGGGTTAGTCTTTATCCTTCCCCTCTTTTCAATTTCACTCTTTTCAACCTAAACTCTTAACTTCAACCATTCCCTCTAATTTGACTTAAACGAATTCCTTTTAACTTCATGTTGTATTAAGAAGAGCATTGGTTGCTCAATTCTTGTGAATTTAGTTAGCGGGTAGCTTACAATTTTTGAACTAAGTAGTTAAGATTTGGAGTAATGAATATTATATATGTGTTTGCTCCTTGTTTGATTTTGTTATGTTTGAGCTTTGCAAATGCATACTATATTGATGGGGATTTTGAACCTAGAAATGGACGTACTGTGACCTACAAGTACGATCGGATCGATGAGGTTAAGAAAGAATGTTTTTCTGTTTTAGCTTCTGCATCTGAATTGAAATCTAATGATGATAGACTTTATACCATGAAGGAAGAACTGTCTTTTGTGAATGGAGATTGGTGGCAACAGTTAAATGGGGCTCCATTGATGCCATTTGATACAACAGATGTCTCAAATAGCTCAATGGATCTCCGATCCCCGTTGCATTTAGCTTCGTTCTGGGTTAGTGATGTTGATCGATCTCGTCGATCCAAGAAATCAGTCAGTGTCAGTGGAAGTTTTCTGATAGGCATAACCCTAGAGGGTTCCTTAGTGCAAAAACCATTTGATGGAAGTCCTCATTTCGATATATGGCCTAGTCATTCTCAACTCTCGGTTTCCTTTGAAGGAATTTATACTGAATCGAAACAAAATGGTGGGGAAAGAGTGATGTGCTTATTGGGGACTACGATGTTGCCTTCTCGTCAGCCCGACTCTACTGATCCATGGGAATGGGTGAAGGAATCTGGTTACACTAATCAGCCACCTCTTTCACAAGATGATCAAATTTTGCTCATTATTCACTACCCGAGGACATTCAATTTGACAAAACGAGCCATTAAGGGTAGTATGAAAAGTTTAAATCCGAAATCGAACCCCAAGTACTTTGATGAAGTTCATGTATCTTCTTGGTTGGGTGCTTCTGCAAATTACGAGTTTGGTTCTGAAAAACTTGTGTCTAAAGCATGTAATCCATACCCCTATAAAGATAGCTTGATGAGTGGTGGTATTGATATGTATAAAGGGCTCGATTTTTGTTTAATTCTTGAGCGGTTTACGCACCAAGATGCTTTAACAGTTGTACCGAACTGGAGGTGCAATGGTACCGACGATTTTTGCAGTAAGTTGGGTCCATTCTTGTCGAACAAGGTGATAAAAGCCACAGATGGGAGCTTTAAAGATGTTAAACTTGCTCTTCAAGATGTTCGATGTGAGAAAAAGACTTCTCAAGATATTGATGGCCTTACAAGGGTTTCTGCCGTTTTTAGAGCAATTCCTCCATTTGTGGATCAGTTCGCTTCAGCTCAGAGGACTGGGCTCGATAATATGACACTTTCGGCTGAGGGAATTTGGAAACCTTCAAGCGGGCAGCTTTGTATGGTTGGTTGCCTTGGAATTTTTGATGGAGGAACCAACGGCTGTGATTCTCGGATCTGTTTGTACATTCCTCTCTCATTCTCCATACAGCAAAGAAGCATTATTATTGGAACTCTTTCGAGCATTAACAACAGTACCAAATCGTACTTCCCTTTATCGTTTGAGAAGCTGGTGAAGCCAGCAGAGTTGTGGGATCAGTACACTGCTTCCCATCCATATTACAAATACACCAAAATCGATTCAGCTGCTGTAATCCTTGAGAAAAACGAGCCCTTTAACTTTGGAACCATAATCAAGAAATCATTGCTGAAATATCCTAAAATAGAAGATACGGAGTCGTTCTTAACCAGTCTTTCTCTTCTGTCTGAAGATCTCACCCTTCACATATCTGCAGTCCCCGACCCTGTTCCCGATTCTCTTCCCCCAAGAACCAATATCCAGATGGAGATTCTCTCGATCGGTCCTTTATTTGGGCGGTACTGGTCCATACAAAATGGTTCTTTCCCACAAGAGGAAACCCCATATCATTCTAAAGCCGAATACACTGAAAAGCAACTCCTCTTGAACATATCAGCTCAATTAAGTCTCACAGGAAAACTATATAACAATTTCTCCGCGCTTTTTGTAGAGGGACTTTATAATCCACTGGTCGGTAAAACGTATTTGATTGGTTGTAGGGATGTTCGAGCCTCGTGGAATATACTTTACGACAGCATGGACCTTGAAGCCGGTTTGGATTGTTTGATCGAAGTGGTTGTATCGTATCCTCCAACAACAGCCCGCTGGTTAGTTAGTCCAACTGCTCGCATTTCCATTTCTAGCCAAAGGACTGAAGATGATCCACTATGTTTTGCCCCAATCAAGCTACAAACTCTTCCCATTATGTATAGGAAGCAACGTGAAGACATTCTTTCTCGTAGAGGCGTCGAGGGGATTCTCCAAGTTTTGACACTTTCATTGGCAATTGCTTGCATTTTTAGCCAATTATTTTACATAAGAGATAATGTGGAATCGGTTCCTTACATATCTCTTGTGATGCTAGGGCTTCAGGCTCTTGGTTATAGTCTTCCCTTGATCACGGGGGCTGAAGCTCTTTTCAAAAAGATGGGTAATGAATCTTATGAAAGCCAATCTTATGACCTTCAAAAGAGTCAGTGGATCCGCGTAATCGAGTACACAGTGAAGCTTCTTGTACTTGTTTCGTTTTTGCTAACTATGAGGCTTTGTCAAAAGGTGTGGAGGTCACGAATCAGATTACTCACACGGGCGCCCCTTGAACCACATCGTGTCCCCAGTGACAAGCGTGTATTTATCATGACCTTGATTATACATGTCGCTGGGTACATAACGGTGCTCATTATCCACTCTGTCAACAACAGCCAGAAGCCACTTCGAACCGAAACATACGTGGATTCAACTGGGAATTCACATACGTTGCGGCAATGGGAAACGGAACTTGAGGAGTATTTGGGTCTTATTCAAGATTTCTTCCTGCTTCCCCAGATAATTGCCAACTTAGTGTGGCAGATCGATTGCAAACCCCTCAGAAAATTGTATTTTATTGGAATAACAGTTGTTAGACTAATGCCTCATGTGTATGATTACATAAGGTCACCTGTTCGTAATCCATACTTCTCAGAAGAATACGAGTTTGTGAACCCGAATCTCGATTTTTACTCGAAGTTCGGAGACATTGCTATACCTGCAACAGCAGTTTTTATTGCAGTTGTAGTATATGTTCAGCAGAGGTGGAATTATGAGAAATTAAGTCAAACACTTGTAGTGGGTCAGTGCAAGCTTCTACCGATGGGGTCTAAAGTGTATGAGAGATTGCCTTCTGTGTCGTTTGAGTCTGAGCTTGTTTCTGGTGGCAATGGCAATTCAGCTCCAGAGAAGGAGCACGAGGAAGAATAAGTGAGGTTCATTTCTGCCGAAAAAGTGAGTTGTTCTGCATTAGATTTGTTTTCATAGTTTACTGTGCATTTTGCTTTTTTAGTTTCTCATGCAAGCGTTGGCCTTCAATGGGGAAAATCGCAAAACACTTGGTTTCTCTTGTACCCGCCTAATGTCTCACTCAGTTTTGCCTAATGTCAGAATCTTCACTTTTGAACATTGTTATTCTGTTTCCACTTGTTGTCTCTTGTTTCCATTTTGAACTGGATTTCTGAAAGGTGAAAAATTACTTGATTTTCCTGCCGTTTAGTTTTTCCATCCCAGATTCCATTATTGTTTAGTGGTGCCTTCATGAGTTGCTAACATGACTTCTTTTATACTATCTTCGAAAAACAGGTACAGGAGAATATTCACCCGAAAATCTTTCAAATTTGTGTACTAACAATACCACACTGGCCTCCAAATTTTACTTGCTGGATTGAAGCTTCAAGCACAGCATTTAGCTAATTGATAAGGCTTTGAGAGTAAACCCAGTGCGCAAACAGCAGAAAGTGGCATTCTATCAAGTTTATTCAACACACTGGGAGAATACTGATTTAAAGAGTTTACATTTGTAAACTGTTAGTTATACATTGCAAATCGTTTTGGCGAACTCTTGTGAATTTTTTTAGCATTTATGTGCCGTAATGTGTACTAGTTCAGAAGCTATTGTAGTATGAAGGGTGTAATAATGCAATATGAGCTTATGGTCACTATGCACAATTATATTTTTTAGCAAACTTGTGTGTTTGTATATGATCTAAATAATATAAGCACAAGGCGTGCGGCTGGTAGCAATTTGTATTTCAGGTGGGCGAATTGTTCTTACAATGCAGAAATTTGATTCCCTCCAGAAGCATTTATGGGACAGCCAGTTTTTCATGGGGAGATTATTAAATTCCATCCCAATGCCGCCAATGGGCAATGCAAGTGTGTGGGGGGGCAAGGAAAAAAAAAACTAATATAGGCAGGCCTGTTACGCGAGCTGCATTGGCCCTACTAAGTAGGCTAGAGGGGAATGGACTCGACTGCTAAAACCCTAGAAACATAAAATTTTATTACCTTTGTTAATATATATATATATATACATATTAGCCAATTTCTGTGTTTATGGCATAATTCAATTGTATTTGTATGTAATTGGTAACACTATCGAAAGTCATATTTATTGCTATTTTTTTTTATATATTTATAACTACTTGTAATTTTTTTTTATCTGAGTTCTTATTAAAAATTTGATCTTTATCAAATAAATTAATTTTAACATTAACCTGAAAAGTAGTAATATGCTCTTAATTTGAGAGCAAGAGGAATTAACTTTTTCCCTATGGCACACATTTTAATTTTTAATCTTAATCAAATTTTAAAAAATATAATTGTATGCTTATTATTCAAATAGTAGTAGAGTAAATTAAGTCCGTTTAATTGCATTTCCGTTACAATTGGGATGATAAATGGGTTGAATTGACAGATTTTTGACTAAACAAATCCAATATAGGGTGGACTCTTTCTTTTTTCTTTTATAATTCATGTAAATTTTGTCCATTTAACTCAATTCCACTGTAATTTAACATTTTTTCTTCAAATATTCTTATGATACAATATAATTATAACATGCTAGGAGGGGAAGAGTAAGTTGAGATTTGTACGTATAATATAGAAAATATGATAGATTTTAATTTATTTTTTAAAATAAATATACTTTTAGTCAAGTTTAGTTTCAAATAATCATATTTTTAGATATATTTTGTTTAAATTTGGCAAAACCTTAAACTTGACTATTGATTCCCTATAAATAATGTTAATCCTAACATCCATTTATACATTTTCATTAGCACTTCTCGGATTATTAAAATTTAGAAATTATTGAATATATATATAAGATAAACGTATGTCAAAAGAATAACCAAGAAAGTTTAAATTTAGGTCAGCATAGTATTTAAAAATTATAATTAGTTTCCATTGAAAATAAACTATTATTAATCATTTTTTAAAAAAATAATAAATATAATATCAGATATGATCTAAGTTTTGGATATACCCTTATCACCTATCATTAACTTATTTAGTTTTTATTTTTTTTTTATCCTTTCTCACAATTAATTATATTTTACTCTTCAAATAAATTGTTATTGTAAATAAGTGAGTTCTAAATTTTTTTAATGATTAACAGTGTAGTTGTTGATGTATATATAATATGCATGATGCCCTTTGTATTTCTTTTTTAGAAATAAAGGGGTGTTGAAAAATAAAATTCTTACATTTAGAAAATTATTTTTTACTATTTATAATAAAAAAATATAAATAATTTTGAGCAATTGAAACTTACATTGAATTTTATATAACTAAATGTTAGAATATTAATAAATAATTGATATTGATATTAGAATCTACTCATACATGCCTAATAATTGAATAAAGATATGAAAAAATGTAACTAATGAAGACATTTTAGTAATAAAACTACTCATACATGCCTAATATTCTAAAAAAATTGAATTCTAATTTTAGTTTAAGGTATTTTTTTATATACTTATTAAGGTTTTAAACACTTTAGTAGTGATTAGTTAATTAATAAATATTTTTTTAGTTATCATAGAAATATATTACATAAATCAAAATTAATTAAGATATAAATATTTATTTAGTTTATCACATAAATTAAAATTAATTAGGAGATAAATACATATTTAGTTATCACAGAAATATGTGAGCCGTTGAATTAAAACACAAATACTCAAACTAAATCTCAGGTACCAGTTGGGAACATAAGTTAAAAAAATCTTTGAGCCGTAGGATTAAAACAAAAAGGCTCAAATTAAAGCTAAGTCACCACTTAAGAACATAAATGTAAAGAATCTTATAATATTAGAACTGACCTGATTTATTAATAGATTAGTAATGCTCGTGCCTACGACATGAAAAAATATTTTATTTTAGTTTGAAAATAATTATATAGCAACAGAAAAGGAACATGCTTAAGTTAGGTTTGGCTGAACTAAAACTCGACCCATCTAAACTGAGATTAACCCAACCTTGACTTTGGTATAAAATAGGATTAGCTTTGAAAATACGAAACTTTTGTATTTATTATATGACTGAACCCAACATGCCTTAATATGCATCGATACATTGTAATTACATAGTATTATAAAAAAAATTAATAAAAAATTAATTATGTATACATGGTTGGTTTGGGTCCAATGGGCTAAATTTACATGAACCTGAACTTAACCAAATTCAAGTCGTATTTATATTACTTATACCTATTACAATTTAAAAACAAATGTCCATTAGGGTTTGGTTGAAAACTCGCTAGGTTGGTATTTTTGTTATCCTAATTGTTGTATAATTTAAAGTAGTTTTGACTTTTACCAAATCAAATGATATGGTTTACACTTTTTATTAGGGTCCTTTTTAGTTTGCCACTTCAATAATACCCATAATTTGAGTTATTTCTACTTTGCTAATCCCCCCTACCCACCATTTTATTTGATGGATAATTTAAAGTATTAACAAAAACCGATATTATTGAAATGATAACTCAAAAAAAACATCATTATACATTACGAACAATTTATTGCAAAGTCTTTTTACTTTTGTAACATCATTAATTTAATTTAAAATCTACCATTCATAAAGTATCAAAAACTATAAATATAAATACCAACTAAAACTTATTACTTTTGTATATATAATTTTAAATTATGAAGTCTCATTCATTGTAACAAAAAGTATTCAAATATTTTTTTTTAAAAATAAACAAGCTTATGTGTTTTTTTTAATAAATTAAAAAGATACATTTATGTTTTTTAATTAAATGGAAAGTCTCGTTTATCTTATTACATGGATCAATCAGATTGAATAACTTATTCTGTAACGCAACAATTATAAAATTAATAAAAAGATATGTCTAGTAACCTTCTTATAATGGAAATACGAGATATTTATTACATTAGTACACTTAGTACATAATTTTATTTTATTTTTCTATTACATGTTTATTGAAAACTCATAATCCTCGAATATAATATAATATCATTTCGTTTTTTATTTATTATTCTTCACTCCAAAGCTTAATTTATCCACCATCTTACAAGTTTTCTGAAAAGTAACTATGACAAGGGTGAGCTTCACAAGCTCTGTGAGAAATACTTATCTTCTATTCCAAGGGTTAGCAAAATATTATTAGATCATAAAATATAAATTTATAAGGCATTATAGAATAATTTATCACATAATTATAAATATTGTACTCCACTTCTAAGGTCAATGAATAACCCCATTGACTAGGGTCCGATATTTCACTTTCTAATAAAATGATTGACCAATAATGACCTTGTTCAGAACAACGTCAATGTTCGGCACGCCACCCAATTGTCCTGAGGATGGTACAAGTCAAATCATAAAAGTTTTTTTCAATAAAAATATATTATCTTTAAAGATATAATTGCAGTCAAAAATAAATAGTTGAATTATAAATGTGCACAATAATATTTATTTAAAGCCTTAAAATAGAGAATATGTACTACTCACATTTATGCACTTAAAATTTTTCCCGATCCGTAATTCTTGATCTTAAAAATTAATATCGACTTATAAATTAAAAACTTAACAAAACTCTAAATTATTATTGCTTATTTTATAATTAAACAATTAAATACTTTAAAATGAATTTAATAACCATAATGGTTATTTATTATTTTATACATATGCAAAGATGTGGTATGTACTCTTGTCCTAAAAAGTACACTTAATTATATATATAGGCTATGCATTTTTATTATTAGTATTATTATATAATATATATGTATATAAGACAAAACAAAAAATCATTCTTACCTCCTCCTTTATAATTTTACGAAGGTATTTCTGTCTTTCTCTCCTTACTTTTGACCAATTTCTTAGTATGTCTTTTGTGGTCCCAAAATCACCCTTTATATAGTATTATTTTGGACCATACCAATCATTACTCAAGGATAAATGTTGGCCAAAAATATGCCAGCATTCCTATGCACTTGACATGTGTCTTCCTCATGTTTTTAGTTGTTGACACGTGTAGGTTTATATATATATATATATATATATATATCTTACTTCATTTATCCTTTGCATACCCACTATTTACTAAATGTATACAAACAAAGGCACTAAATTTTAAGGAACTAATCATATATAATTTAAATTATGTTTTTAATATACATTATTTTAGTGTAACTAAATTTCATAGTATGAGTTTCTCAATTTTTCATCTACTACCAATTTTGTGTACCCAAATTTATTTATATATATATATAAAGAGCAAAGAATAAATAATTATATATCTATAGTGAAGTGAATTTTATTGTATTACAGTTTTCATAATTCAAAATAAGAAAAGAAAAGAGTTAATAGTTAAAATGTATCGCTTTAGCCATCCAACTTTAGAGTTAGTACCACGTTGGTAATTCCTTATAATTTGACTGTTAAATTGAAATGAATAAAACCATGTGCGATGCACAAGACCTCATTTAAGCTTATTTTGATAATTTTGGTTATAAAACAATTCAAGTTGTGCTATTTGTTTAAGATATTAATATGTTTTTATACATTATGCGTGTTTCATTTTAGCAAAAAATATTAAAAGAAAAGTCAATATGTTGCAATATCACCAAAATAACCTTATACGAAGTCATGTGCCACGCAAATGTATGAAATTTAACTACGGGTGTGCAGAAACCGAATGGGACCAAACTAAATAATAGGGTTTTTGGGTTTTACATATACAACGAACCAGTCTGGTCCATTTATTAAAGGACCAAACTAGACCGGTTTAGTCTTCGTTCTTGTGAAAAAAAAGCCTATAAATCCGACCAAACCGATTATATATATAATATAGGATAAAATTACTAAACACCATTTGGTTTAGTGGTTGATAGCAAGTGTTAAGATACCCGAATCTTAAGTTTCAAGCCTAGGGGTAGTAGGCATGTGAGTGTTTTTTTTTCTTTTGCTAACCCTAAATTAATCTAAGTACCATTTAATAGTGGCGGTGCTAGTAAGGGGAAGGGGGACAATTGACCCTCCTTTATTTTCAATTTATATATATATACTACATTTATGGTATTTTTTTAAAAATAAAAAAGTATATAAAGACCTATGTGTAGAACTTTATATTTTAGGGTATCTAAATGTAGAGGCCATCAGATTCTTAGTGCATACTGGAGTTAAAATTTTAGGGGCTATTTGAAATGTTAAATTCCATTTAAATCCTTCCACATACTCCACTTCATTCCTTTGTATTTCCTCTTTTCTTCTACTTTTTTTTTTTTTGTATTTTGTATTTTACTCTTTACTTGCTTAGTTGCTTTACACATTTGCCTCCACTGGCTCCCGCCGCCATCTGCCACATGCCATAAGTGAGTATATTTTTTAGTATTAGGTACATTTCTTTATTAATATTAGGTGCATTTCTTGATTAATTAATTGCCTAATATTAGTTACATTCTTGATTAATCGCATAATATTAAGTTTATGTTGGATTACTTGAAGAATTGATAGTGATTGCTCACTGTTAGATTTATTTTTTCATTAATTGCATAATATTAGGTTTATTTTAGGAATAATTGGTTAATTGCATAATATTAGGTTTACTTCTTTTTTAATTGACCAGTTGCATAATATTAGGTGATTTAAGTATAACTCAATTTTTTCGTATTCTATTAAGAATGTGAAAAGGCTAGTGGGTTAGAGCTTGTGCATAAGCAAATTAGCAAATTAACCCTAGATTTGTTATTTAGTGGTAGGATTCTAAAAAATCAATTTTAATCGAATCAGTAGGTAAACTTTAAAAGTGTATGGATTTTAATTCTAAAAAATATGTTTAATATTTTCTAGTATGCAACAATTAATAAAATAATTAAACAGATAAATAAACGTCAGAATTAATGAAGTATCCCTTCAGTGCAGGACTAATCCTCAACAATCCACTACATGCACAAAAGTTTATAGACTCGATTAATCTCAAATCATACAGACTTACAAAACTCGAATCCACAAGCTACATGCAAAAGTCTCCACTTTTTGCACGTATAATCTCCCTATCTGAATCACATGAATATATTCACAATGAATCACTCGCCACAGTATTTCACACCGTTCTTCAACACTGTTTGTGAATTTCACGCACTTTTGGGATCTGTTTTATTCTTCAAAGAAAGAACGCTTACTTTGGCATGAATAAAAAGCCTTAGGGTAGATTTTATGTTTTAAGATTTTAATTTATCTCTAAAGTGTAAAAAAAATTCTCAAAACATGTAAAAAGGGTGTGCTTTTGACCCAATGTAGTGGGCAATATTTATAGGAAAAGACTTGAGTCAAAAACCTTTTTGAAATAGGAATGTACGTGATGGTTTTGGTGTGCCGGGATGGGTCCGGCCCAGACTGGAAAGAACAACTACTGGATCCTTTTCCTCTTCCTGCTTTTCTCTCGTTTTTCTCCTCCCTTGTTTTTGTGAACATCCTTTTTTATTTATACCCTTACATTTTGTGTTTCCCAAGATGAATTAGGTTCACCAGTGAAATTACGATCCGGGGCATCTTTTAGGATTTACGTGGCACAATTCCCTTCCTCCATCTGTCAGGGAAACAAATATCCTAACTAACCTTCCTTCACTTTACACGTGTTGATTAACTATTCGTTAGTACGATAATCCTTCATCATAGAGTATCGTCCGTAGATGTCCTTTTCTTATTGATAAGCAGGCCTGCACGTACACGCCCTTATCCACATACCCGAAGTTACTCATAAGCACATCACTTTTGTTCGGCGAGATTTCCTTATGATCGGCCGATCCGTCTTTTTGCTCGGTGATAACCCATCCGGTTGCTTTCTGCTATTGGGTTTCGTTTGTGATCTTTTTCATTCCTTAGGATATCCGGGTCCCGTTTTATATATTTGGCCCATGTGGGGACATTGGAGCTAACTCGGCCCAAAAGAAAAAAATGTTCAAGACTATGCTCCCACAATTGCCCCCCAAGCCTTCAAGTCATGATAATTCTATGAGTTTGGAGGCTTGATTTCCTTTAGAACGGTTCCTTATTCTTATTCTGTTTCATGTTATATATATCTCTTCTGAAGAGTTTTAAAATTTGTGGACGGGTTCCACGTGTCAGATTATTAGTCACTGATTCTGGTTGAGCATCATGAGATAGCTGTTAAATCTCATTAATTGAAGGTCGCTTCTTGCACATATTTCAATAAGGCGAAAACATCTCTTAGAGGGAAACAAAGGAAACATCTTTTAAAGAAAGAGGTATAATTCTTCCAACCCTAACTCCTACTTCTTCATCTTCTCCGTATCTCTGCTAAATCTTTTCTTTTTCCTAACATTCAAATTTGATTGTTTCTTAGTTTGTTCCGTCGAATTCGCTGTTCATCTTGTTCGTCAGCAGTTCCTATTTCTCTGTAAGTTCCTTATTTGCCCTTTTTAATTTTTCGCGAAACCCTAGTTCTTGTTATCGTCATTATTCGTCGATCGTTATGAGGGGAAAGTACGCCTTGAACACCGATGTGAACAGGCTGGAATTCGAGAGGGTCTATATCCCCAATGGGATTTCTTAGAGAGAATTGGGGCCTCGTGAGGACGTTTTTAAGGATATAGAAATAGGTTTACTCCCATCTCACAATGAATATCCCATTTACACATCCTTCTTCAAGGTTGCTGGGTTGAGGGTTCCCCTTGATCCTTTACTAGTAAACTTTTTGAGGGATACCCGTTTTCACTTGTGCCAGCTGACTCCGAATGTGCTCAAAATTATTTTGGGCACGTCTGAATTGAATAGACGTCTTAACCTCAACCTTGGGTTGAAGGAAATCAAGTATTGCTACCTTCTATATGAGTCCGAAGGTAAATGGAACTTGAGGACGAGACCCCATTCTCCTTCCATTATTGAGGGGCTTGCGTCATCTCATAAAGGGGCCTTTAACGACATAGTCCTTCTTACTGGAAATATTGAGCCCGATCCAGTTAACAAAAGCGTCCCTAGGCACTTCGGCGCACCTGGTTTGCATCTTATTTATTATGGATGTATGTTTGCATTTCTTGTTCACCAACTGTTTGATGTTTCACTTTAGTTGGTTCTCTCTTTTTTTGTAGTTGGTGGAGCGAAGAGGTGTTTCAGTAAACCGCTTTTGGACGAGCTTAACCTTGACCATCTGAACGTAGCTATTAACTATGACGGGCCTGATAATGTAGGGCCTTCTCGCCATCCAAGGTCTGCTCACGTTCTTCTGAATTATACTCCCCGTATGCTTCCTTTTCCAACCGCACTAATATTATCAAATGGGTTGGTGCTCCCCTCGTGGATAAGGATAAATATCACTTTCTCAGATATCACAATATAGTCAATCCCTGGGTGGTTGAAAAAAGTGAGGGTATTCGACGGCGTATTCTTGCTGGGAAATCTCCAGACTTAGAATTTTCGAGATTTTTGGTTATCCATGAGACTAGAGGCAAGGGGAAGAAAAAGAAGAGTACGAGGCCGGCAGTTGAAGTAGCTTTTGCCCTTCCGGTAGGTCGTCCCGTGCTACAGGCCGAGAATACCGAGGGTGTTTCTGTTGCAGAGCCGAGCATCGCCATTCCGATTTCGAGAAGGCGTGGTGTGGCTTTACCTGCTCCTATCGGAGAAACTGAAGTGAACTATCCCGACGAGGAAGAGTTAGAAGAGGTTGAGGAACCTCTATTGCGAAGGAGATCTAGGAGCGGGGTGCATATTTCTGAATCTTCTAATACGGGGATGGCCGGTCGGCGCAGCGTTTTGGACTCCTTGAATGCTCGGCTTTATAAGGATAGGGCCTCGGGGAGTTCGGCCAGTCCCCCTACTAAGAAAAGGAAGGTGGTTCGGGAAGAAACTCCCATCGTTGAGGTTGAAGAGCCGGTCGTAGAAGAAACTCATGCTGGTGTCTCTTTTGATGCAGACGTTGAGAGGGCTGGGCCTTCAGGGGATTCTCCTCCCCTAGTTGAGGAGGAGGAAGTGGCTCGTGAGGACGCCGAGCATGTGGTCGACTCGTCACCTCATCCTGAAGCAGCTGAGACCCAGGAGGATATTCCTTCTGAGGAAACTCTTCCTGAGGAGTTCATCATTAAGCCTCGGATAGCTCATGATCAAAGGCATGTTAACGTAAGGGATTCTACTTTGACAAGCAGTAGGGTTGCGCATGCTTTAGCAACTGCTATGGTTTTGCCAGAGGACAATAAAAAGCTGGGGTCTGTTTCTCTTTCCGAGCTGGAATATAGAGGCTTCCGGTGTCAAGTCGGCGTAAGATATTGTTTCTTGCTCTTATCGGGCTTTATTATTCTCTTCCCAACGATTTTTCCTATTTTGTTTTAACTACCTTTTCGATTTTTTTTTACAGTCAAATCAATACTTCGCCGAAATAATTTCTCGACATAAACATGCCAGAAAAGATTACAAAGCAAAAGTGGCGAGGCTAAAGAAGGACATTTCGGCGGCCAAGAAGGAAGCTAAGGAAGCTAAAGCCGTGGTCAACGATGTGACCAACCAACTTTCTTCCCTTCAGGCCGATTATCACAATGTGACGAGGACGGCCGAGGAGAACAAAGCTCATTTCGAGGGCCAAGTTCAACTTCTTCAGGCTCAGGTTGCCGATCTTCAGAATTCTCTTATGTTAGCTCAGAATGGTAAGGCTCAAGCTGTAGCTAAAGCCAGAGAAGAAGAGAAAAAAGGTGGCCGAGGCAGCGTTGGAGGAGCTTAAGTCTCTTCATTTTGAAGAATTAACCAACGCGGAGACGACGGGTTATAACGAGGCCTCCGATAAAGCAGCAGACCAGATTATAAAGATAATATCTGCTGCAGGAGTTGTCGAGGGGGATTCTCTTTCCGATAAGACAGTTCTTTGTCCTTCAAACCTATTTGCTCAACCACCCCCTGCTCTAGGGTCAGACCAGGAAGGTGTTGATGTTGCCGATGAGGGCGGGAATTGAGTGATTTTTTTTTTGAAATATTGTAACAAAATATTTTGTAAGGACGTATTTGGTGAAATATTGTAATGAAGTATTCTTTGCACTGTCGATTATGGTTTTTGTATGACACGAGTCTTCTTTTGCCGAGCATATTTCTCTTTATATATATCGTACTCGTACTTCGATTTATTGATCAGTTGTGATTATGCCCCCAGTTGGCCACGTGGCTTTTAAGGAGTAGCCACTGGGCAACTAATATGAGGGGTCTTTGTATGTTCCCAAACTGATTCTTCGAATGAAGAGAATCAATAAATGGCGCATGCAGGGGGGCATTAAATGATGAGTGCTTTTTCATTGTTATAGGTCATTTATTGCACAGGGTCCTTCTACCCCCTATATAATTCCTACTTGACTGTTTCATTGTTCACTCTTCTTTGTTTGTGACCAGAAAGTTGTTTTAACTTCTGAGTTCCAGTTTAATGGTGAATCCGAGTGATGAATCTGTTTCTGATGCCGGTTCTCCATATGTTGAAGAGGTGGATACTACGGAAGTGGCCAATATGTTAGATGCTTATCTTCGCCTTAAACGAAGGCATCGTCGTTTAAGGAAAAGTTACGATCGTCTTGCCGGTCGATTTCTTCGTCTGAAAGAGCGATTTGTGTCTTTTAAGCGGAGAATGTCTTCTCGAGGAGAGCCTTGACAAAATTAATAAACAACTCGAGAAGGTCATAAGGGTCACTGCAATCAGACCTTTACATGAAGACTTTTATGATGTTGGAGGATTCGTTTTGAAGAGAGTTTTCTTCTTCTTTTTTTGTGGGCCTTGAAGCCCCACTAAATGTATCTGTATTTTGAATTAATGAAAAGTATCTTTGTTGATATTATTTGCTTCGCAACTGTCTTGAGTGTAACTAATTTGTTCAATTTTTATATACCCTGATTAATCGAAGTTTTTAATCAAACTCTCTTGTTTGTTGCGTTTGTTGTTTACGCCGATTAAGGCCTCGTTTATTCACATGTTCGTTGCCTTTGGCCTAGTAAGGTCTTACACGATTTCCTTCTGTATAAGGAGAGTTTTTTTGTTAAATTTAATGACTTGGTCGAGCAAGGTCTTATATAATTGCCTTCTATAAAAGAAGGTCTTTCTTTAATTTTGATGCCTTGGCCGAGCAAGGTCTTATACGATTGCCTTCTATAAAAGAAGGTCTTTCTTTAATTTTGATGCCTTGGCCGAGCAAGGTCTTATACGATTGCCTTCTGTAAAAGAAGGTCTTTCTTTAATTTTGATGCCTTGGCCGAGCAAGGTCTTATACGATTGCCTTCTGTAAAAAAAGGTCTTTGTGAGATAAGATAAAACGCAGAAACAGAAAATTCTTAAAATTTTCACATTCTCAAATTGGCTAAACTAATAGAACCCAATCTTTGGGATTACAATTAATGATAATATGCTCGTAAGTTGGCCACATTCCAAGGGTTTGGGATCGGATGACCCCCCATGTCTTGTAGATGGTAGGATCCGGTTCCAGTTGCCGAGGTAATCATATATGGGCCTTCCCAATTCTGCCGGAGTTTTCCCTGGCTGAGCTTGATTGCTGTGCCGAGTACCTTTCTCAAAACCAATTCCCCTATCTTAAATTCTCGTAATTGGGCATTTGCTTTGTACTGTTTAGCCAGGGTATTTTGATAATTCGCCAGATGGAGTGCAGTTATTTCCCTTCTTGATTCGGCCAGATCTAATGTTTCTTCCATCCCTTGATCATTGTTTCCTTCTTCGAACTGGGACGTTTTCAAAGTAGGTAAGCCGATTTCCAGGGGAATTATTGCCTCCGTTCCATAGGTTAAAGAGTATGGGGTATCTCCCGTTGACCGGCGCGGCGTCGTCCGAAAAACCCAGAGTACAGAGTGTAGTTCCTGCGCCCATTTTCCTTTCTTTTCTTCTAATCTCTTCTTCAGGCCGTCCAGGATTATTTTGTTCGATGCTTCAGCCAGGATGTTGCCTTGGGGATAAGCCACACTAGAGAAATGTTGTTTAATCCTGTAGGTTTTACAGAATTCTTCAATCTTTTGGTTCTTGAACTGAGTACCATTGTCGGAAACTAGTACCCGTGGAATACCGAACCTGGTGATGATGTTCCTCCACAAAAAATTTCTTACATTAGATTCAGCTATGTTCGCCAAGGGTACCGCCTCTATCCATTTTGAAAAGTAATCCGTGCCGACTAGAAGAAACTTTTTATTGCCTGGAGCCCGAGGAAAAAGACCCATAATATCCAATCCCCACATGGCAAAGGGCCAGGGGCTGACAATGGGATGAAGAACACTAGCATGCTGATAAATCATTGGGGAGTGTTTCTGACATTTGTCGCACTTCTTCACATATTCTACGGCATCTTTCTGCATGTAGGGCCACCAATATCCTTGGGATCTAGCTCTGTGGACTAGAGATCGGCCTCCTGTATGGCTACCGCAACTCCCTTTATGTAATTCAAAAAGAGTATCCTAAACCAATTTCGGGTGAACACATCTGAGGTAGGGCTCTGAGAAGGATCTTTTGTACAACTTTTTCTCGGCGGACAACCAATATCTTGTAGCTTGTGCTCTGACACAGTAAGCTTCAACACTGTTACCCGGCAGTGTCCCGTCTCTTAGATAATTAATGATTGATCCATCCAACTGACACCCAAGTTATCTTCAATGTTGCACACAATCGCTCGTCCATCAACTTCTATGCTCGGCGTCGGCACAAATTCTACCTCTACCATTCGCTTTATTTCGGAGTTTATCGCTGAGGCCAGGGTGGCTAATGCATCTGCATGGGAATTGCTTGCTCTGGGGAACCTTTCAATATACACCGAATTAAATTTCCTTAACATCTTTCGAGCCAAATTCACGTATGCTGCCATTCGTTCATTTTTCGCCGCATATTCCCCGGTCAGCTGATTTGCCACTAACTAAGAATCGCAATTAATTACTAAATCCTGAATCCCCAGCTGTATGGCCCTTTTCATGCCCAAAATCAAACCTTCGTATTCGGCCTCATTGTTACTTGCTTTGAAACCTAACCAAATTGCCTGTTCAATGATCCCTCCTTCTGGAGTTTTAAAGACGATGCCGACTCCGGAACCCCCAATTGCTGACGATCCGTCGATGTTCAAGTGCCATGGAATTAGATTTGGAGGGAGTGCAGATGTCATGATCGGCTCACACCGTTCTGAGGCAGTCACTTCGTCACCCTGACTCTGCACTGGGCTCAATAACTGGCTTTGCGCAAGAATTTCAGCATTCCCCGTGAATTCGGCAATAAAGTCAGCAAGTACCTGCCACTTGATCGCTGTCCAGGGAACGTATTCAATGTGGAACCTCCCCAATTCAACTGACCATTTCTCCATTTGTCCAGACAAATCGGCCTTTCTGAGAGTTGCTTTGATCGGGCTGTTGGTGAGCACTTTGATCGGATGAGTATTGAAGTAGTGCCTCAATTTCTTGGATGCTGTGATCAATGCTAATACAAGTTTTTCCAGAGGCTAGTAATTTAATTCTGGCCCTATCAAACATTTACTAGTGAAATATACAGGTTTTTGCACGCTGGCATGTTCTCTTATTAGGGCCGAACTTACTGTCCGATCAGAGGAAGCTAAATATATAAAGAGTTGTTCGTTGGGATCTGGGATGGATATTAGTGGAGGACTGTTCATGTACTGTTTCAGCTCATCGAGAGCTTGATCACATTCTGGGGTTCCATTCAAACTTTTTCGTTCCTTTTAAAGATTTGAATAAAGGCATGCATTTATCAGAACATTTTGAGATAAATCGGTTTAGAGCAGCAATCATACCTGTGAGTTTTTGTAGCTCCTTTAGGGTTGTCGGCTTCTGAATGTTAGTAATTGCTTGTACCTTTTTTGGATTTGCTTCAATTCCCCGGCAGTTGACCAGAAAACCCAGAAATTTTTCCGAACTAACCCCGAATGTACACTTTGCAGCATTCAGCTTCATCTTGTAATGTCTTAGTATTTCAAAAGTCTCACCCAGGTCATTAATATGATCGGCTTCCTGTTTACTTTTTACCAGCATGTTATCTACGTAGACTTCCATGGTTCTGCCGATTTTGTCACTGAACATTTTGGTAACAAGTCGCTGATAAGTAGCTCCTGCATTCTTGAGACCAAAGGGCATGACTTTGTAACAATATAATCTCATTGTGGTGACGAAAGCGGTGGAATCCTGATCTGGACCGTACAACGGGATTTGGTGGTACCCCGAATAAGCGTCCAAGAAACTGAATCTTTGATGACCGGCTGCCGAGTCTATCAGTTGATCGATTCTGGGCATTGGGAAGTTATCTTTAGGGCAGGCCTTGTTCAAATCGGTAAAGTCAACACATACCCTCCATTTCCCGCTCTTCTTTTTTACTACCACGGGATTGGATATCCATTCCGGAAAATCGACTTCTCGTATAGCTCCAGCCTTTAGCAATTTTTGGACTTCCTCTTCCACAGCCATAGCCTTTTCAGGCGATGTTCGGCGTGGTTTCTGTTTAATCGGCTTAAAAGTGGGATTTATATATAGCCTGTGACACATTTCGCCCGCCGATATTCCAGGCATCTCGTAGGGTTGCAAAGCAAATACGTCAATATTTTTCCTTAAAAAACAAGAGAGGCTTTGCCTTTGCTCCGTCGTTAGACTGCTGCCGATCAAAAAATATTTTCCCTTCTCGCCCGACCCTTCCACGATGGGGATTTTGAGTAGGTCTTCAAACACCCTTTCTCCTGGTCGTCCCCTGACCCCATTATCTACAGGGGGACCATTCCTTGATTGCTATTGCCGATGTTCCTTGCCCTTCCCCTTGTCTGAGGGTTCGGGCATATCACTCTCCTTCCCCACTTCTTGGTTTTGTCGCTCAATGGTGTAAACTGACCTCGATCCTTCAGGACGAATTACTTCCTTCGCTTCTAATAACGATCCTCTGATTGCCAAATTAAAACAGTACCTAGCATCTTCTTGTTTGCCTCGAACCACACATACCCCTTTGGGAGTTGGGAATTTTAGTTTCTGATGGAACGGTGAGGCTACCGCCCTTATTTCTCCCAACCAATTTCGTCCGAGCAAGGCGTTGTACGGAGATTCGATATTCATCACGAAAAAATCTGTTACTACCACCATTTCTCCGATTCGGACCGGGACACTGACAATGCATATTGGCCAGACCGCGTCACCACTGAAGCTATAGATAGGGGAGTCCACTTGCCGAACAGACTTGTTTAAAATGAATGGCTTCAGCTCGTTCTATGCTTTCAAATACATTACCTCCGAAGAACTACCGGGATCAATCAACACCTGCTTGACGTCAAAGTTGCAAATATTGGCCATTATAACCAACGCGTCATTGTGGGGAACGTCTATTCCCTCTAAATCTTCTTCCGAGAAAGACAGCTGATAGATAACATTATTCTCTCGATCTCATTTCGGAGGAGCTGATACCGACATGACTTCCTTAATAGGATGAGCCTCTACCCATAGCCTCGCTCGTGCCAACCGTGCTCGCAGATGGTTCCTCGTTGCTTCTGTGCTATTAACAATGCCATGTATAGCTTCGATTGTTCCCACTGTAGGTTTGGCCAACTGAGCCAAAGCGCGATTTTCCTTGTCCATCCTTGGTTGATCATTGGATTTTGTTTCATCTCGTTTCGTGTACTTGGTTAATCGGCCTTGTTCGACCAATTCCTCCAAAAATTGCTTCAAGGTTCTGCAAGTGTCAGTGGCATGTCCATGGTCTTTGTGATAGAAGCATTTAAGTGAAGAATTCCGCATTTTGGGGTCGCCGAGCATAGGCCTCGGCCACTTAAAAAACCTTTTGTCTTTAATTTCTTGCATGATTTTGCTAATTGGCTTGTTAAATACAGTGTTCACGCCTTTGAAAGCGTTTGATTTCTTATCTTCACCGACATTGTCCTTTTGATCAGTATCCCTTATGTTTTTCTTGTCCTAATTATCATCTTTCCGATCGCCGTTCACATTTCTGTCTCTTTTAAAACCCTGCTGTTTACTCATGGCCTTATCATCATCTTCCACCCTCGAGAATTCATCCACCCGTGCGAGCAAATCATTGAATATTTTAGGAGGTCGGCGAGTGAGGTCGTTGTAAATGCCACTGCTATCATATGGCAAGCCGAACTTGAAAGTGCTAAGAGCGAACCTTGGGTCACAATCCTCGGTCTCTTGATACAATTCGAAGTACCGTTGGGAATACTTACGCAAAGTTTCACCAGATTTCTTTCTGAGTTGAGTTAGTGCTTCTGGGCCCTTGTTCATTCTGCTATTGGTGATGAATCGAGCGGTAAACTGCTCGGCCAGCTCTCTGAAACTATCAATCTTGGCAGGTGACAGCTTATCAAACCAACGTAACGCTGTATCACCGAGGCTTGCTGGAAAAATCCTGCACATGAGGGCTTCTTCACCGCTCCAATAGGCCATGACTTACTTGTAATGGCGAACATGATCGGCCGGGTCAGATCGGCCGTCGTATATATTAAACTTTGGTTGTTCGAATTTTTTCGGGGGCAGTGCGTTCTGAATTCATTCTGTAAAAGGGGAACCATTGTCTTCTCCCAGGGCTCTCCTTGCCAATTGTGCAGCCGATTTCTCAACCTCCGTCTTATCAGCGATTGCCGAGTGAATGAGTCTTCGCAGATCCTGTTTGGCCCAATTATTCAATGGGTTTTGCTTTCCTTCAACCACTTGGACTGACTTGGTCCCCCTATTGTTCTTACAGACTCCCTTCGTCCCCAAGCGTTCAAAAACGCTATGATGCCCTGAGCGGTTCGGATTGACTTGACGCTCCCTTTCATTAGCAATTTCCTCTCGAAACCCTCTATTTGAATTAACTTCATCATAATCATCCCTTGAGGAAGAGACGACAGTCTCAGCCTCTCTCAGTTCGGTCAACTTAAAAGGTTCACGTATCGTCTTTTTAAGCATTTGCTCCTTGAGGAGTTGTGACAGTATTTCGTTTTCTCGCCATAATTTGGCCATTGCGGCGGGTTCGTTTAGAGCAGGGGTGTCCTTTTCGGGATAGTTGGGATCATAAAGGTTGTTAGATGAGTGGGTTTGTGAGTGGTCTAGGTTAGGTTGCCTGGGTGCCGTAACCACTGGCCTATTTGCCATCGGATCCTTATTTATGTTGGGGTTCGGGTCTGTCACTGGGGCTATATTTGAGTTGTCATCTATTTGATGACTTCTGGTTTGAACCATTTCTAAACAGGCTATCCAAAAGACTTTGAACCGAGTATTAAATTAAGCAAAACGACTAGAATGAAAAATGGCGAAAAGAGAGTAACAGAGGTTGAAGAAGATAATGAAATGATGGGAAGTATAAATCCGATTACCGGGAAATGAGAAATAGCTTTTTGTTGTGGTTTCCCACAGACGGCGCCAAATTGTACGTGATGGTTTTGGTGTACCGGGATGGGTCCGGCCCAGACTGGAAATAACAACTACTGGATCCTTTTCCTCTTCCTCATTTTCTCTCGTTTTTCTCCTCCCTTGTTTTTGTGAACATCCTTTTCTATTTATACCCTTACATTTCGTGTTTCCCAAGATGAATTAGGTCACCAGTGAAATTACCATCCGGGGCATCTTTTAGGATTTACGTGGCACCATTCCCTCCCTCCATCTGTCAGGGAGACAAATATCCTAACTAACCTTCCTTCACTTTACACGTGTTGATTAACTATTCGTTAGTACGATAATCCTTCATCATAGGGTATCGTCCGTAGATGTCCTTTTCTTATTGATAAGCAAGCCTGCACGTACACGCCCTTATCCACATACCCGAAGTTACTCATAAGCACATCACTTTTGTTCGGCGAGATTTCCTTATGATCAGCCGATCCGTCTTTTTGCTCGGCGACAACCCATCCGGTTGCTTTCTGCTATTGGGTTTCGTTTGTGATCTTTTTCATTCCTTAGGATATCCGGGTCCCGTTTTATATATTTGGCCCATGTGGGGACATTGGAGCTAACTTGGCCCAAAAGAAAAAAATGTTCAAGACTATGCTCCCACATAAAAAATCTTTAAAAAGGAATTTTTGTGATAAAAACCTTCTCAGCCCAGGTTTATTGCCAGATCGGTCCAATTTAGCAAAAGTTGGACTGGTCCACCCCTTGAAAATTTGGAGGAACAAAGAACAGCCGGAACGGTCCACCAGGAAGGCTTGTACTGGTCTGATCTTGGAATTCCAAATCCTGATGCTTTTTAAAGCCAGACCGGTCCAACAACTAAGCATGTATCAAGTCGAATTGGGTTCTTTCAAAAACTATTTGAAAACTTTAAGAACTTATGAAGTTGATTTGGAAATACTTTGAATTTAGCTTTTACAAAAACAACCACCTTAAGAATCAAATTCAGATGCCAATGTTCACCGTATCTATCTTCAAATGTACTAACGAACGAATCAAACAACTTACAAGAAAACGTGTTTTTGTCGAAGAAATAAAACCAATATAAACTTAAACTTCACAGAAGGAAGATGTTTTGCAATACTTTTAAAATATAAAATCCCGTATAATGTTAATAATTTGAAGTATTTATGCTATTATGCTTGCGTTAAAATTTTATGACTTTAAATTCCCCCTCCCCCCGATTGATTCCTGGCTCCTCCACTGTATATTGACATAATATACGAAAGATATTTTAAAAGTACTCAGTATAACATAAAGGCTCGTGTTCACATATTTTTAATAATTACCATTATTATGTCAAATAAAAATTCAAAAGAAAACATAGACATTCCAAGTTCAAATTTTACTAATTGCAGGTGTAACAATTTTTTTTGACTTGTTAACATAATAGTATTGACTTTATTATTATAATTAGGGAAAACACTCATTAAATTTATATAATATTATTTTTTATTTCACTAAATGGATAGATAAACATTTCATTTGCTAATATTTCACATTTGATAATATTTTTATAAAGATAATTTACATTTTTTTATATATACATAATTGACTTAGTGTAAAATAAATTTTAGTAGGGAGTTGGAAATATATAAAATTTCTAATTTTATAAATAAATATTTAATGAATAGAGTTACAGTAATAATTTTGTAGGTTTTAAACACTATCACGTTTATTGGTGAATTAAACAGAAACCCATCATTATCATTTATGTTACAAATGTACCTTGATAATCTTGAGTTGTTAGATCAAAGCATAAATATATATATATATATATATATATATTAAATCTTAGCCACCAATTAAGAATAAAAAGAATCATGCTTTATTAAGACTGACCTGATTTATTAATAGATATTTCACTTAGAGTAAACAGTTTAAATGGCCACTAAACTTTCGAGTTAATACCATTTTAACCATCAAACTTTAAAACGAACTATTATCACCATCAATCTTTGTAGTAAGTACCACTTTGATCATTGCATTCAATTTTGTCGTTAAATTGGATGGAATAAAGTCATATGCGAGGCATATGACTTCATATACAGGTATTTTTCGGTCATAAAATAGCTCATGTTGTCCTATAATTGTTTTAAATATTAATCTGTTTTGTGTGTTTCATTTTGAAGGAAATTAGTAGATATAGTGGTGTTTTGTTATGATATGACTAAAATATTTTCAAATGAAGTCACATGCCTTGCACATGACTTATTTTCATCCAATTTAACTACCAAATCGGAAGGAATTGCCGAAGTGGTACTCATTCTAAAATTAAATGGCCAAAGTGATTTGTTTTATAGTTTGATAACTAAAATGGTAATTGAATCAAAACTTTAATGAGCATTTAAAGTGTCTATACTTACATTTAATTTACAGCAAACTCAAGGCAAACTTTACAAAAAAAAATTGTGGTTATAATTTATTATGCTTAAATTTTTGCTCTCCGGTCACAAACTTTGGTTGTATTTCTTTATTTAGTTACTAGATTTCTCACCGCATGTGACACATTTATGATTTATGCGAGTCACATTTTTGATAATTTAAAATTTTTCTTTTTAAAAAAAAAAACAACAAAACAAACCAAAAGAAGCTACTTTTTGCGGCTCAATGACAACAAATAATTCACCTCTGTATGGAAACATGTATATCACGTATAGCACCATAAATTTTAAGTGTTTGATATAAAAATGAGAAACTAGCAAATTGTCGCACTGCAAAAAAAATTCATCTCAATATGGTAATATAAATGAAGTGCTTGATTCACCTCCAAACTTGTGTCTAACAACTACTTTCCACTGAATTCTTTTAAATAAATAAAAAAAAAAAGAAAAAGAAGAAAGGCTTTTGTGTCCAACCGAGATATAGAATAGAGGATTTTGTAACGGCAAAGATACGATGCGATAAATAGCACTTTTTTTAATGAAAACAGAGGCATAGTTTTTTGTTCAAATAGGACCGTGGTCCCAGCTTTCCTGGAAAATAAAAAAATGACGTAATATATTAGCCGTGTGCCCGTGTTACAATTAATTAAAGAAATCTTGTAGAATCGTATTATAGACAAAAATGTATTTTAGGATATGCGAGTGTTATTATTTAATTAGAGAAACGGAAAAGCATTGTATACAAATAAGGATAGTACTTAATTTATTACTAAAAATATTAATGTGCTTTCTTGCATACGACACTTTTATTTTTTTGAACAATTGCGCCTAGAAAACCCAGTAAACCAATTGATTAACCACATAAGATCTTGCGTGTGACACTTTGATAGAAAAAAAAATGATTCGTATTAAAATTTGTGCAATATTTAATACTTCTTAAAATAATATTAACTTCTTTTGTGCAATATTTTAGTAATCATTTTTCTCATGGTATTCTTGAAGCAATATTGTCAACTTATGCTTTGTGTTATAAACATATTCAAATGTGATATTAGGTTTATATATATATATATATGTATGTATGTATATGTTTTAATTTGCGGACTTTGTCGATTTTGTATTATTTTACTTTCAGTTGAAACTCCAATTTCTTGCATGGGAATTTTTTTTTTTTCCTTTGACGCGATTTTGGGAGAGCGAGAGAATGGAACAAGAACGTCAACGCGACACGAGAGAAGGAGAAGTCTCTTACGCTTTCGCTTTACATGTCCAAAAGTCAAAGAAGGAGGATTACGTAAGCTGTGACTCAATATACAGATCAATTTTTTTAAAATTAGGAAATTACATATATGCGCATTAAATTCAGCCTGTGGTAGAGTACAGTGAATGTAATAATATATAATATATACTTTTTAAATAAGAAAAAAAAGAAGTTGGTTTTATTTTAGAAGTTCACTTTCTCCTTTTAAATTGCCGTTAAATAATTATTTTACAATAATTTTAAAAATTTAAAAAGAAAATTAAAATGTACGTTCGGGGGTCAAATTCTTATGTTTAACTTAAAATAGGTTCTAATACTACTATAATGCTACTTTAAAACTTTTGATGAAAGCGTGTACGGCCAAAGATAAATAATGAGTTTATTAAATCTATCATTAATTTTAATGAAAGGAAAATTGGACCAAAAAAAAAAAAGGAGAGATTTTAATGGTAAGAAATTTTGAGGCGACACATTTGGACTCCCGTTTTGCAGGTGAGAATTTGACATCATTTAATGCTTCCTTGTGGCTCAAGTACGACCAAGAAAAATAATGGAGTTCATTTAAGAATGGAACTCTCGTTCTAAGGTATGCAAAATTAGTGTCAAATACAGGGGCTTACGTAAGCAATGGCGATATTGGGGTTGATAATTAATTTCATGTATTCAAAAAACCAAAATTTAAATCAACACCAAAGGAATTTGCTGTGATATGATGACAATGTAAATGATCGATCATTAATTTCATTCCAATTCAAATAGCTGAAGTTGTTCATTTAACACTTAAAATATCACTTAAATCTTAAAATTTAGGATATGTTTGGTGGATGTTTTTTTTCCTTCAATTTTAAAAATTTAACTTAAAATCAATTTTACTTTTACACTTTTCAAAATTTATTTCACTTTATTTTCTCTCTCTAAAAAATCTTTTAAAACAACATAACTTTAAATTCAAAAATCAAAATTAGATAAAAAATATATATTTGAAATTTACCCGTCGAGATCTATAAAATAAGATTCATTGTGACTATTTTTTAAAAAAATTTTTTTATGAGATTTTTAGTTGGTTGAAAAAAGCTCAAACAAAAACCAATTTCATTTTTCAACATACTTCCAAATTCTACCAAACACTAGGTTTTAAAAACTCAACTACCTTAAAAAAATTCAAATTTAAGCGGCTTAAAAAGTTGTTTGCTAACCTAAAAAATTAAGCTACTACTTAATTTTTACCACTTAAAACTTAATTTTTCATCCAAAATTTTAAATGATAATTTTCCTACTTAAATCTGAAACTTAATTTTAAAGGGTATAAATATTCATTTTACCTTCTTTCTTTTAACAAAATTACACATCAATCATATTCTCTATAACCGCCACAAAGACTCGCAGCATCTCTTTTTCTTCTTCTTAAGATTCCACGTAACAAATCTACTCATTCTCTCTATATTCTTTTACCCTTCCCATTTTTCCCGATTTGTTTCTTTCAATTGCATTTACTGATTACTGAATTTTGGTAAGCCAATTAAAGATAACATTACAAATTATCATTTATAATTGACATTTTCCTACTATTTGAACTTATAAAACTATTATACTTGGTTCAAGGATTTAAATTATATGATATTTCTTATTTTCATTTAGAATCATGTGATCAAAATAAAATAATAAAGGCAAACTTGTCATATTGAAAAAAATTCAGTTTTCAAATGTGTTATATTGAAACAAATAACATTTTTTCAAATACAATTTTCAGAACTAAACAAATAGTTTTTCAATTTTCAAATTTTTTTCCTAAACGCCACCTGAGTCTCCTTTTGTAGTTGAATTAAGGAAAAAAAATATATAAAATTATTCACCTAATTCAACTAAATTAGGTTGTCAAAAATAATAATAATAATCAAGAATAACTTAACTGAGATGTAATTTTCATAAAACATTGTGGATTTCAAAATGGCAGCCGCTATTTGCATGTCACAAAACATTTGGTAACACTCCATTTTTCATTATCTCGATAGTAAACGAGTATAACCTTACATACTCAGTGCTTATGTGTTGAGTAAGGCATTTTCAAGCTTATAATCAGCTTTCATAAAGTGAATAACATGCACTTACTCACTTCTTATCGGATAAAATGAAAAAGTGGAGTGTTATTAAATAAAAAATGGTGTGTAAATAGAGATTGTCTTTTGAAATACTTTTTTTTTTTGAAAAAGAAGGAACTATATTAATTCGAATCATAAAACAGAGCATCTGAAATAAACAGAGGTGGGACATTACCCCAACACTCCCAACTAGACATGAAAATTTTCACCCTCGCTAGGCGATGAGCAACAACATTAGCTGATCTAGGCACAAACGCAATTACACATTGATCAACATCTCACAAAAGAGATTTACAATCATTAACGATAACAAAAAAATGAGAATCATTCGCCGCCTCTGAAGGCATTGCCTTGAGTAGAAGTTGGGCATCATATTTGATAGTCAATTTAGTCATCTCGTTCGTCTTTATCCAGTTAAGAACTTCTCGAAGACTAAAAGCCTCGGCTAACAAGGCTAAATAATTACCGCGAACGCACCCTCTAACCGCTATAGTGAAATTGCCATTTTCATTTCTAACTATTGCTCAAAACTAGATAAAATCAGAAGATACGCTAGCATCAAGGTTGCATTTCCTCTACCCAAAAGTTGGCTTGCTCCACTTTGAAACATTATTAACTTTCTGCTCACCATTATTTCGGTCATTAAGTACCCCAAACCCAAACCTAAAACTATCTTCGCTCGAACCAAACTATTCGGTTTTGACATATATTTTTTTTCATTTTTTCTAAATCAATTTAACATAACAAAATACTAATAATAATGTAAGAATGATTCAGTCATATTTTTTTAGAAATAGCAAACATATAGATACAAGTTACAATTTTATTTGTACATTTACAAGAATAAAACACATTAAATAAAATGATGAAATATCCATCATGTATGTGATATCTTAACTTTGTGTAGTTAATTCAATAATAAGGGTACATGTTAATGACTTTTTTTTAAGATTATCACAATATGTAACTATTAAGGCATCCGTATTATAATGTAATTAACTTTGAAATTCGGTTCGGTTCAGTTCGGTTTTGAACTAGCTTACCCCAAACCCGAACCAAACTTTTCGGTTTCGGTTCGGTTTTCTCATTTTCGGTTTTGGTTTTTTTTCGGTTTGGGGTTTTACGGATCAGTCCGGATCGGTTCGGTCCGTTCGGTCGGTTTTCGGATTGGCATTAACACCCCTACTCACCATTTCTCCTCGACCTAATGTTGCTTGCTGCCATTGGACCAAGCATTGCAAGCGTTTTGTAAACCATAGCAGTAGGTGCAAAAGACCTGCCTTCCCAAATTTGAGAATTTTTATCGGTCCATATCCCCAACAAAATTGACGCAACTTTCTCCATAGTCCGCTGACTGTTATTGCGCATATTATTTTACCATGCCGATAAACTTAACCCCGTTCCACTTTGAATATTGATACTAAAGCAGGTCCAAACACGCTGAGCGTGAGAACAGTGAACAAGAGCGTGCATTTCATCTTCCTCACCTCGACAGCATTGCGGGCAAACTAGAGAAACTGCCACTGGCTTGCGAATTAAAGCTGCAGTTGTAAACAAGCAATTCGATATAACTCGCCAAAGAAAGTTCTTCGTCTTCGGCTCAATCTTCAAGGTCCATACTAATTTCCAGCTCATCACCGGAGGACTAAAATCAACAAACTAAGCATTATATAAGTGCTTATAAGCGGATTTAACCAAGTACTGACCTTTTACATCATCCACCCAAAACACTTTATCTTCGTCCCGGTTAATGGACAGAGGACTGGAGAGTATCATTACTCGATCCCTCTCATTAAACAGCTGGTTCAGAAATTGCAAGTCCTACTTGTTTGTACCTGGGATACACAGCGCATCAACACATAATAATTCAAAACCCAATGGAGGAGTTTACTCTACATATGGATTGACATCATTTAACCAAGGGTCACCCCAAATAAATACATTCAAGCCAGAACCATATTCTCCAACAAACACCTTTTTTAAACAGCGATTGAGTAGCAATAATAGAGCGCCAAGTGTAACTAGGATTGGCGCATAGCTTAGCCCCAAAGAAATCATTAATCGAGTAGTACTTAGCCTTTATAACCTTGGTCACTAACGAATCGGGTTTAGAAATTAATTTCTACCCTTGTCAGGCAAGCATCGATAAATTAAAAAAAGGAAGCTTTCGAAAAGCAAGTCCACATCTTTCCTTCCTAATACACAAACGGTCCCAATGTTTTCAATGGATCCCTTGTTTTCCTCTTTTTATCCCGCTAAAAATTATTCATAAGTTGTTCAATATCATCACAAAGATTCAGCGGCAATAGAAAAATACTCATCACGTAACTCAGTATTACTTGTACAACTAATTTAAGCAATACCTCTTTGCCAGCTCGAGACAAAAACTTAGTATGCTAACTAAACAACAGCTTAAAAGCCTTTTCCTTCACATAGTTAAGCATTGCTGATTTATTATGGCCAATGACCGATGGAACACTTAGATACTTACCATAATCCTCCGAACTCACAACATTCAGAATCACGCAAAACCTTGGTTAATAGTTTGTTAAAACGCACAATTAGAGAATGTTCAATATCTTCTCCTTTTTAATGAAAACATTTCTTACATATTGCGAAAGAAATACGATTCCATATAACATCACCAGAATTATAATATCTCAAAAAAAACACTATTTTCTTTTTTCAATTTCTCATATTAATTAACTATTCTTTTAATCATTTTTTAATGAGTGTAATAAGACTATCTCCATTAGTTATGTTAAAAATGTAAGCTAACTTGTTAGATTTAGCCTACCATTTTAGATGAATTTAGACCAAGAAAGAGAAGATGATATGGTAGAATTTGCTTGAGGTTTACATGAATGTGTGGGACCACTAGAAAGCCTGCGTACCACACCACCTTAAGACTTAGATTTTATGTTTTAATAGGTTTACTTTCCTATTAGGACTTTATTTTTATTTATGATTACTTTCCTTTTTATCTTATAATTGATTTCCTTATTATTTATGATTGTTTGCCATATTTAAAGGGTTTGATATGTTGTTTAATTCATTCAAGTTATTATCAATTCAATTATTCTTTAATAGTTTTCTTATCTCTTTTTGAGACTTTTCTCTTTTAACCGAAATATTACATAGTTAGTTTTCATTATCGTTATCTTTGCCGTGTCAAATGGTATCATATGAGGCTTTTGCCTTCGAAGATATCAAAATATAAAGAAGGTGATAAACGCCCAGGCGACGTAGATTGCATGGTAAAGGACTTGGGTGAGCTATTCGACCAACTTTGGTAAGAAAACACACAACAGCTAGATTAGATGTGTCAAGCATTATTGAGCTGCGTGGGTTGACCTTTGGTATGACCGTGAACACAAACTTTAGGTCTAAAGTTATTGGTATTAACCAAGTTAGCGGTGTATGTACCGGAGGATTCGCCCGAGGCCGTAACGTCAATCACGGATAACCTGAGTGAGATAGCAAAGAATATGACTTTCTCATCGAACTTGTTAGACGACATCAACCCATAAACAATACATGTGAGTACGAGGAATATCGACTAAAGGTTGATACCTCTCCCTTTACCGTCAACTTATGTGTCGAAGACTTTTTAAATTGGCTTTCCAAGGTTGAGAGATTCTTCAGGCTTATGAAGGTTCAAGAGGAGAAAAGAGTAAAGCTAATCGATTTTTGATTGGTGGGACAATATCCAACAATTGCGCTGACGCTAAGGAAAATTTCCTATTCAATCATAACAACGCATAAAGACTATTAATGCAACTGTTCCGACCACCTGATTAAGAACAACGCTTCTTTAAGCTCTACATGAACCATCGACAAGGTATACGTTTCTTTTATGAGTACATGGTAGAATTTTCAAGGTTAATCAAACAAAATCAATTAGCCGAGACTGAGTCGTAGCAATTTGCACGTTATCTAAAGGGTTTCAAGCCAGGTGTTCGAACTTTTATCGAACACCATCCTGTTTAGACTCTTGTTGAGGCTCATAACATGGCCTTGAACGCCGAAAAGCTTGATAAGAAAATGGTGTACAAAGAATTTAATAAGAACACCATCGAACCATCATCATCATATTCTAACATATGTAAGGGTATTCTATTGCACCCACCACCCACTCCATCCAAACATGCTGCTCCACCAACGGCTCCAATAACCCGAGTTACACGTTCCTTTACCCCCACACCTAAATTGCATTAAACTAATAAAATCTCCACAACCAAATCAATCCTTATGCTAAGCAATACCCTAAGAAGTGTTTGCAAACAAGTCATAGTCTGGATCGGTGCCTGAATAAGTTAGTAAACAAAAAAAGGGGGTAAATGAGGTGAACGATCCCAATATTGGTAGTGATTATGCATGGGCTGAATTTGCCCAGGAAAGAAGGGGAACAAGTAAATTATGTAATGCATGAATTGCAACTTGAATTTAGAGAGAGAAGAGAGAAGATTTGTTATGTTGTGTTTATTATTGATAGTAGAGGCCCTTATAAATAGGGGAAAACAATTAATACAATAAGATATGGAAAAACCCTAATACACTGAGATATTCTATACACTGGTATAATACTACAATTTAATATTCTAACATTCCTCCTCAAGTTGGTGCATAAATATTAAACATGCCCAACTTGCTGATCAATCTGGAAAAAATTCTGTTTGAAACAGCTTTGGTAAGAACATCAGCCAGCTGATCTTCTGAACGTATATGAGGCACAAAAATTATGTTTTCTTCCAATTTCTCTTTAATAAAGAATCTATCCACTTCCACATGTTTTGTTCTATCATGTTGAACTGGATTTTGAGCAATATCACATGCTGCTTTATTATCACAATGTAACACCATAGCTCCTCTCGGTGGATAACCCAAATTAGTCAATAACAATTTTAGCCATAATAACTCTTGGATTCCCATTGCCATTCCTCGATATTCAGCCTCAGCACTTGATCGAGACACGGCATTCTGTTTCTTGCTTCTCCAGGTAACGAGATTCCCACCAACAAACGTAAAGTATCCAGATGTAAATCTTCTATCACTTAGATTTCCAGCCCAATCAGCATCAGTGTATCCTTCAACCTTCGAGATATTGCTATTCTTTGTAAACAAAATTCATTTTCCTAGAGATACCTTAAGATAACTAATGATTTTCATAACAGCTTTCATATGTTTTTCTCCAGGATTATGCATGAATTGACTCACTATACTCAATGCATAAGAAATGTCAGGTCTGGTATGTGCTAAGTACATTAACCTTCTTACCAATCTTTGATAGCGCTCTTTATTGACGGGTACTCAATCAGCTTCGATTTCCAATTTCAAACCTTCTTCCATGGGTGTTTCTGATGGCTGACAAGCAGACATTCCGGTTTCACATAACAAATCCGTTGCATACTTTCTCTGAGATAGAAATATGCCTTTGGAGGACCTAGACACTTCAATTCCCAAGAAATACTTCAATTCGCCAAGATTTTTCATCTCAAATTCCCGAGATAGATACTCCTTTAGAGCTTTTCGTTCTTGTGAGTCATTTCCGGTAACTACCATATCATCAACATAAACGATGAGTGCCGTGATCTTCTTATTGCACCTTTTCAGAAGTAATGTATGATCAGAATTGCTCTGTTTGTAACCAAATTTCCTCATCGACCTAGTGAATCTTCCGGACCAAGCTCTGGGAGATTGTTTCAAACCGTACAGAGACTTTTTCAATTTGCATACCTTATTTATGTGTTCCACAGGGACTTCGTACCCTGGTGGAAATTCCATATATACTTCTTCTTCCAAATCCCCATGCAAAAAGGCATTCTTTACATCAAATTATTGTAGTGGCCAATCCAGATTTGTAGCTAACGAGAGCAAGACACGTACTGTATTGATTTTTTCCACCGGTGCAAATGTCTCTAGATAATCGATTCCTTGAGTCTAGGTATAACCTTTTGCTACCAGTCTCGCCTTGTATCTTTCAATGGTTCCATTCGCCTTATATTTTACCGTATACACCCATTTGCAATCGAGCCGCCTTTTTTCTGGTGGTAGTTCAACTATATCCCATGTGTTATTCCTTTTTAAGGATTTCATCTCCTCATCCATAGCTGCTTTCCATGTTAGATCATTAAAGGCTTCCCGCACACTGTTAGGAATAGATACAGAGGATAACTGATATACAAATGACTTATTCGATTCAGATAGCTTATGATAAGACACATGATTACTCATGGGGTATTTGGCTTTATTGGTAAGATCAGGTTCATATGTTGGTTTCGGAATACCTCTATTGTTTCGGGGAGGGAGTTGCCTTTTAAAAGGTTCAGGAGAATGTACCTGATATTCAGACGTAGACGTGTCATAGAGAGATGATTGGTTATTTGTATCAGGTGGGGGCAATTGTAAGTTTGGACTTAGTGAACTTGATTCTGACGACTGTGACGACGGTTATGGCGAACTCGGCATTACTAAAACTTGTGGTGAGATCTCGATTTGAATTAGCCTGTCGTTATTACTATAATCAAGAGTTTGAACTTCGCTATAATGCTCCCCCTGAAGTTCAGTCTTCTGAAAATACGTCTCTCCTTCATGAAATACGACATCCTTAGTCACATACATCTTCCGTGACGGAGGATGATAACACCGATACCCTTTTTGGTTAGATGCATAGCCTACAAATATACACTTGATTGCACGAGATTCGAGCTTGTTCCGTTGTTCTTTAGGTAAGTGAACAAATACAACACAACCAAAAATTCGTGGAGGCAAGTTGGATTCGCGAGACTGCTTTATGGAGTACATCGAATGTCGTTTGAAAGTCAAGAATTGCTGATGAAACACAATTGATCAAATATGCGGCCGATGAAAGTGCTTCACCCCAATAAGACAGTAGAACATTCGCCCCAAGTAATGATGCCCGGACCATTTCTAACAAATGACGATTCTTCCTTTCTGCAACCCTATTTTGTTGTGGCGTATATAGGCATGTAGTTTGATGGATAATCCCATGACGTTGAAAAAATTCCTGTAAAGATGTAGCCATATATTCGCCTCCATTATCGCTTCGAACGACCTGAATAGTAGCATTATATTGGGTGTTAATCTATTTATGAAATCGCTGAAATAAAGAACTTATTTCACTCTTAGATTTTATAGGACAGATCCATGTCATTCTAGTACAGTCATTAATAAAAGTGACAAACCATCGAAAACCATTTAAAGAAATATTCGGGGATGGTCCCCAAATATCAAAATGGATTAACATAAAAGGAACTGAGCATTTATTCAATGATGATGAAAAAGGAGTACGATGACTCTTTGCAAGTTCACATGTTTCACACTTAAAAGTAGAAAGATCGACATTCTTAAACAATGTAGGAAATAACTTTTTCAAATAGCCAAACGATGCATGACCCAAACGACGGTGCCATAACCAAATTTCAACTTAAACTTTTTTTTCTCGGATAGTACCAATTTGTAGAGCCTGTTGTAACTGGTTCGTGCCTTTCACTTCTAGGTCCAAGTAGTACAATTTGCCCCGCCTAATCCCATAACCAATCGTTCGTCTTGTCCGAATATCCTTAAAAACACAATGAGTAGGCCAAAACACAACGATACAATTTAAGGCATTAGTAATTTGAGGGACTGAGACCAAATTGTAATTGAGTGAAGGAACTATAAGAACAGAGTTTAAATTCAGAGAATTAGATAAAGAAATTATCCCTTCACCAATAACAGGAACTAGATCACCATTAGCTGTGGAAATAAAATTGGTGGATGAGGGGGTAACAGTGGTAACATGTCTAGAATCGAATGTCATATGATCTGTAGCACCAGAGTCAATTATCCATGTATTATTCAAACAGAGGCAGAATTTAAGGCCTTACCAGTGGTGTGAGCAGTGGCAAGCAATCCAGAGGCCTTCTTCCCATCACCTTCATTCTTATGGCTTGAACGACGATCCCGGGAATGATCTCACCAGTCCGAATAGCCAATTACTTAATAGCATCCCTTTTTGGAGTGTCCGGTTTGTCCACATACCGAACAGGGGGGATATTGAGACCTGCCTCCTCGGTCCCTTGATTGCGAGTCACGAGATAAAGTTGCTTGATTTTGCCAATTCGAGTTTTTTCGGGTTTGATCACAGTTGCGAGCTACTATAGCCGTGGCATCGATATTTGCAATGTCACTATTAATAGTTCTTCGCCTGATATCCTCTCGACCAACAAGTGAATATGTTTCTTCCAATTCCGGAACGGGATCTTTTCGTAAGATTTCACCTTGGATTTGTTCATTCTCGTTATCTAATCCAGCCAGAAATATGTGAACTCGTAGACGCTGGATTGACTTTCTGTAGGATTCGATGTCATTTGGATTTTCCATGACCATTTTATCGCGATGATCCAACTCGCTGAAGATTTCTGTAAGTTCTTTATAATATTCGGAAAGAGATCGGCCACTTTGTTTAGCTATAAACGCTTTCTGATTCAACGTAAAAACCCGTAATTCGTCAGCCCCATCATAGAACGCTTTAGATAAAGACTTATAAATTTCTCGTGCTGTAAGAACCCGAATGTATCGCTTCATAATCTCCGATTTCATGGACATTAAAAGCCATCTTTTTACCCTCTGATTGTCTGAACTCCACGCTTCATATTCACTGGTTCCCTCTGAGGGAATTTGAGTCGTACCACGAATAAACGAAAATTTTTGTTTTTCCGCAATATGCATCTCCATAAGTTGAGACCAAATATCATAATTAGTTTCATCCAACGTAACCCCGATATTGAATGAAGAACTCTCAATTTGAACGATGATCAGGGACGAGTTAGACCTCGATGATTCAGTAATTGCAGTTGGATCGGTAGCCATTTTAGAGTATGATAACTAGTACTGATAAATAGAAGCGAAATCTGAAAAAACGAAGGCCGGATTTGAGATCAGGACGACAAAAACCCTAAGAACCGGTTTAACTTTATAGAGAATCGGTCAAAAAACTGAAAAACCGGTTAAAAATATATTATGAAAATAAATCGGTTCAAACAAACTGTCGTTACTGTTGATTAACGGTAGGAACTAACAGCGTTAACAGCGTCAGTGAATAGTGCTAACAACGTCAATGAACAATGCTAACGGCATCAGTGAATAGTGTCGTCGGCGCGTGAATCGGCGTTTACGGAGCGTCTTGAACAGAGGAAGCGCGTGAGAGCGCGTGAAGGCTTGGTTTGAGGTGAATCTTTTTTTGTGTTGATCGTCTTCTTCAGACGATGAGTTTGATGCTTTGTTTGGGTGATTTGGATATGATACGAGTACTTTCGAAGCTTGATCTTTTGTAGGGTATTTTTGGATCTAAGAAATGCTTCGACGATTTTTTTCGAGCTCTGAAACTTGAAGCTGAAGCCACTTTGTAAGATTTGTGGGTCTGAGGTTCTGAAAAATTGTAACCTCTTTGTAAGATTAGCATATCCGATTTGTGTGGATCTAACAATTGGAGGAGGTGAATGGATTAGATAATTTGTAGATCTGATTTTGGTAATTTGTGGATCTAGTTTGGGATAATTTGTGGATCTGGTTTGGGATAATTTGTAGATTTGATTTTGGTAATTTATGGATCTGGTTTGGAAATTATTTGAACGGAGGGGGTGGGTTTGAAATGGCTTTGAGAGGGTGGAGGAGATTTCCAAATCCCTCTGATACCAACTTGAATTTAGAGAGAGAAGAGAGAAGATTTGTTATGTTGTGTTTATTATTGATAGTAAAGGCCCCTATAAATAGGGGAAAACAATTAATACAATAAGATATGGAAAAACCCTAATACACTATGATATTCTATACACTGGTATAATACTACAATTTAATATTCTAACATTGCAATCTTCAATTCCAAGTACTTTGTGAACAACAAAGTGTGCAAATTAATCATGGATAACGGGAGTTGCGATAATTTTGGGTCGCGAAGGCTGGTAGATCATCTTTAATTGTCGATTAAGCCGTATCGTCCACATACATAATTGGAAGGATCAAGAAGGGATCGTTGGTTAAAATAACTTAAATTTGCATCATTCTTCTTTCGATTAGTAAATACTATAGCGATAATATGACATGTAATGTGGTTGAAATAAATGCGAGTCCTATACTTTTGGGAAGGCCTTGGCAATTTGACATTGATATTAGACTTAGAGGCCAAAATAATTCATATATATTCAAGTGGGGTTCATATAAAATAGCTATAATTCCTTAAAGACTGATGGGAGTGCTTAACAAGCCTACCCAATGGGAATGGAAGTCCTAGCTGCCTCCCAAGAAAAATTTGAGGCAAATTTAAAAGAGGCTCAAACTGCACTCGTTTTGTCAGCCAAATCTATAATGAAGATTTGTTCTTGCTCATTTGGTGGTATTTCAACGTGGATGAAGACTCTTTTTAGAAGGCTTTTTTGGGTCGTGTTTTTTTATTTTTTTTTATTTTGGGATGTACCTTATGAGTATTTATCTTTGATGTCCCCTGCTTTTTCAAAGTTTTTCCTTGTATTGTAAGACCATTGGTTGACTTAATATGTGTCTCTATGACTTTTATAAGCTCTTTGAAGTATTTTTTTATTTATATTGTAATGTTTGAACTTTATTATTAATGATATTTTATTCTTATTTTAAATAAAAAATAAAAATTAAAGCCTAGTGTGATAAGGGAGAGTTTTCATAAGCCCGCAAACTCCCTTTCTTTTTAATAAAGTCACGAAGCCATTTTCTTTACCCGTCAGACGATATTGCATGGCTGACTTAATATTATTAAAAATATATACAGACGATGCATAAAATATTGGTATATGTGAGGTGATGCACATTGCATCGGCTAAGGTATATATTTGTTGGATTCTATATTTACCTTACACTAAGCCATTTAGTATTCCCTTTTAGCAACTTTACCTGACTGTTGTAAGCCTTTAATTCCAAAATAAAGTTTATTAACATAAGGGTGGAGATACTAATAACTTTTATTTTTATCACCACATATATTTGTTGTGTTTGTTGTATATCATATTTAAATTATAATTTATATGATAATAAGAAAAAAAAAAAAGAGAGTTAGGGGTGTCCTGCCTTAAAAAAAAAAGAGTAAAGATGCTCTTATCATTTATCTTGTTTTTTATTTTTGCAATCAAAACTCTCCTTAAAAGGGAAAAAAACAAAATAATTTACTGTTCTTTTTTAGTTACTACGTACGTTCATTGTTTCAACGTTACAATTGGGACTTTTTTTTCCAAACTAAGTAACTTTTGAACTAAATAATCAAAGTAAGACACTTTTTAATTTATTAGCTAAAATAGCATACTTCTAAAAATAGAGATTTAAAATTACTATTTTAAGTTAAAATAGCGATTGGAATAACTATTTTTCTCTTTTATGATATTAAGAAAATAGTTAGTTGGTCTCACTGTCTATAAAAAAAATAGGGATTACAAATCACGTTTTTACTTTTAAAATAGTGATTTGAAATAATTATTTTTAAATTCTGCTGTTTTAGCTAAGAACTTGAAAAGTGGATTAGATAGACAAATTTATTCAGGTCTATTTAGGAAAAAAAGTCTATGACTAGACTTGCAATTTGTACCTCCTTCATTTATTTATTTTGGGTGGTGTTATTTCCATCCCAAAAATACTTGATTATGCTCCCACTAAAAAAGAAGTGTAAACTCTTATTTCCACCCTCACTCAATTAATCATAGTCACCGAACTAATCACTCATTAGCATTAATCACTCTTCTTCTTCCAAATCGATATATCTTGTCTTCTACCATGGAAAAACACATACTAATATTTAGATTCGGAATTCAAAAAGTGATAACACAAAAGTTGTTATAAACAAATTTTGGATTTATATAAATAAATAAAATTTACTCAAATACTCAAGACCACTATTAAGGATGGGATGGCAAAAGTTCTTCCAAATATGTGTTCTTCTTTTTCTTCTTTCTTTTAAATTTATACAATAGGAAGAAAACAAAACTGGGTACACAAGGAAAAGGTTCTCTCGGTTATGGGGAACTAAATTTGTAGCATATATTTGATTTCTGAAGACCGAGTGTAATATTTAGGTGATATAGAGAATAATGTTTAACAACAATACCTTACTTGGCCCATAAGTACCGAGTAATAGGCTAATACTCCTCTCAAGAACTGAATGACATGCACCTTATTCGGTTCTCAATGACAAAATGATCCTACTTTTATAGGTATGCACAAATATTCACACTTGGTCTTCAAAAACTGAATATAGGTTACAAATTCGGTTCCCTGTAATCAAGGGACCTTCTTCATGTGCTCAGATTCATTTTTGCTTATTATTGTGCATATATTTATTGTGTATGTTAAGAAAATAAAATAAATATGAACTTTCAGTTCTCCTTCTTTACCATTCTTTATAACTTAGGATTTCTTTGTGTTGCATTAAGAGCAGATGAATACAAGAATTTAGAAACTATTGTTGAAAAGAAGAAGAAGAAGAAGAAGAAGAAGTAATGATTAATTATAATTAGCTTGTGTTGCATCAAGATAGATGATCGAATGTAAGAATTTAGATTCTATTGTTGAGAAAAAGAAGACGAAGAAGAAGAAGAAGAAGAATAATAATGAGGATTAATGATTAATTATAATTGCATTAAGGGTAGATAAATTTAAGAATTTAGATTGTATATCGTTAAGAAAAATAAGAGAAAGAAGGAGGAGCATGGTTTATGATTAATTACAATTAATCAGTAATCTATGTGTATTAAAGTTAGTGCTAAAGGAGATAGTGAGAGTGTGAATGAGTTAAATTTTTTTGGTGAAAATGATAATACCAAATACTTATAATGTGAAAATAACACCATCTTTTATTTATTTATTTTTACACAAAAGCAGAGGAGTTTGGAACGATACCTCTATTCCACATTCAGACTACAACAGAGATTTTGCTCTTCCATTTAACACGCAATATAACAACATTGATGTTCCTTAGTCTATATCTCACGTGTCTAATATTTACTCAACGAAATTCATATTATATTATTTATTATTAGTCTATATCCCACGTGTCTAATATTTACTCAACGAAATTCATATTATATTATTTATTATTGATATCATCATCATTATCATCATCAACATCATTATTATTATTATTATTATTATTATTATCTAAAAACGTAACGTACTTCCTCGTGCCTTCAACAACTACTAATAAAAGATTGGTGTTTATTATACTTAAAATATTTTGAGTGAATATTCATATTTTTAATTTTTTAATTTAAATTTAATTTTTTTTTGGAGCAGTTTAAATATTAATGTCACAGTTTAACGTTAAAAAATGTAAAAGTTAAAATATAAACTATGAATCAAGGATAAAGGATAAAGTGAGTACTTTATTCTAAATAATTTTTTCAAAAATATTTTTTAAAATTTGTACTTGAGATACTTTAATATACAATAATTCAAGGAGTATATTGGCCTCTAATGAACTTCCATCATAATTGTAAACAATTAATTTACCATTACGATTTTCATTTTCATAGGGAAAAAAAGTTTGCTAAAAATTCAAACCTGTTTTACTAACAAGATCTGAATTATAATTAATTATTAATTATTAAACCACTTATTATCTCTTTTATTTAATTTGAGTCTGCGAAATTAAAAATTCATTCTTCTGTGACTGCTAAAGTCGTTTCCAAGAAAGGTCCTCCTGGCTTCAAATAAATTAAGAGCAGGGCACATGTCACCATATATATAAAGACTATTTATTTATCTTAACTAACTGCAAAATTTAACCTATATATAGACTTTTTTATATAGAGAAAAGGATCTTCAATAATACAAAAACACATGGGGTATTTTTTTTGTCTTTGAGCCCTCAATAATAGTGTCCAGCATGGGAGCCTTCTATTTAAAATTGAAAGAAATAAAAAAAGTTTTATAACACTATATATTTCCAGGCAGTTTCTTCAATTATTAACGTGCAATTAACAATTTCTTATGGTTTGCATTTTTAATTAGAAGGAATGGTTAGAGTATGTCCAACAGTCTTGTATATTTTTGTTTTATATAAAATAATACCATTTGTAATTGTTTTTCTCTAACTGTCTTTTAAAATTAAAATATGTGTAAAACAGTTGTAAAAAAATAAATTTCTATTTTACAATACTAGCTACGTCAACCTTTTCTCTCTTCATTTTTTTTAATAAAAATTGAAAATGTAATAATTTTAAATATAAAATTTGGATTTTAATAAAAAGTATATATTTGAAATCTACTTATCAATACCTAAAAATTAAGATCCTTTGTGACTATAAATTATTTATAGAAAAATTCAAAAATCTTTTTTACTTAAATTAATATTTAACAT
This sequence comes from Lonicera japonica, assembly GCA_021464415.1. Classification (NCBI taxonomy): domain Eukaryota; kingdom Viridiplantae; phylum Streptophyta; class Magnoliopsida; order Dipsacales; family Caprifoliaceae; genus Lonicera; species Lonicera japonica. The sequence goes on along the minus strand of CM038467.1, from coordinate 5,037,511 downwards.
GTGTTGAGATCTTACTGATTATTTCAAAATTTAAACAAAATTTTACAAAAGTACCATTATAGTATTTTTTTAGTGTTCAATTTTTTTATTTTCTTTTTATAAAAAAAGGTTGACACATGTACTTTATAAATTAATTTTTACATTATCATTAGCGATATTCTTAGCGTGAAAATTGATCAATAATTTCTTATAGTTTGCCTTATCTAATGAAAATGACAGGAATGAGGATGGCTATAAATAAGTTATTTATTTAAATAGTTATTTGTAATGCATTGGAGTCTGAAATATAAGTAACGTGAAGCATCTACTCGATGCCGATCAAAATAATTAAGGGTCGATCTATGGCTTCTTTTTATATATATATATATATATAATATTTTGAATTAATAGTTTGAGATATTGGATTATAGGGTCTTACTCGGTAATATTTTATAATTTTAAGGACGAACTCATGTTTAATAAGGAGAAGTAGTATTAATTTTATAATTTAATTTTACAATAACAACACTTTTTGTAATATTAATTTATTTTAAAAAAAATAATAAATGTTGATAGACAAAAATACTCTTGATATAAACCTTTGAGCATGTAATATGCACAATTGAAAAGCTCTTGTAGCAAAGGAGATCAGTGTGGCAAATACTAGCGAAAAGCATCTTAACTCCACTTCTCCTACTTTTTGGAGTATCCACTTGTATTTCTTCGACCTTCGCTGTCTTCCCCGCCTCCCAACACACCACCATTGCACCACCACTACCACCACCCGACTTTTCGATCGTATTGCCATTCTCACCTTCTTCTTCTTTTTCCGCAGGTGCAATCGTAAAACATATTTAACTTTTGATCGAACCGTTGGATTTGGCTGATTTTTGAATATATTGTTCGGAAGAGAAAGTTACTTTTATCGTACAAAAAATCAAGACAATCAGACGTCGTTTATCGAAATTGACCAATTTCGACAGCCTAGCGGAATTTTAAAAAATAAAATCTAATCACAACTCTTTTTTTTTTGACGAACCCTACGTCGATCCATAAATATATATACACACATATATATATATATATATATATATATATATATAAATTGAGTAGATGCTGATCTCGTGGATGTTGATCTCATCAATTTTCTTGTTTTCTGTTTTGTAATGGTGCTAAAACAGATTTAGTACAATTTGTGCTAAAATAGATTGGTGCACCATTAGTGCTAAACAGATTAATGCTAAATCTGTTTAGCACTAATTCTGATGAGACGTGAAATGTTATAAGGAAAGGTTATTAGTGTATTTTTTGTACAATATCCTTAATTTACACATTTAATTTATAAATGTCATTTATAATTATGTTATTGTTGAAATAAGTCTAATTGCCCCTAATAGTTTCGTATTTTTATTAAATATATTGTATCAAATTATATTTTGGAGGTTAAAGAAACAAAGCTAAAAATATCAAACGTTCTTGTAGGTTAATTGTGACTATCCTTTTTTTTTTTGGTGAAATAGTATTGTCTTTTAATAATCTTACAGCGTCTAACCAAAATCCAAACCTATCTAGTAAACAAACAGTAGCTAGATCCATTGCATGTAGTGCGCAGCCCCTACTATTTAAACACAAAGTAGATAGTTGTGAATGGTAGGGTATGTCGTAATTTAAATAAATATAAAGCACTGACGATAAAATGATTAAACACGTGGTTCATATTTATTAGGTATACAGATAATGATAGGTTATAAAGATAGATTATTTTATTTTAATTAAAGACGAAATCAAGAATTAATTTTGAGGGAAACGATTCTTTTTTTAACACGATATATTTCATAGCAACCTATAATTCTTACGACTTATTATTATCCAATACGTTACATGGATTGTATATTTGTTTTATTTTGTAAAAGTACAATCTAAGTAATACATACGGATAAAAATACTCGGCGGGTATAGCATTGCTCAATATATTACACAAAAAATGGGATTTGCAACACTCTCTGCTCTCTTGTTTGTATGTATAAATAAGAAGATAAACAATAAGCTACTATAGAGACTTTTTTTTTAAAAGGTTTGATATAAAATTGATACCAATTAGATATACGAAATGTGTTAAGTATCTTTATACATATGATAGAGATATTATTCATAAACAAACCACTGGAGAAGGCCCTATTAGTATAAACCATAAACAAATAATTAAGTCAGCATTTTCTATATGTGGGTTTGGATAAAAAAAAAACATGAACCTTTTGTACATTTTTTTTTGTTGGGGTGGGGGGAACCATCGAGACATTTACCTCATAATTTTTTTTTCTTTGAGTAAGATTGTTGGGGGCAATTTGAATCTTGGAAGGGCCATGCCTCTCCCCCGCCCCCTACTAAAGGCTAGTTTCGTCCTTAATTTTAATAAAAAAATAAATTTTCATTTGTAGGTGTTAATTAATAAATTTCTTTTATTATAAAAATTTGTAAAGATGATCTATATGATGATTCATATCCACCAGTTTTTATAAAAAAATTCAACCTATAAGTAGGTGAGATGATCATTTAAAATTTCAACGGTCGAAGAAATACATATATATCAGTTTTGTAAGACACTCACTTCTAGGTATATATTTTTTTATAAAAATTTATGGAGGTGATTAACTCATTATATAAATCATTTGTACAAATTTTCATAAAAAAAAAATCATCAATTTGCTCATCCAAATGAAAATCCATTATTAAAGTGAGAAAATATCTCCCTCTCTCTCTCTCTGTATATATATTAACACATAAAAAATAATTAGGAATAGGAAAATATAAAAAAAAAATGAAAAATATTATAAAGTTTTGTTTGAATATATGTGAAAGTGTACTTTTTATGAAGTGTCAATAGTAATATCTTAAAAATATTATGCTAATATAATGATGTGGTATGCGTGAAAACTATTTTAATTTGTTTTTTAGGAGCAATATTTTTCTTATTTTAGTTATTACGATTTTGATAATGTTTAGATAAATGGATTTGGCGTATTTGTTTTAGGTAATTTGGATTTCCTTATATCTAAATGATTTGATTTTGAGTGGCCTCCGAGCAATCATAATTATTTTAGATTTAGGATTTAAGTGGGATATTGGAAAATAGGGCATCTTTGAAAAGGATTTCTACAAAAAAATCAGGGAATAATATTTTTAAAAATTAAGGGTCTATTTTTAATCAAATTCCAAAAGGAGTGCAATGTTAATTTGCAATAGATTTCGAATTGTAATATTTTAAAATATCATGCAAAATAAAGTTTGTACTGCATTTTTTTTAGGATATTACTATGTCTAAGTGTTTAATTAGCTTAGTTTTAGAGTTGTTTTAACAAGTTACACATGATAATTTTTTTTGAGTTATGCAAATTAAGTTTGGACTCCTTATTTTTTAATATATTACTATGTATTGAGGTTTATTTGATATTATTTTAGAATTACCTGAATGACACATAAAAATATACTAGTTAAAAAATGGAATGGTAATCCAATTGATTGACGAATATGCTGCTTAACACTAATATAGACAATTCATCTAAAACAAATTTGCATTAAAATTTTTCGAATTGTAAAGATAAGTTTGCACAAAACTATTTTGTGCAAACTTAACTTTCCACAAAACATAATTTGGTCAAAACATTTATTTTAAATATAATTAATAAAAAAAGCCATTATTTAAAAAAAAAGAAAAACAAAAAAAAATGCCTTTATTTCAAAAAAAATATTATTCTATGAATTTTTTACAAAAAAAATATTGTCACATAAGACCTTTTGCCTAATTTCTAAAAGATTGAACTAATATAATAAATCATATCTCGTATATATAATTAATTCAATCTTTTATCAATATATCAAATATTTCAAGAATTTTTACATTTTTTTGGTAAATTCAAAAAGTTAGGTGATTTTTTTTTCTTAACTCAGTTCCGTCCTGCTTCATATAATTATTAAGTTGGCCCTTTCTCGCTTTCATGATTGATGGGGACACCCTTGACCTTTTTGTTTTTATTTACAAATACAAAAATAACACCTCTCTTTTTTTTCTTTTAAATTGAAAAATACAATATGTCATTTATACCAAAAAATATTTATTCGATATAAATCTCAGTTCGTTAAGTTAGCCGTATTTTTTTTTATTAGAGCATCAAAATTCAGGAAAACATGTCATAAAGTATTGTTATTTACTTATTTCCTACTACCAAGTAAAGTTTCTAGATTAATTGAAGTAACAGATGCTATATATTGTGTGGAAATAAGTTAATGGTAATTATTACATTATTATATTTATTAGTTGCCATAACAAAAACAACTGGTAACGTATGGTATCGCTTTTAATTAGTAATTATGTATTTGGAGTTCAATAAAATAGTGGAGATACTATGTATATGTCTAGTATGTAAAATAAGCACAATTTTTTGTAGGAAAGAAATGAATGGCGGCTTCAATATTTATTGTGAACGTCACAGCAACTTAGTTACCCGATACAGAAGTCAGATTATTTCCTTAAAAGAAACTTCACGGTTTTGGGAAACAAGTAACTACAATAACCATGGTCATGGAATCCGTTCAAGATCTATATTAGAACATCTGCAATGTAATAATAAATAAATAAAAAAATAAATTATTTTATATAATATATAAATAATGAGTTTAAAAAATCATTTTCAATATAAAAATAAATATGATGTGATAAAAAGAGGAGAGACATTATAAGAATAACTTTTCAAAAAAGTCTTTTAAATAACGTCTAAGCGTCACGTCAATTTTATTTTTAATAAAATTTATATTGTTAAAAATTTATTCACGAACATTTATCAAATAAGATTAACATTATTTATAATTTTTTTATTAATTTTTTTTTATGAATAATGTCAATAGTAATTTTATTGACAATATTATTAAAAACAATTTTTTTAAAACTTAACTATAAATATAATTTTTAGTATCACATAAGAATCACATCTTTAACTAAAATTTTAAATGTTGATATTTTTAATAAATTCAATTTATGTTAACATTATAAATATTCTTAATACATTCAATAATATTAGTCAAAACAGGTGGCATCCAAATTTTTTTTGTGACTTTTAGTAATAAATCCAATTAATTTCAGCGCCATTTCCCAATTTCTTCATATTCATAACAACAAACGCTCCGGATTAAATTTCTTCTAGAATTCTAGTCATAGCTGGCCGCCTGTAACTGTAAGAAACCCAACCCCCTCTCTCTCTCTATATATACATAGTATCTCCACTTTACCGAACATCATCTACCTTTTCATCCTCTTTCTTATTACTTTTATTTCTTCACACTGAAAAAGTTGTATAGCAACAATATATATATATAAGAGGGAGAGGTTGTTGCTCTGTTTTCTGCACATAGGGGGTTGATTAGTGTTCGGTAGCAATGGACGGAAGTAATATCTATAAGGCTAGTAGTAGTATGAGAATAAATAGTTCCTCAATTTGGAGGAACAACGGCATCGAAGTTTTTTCTCGATCTTCTCGAGACGAAGACGACGAAGAGGCTCTAAAATGGGCCTCCCTCGAGAAACTTCCGACCTTCGATCGCCTGAAGAAAGGTTTATTGCTCGGATCTATGGGCGCTCCCGCAAGCGAAGTGGATATAGAGAATCTAGGGATTCACGAGCGCCAGAGATTAATGGAGAGGCTTGTTAAAGTTGCTGAAGAAGATAACGAGAAGTTTTTACTGAAGCTGAGGAATCGAATCGATACGTAAGAAATTTCTATTTGCTTTTTTGATTTGTCTTTACTGGCACAGATTAAATTAGGTAATAATTGGTTGAATTGAATGATCAATTGGACAGAGTTGGAATTGATTTGCCAACAATTGAAGTGAGATATGAGCATTTAAGTGTTGATGCAGAGGCTTATGTAGGAGGCAGATCTTTGCCTACTTTTTTGAACTTTCATACAAATATACTGGAGGTAACTAACAAGGACTATTATTATCATTATTATTATTATTATACGCTTTGTTTTTGATTCTGATAAGACGTTTATTTTGTTTTGGCCTCGATCTGGTGCGGAATAAAAGGGGTTTTTGAACTATCTGCACATACTTCCGAGTAGAAAGAAGCAGATATCTATACTTCATGATGTTAGTGGAATCATCAAACCTTGCAGGTAAGAAGGATGCCCACACATGACAAATGTAATCAATTACAACATAAAGCTTATTGGAGATTACCTAACCTACTTTTGAATAAAGAGAAAGGCATAAAAATACTGAGATTACTTTCTTCAAAAATTAAAAGAGAAATGTAAAAGTAGTAGTGATAAGATAAAACGAATAACTAAAGTAGAGTATCTTTTATTTCCCAAATGTGTATCTTGACCATATGGGCCCGATCTCCATCGGAATTCAACCATTATTTATCCTATTTTATTTTGGAATATATGATATGTATTTCTAGTTAGCAATTACATGATCATTATTATTATATTCTCTTATATTATATAAAATATATATGTTACTATTACCTTAAATACTTTTTCCAAAAATACTTAATGCAACCCGATAATAAAGTTTTATTCATTAGAATAAGATATAACATATGAACTATTGTGTGTGAAAAAAAAAACAAAATTAATTTGAGAAGTGAAAAATGCAGATTTATCTTAAGATGGAAGGCATATATTTATCTTTGTTGTATGGAGAAAAAATTATAAATAGTTCATTTGATTACAGTATAATTAGTTTCCCTATTTGCGTGGAAACAGTTTTGATGGGACTCGTGTAGATCGTGGGTTAGTTTGTGCCTATTTAATATTTTATGAAACGCGGTCAACATTATACTCAGCTATCACCACTCTAGTATACTATAAAGTTGTTGGGTACAATTAACTTTTATTTTATTTTTCCGGATCAACTACTGTGCACTCGTCCTTATCCCGATCTTTGTCAAAGAAGATTGTATGTGCCTATATGATGATTACCAGCGAAAACTTTTAAATTAAGCTGGCTTCGTTTTTAATAATAAAAGCTAATTTTATTAGATAATAAATTTTAGAAGTTAAGCTAATAAGAAACATATAAATCTATACGGTTTTATTGATGAATTATATACGCCTCTACCAATTTTTACGTAAAATTACTAAAAAGGTAGTCAGAGACTATTTAAAGTAAAAATTCAATAAAAAACAATTTTGAACCTGAGAAATTAGTTTCTTGAATTTCAACTGTCCGTGTTTTCTCTGTCTTTATTGATTTATCGTATAAATTTTTTCTTGGATACATACTATGGATGGACCATGTTGAATTTAAGGGGAATGGAGGGGAAAATCATCAACCTTCAATACTCGTACCCAAAGAACCTATTCAAGCCACTGGTCCTGCCAAATAATTAGTCATGGTTTCACACATAATCCCTACAGGAATAGGATTCTCAAATACTACAAACTTCCGCTCGAACCACTCTAAATAGTTCTCCTGAAAAGCCCTAAAACTTGCTTATGTCCACGCTAAGACACCTCTAAAGAAATTGATCAGTCCATTATCTCCTGCTCCTGATGATCCTAAAAGTGGTTTTAGTCAACATAATATTAGTTTTTGCACAAACTCTGATACAAACTACCACAGCATGGTGTGCTCAAAAGAAGGTAGAACTGTTTTACAAAAACTAGATCAAACATGCTTCCTTAAAAAACAAGAATAAAATATAACGTGCTTTCTTGAAAATTGAAAAATATACGTGTTAGATTTTTATTAACCAACAAAAGTTGGCAAAAATCGTGGGGGTTCAGAATTCATACACTTGCATATTTGCTCTTCCCCAAAAATCCTCCTACATTTATTTTGTGTTATTTGCAGGATGACATTGCTTTTAGGTCCTCCAAGTTCAGGAAAGACAACATTGTTGTTGGCTTTGGCTGGAAAGCTTGATCCCGATCTCAAGGTAGAAGTCATTGCAGATTTAGATATTTCCATGGAGTCTCTACTTTTAAGTACATAATTTTACTTCTATTCAGTTTTATGTCCAGTTGACTTTGAAGGATTTTATGTTTTATCTCCACTGTGAATACTGACAAGTTTGCTCTCTGTAACGCTAGTGTTCTGGAAGTGTGACTTACAATGGCCATGGCATGAATGAGTTTGTGCCCCAAAGAACCGCTGCCTATATCAGTCAACACGATCTCCATATAGGAGAAATGACTGTGAGAGAAACCTTGGCTTTCTCCGCAAGATGCCAAGGAGTTGGATCTCGTTATGGTTAGTGGTGTGGTTATTCCTTTCCGCTATTCTATTTTAGACATACAAATAGGAACTTCTTGATTCCCGTGTGGATTACTAAGTATTTGAATTTACAAAACTTGTCAAATATTTGCAGAAATGTTAGCAGAGCTGTCCAGAAGAGAGAAAGAGGCTAATATTAAGCCTGATCCTGATGTTGATGTCTACATGAAGGTAATCTTTAGATGGACAGACCAATAGCTATTCTAACTCAATTTTTTTTTTAGCTTTAGAATTTCCAGTCCCCTCCCCCAAACAACCCCGCCCCGGGCATGTAAATTTGTTTAAACTAGCATTCAGGTGTTTATTAAGTGTTGCCTTTGTTCTATGATTTTTTAAAGTTGAATGAAATCAATATATGAAAAGATTGTCCTGGTTTATGGAACTTGTTGTCTTCATGGTAAAATCTTAATTAATATTGAAATATTTCAGGCGGCAGCAACAGAAGGTCAAGAAGCCAGCGTGGTCACAGATTACGTTCTAAAGGTAAAATTGCAACAAATCATTCTATCAAATCCTAAGGTGCCACAAGCTAAAGAAACTTATGCATTTCTCCACTTAATTTGCAGGTCTTGGGACTGGACATCTGTTCAGATACTATGGTAGGGGATGAAATGATAAGGGGCATCTCTGGAGGACAAAGGAAGCGTGTCACAACTGGTAAAACATAGTAACATTAAAGAAAATTCTTAAAACAATTTTTTCCCTTTTGCTATCTTGTGTAGAAGGAGATAATTAGTATCCAATTTAAATTACAGGCGAGATGTTGGTTGGACCATCAAAGGCACTTTTCATGGATGAGATATCTACTGGTTTGGACAGTTCAACAACCTTTTCAATTGTGAATTCGCTCCGGCAATATGTCCACATTCTCGAAGGAACTGCTGTCATCTCTCTCCTGCAGCCGGCACCTGAAACATATAATTTATTTGACGATATTATTCTCATATCCGATGGCCTCATAGTGTACCAGGGTGCACGTGAACACGTGCTTGAGTTTTTTGAATCTATGGGTTTCAAATGTCCAGAGAGGAAAGGCGTTGCTGACTTTTTGCAAGAAGTAAGTGCAGTTCAACATCCTCTTGTTTATTTTACTTGTTCGACAAAGAAATATTCATACGCACATATAGGACAAAAAAAGAGAGGGAAGCAGTGGCATAGCTAGATTTTTTTTCCAGAGGGGTCATTTAAGAAACTATTATAATTGACTCCACTTGAACCCACTTGTTATTGTTTTCTAAGAATTTTAACGGGGTTAGTAGTAAATTTTACCTCATATATTTCTTTTATTATACCATGTGTATATACACATTTTTTAAATTGAGTAGGGTTGGTGTACCACCACCACCACGTAGCCCTCTCTTGGAGGGAACAAAGAAAAAATATAAGGTTTATATTTTACAAGTTTCAACTTGAGCCTGACCAAATTAATTTTTTAACAGGTTACATCAAAGAAGGACCAAAAGCAGTATTGGACACGTAGAGATGAACCTCACAGATTTGTTACGGCAAGAGAATTTTCTGAGGCTTTCCAATCATTCCATGTGGGGCGGAGACTGGGAGACGATCTTTCAACCCAATTTGATAAAAGTAAAAGTCACCCAGCTGCTTTGTCCTCAAACACATATGGTGTTAGAAAGAAGGAGCTATTGAAAGCTTGTACTGCAAGAGAAATCTTGCTTATGAAGAGAAACTCGTTTGTCTACATCTTCAAATTATTCCAAGTGAGCATTGCTTTATAGTTTTTGGTGTATATTTTTTTCAGTAGCGTTGCTCTTAGTTTTGCGTATGCATTTATTGATAACAATTTTTTCCCCCCTGATTTTAGCTCCTTGTAATGTCATTGATTACCTTGTCACTCTTCTTTCGAACTGAGATGCACCGGAATTCAGTAGCTGATGGAGGCATTTATGTTGGTGCTCTGTTTTTTGCTGTGGTTATGATCATGTTTAATGGAATGTCAGAGCTCGCTATGACAATTGCAAAGCTTCCTGTATTTTACAAGCAAAGGGACCTTCTCTTTTATCCTTCTTGGGCATATGCTCTTCCTTCATGGATCATTAAGATCCCTATTACATTCATAGAAGTTGCTGTTTGGGTATTCCTCACTTATTATGTTATTGGATTTGACCCAAATGTTGGAAGGTAAAATCTAATAAATTTAAATATTATATTTCTATGTTAAACCAGTTCGTTTCTTTTCTGTTGATGTTAACTTTTTCTACGTGATAATTAATGGAATATTCTTACTGCAGATTTTTTAAACAGTACCTGCTGCTCTTACTCATTAACCAGATGGCTTCTGCATTGTTTCGATTTATCGGGGCAGTGGGGAGAAATATGATTGTTGCAAACACGTTTGGATCATTTGCCTTGCTCGTACTTTTTGCCTTAGGTGGCTTTGTCCTATCACGAGGTATATATCCAAAAAGATTTGAAAATTTAATTCAAGCGATTCTTAATTCTTAAACATCCAGTAATGTTTCTTCCCTTTATCCCTTTTTAATGCTACAGTGGATGTAAAGAAATGGTGGCTATGGGGTTACTGGTCATCACCGATGATGTACGGGATGAATGCAATTGCAGTAAATGAATTTCTTGGGCATCAATGGAGTCATGTAAGTAATTAAGTTCGTAGTGTGTGCTTCCTATTGTGCCCATGTTTTTTTTCCCCCCGATTAGAATGAGCTGATACTTGGATTCATTTTCATTCCAAAGGTGCTCCCAAATACAACTGAGCCATTAGGAGTTACAATTTTGAAGTCTCGAGGTTTCTTCCCATATGCTTACTGGTATTGGATAGGAGTAGGAGCATTGTTGGGATTTGTATTGGTCTTCAATTTCTGTTTCACCCTGGCCCTCACTTATCTTAATCGTAAGCGTCTCCACCTTCTCTACTTTAAATCTTCTCATAAATTTAAGAGGTTAATAATTAATACTGTGAAAATTGAACAGCTTTTGGAAAGCCTCAAGCTAATGTATCACAAGAAAGTCAAAGCAATGGAAGTGATGACCAAACTGGAGGATCTGTTCAGTTAGCATCTCAAGGTTGAGTGAAGTCCTTTATAATGATTATGTTGTATGGTACTTTGCGCTTTTAACATACTAATAAAGATACATTTACATACAGAGAGAGGAGATGAAACTAGAGGTACCTCTACTAGATCAGAAGCCATTGTTGAGTCCAATCAGAACAAGAAAAAGGGAATGATTCTTCCATTTGAACCACATTCTATTACCTTTGACGACATTAAATATTCTGTTGACATGCCACAGGTAACTGAAAATATTAAACAATTGATTACATTCATTGAAAGCTAATTGTCTTGAAGTAAAACGTGCACAAACCGATCCTAAATGTTTAAATATGTCTAATTGAAGGAAATGAGAGATCAGGGTGTTGGTGAAGATAGATTGCTGCTACTGAAGGGTGTAAGTGGAGCTTTCAGGCCAGGGGTTCTCACAGCTCTAATGGGTGTCAGTGGTGCTGGTAAAACAACTCTTATGGATGTGCTGGCGGGTCGCAAAACTGGTGGATACATCGAGGGTGACATTAGAATTTCAGGGTACCCAAAGAAACAAGAAACGTTTGCTCGTATATCTGGATACTGTGAGCAAAATGACATCCATTCTCCTCATGTTACTGTATATGAGTCCTTGCTTTACTCAGCTTGGCTTCGGTTGCCTTCAGAAGTCGACACAGACAAAAGAAAGGTTAGTGCATGTTAATCTTTCTTTCTTTCGTGATTTCATTTCAGATGAATTAGTTGTTGATCAAAATTTTAATGAACTTGGGTATCTAATTTGTTTCAATCTAATTTTTTGGCAGATGTTTGTGGATGAGGTGATGGACCTTGTGGAACTGAACCCATTAAGGGACTCATTAGTTGGGTTGCCGGGTGTGAATGGTCTGTCAACCGAGCAGCGCAAGCGGCTAACCATTGCAGTTGAGCTGGTGGCTAACCCCTCCATAATATTCATGGATGAGCCAACTTCTGGACTAGATGCAAGAGCTGCTGCCATTGTCATGAGAACAGTTAGGAACACTGTGGACACAGGAAGAACAGTCGTATGTACCATCCATCAACCAAGCATTGACATCTTTGAAGCTTTTGATGAGGTGAAAACTTTGTTTAGATTTAGATTAATGAATTAGCATAGTTTATTTGCTTCTGAATTTGAGATACTAATATTTCTTTTTACATGGTGTTGCAGCTATTCCTGATGAAGCGTGGTGGACAAGAGTTGTATGTGGGACCAGTTGGTCGCCATTCTTGCCATCTAATCAAGTACTTTGAGGTGAGCTAGATGCAAATTTGAAAAGCCAAAAAACTAGATATTGTTACTCAAATTTAGTGAGTAGAAATGATTTCTAACCCATGATCATTGCCCTTCAAACTAGGATGTTGAGGGAGTAAGTAAAATTACCGATGGGTATAATCCAGCAACCTGGATGTTGGAAGTTTCTGCTTCAGCACAAGAAATGGTTTTGGGGATTGATTTTGCTGAGACTTACAAAAACTCAGATCTCTACAGGTTGGTCATATACAAGAATCAAATTTTCATAAGAGATTCTGGTTTTTATTTAGCACATGAATGCTGATAGTTTAATACATGTCCTAGTTAAGCTTCTAAACATTTGGTACATATTTTAACAGGAGAAACAAAGCTCTTATTAAAGAATTAAATACACCTCGTCCCGGTTCACAAGATCTCTACTTCCCTACTCAATATTCGCAGTCTTTCTTCACCCAATGCGTTGCTTGCCTATGGAAACAACGATGGTCTTACTGGCGAAACCCACCTTATACTGCAGTTAGATTTCTCTTCACAACCTTTATAGCATTGATGTTTGGTACTATGTTCTGGGACCTTGGTTCCAAAAGGTAAATTACAATACTAAAAACTACAAGCAACATTCCCGAATTTCACACTAACTTGTGAAATCTCTACATCCCATTTCATTTTCCTTCTATGTTTGAATTTCAGGGAAACTCAACAAGATCTTTTCAATGCAATGGGTTCCATGTACGCTGCTGTTCTCTTCCTTGGGGTTCAAAATGCCTCGTCAGTACAGCCAGTGGTGGCTGTTGAACGAACAGTCTTTTACAGGGAAAGAGCTGCTGGAATGTACTCAGCCTTGCCATATGCCTTTGCTCAGGTAGTAATATATATATATTTGTGTGTATGCGTATATATATTATATTGCTAAGTGTTGCAAGTTCTTTTATCTACAATATGGCCTTTCCTCTTTTATGTTATTTAGACGAAATTCATTTGATCTTCAGGTTTTGGTCGAACTACCCTATGTATTTGTACAAGCTGTAGTGTATGGTGTTATAGTTTACGCCATGATCGGATTTGAATGGACTGTTGCGAAATTCTTTTGGTACTTGTTCTTCATGTACTTCACACTACTATACTTCACCTTCTATGGCATGATGACAGTGGCTGTAACTCCAAACCCCAACATTGCTGCCATTATCGCCGCCTCATTTTATGGAATATGGAATGTGTTTTCGGGCTTTTTAATCCCACGACCCGTAAGTTCTTGAAAATCCCATTTGCTTAATCTTTTATACATATACTTCTAAGAAAGTTCAATTGAGTATTAACTATGTATTTATTTATTTTATTGTCAACAACAGAGGATACCAATATGGTGGAGATGGTACTACTGGGCATGCCCAGTCGCGTGGACGCTTTATGGAATGATTGCATCCCAATTTGGAGATATAAAGGATGTGATGAACACGAATGAAAGCGTGGAGGATTTCTTGAAGAGTTACTTTGGGTTTGAACATGATTTTGTTGGGGTGACTGCAGGTGTGGTTCTTGGGTTTACGGTTCTTTTTGGTTTCATCTTTGCTTACTCGATTAGGGCCTTCAATTTCCAAAGGCGATGAGAAGTTATTCGGTAACAGAAGCGCCTCATTTCCGCAAATGTTTCAAGTCCTATGTACATTTGAAATCTAGATAGTAGGGAGTTCCATTTATGTACTATTAAATCATCATAGTTTTTCCGTTGCAGTTTCTTCTGTACGAGAATTAAAGCATAAAGCTGTGTTAGTAAATTGTCAATACATCTTCGTTACTGAATTAAGTGTCACGTTTTCTTTTTTGATCATCTCAAATCAAGAGCCGTGTTTCTCTTTCGAAGACAAAATTAATGGATAAAATCTCATGATATTATTATTCTGAACGGGTATGAAAATTAGCATCTTAACAAAAACAATGTGATAGTAAAAACGTGACTGATAAGTTTGGACTACAAAACAATTAGATATATCTCATCTGTCTTGGATTAGGATTTCGAAGTTTCACTTCCTGTTTTTGAAATGTCTAAAATTAATAGTGTAATTTTTTTTTTAGAATAAAGCTAATGTACAAAAATTCACAACAAAAAAATATGCGTTCTATTTCTTTTTTTTTCTTGAAAAAATAACAGTGAAAGTGAGATAAAGGCGTAGAACTTTTCCCTAATAAACGGCTATCAGATGTACCTTACAGATGGACTAATTAATTATGCGTTCTATTTCTCAAATTAAAATTTACACTAGGGAAATTAGTATAATAAAGATTTGAGTGAATTTATTTACTTCATGCTTATATTCTATTAGAATATCTAGTAAAGGTATATATATATAGATATAGATATGGTATAATTGACTTTCTCTTTGATTCCTAGAATTATGGCATGAATCATGGCATGTTTGTTGCTCATTCCATCCCTATACAAGGGACTTTATATTCATTCATTAAACACAACAATATAACCTATTATCTCATATATCTCTCTATTCGTCAACATGGTATCACAGGGATACGTAACCCATCACAAACCCTAGCCATAGCCACACTCACCATGCAGCCACCATCGCCATCAACACTCTCATTCTTTGTTTGATATATATATATATATATATATATCCCCGACATCTCTTTCAATCTCTTTCACCTACACCTTCCATCTTTTACGTATAGAAAGTAATTGATTTGGTTTTAGTTTAGTTAGAGAGATTCAACGGCCACATGATATATTGTTTACTCTTCAAGGCTCGTTGACAAGTATTCGTTTGCTCTTTAGATCGAGGCGTTTGTTCTGCTCTTGATTTTACCCTTTACTGCGTGTTTTAATAAAGAATATATATTTGATTGGAAAAAAAGAAAAAAACCGCTACGTCAATGCCACGCTAGCGCCACTGCCACTGCCACATCAGCACCACGTCACCATCACGTCAGTTGAATTTAACCAAAAACCCTAGCCAGTTCAGCCATACCGGTTCTTTGCATTTAAAATCGTCCGATTCACTTGTTTTTTAATCGATTTTTGGGATAACTAGACCGGTTCTTAGCTTTTTTCAATCTTTTGAACATAACCACATCCTCATAATTTTCAGATTATATCTCATTTTTCGAGTATCACAACTCTCCAATAACTTTCGACCCCATAAACATGAGACATGACCGGTTCATCAACAAAGGATTCCCCTCTCATTATCCAGACTGAGGGCTCCTCATTCAACATCGGCATCCTATTAGATGAAACCAACTATGATATATGGTCTAAACTAATGGAAATGCATATTGCGGAGAAACAAAAATTTGCATTCATTTAGGGCTCTTCCCCAAATCCAAAAGAAGGAACACCATAATTTGATAAGTGGTATCCTGATAATCAACGAGTAAAACGCTAGCTTTTAATGTCTATGAAACCAGAAATATAAAACAGTACATTCGTATTCCAATAACACGTGAAATCTGAAAATCACTATCTACGGCGTTTTATGACGGATATGATGAATTACAAGTTTTTTTTTGAACCAACGAGCCTTCACTGCTAAACAGGGTGAACGATCACTATATAAGTATTATGGGGAGCTGACAGAGATATTTAGCGAATTGGATCACCGTGATAAAATAGTTATGGAAAGCCCTAATGATGTGGAGTTCTACATGAAATTAATTCAACGCTTGAGAGTTCATATTTTTGTTGCCTGGTTGGATAATGAACTTGAACAGATCCGGGGTGAGATTTTATGGAAAGATCTTGTTCCTAAATGAGAGGAGGTATATGCTCTGGTCCGATAAGAAATTCTTCGACGCTAAACAATGACCATTGAGACAGACACAGCCGCTATGGTAGCCAGTAATAAAGCTTCCAATTGGCTAAATTCAGAGAAACGAACCGACTTTTAGAACTGAATAAATTAATCCCACTCTATGGCTCGGGGTTTGACTTTCAAATACCCACCTTGTTCTATCTGTAGGCTAACGAGACACTCGAAAAATGGTTACTATGAAATTATCGGCCATCTGGATTGGTCGAAGGACTCTCGTAATCGCCAGACAAGTTCGACAACAAAAGAAGGTAATAAACAGGCCTCAGAATTACTCACTGCCACAAGTACATCTGGTAAGGCTTTACATTTTGTTTATGTTTTGAATAATGCATGGGTAATTGATTCTGGTGCCACTGATCATATGACATATGATTCCCAAATAGTTACTACTCTTACCCCACCATCTCAGACTTTTGTTTCCACAGCCAATGGTGCCCCCATTCCCGTTGTGGGAAAATGATCAGTCACTCTATCAAACACCCTGAACCTAAACTCCGTCCTATTAGTACCATATTTAGATTCCAATCTATTATCTGTTGCCGAAATAACTAATGCTTTACATTGTGTTGTTATCTTCAAGCCTTCTAATTGTATTTTTAAGGATATACAAACAAAGAGGACAATTAGTTATGGCGTTAGGAGAGAAACATTGTACTACTTAGACCTGGAGTTGAAGAGCAGAGATGGCTTACATCAGGCCTTAAACATTAGTACCACTGGGAAGAACATCGCAGATGAACTTTGGTTATGGCACCGTCGGTTAGGTCATGCATCGTTTGGCTACTTAAAGAAACTATTTTCCCGTTTATTTAATAAAGTTGATTATTTTGTTTTTCATTGTCAGATTTGTGAACTGGCTAAAAGTCATCGTACTTCCTTTAAACTTTCAATAAATAAAAGTTCAGTCCCATTTATGTTTATTAATTCAGATGTATGAGGCTGATCTCACATTTTATCTCTAAGTGGTATACGATGGTTTATCACGTTTATTGATGATTGCACTCAAATGACATGGGTATGTCCCATGAAGTCCAAGGGCGAAGTTAGTAATTTGTTTCAAAGATTCCATAAACAGATTAGTATATAATATAAAGCGACCATTCAAGTTCTTCGAAGTGATAATGGTTGTGAATATATGGGTACCGAGTTGCAGGCATACTTCAAACTCCATGAGATTATTTATCAAACTAAATGTGCCTATACTCCTCAACAAAATGGGGTGCCGAATGAAAAAATTGCCATTTGTTAGAAATAATTCGGGCATCACTAATCAGCACAATAGTATCAGTCTCTTATTGGGATGAAGCACTCTCCCCGGCTGCCTATTTAGTGAAATGCGTCCCCTTAGCTATACTTGATTTTCAAACACCATCGAAGTCCTAGCTAAATTTGTCTCGGCTTTAACCGTGTCAAATCTTTCTCCCCGGGTGTTTGGGTGTGTTACATTTATCCACTTACTAAGGGAGCAATGGAATAAGCTCGAACCTCATACTCTCAAGTGTGTATTTGTAGGATATGCATCATCTCAGAAGGGATATCGGTGTTATCATCCTCATACACATAAAATGTATATCGCTATGGATGTGACATTTTGTGAAAATACTATGTACTTTCACTGGACCAAGCTTCAGGGGGAACATTATAAAGAAGTTTAGTTATTTGAAAATACCAATGAGAAAGAATAAGTTCAATAGAGGTGCTTTCGACTTTGACTTCGAATTCACCACTAGAAGCAGAGATAGCCGAAATCACGTCATCCCTCGGTATGGCAACATCAAAAATCTTGCAGAGTGAAGTTGTGTCGTCTCTGCCTGACACGAATAACCAATTGTCCACTTCAGATTTCCCTGAAATTGAGGCTTCCTAGGTATCATCTTCTTCTATTCCTAGAAAAAAAACTGCTTAACCGAGCAAATAGAGGTGTACCTAAACCTACATATAATCCAGACTTTACCAGTAAAGCTAAATATCCTATGAGTAACTATGTGTCTTATGATAAGTTAATTGCATCTAACAAATCTTTTGTATCTATTCCTAACAGTGTGCAGGAAGCCTTGTGTAATCTTAAATAGAAATCAACAATGGATGAGAAGATGAAGTCCTTATTAAAAAATGACGCATGGGAATTGACTGAATTACCAGTAGAAAAGAAGAGGGTGGGTTGCAAGTGGGTGTATACTGTGAAATTTAAAGCAGATGGAACAATCGAAAGATTTAAAATGAGATTGGTTACAAAAGGCTACACAGAGACACATGGAATTGATTATCTGGAGACGTTTGCACCCATGGCAAAGATCAATATTATGCGAGTGTTACTCTCATTAGTTGCAAACTTGGGCTGGCCTTTACAACGGTTTGATGTAAAAAATGCTTTCCTACATTGGGAGTTAGAAGATGAGGTGTGTATGGAGTTCCCACCTGGATATAACATCCCGGTTGAACATACAAATAAAGTTTGCAAGTTGAAGAAATCTTTGTATGGACTGAAACAATCCCCCAGAGCTTGGTTGGGGAGATTCACGAAATCGATGCAAAAGTTTGGGTACAGTCAGAGTAATTCTGATTATACTTTACTTTTAAAAAAGAATTATGAGAAGATTACGGTACTTATCGTCTATATAGATGACATGGTGCTCACAAGAAATGATCATCGCGAACAACAGGCATTGAAAAATCACATATCTTAGGAATTCGAGATGAAATACCTCGGGGACTTGAAGTATTTTATGGGTATCGAGGTGTCTAGATTTTTAAAAGGTATCTTCTTATCTCAGATAAAATATGCCTTAGATTTACTACGTAAAACCAGGATGTCTGCTTGTCAACCATCCGAGACTCCAATAGAGAAAAGACTGAAGTTAGAAGTCGAAACATACCAATTGCCCGTCGATAAAAGGCGCTATTAGAGATTGGTGGGAAAGTTAATGTATCCATTATATAAAAGGCCTGATTTATCATATGCATTGAGTACTGTTAGTCAATTTATGCATAATCCTGGGGAAAAACAAATGTAGTCAGTTATGAAGATTATTAGTTATCTTAAAGCAGCCCCTAGAAAAGGAATCATGTTATGGAAAAGTGAGAATTTCCTGAAGGTTGAAGGATATACTGATGCTGATTGGGCGGGCAATATATGTAATAAAAGGTCTACATCAGGGTAATTTTCATTTATAGAATGAAATTTGATTACTTGGAGGAGTAAGAAACAAAATGTAGTATCCTGATTATGCGCGAAAGCTGAATATCAATGAATGATATTCGGTATTCAAAAGTTATTGTGGTTAAAATTATTATTGACAGATCCAGGTTTCCCTCAGACAGAACCTATGATGTTATATTGTGATAATAAGGTAGCATGTGATATTGCATATAATCTGATTCAACATGATAGAACAAAGCATGTTGAAGTAGACAGGTTATTCATCAAAAAGAAGTTAAAAGATAAAGTTATTTAAGTTACTCATGTACACTCTAAAGATCAGTTAACTGACTTACTCACGAAGGCCTTGGCAAGGAAGGTATTCACCAAGTTGGGTATGTTTGATATATGTGTGCAAACTTGAGGGGGAGTATTAAAATATCTAGTAAAGATATGTACAAATATAGTATAATTGACTTTCTCTTTGAGTCCTTGAATCATGGCATGTTTGTTGCTTTTTCCATCCCTATATAAGGAATATTGTATTCATTAATTAAACACAACAATATAACATATTATATCATATATCTCTCTATTTGTCAACATATTCAAATAATGAAAACTCTATTTTTCTTATAATGGACCACTACTTAGTATTCATATACTAATTATACAAAAAATAAAGTCATTCCCTTGCTCACATGATTCAATTTTGTTAAAAATAAAAATTGAAAGCCCGAGAGGGCAAAAACAACCAAACTAACCAACATTCGACATAAGCCTTATCAACTTAAAGGCAATAGGCAGAAAAGAGGACTTATATAATTATACTATAAAAAAGGATTTTTTTTTATTTTAACAAAAAGGATATTTGAATGAGTAAATGAATGAATTTTTTAATGAAAATTTGCATAAATGATCTATATAGTAAGTAGTTAACATCCACCAAATTTTATTAACAAATTCAACATAAAAGTGGGTGATATGATTATAAAAAATTTCAATGGATGAAAATACACATATATATCAATTTTTTAAATACTACGAATTTTCATAAAAAAAATCATCTATTTACTCATACAAATGGAAATATCTTTCTTTTGGTAAAGTGAGAGAATCCCTCTTTATAGCTTACTTCTATATGTAAATATATTATATAAAGCCAGAAGCTATTTCAAAAGTCTTAAAATTATGTCAAAATTTTGATGTTCTAATTTTTTTTTGTATGTAAAAGGTTTTAAACTTCAGCAACTGTGCTATTTATTCATTTTCGAACTTTTTCCTTCAAATTATTTATATCCTAATAGTACAAGCATCGCATGTGCATTAAAATCTAGTTTTTTTTATATATATATAAAGCCAAAAGCCCTTTCAAGTTATTGAAATCGTTTGTTTTTATTATTTTATTTTTTTGCCTTGCGATTCAATTTAAAATAAAAAAAATGGCTTAAGTTGCTGATTTGAACAATCCTTACTAGTGATTATAATACAACTCTAGAGTTGACAAAAAATACTTGTAGGTTTGGGTACCCGTGGATACCCAACCTAACCAGTTATGGAAGGGGGAATTTAGGGGCGGGTTCGGGTGGAGTATGTTAAAAAGTCTACGGGGTCGGTTCGGGAACGGGGGTTGGGGTCCTTGCCCTGAACCTGTACCCAATTTTCACACACACACACACACACACATATATATATATATATGTATGTATTTATATATAAATAAAAAGCAGGGTATAAATAGGGATTATCCCAATAAACCAAATGAAGAGATTATCATTTTGAAGGATAAATAGATGAATTTTATTATGAAAATTTGCATAGACGATTCATATAGGGAGTATATAACCTCCACCAAATTTCATAAAAAATCCAACTTAAAAGTAAGTATATTGAAAAATTGATATATATATATATATGCATTTTTTGCTGTTAAAATTTTTGATAATGATCTTACTCACTTCTAGGTTGAATATATTTATGAAATTTACTGGAGGTGATCTATTTGATATATTGATCATTTTTATAAGATTTCATAAAATATTCATCTATTTACCCTCCAAATGAGAATTCATTCTCTTTGTTAAAATAAAACAATCTCTATTTATAGTCTAGTACTCCAGCTTTATAAATAAAATAGTAAATAGTAGTATATGTATAGGGTGATGATATTGTCCATCTTATTTTTTGTCACTAACATCCTCCACTAAAGCAAACTCATTTATTATATTGCCATTAAAATAATTTATCACAAACATCCTTTATAATTAAAACAAGCAAATCTTATTATATTAAGTTATTAACCGATTTACATTTGAATATCTTAAAGCTGAATTACTAGCAGATGTGCGCTCGAGCGTGACGGGCCGAGATTGTCACTTTACGCTCGAACTTCATTAACCAAACTCTACCAAAGTAACTCGAATTATGTGCATTGTGGGGTGGCATTGGACATTACAACGAAAATAGGGGTAGTGGAGATATTCCGGTGAAACAAAACGAAAATAGGGATAGTTTTTTTGGGGAAATGAAAAATTATTTATTTTCTTAAGTCGGGGGATTTTTTTTGTTTGTTAATTCACAAGAAACGGAGATATTCTAGCTAAAAATGGTTGTTTTCCAACGATGGAGGGTGGCGTCTTGGTGGTTGGGGGGGGGGGGGGGTGGTTGAAGGTGGAGCGGCGGTGGTGTATTTTGTATTAAGGCTATTTGTTAAGGTTGATTACTTATGTTAAGGTTAATTATGTGTGTTAAAGGTTAATGAATATGTGCTACATGCCTACGACAGTAGGAAGAGTTTCAGATTTTGAAACTTCATTTAATGGGCATTTGACTTGCACAATTCCCAAGTAACAGTCCACTACCCATTATTTTTTCTAAGGCACTATACTTGTCCCTGATGCTATCTATAAACAACTCTCAATCCATACACTACTTATTATTTTAAATATATATTTTTTAAATTATTTATATCTTAACAATATACGTAAAGCATTTACATAAAATTCTAGTATATATTTACACACATATTAAATTTTCTTTTCTATAACCTTCTAGATAAATGATCCCAATAAATAGTCACTCTATCAAATATTGTTTAATTAATCAGTCAATCAAGTAAGAAGACTAGCTCGCATAAAAAGAGTTGATAAATAGGCTCACAACAGAATCAAACATTGATATCAATCAAGTGAGTTGGTCATACTAACTCTCATATGAAAAATCACTTCTTTTCCAACTTTCTTTTTCTTTGTTATTCGAAAATGATATGATAACATAAAAAATAATACAATATTAGTTATTAAAATAAGAAAACAAATTAAATAAGATAACTTAATTGTGACATATTAGTTCAATATGATGATGCATAAGGTGTTACAATATATTATTATATATTAGGTTTTAGTATTGTATTTTGTTTCCCATTTTCTCTTATTATACATATCCTTATAAATAGGTCCTCCTCTATCAATACAAAATAATCTCTCTTTATTCTCTTTTCAACATGGTATCAGAGGGAACACAAATCCTCCTTACACATAAACCCTAGGAACCGGTCTAATAAAACTGATTAAACCCTTGATGCCTTGATTTTAGAACAAACCATATATTCTCATATATATTACCCTTATCACTGAACTAAGAACACTGTACTAATCGTCTGCTAGAGACTATTCAAACGGCACAAAAATCACCTTAAAAGAAGCCACAATGCTCCCTCACGCATGACCTGTGTAAGGCCAGTTCAGTCCTGCCGATTCACCCGCCTGACACCTGATGCCGTTAACTCCATTACTAACGCCATAAATTGACGGCATTAACTCCGTTACTGACGTCATTAGTTAGATGGTTTTATTGAACCGGTTCATAACAAATTTTTTTGACTGGTTTAACAGTTTTTTTATCAGTTCTTGACTATATTAGACCGATTCCTAGGGTTTTTGACCCTTTTAATATCAAATATATCTTTCGTTTTGCCAAAAATAATCCCATTTTTTACCAAAACTATTTAATCACATACTTTTTACCCATTTCACCTTATTTTTTGATCGGTTCTGAGCCAACTTGGATCGGTTCCTTATATTTTCGAGCATTTTGACCACTATTATATATTTTATTTTTCCATAATCTGACTCAATTACAAAGCTACACAATAGCCTGCCACTTTGTCGTCCTGAATCAGTCTAATTCAAAGTATACATCGTGTTTAGTATGCGAAAAAATTGGGCATTCAAATAAGGGGTGCTATGAAGTAATTGGTTATCCAGGCTAGTGAGATAATTCTTGGAGCCGTCGTTCGAAGTAATGATAAAAAGTATTCGGGATTGCTTACAACCTCTAGGACACCTGGTAAGGCTTTAAATTATGCACATGTTTTGAATAATACATGCATAATTGATTCTGGTGCTACAGATCATATGTCATTCAATTCTTCACGTCACCTCTCTTAACCCCTCATAATTTTTTTTATTTCCATAGCTAATGGTGATCCGGTCCTTGCTATTGGGGAAAAGTTAGTTCATTTATCATATTCCTTGAACTTAAATTTTATGCTTGTAGTTCCCTCACTAAAAATAACTTATTATTTGTTGTTCAAATTACTAATGTTTTAAATTGTATCATTATTTTTTGGCATTCTCACTGTGTCTTTAAGGATATACAGACTAGGAAGACAATTGGTTATGGTGTTAGGCGAGAAAACTTGTACTACTTGAATTTGGCATTAAAGAGCACAAATCAATTAAATCAAGCCCTGCAAATTGATATGACTAAAAAAAATAAAGAAAAAATGCTGATGATGAAATTTGGCTATGGCATCGCCGATTAGGTCATGCATCCTTTAGCTATTTAAAAAGGTTATTTCCTAAAACTTTTAGGAATGTTGAATTCTCTGCTTTTCGCTGTGAAACTTGTGAGCTTGCAAAAAATCATCGTACCTTCTTTCCACTATCACTTAATAAATGTTCAGTTCATTTCATGATGATTAATTCAGATATATAGGGCCCTTCCCCTATTTCGTCTTTAAATGGTGCTCATTGGTTTGTTATTTTCATTGATTATTGCACAAGAATGACATGGTTATGTCCTATGAAATCTAAAAGTGTAATAAGCTCTTTATTTTAGAGATTCCTTAAACAGGTCAGTACACAGTACAAAGTTACTATTCAAGTGCTTCGAAGTGATAATGGATGTGAATATATGAGTATAGAATTGCAGGAGTATTTTAAGCATTATGAAATTGCTCATCAAATAACATGCCCATATACAACTCAGCAAAATGGTGTTGCAGAAAGGAAGAACAAACATTTACTAGAAGTATTACATGCGTTACTAATTAGGGCCAATGCTTCAACATCTTATTGGGGTAAAGCACTTGCCTCTGCTATCTATTTGATTAACTGTATTCTATCAGTAGTCCTTGATTTTAAAACACTATTTTGACGTCTTCCACAAATTTGTATTAGCTCATTGAGTACCGAATTTGCCTATTTGTGTATTTGAATGCGTTGCATTTGTTCATTTGCTAAAAGAATAACAAAATAAATTGGAGTATCGTGCTCTTAAATGTGTTTTCGTGAGTTATTCATCATTTCAAAAAGGATATAGGTATTATCATCCTCACACTCGAAAATTATATGTGATAATGAATGTTGTCTTTTATGAAGAAGACATGTATTTTCATCATGCTAAACTTTGGGAAGAGAATCATAGTGAAATTCAAGCTTTTAAGTTTGTTAGTGAGGGTGAGGATGAGGCTAAGATAATTCAAGTTGAGGTATCCCCACAGTTAAACCCACAACTACAAAATCCACTAAGCTCATTGCCAAATTCGCCACAATCAAACTCACTAAGTTCACTGCTGAATTTGCCACAATTATCAAGCTGGCCATCACCTAGTACAAATAATCAATTGTCTTCCTTAAACACATCTGAATCTGAATATCAAATTCATTATTTTGATCCTCAGGTATTTTATCCTAAACCTCTTAAAAAATAACTCGCTAATTGAATCAATAGAGACATACCTAAATCAACATATGAACCTGATCTTACTAGTAAGGCCAAATATCCCATGAGCAACTTCGTGTCTTACAATAGGTTGTCTGAATCGAATAAGTCATTTATAAATTAATTATCCCTTGTATATATTCTTAATAATGTGCAGGAAGCCTTAAGTGATCCAAAATAAAAAATTGCAATGGACGAGGAGATGAAATCCCTAAAGAAGAATGGTATGTAGAATATAGTTGAATTGCCAATAAGGAATAAGCGTGTTGGTTGCAAATGGGTGTACACAGTGAAATATAAAGCAAACATAACCATCAAAAGATTCAAAGCAAGACTTGTAGTGAAAGACTAGACCCAGACACATGGGATTGATTATTTGGAGAAATTTGCACTAGTGGCAAAAATTAACATTATACGTGTCTTGCTCTCTTTGGCAGTAAATCTAGATTACAACAATTCGATGTAAAGAATACATTATTGCATGGGGATTTAGAAGAAAATATATACATGGAACTCCCACCAGGGTACAATGTTCCTATGGAACACAGAAACAAAGTATGCAAATTAAGAACAGTCTCTGAGAGCTTGGTTTGAGAGATTTGCTAGATCAACGAAGAAGTTCGATTACAAACAGAGTAATTCTGATAATACGTTATTCTTAAAGAAGCGTCATGGAAAAATCACATCACTTATTGTATATGTTGATGACATGGTTATCATTGGAGACGACCATCGTGAATGTGAAACACTGATGAAATATCTGTCTCGAGAGTTTGAAATGAGAGATCTTGGCGAACTAAAGTACTTTTTAGGGATTGAGGTGTCTAGGTATTCAAAAGGTATCTTCGTTATCAAAGAAAGTATGTACTAGATTTACTAACTAAAACTGGAATGTCTGTCTGTCAACAATCAAATACTCCCACGGAAGAATAATTGAAATTGGAAATTGAGGCTGATCAAGTGCTTGTTGATAAATGGCGTTATCAGAGATTGATAGGAAGACTGATGTACTTAGCACATACTAGGCCTGATATTTCCTATGCATTTAGTACAGTTAAGAAGTTCATGCATAATCCTGGAAAGAAGCATATGCTAGCTGTGATGATGATTCTTAGTTATCTAAAGGTCGCTCCTGGAAAAGGGATTTTGTTTACAAAGAATAGTGATTTCTTGAAAGTTGAAGAGGACACTGATGCTAATTGGGCAGAAAATATTAGTGTCAGTCGATTTACATCAGGATATTTCACATTTATTGGTGAGAATAACGTCACGTGGCGAACCAAAAAACAAAATATCGTTTCTTGTTCGAGCGCCGAAGAGGAATATCGAGGAGCGGCAATATGAGTCCAAGAATTATTGTGGCTGGAGTTGTTATTAACTGATATAGGTCATCCGCCAAGAGAACATATGATGTTATACTGTGATAACAAGACAGCATGTGATATTGCTCAAAATCCGGTTGAACATGATAGAACAAAGCATGCAAAAATGGATATATTCTTCATTAAAGAGAATTGGAAGAAAACATAATTGCAGTATCTCTTATACGC
This sequence comes from Lonicera japonica, assembly GCA_021464415.1. Taxonomy (NCBI): domain Eukaryota; kingdom Viridiplantae; phylum Streptophyta; class Magnoliopsida; order Dipsacales; family Caprifoliaceae; genus Lonicera; species Lonicera japonica. The sequence goes on along the minus strand of CM038467.1, from coordinate 5,010,437 downwards.
TCAGAAGATCAGTTGGCCGATATTCTTATTAAAGCTATTTCCAACAAGGTATTTTCTAGGTTGATCAGCAAGTTAGGCATACTCAATATTTATGCACCAACTTGAGTGGGAGTGTTAGAATATATTATTATATATTAAGTTTTAGTATTGTATTTTGTTTTCTTTTCTCTCCCATTATGCATATCCCTGTAAATAGGTCATCCTTTATCAATACAAAATAATCTCTCTTTATTCTCTTTTCAACATGGGTAACTTGTACTCTCAGCTTAATCCAAAAACCAATCAATTGATATATGCTTCACTCATCTAAATATATAACTTAAGGTTTACGTTAACCTGTGCCTTAAAGCTATATGTTGCATATTTATAAATAAATAAATTACAACATGTATTAAATTAAATACAAATTCTCATATAAAATAATAATTTTTTTATTTATAGTATAATTAACATATATCCTTAAGATACTATTATCATATTTCATAACTCAATTTATTAGTGCTCGTGATAATTACAATATATGCTTTTTAATGAGTTTTATCGTATGTCAGATTAGTGTAACATATAAAAATTAAATAAAGTACAGCTACGCTGAATAATTAGTTGGTTGCTCATTAGTTTAACAACATTATTGGAGCCGAAGTATGTCTTATAGTGGAATTAAAATAAAAGGATTTATTTCTTCTTTTCCAAACCAAAAGTCCAATATCTTTTTTCTTTCACTAAGAGTCTATTTTATTTTTATTAAAAGTAAATGCACTAATTAAACCTCAGAATAGTTAAGATAAATTAGTATATTCTTAAATAAATGTGCCAAGTAGAAGGAATATTTGCTAGCCAAGATCATGACCTACCAAAACACCCAAAGTGTAGTAAAGATAGAAAAGCCACCTTTTCTCTTCCCCCTTTTCTTCGATAGTTGAACACTGGGTATATTCATATACTGCCCGTATAAAAAAAATTAAGAAAAAAAATCAAGATCTACTAAAAAGAATGAAATTAATCTGTTGGATAATTTAGTAAAGGTTGTATTTTAAGGAACAAATTAGAGTGCAAAAATAGGAATCAAAATTTTTTAAACCATAATTTATAGCTCAAGTCTTGGGAACTCTAGTTCCCTTATTCAAGCTGGACATTGAGCTTATCTATGCATTACTTATACTAAAAAATAAAATAAAATTATGAACGCATTTGGAGCTTTTGGTTTTTTCTGACAAACTAATTTTGGGGCTTAAATAAATTGCGAATGCATCGAGGACCACAATACGAAGGACCTTTTGATAAAAGTATTCGCAGTATTAATTTATTATCCTCTAATGGCAATTTAGCCTGTTAACCATCACTTGGCAATGTAGCGGTCATTATATATATGATTAAGACATTGTAACCAATCACTGGGCCAACAAACTAAATAATTAGTTTTTTTTTTAGTGGGTTATCTAAATAGACTAAATAATGTGAAATAATTACATCATCATTTGGTACGACCAAATCCAAATCCAAATCCAAATTTAATTATTATCTTATTTAACTTCAATACCAACTTGTCACACTTAATCAACTTGTAAAAACATCATTAATAAAATTACCATTTTATACCATCACAAAAAACATATTTTAGTCGTCTTCTCATTTAATATTGTTAACCCTACACCAAAATTATGGCTATAAGAACACACAAGAAAAAATAGCGTATCCTGCAATTGTTTCTTAAGTCTTAAGAAAGAAAACCATCATCAATGGGTTCACTCTCCCTTCACAAACTCCCCATTGTTGATTTTACAAAGAATAACTTTGAACCTGGTTCGAGTTCTTGGTCCGAAACTTGCACTGATGTAAGAAACGCCCTTGAAGAACACGGCTGCTTCATAGCAGTGTACGATAAAGTTTCTGTAGAGCTAAATGACACAATTTTTCGCGCATTAAAAGAATTGTTTGATCTCCCAACCGAAATCAAAGTCCAAAACAAGTCTAGTAAACCTTTGTATGGCTACGTAGGTCAAATCCCCTTTATTCCCCTTTATGAAAGCATGGGCATAGATTTTGCTAATACACTTGAAGGTATTCAAAGTTTCACAAATGTTATGTGGCCAAATGGAAATGATGGTTTCAGGTAACAATATATATATATATATATATATGATACAATAATTAATAATAATTTTTTGATATATTCATACCTATATATAATTCTAGTTAATATTTTTGTTTTGGTTAGTGAAACTTTACTTTCATACACGAAGATAGCAGCAGAATTGGAGCAAATGGTGGCAAAGATGGTGTTTGAAAGCTATGGCATTGAGAAGTACTATGAGTCTTATCTTAAGTCGGCCTCGTACCTTAGTCGAGTAATGAAATACAGAGAACCAGAGATGAATGAGACCAATATAGGTTTTGTGTCTCACACGGACAAGAGCTTTATGACTATTTTGCATCAGAATCAAGTTAATGGTTTGGAGATAAAAGCTAAAGATGGCGAATGGTTTGACGTTGAGTTCGTCCCTTCATCATTTGTAGTCATGGCTGGTGATGCAGCAAAGGTGAGTGTGAGCGTGTGTATTAACCATTTTTTTGCCCTTTTGGAGTAAATTGATGTTTAGTTCTACGAGCATTCACAGCAATCCAATTATGTAGGAGAAATAAGACAAAATTTATTTTATAATACTGACTTATATATTAGGCGAAGGATAAACTTAAGTTTGAGACTAAGTTCCTCGATCATCATAAAAAAACTTGATATATAACCTTTCGGAATCCATCATATGAACATCCCTTAGTCTGGTTCAAATTAACTGGATGATACTCAACCAATATCAAGGCATATCTTCTCTATTTGTCTCCTTATACTACTTAGTATACATAAATTAGACTACTGTCGATGCTGTAAGTGACTTTGTATATACATACACATAATTACTTTTTCAGTTGTTAGTTTTTGTCTTAAATTCATTAGCTTTGAAAATAATTTGTGGATTGAGTGGAATAGGCATGGAGTAATAATAGGATACATTCTCCACACCATAGAGTCACGATGAACGGGAAGGAAGCAAGATACTCAACCGCACAATTTACTTTCATGGAAGGTATGGTAGAAACACCGGCTGAACTAGTCGACGAGAACCACCCATTACAGTTTAAGCCATTTCATCATCTTGAGTATCTCGGCTTCTTTAGCAAGGAGGAGAATCGGAGACTCGAATGTGCTATTCGAACATATTGTGGTGTTTGAGAAGCCTACTTGTGGGCAGAGGAATTTCATCCGTGTGATGTTCGCTGTGTATGTGTGTGTATATATACGTATTCATGCAGATATGCTATATGATTTATGCTTGGTCAGCTAGAGGCTGTAAACTATACTTTATGTTGATTATGTCATAAAACATATTGTATGTTGTAAGATTATCGCTGTCTTGTCATCTTAATTTGTTGTGTCATAATAAAATCGTACTATTCAATCATCACAAATAAAACTTATTTTAGTGCACCCAAACATGGTGGGTTAATTAATTAAGTTGTAAAAATAAGAATTTTTTATTTATTTATTTATTTTTTGTGTCCGCCACATAAATATCCACACAGATTGTGACTAATCAGCGGATACTCAATTCCTATGACAAAGTGGGTGATGATCGACTAGGTCTAAGGATTATGCTGTCGCGGGAAATCGAACCTTAAATGTGTGCCTAACCAACACATCACAAGTTCGCCCTAACTGCTAAGCTAACTCCTCGAGGTCACTTGCGAAAATAAGATAATATGTACCATTGATTTGTTATGTACATAAGTCGATATAACACTACTTTCCTTGTAATAAAAAAAAAACACTGCTTTCCCTATCTCAAAATTACTAAATAAATTGTATTCTTTTGATGTTGATTATGTTAAATTAACTTTTTTAAGTAAAAATTTAAGTCACTTTAGATTCTTAATTTAAGATGAAAAAAAATGCAAGTATGTAATAATATTAGCTTTACAAAAAAACTCTAACATGCACTTTAAAATTATTTTTAGTGACATAAAAATATCTTAAAAGATTTATATAAAGTATCATTAAAAATAATTTTAAAATATTAATATCCTTTGTAAAATACTAATATCATTATCTAAAAATATTTGTAATATTCGTTAAGTTTATTATCAAGAGTTGTGCACTTAATCTCTGATGAACTGGTCAACATTTGCCGGAGGAAATGTAGTTGAGGAAATATGACAATTAACTACGATGTCAGCTGTTAATTTTCTTTGTTATATTGATGGGACTATGGCCTTATCGAATAAAAATCTATACCTTCATATCGATGATATCCGAATTAAATAATTTTATTATTCATATGGTTAAAAGCAGATTTTTTCAGAAATAAATATAGAAATTACAATAAATATTTTAATTTAAAACGCAAAAATATATTACTGAGTTAAAGAGAGATTTAAAAATTGGAATGGAGTGAGTACGAATTAGAAAATTCCACTATTGAGTATAGTGGTGACTGGTGAGTCACACTCACACGTATCTAATAAAAAAATGTAACACGTTTTATCAACTTAATTAATTGCCAGCTCATATTATTTTGACAACCAAAATTTATGCCGTCAAAGCTCCAAAACAAAACCCTGCAAATACTTTAATTATTATCTCCAATCTCCATTTTTCTTTCACACCCTCTTTAACCTATTTATAGTAAATAACCAGTGGCAACAGATTTCAACAATTGGTGCATGGGAGAAGGTGATGAAAAACAGTGGCCAACACTAAAGACTCGTTTGATTCACGGAAGAAAATTAATTTTATTGTCTTTCTTATAAGAATGGGAAACTAAAATTTTTGTTAAATTTTTATTCTTGTATTTAGTAAAACATGAAAAATATTTAAGTTGGGGTATTGTTATCCAAATTATTTTTAATAAATTATAGGAAATCATAAAGGAAAATCAATCACATGAGTTTTAAGAGGAATAATTTTACCCCCTACTTTTCCATCTGTAAGTGAAGTGTTTCCGGAATTTGAACTTACCAAATAAAAAAAATAAAATATTTTCCTTTTTTAAGTTTTCAAATCCACGAACCAAATGAGACCTAAGTTCACAATATGTTGATTCTTCTTCAATTCGATCAATACTAAACATATGAGCCATTGATTTGTCTCCATTTAAAATATAATAATTAATAGAAAAAGTATTTTTTTTTCATTACTATATACATATATATTCAAACTTATTGTGACATTTGAGATAGTCTCCTGATGTGAGGAAATAATCTGAGATCGAGTTGTTTTCCTACATAAAAATAAAGCTTGGTGAGCGGATGCTAGTAATGTATTTAGCAATTGTCTGGTCATGTGGTGGGGAAATAGTCCACTATAGTTTTCCTAAAATAAAGTTTGCGGGAAGAATATTAAATATGAACAATTATAAAATTATAATTATTAATTTTGTTAGTTTTAATAAAAATATATTTATTATAAAAATATTCTCATGAGTTTCTTTTTATTATTAAAATATGTGTCAATAATTTAAAAAGTTATTATAATATAACATATACTAATTAATTTTTTCGACTTTTATCTAGATGGACTTTTTTTCTTTCAAATCAACAAAAATGCAATGGTCTCTCTTATAATTTTATTATTGAACAAACTTATACTTATCTAAATGGACTTAGATTAATTAGAACAATTGATTTTTATTATTATAAGACTAGCATGTTTGACCCATCCTGACCAAATTTGAATATAATAAATTTTCTTTAAATATGGTTATAATATTATATAACTAGAATATGTCGATTCGGTCGGGGCAGGATAAATAGAGTTCGAGGCAAATTTGGGTTCACAACCAAAGCCCATCAAATGTACAACTAGGGTTCAAGTTAATATAAATTTAACTTGTTTGACTAAGACCTAAATGTAATAATTTTTCGTGAAATACTTTTATAGTATTTTATAACTACAACAAGACAAAGTGTGAGATGGGTCAAGCAAGTTGAGTTTGGACTTATGTATATTAAAACGGAGTGTGTTTAGGTTTATTAAAACAAAATTAGCTCTAGTTGTGTTGGGTTCTTTCTGACTAGCTGCTTATATTAAGTTTTGGTATAGATAACCAACGGCTTAAGATATATGTATTCTTCTTAATGAGTTGGGGGTTTGAAATGTTTTTAGGCATAAGTTTCATAACAAAAATCCGATATGGGTTAAAGTCAATAGTGCAATAGGCATGTGCATGCCTAAATAGACTTAGATAAATTGAGACAATTGTAATGTTTATTTTGTATTTAAAAAATTTATTAGATCAACCCGTTTGATCCATTCGACCCGATTTAAATGTAATAATTTTTTTTTCAAATGCAATTATTGTATCATTTAATTACAACATATCGAGTCGATCAAAACATGATAGATCGAGTTTGAACATATGTATATACTAAATGGTTGGAGTTTATATTTTCAAAACAAAACATGCACATATTGAGTTGGATTCTTTTGTAGTTAGCGGCTCATGCAATTGAATTTTATTAAAAATATTTTACAGCCTAGAATGTCCAGAATAAGTTGGGCTTGCGATTTTTCTAAAATCAAGGTAAATATGAGTTCCACAACAAAGATGATGTACAAGTTCGGGTTGAATTCATGTTCACATAAATTTGACATTTTGACCTGACCTGACCTGACCTAAAATGATAATTTTCTTTTGAGTGCCCATTTAATATTTTATAACTACAATACCACAGTGTGGGTTGGGGTTCGACCATTGAGTTTGGGTTATGCATATTGAAACGGAGCACGTTCGGCTTTTTAAAACAATACATACGCTAGTTAGGTTATGTTTTTTCTAGCTAGGTATTTGTACTCAATTTTAGTATAAATATTCCACGGTTTAAGATATATATTTTATGAGTTGAGTTTTTTAGTATAAGCTTCACAACGAATTCCTAATAATGGTTTAGGTCAGTAGTGCCGTATGCACATTCATATCTAGTATATATATATATAGTAACAAAAAGTCTTGGCAAAAGAATTAATGCGTTGTCACCGGTGACAAAACTCAAATCCTAGTTAATTATTATAGTTGATCCAATCCAAAACTAATTAGCAATGGGTAAAGTAGCTTGTAAATATTATATATTGCTTTGGGAGGATTTTATTTCCTGACCTGAGACCCTTATTCTTTATATATTGTGCCCCTAACAAGGGGTGATTTATTTCTATCCACAAGATTTATAAGTTCATCCACCTTAAAAATAAGGACATGACATTTATATTTTTACTAAATTGCAACTAGAAGTTTATCCACCAAAAGAAAATTGATATCAAAATTAGAAAAACATATTTTTCTCAAAATGCCCTCATTGATCATTCCTGCTGGCTGCTGCAACCAAATTTTGGCCCTTGCGTATACGTGCATCTATAAATTGGTATATTATATATATATATATATACACACACATATAATATATCTACATACCATCAATTATCGAATTTGTTTCATTAAAGAAAGTATTGAATTTTTTCTTAACTAAGCTGTGTTGCATGATTCATTTATAATCAGGCATCAAATCCAACAGAGAATGACCAACTAGCTATTGCCTTGTGTAAGTAAAAAGAAACAAGCAAAAATTACAAACTTTGATTTATGATGTAAATTAGCTACAGAAGAAATGGGGAAGGAATTAATCCTTTGGAGATGGACTGTTTGGATTGGATTAATATTCCTATTTCCTCACGTTTGAACCCCAGTTTTTAATCAATTAAAATACATCATTTATTCTTGTAAATTTCTCTTAATCAAAAGAATATAGTTTCTTTTGTGCTTTGATAAGGATAGAGTTTAGCAAGGGATCTAGATCTTACGCAATATAGATGGTACAAATCTGCACACTTTTAGAAATTAAAATTAAGGTTTTGATGCAACGAAGAAGATAGGGCTTATTAATTTTCGTAAGTTAATCGGACCAAGTAGGTAAACTAAAAGAAAAAAAGTAGATTAACTTACAAAGGGGATGAACTTACATATTTAGTGGATAGATTCAGAATTACCCCTAACAAGTGGATTGTTTATATGGAGAGTATCTCACCACATAACTCAACTCAATTTGTAACTTCTTGCCAAAATCATGTTCGAAGTTATGAGCTCTATCCAAATTTATTTATTTTTGGAAAAAATTTCTTCCTCACCCCTTAAGAATTTTTTTCCCATGATGAGTTAATCTCATCACACGTCTCAATTTGTTTTCCAAACTTTTTATCAAAATTAGTTGTTTTTCCTACCATTTTTCATGTTACTATCAATGGTGTTTAAAAGTACGGAATAAAAATTGTGAATGAATGCTACAAGGTTTTCTTTATTTGGATAAGTGTGGAATTACAATTTAGAAAGAGAAAGAATGGACAAGCAAGAAGAACTTTTAACTTAGATTGGGATTTTGTCCGAAAGATTAAGAGTACGATAATTCACAAAATTACGTTTCAATTCCCCATTCCTCCAAAATCTATCGAGACTTATTATCCTTGTGTCAAGAAAATAAAAAACTTTTCGGCTAATTCGACAACGGATGCTGCGCAACTTGTTGGTCCCAGTTGAATGCCAGTTAGGCTAGACTATAATATCCGGGTCACAGCCGTAAGCTTAATTTACTCAACATGGGCCTGACCTATCCATCAATCATTTCAAAATTTATTCAGGGATGTCTTCTTTTTACAAGAATTACGGAATTTGTGATTTTAAAAGGACACCTCTCTATTGCCTGAGCAAAACTTAATTTTCTGGTAAGCCAATTTTATATAAGTAGATCAAAATGTCCTCAAACATCATCTTCCTCAAAAATATTGCCCCAACCTGGTATTGATCAAATCCTTAATCACTCCATGCATAGTCTAATAGATCTTTTGAAGAAATTAATTAATCAGACGAGACTAAATCTCTCTCTAGACCGTGCATGTAGATTATTTTGTTCTCTTTGCTCGATCTGTTGTGTTTGTTATGACCAGCCTATAAATTGTGAATTGCGTTCCACTCCTCGTTCTAATGGTATTCATATATTCATCTCCAACAGTGATGATATGCCTCGCCAGCCATTATTATTAGGCTAGACTATAATATCCAGATCATAACAAAACACAATAATACACCAGAAGCAACAAAACAATCTGCGTGCACGATCTAGAGAGATACCAAGTTGGGGCAAAATTTTTGAGGAAGATGACGTTTGAGGGCATTTTGGTCCATGTATATAAAATTTGCTTTGCCCAATAAATTTTGCTCTAGCAATATAAAATTTTATTTTCAATTTATTTGTTATTTTAGAGATTCGTGACTTCTAATTTATCTTTCAGAAATAAGTATTTAAATAGTGGAAGTTAGGTTTAAATTTGTTTCTTATTCGTTTGAGCATTAGATTTGGGACAGGAATTGCATGTTGATGACATTTTAACAGTCAGCGGCTGGTTACATATTATTCCGCAGGATTAATTGAGATAAATATTTTGCGGGATTAATTGAAATATGCAAAAATCAATCCGAATATCCTACGGTAAAAGTGAAAAACAAAAGATGGCCCATTGCGCAAAAGAAAAGACAAATCCCACCACCATATTTAAAACAAGAGACCGGTAGTCAATTCACAATATAGTTAGCCAGGCACATCAAGATAGTTTAAAAACTAATAACAATTGTGTACGTATATTAGCCTAGTTGTTGAAATGGATTTTTTTAGTGTATATATATATATTTTTTATTTTTTGTTTTCTTTACTTTTATTTTCTGGTGTTCGAATACGAATGCATCTCATACAATAAGTATTAAATGTTTTGATTTTTGATTATTGGTAGTCCAAAATAAATTACTGAATTAAAAACTTTCCCTGATTAATCGGCCATGACCCACGGCAAGAAAAAACTTTCATGGACCACAATTTTTAGATGGGACCACCAATCGACAAAATGATTTCTAATTACCTTATTCATAATTATATTCAAATTAAAGATGTTTTGTTATTTTAAATTAGATAAAGGAGGTAGGCTATAAAGAAAAATTTTCTCATTTTAGCTAAAACAAGGGATACATATTTGGAGGAGTAAATAAATGAATTTTTTTTTTGAAGTTTCGTAGAGATTATCTATATCGTGAGTAAATCACCTACACAAAATTTCATAAAAAAGACTCAACCTATAAGTGAGTGTATTGAAAAATTAATATATATGCACATTTTCGATTGTTAATTTTTTTTTACATCTTGGTGTAAAAATCTAGAAAGGACATTTTAACCAATTAGTCAAAGATTTTGTATGTGTATATGATGGAAATGGCAAAGCTAAAAGACACATGACAACATGTAAATCAAAAACTCAAATGGTAAGGCAACTGTTTATAGAGGAGGTGTCATGTCCTTGTAGGAAATAGTCCTCCTATAGTGAAAAGAGCTCGGAGCTCAATGGTCTATATATAAATAAGTTGAATATAGAACTGTGCTCTGATTATAATTAAGTGAATAACTCTCATGCTAGTATAATCGATTATGAATTCAGATATTACACTAAGTGGGAAAGCTTTAGTGTCCCTTTCTCACCGAGCGTATTAATATATTCTTAAATAGAGGAGATGTATCTGATTTAAGAAGAAAATAATTTTCTCTTTGAAAAACAACTACTAGGTTGTTGTTTGAAGTAAATGCTTTCTATATATATAACGAAGAACAAAACGTGTGGAAGAACTCTCAGAGGAGGTCTTGAGCCATCCTTCATCATCACAAACTCTGATTTTACTTCTCCTAGTATTCCGATACATTTAATGCAGTTGGTATACATTTAGGTGGCAGTTGCCCATGTTGTTTCTGCCTACTCTGATACAGTGGTTGGTCAGGGACCTCCAGAGCTTGCTAAAAGAACTTTGGGGCTTCAGCTTCAAAATCTTGTATGCGGGAACTGTATCTAGATCAAATACGTACATCGATAGGATCTCTAGCTTATGTAGTGTTCAAGTCAAAGCTCTGGAACTCTCTATGCCACGATGGATTTAACTACTAATGTAGACGGCCACGTGTCCTCTTGTAAATTGTTTAAATAGTCAGATAATTATTTTGATCTATCAACACCTACTTTTAGGTTGAATTTTTTAATGAAATTTAGTGAAAATGATCTATTCATAATATAAATCATTTATAAAAAATTCCAAAAAATACTTCATCAATTTACCGATCGAAATAGGAATCCATTATTTTCGCTAAAGTGAGGGAATTCCTCTTTATAACCTAATTCTTAGATAAAGTACTCCTTTTATAATTTGTTTTAACTACGAGAACAATTTTTAAATTTTAATTCACTAAAAGGAATAAAGGATATACTATTTTTTTATTAATCAATTATACCTTGATTACAACCTTTTATTCCTTTATTATTATTAATGGTTATTAAGCCTCATCAATTACCTCCGCTAGCCACTCCGGAGTTCTGGCAAGAATTTTTATATAATACAAAAAAAAAATTACTCTTAAATTTACGTCTTTAATTGCTTGTGAATTTAGTACAAAAATGAATTTATATTAAATTTTATCAGAGATAATGAGTTATAGGGCCTCGCATCATATTGTTTTATAACTCTAAGGACGGACTCATGCTTGATAAAAGGAAGTAGTACTAATTTCATGATTTAGTTTTACAATAAGGATAATTTTCATAATATTAATTTATTTTAAGGAAAATGATAAATGTTGATGGACAAAAATACTTATAATATAAACATCTCTTATCATAGACACTGCTTACTACAATAACGGTAAATCAAGTTGCTCCTCCTCCCGGGCCGAAACTTCCACTACCTCATATTTCTCCCTAAATTCTCATTCAACTATCAAATATTCCTCTATGTCTCACCAACGATCTCACCTCTTCCACCACCACCACCACCACCATCACCACCCCCACCCCCACCCCCAACTCTCCAATCGTATCACCGTTCTCATCATCTGCTTCTTCTTTTTCTGCAGGTGCAATCATAAAACAAATATAACTTTTAATTGAACTGTTGGATTGAGCTGATTTTTGAAAATGTTGTTCAAAAGACAAAGTTACAATAATTGTGCGAAAAATAAAGACGACCAGGGGTCGTTTTGCTATCGAAATCGACCAATTTCGACAGTCCAACAGGATTTGAAAAAAAAATATGATTGCAGCTCTTTTTTTTAGAACCCTACATCGATCCACATAAATATATAAATATAAATAAATTTAGTGGATGATGATCTCATTAATTTTGTTGTTCTCTGTTTTGTATTGATGTTCAAACTATTTAGTACCTTATAGTTGTTATCATACGTGTTGACAGGTAGTGCTAAATGTATTTAGCACTTTCTGATTGTTGCCATGTGTGTTGACATGTGGTGTTAAATGCATTTAGCACATTTTGGTTAATTGTGGAATATATTTAGCACCTTCTGGTTGTTGTTATGTGTGTTGACAGGTGGTGCTAAATGCATTTAGTATCTTATGGTTGTTGTCATGGTGTGTTGACATGTGGTGTTAAATGCACCTTCTGGTTGTTGTCATAGTGCTAAATCTATTTAGCACCAATTTTAATAAGACGTGAGATGTTATAAAGAAGGGGTATTAGTGTTTTTTTTGTACAATATCCTTAATTTACACGACTAATTTGTAAGCGTCATTTATAATTATGTTATTATTTGAATGAACCCTTATGCCCAATTGCCCCAATTTATAGCTTAATTTGCCTACATATTTGGTGCAAAAACATATTTGAGCTAATATGTTTTTAGTGCAAAAACAATTTTACACAAAAAATATGTCTTTATCGAGTTACTTGAAGCTTTAGTGCAAAAACAAATTTACACTAAAATATGTATCTTTTGTTGCATAGATTGAGTGCAAAAACATATTTGTACTAAAAATATATTGCTTGAGAATTTAGTGTAAAAACAAATTTGCACTAAAATATGTATCATTTGTTGTTTGTAGAGTTAGTGCAAAAATATATTTACACTAAAATACGTATCATTAGTTGCATGTGGATTTAGTGCAAAAATAGATTTGCAAGACTTACACCGGAGTTTCGGTGAGACCATGACAATCCGGTAATAATTGTTGGAGTTCCGGAAGGGGATAGTGGTGACAGTGACTAATTTATTTTAAAAAAAAATTAAAAGAAATTGATAAATGGTTTTTTAAGAAAAGAAAAATGAATATCTTAATTTAAAATGAAAATATAAGATGTCCTTCCCTTAAATGTCATTATAGAAGAAATCATTTTTGCCGATTGCCTCATACCAATTAATGTGGCATGACTTAAATAAATTTATAGGGCTGTACGTTAAATATTTAAATGTATTTTTAACCTATTATTATTATTATCATCATCATCATCTTGTTCATGTTACATTAATTTGCATAAAATATTTGTATTATAATGATGCGAGTGTTGAGTGTAGCACTACTCTTGTAGTCTAAGTTCCTCCTCTGATCGCTATAAAAATTAATTAATACTCTTATCATTAAGTTGAAATAAGTTTTTTCTTAGAAAAAAAAAGAAAAAACTAAAATCAAAATTAGAGCAGGACCCAGTTGTCCCATTAATGCCCTTTGAGGTCTCCCCATTTGATGAAGTACACCCTCAAAACATTTTATTTATTATAGCACGTTTCAAGCAACATATGATAATTTAACATATACATCTTTACATCTTTCTCGAATATTAATTGTCATGTTACAACACAAAATGCATCATAAATTAAACCCTATATAAAGAATTCAATTATTAGTGTAAAACCCACACTTGCCATCTTCAATCCTTTTAATAAGAAATTACAATAATATATATGGGTTCTCTCACAACGCCTAAACTTCTTGTGGTAGATTTTACCAAAGAAGACTTGAAGCCTGGTACAACTTCTTGGTCCTTAGCGTGCAATGATATAAAGCACGCCCTCGAAAATCATGGTTGCTTTATAGCATTGTACGATAAAATTCCTTCAGATCTTAACAAATCAATTTTTGACGCAGCTGACGAATTGTTTGATCTTCCTACGGAAACCAAAATCCAAAACATTAACGAAAAGCCTTATCATGGGTATGTTGGCCAAATTCCCTTTGTTCCTCTTCACGAAGGCTTGGGCATCGACTATGCCACAACACCAGAGGGTGCTCAAAGTTTCACCAATCTCATGTGGCCTAACGGAAACAAGTCTTTCTGGTAATTTATTTATTTATCAACTCAGCAATATCAGGCGTTTGTTTAATTACTTTGTTACACACTTACGTTTTGTTCTTTTCTTCTTGATCAGTGAAAGTTCAGTCACATTTTCAAGGACAGTGGCAGAACTTGATCATACGGTCATAAAAATGCTATTTGAGAGTTATGGCGTCGAGAAGTACTGTGACTCTCACATTGATTCAAGCACGTACCTTCTTAGATTCTTGAAATATAGAGCGCCGGAGATGAATGAGACCACTATGGCTTTTCCCTCTCATACAGATAAAAGCTTCTTGACTATACTATATCAAAATCAAGTTTCTGGTTTAGAAATAAGAACGAGGGATGAAGAGTGGATTTCTGTTGAGTACCCTCCTAATTCCTTTGTTGTAATGGCTGGCGATGCATGCAAGGTAATAATCCTACTATCATATTTCTATTAGTTGTAGAGTTCCAATTTACCTTTTCTTCATATTAAGTTTTGGACCAAGTTCATCTTCTTATAATTGGTGCTGGTGCTAGTATAGGAATTTAAGTTTTTTATTTGCTAATACTGGCTAGCTAATTTCTCTAAAATTAAAGCAATCGGGGAATAAGAAATCCCCCATCATGGATCTATGGTGGATGTTTTAAATTCAAAATTTCATGCTATGGCATATATTCTAGATGTATGCAAGACAAATTAACACAACAAACATAGCCAATGATTAAATTGATGAAATATGAGAAGCAATTTACGAGTGTAAAAACTTGTTAAATAATATTATTAATTGTAGAATATATCTTATGCATTAATTACTTAGAATAAATGATTAATGAGATTTTATCTTTTTGTTGTTGTTGGACTAGCTAGGCATGGAGTAATGGTAAAGTACTTTCGCCTAATCATAAAGTCACAATGAACATGTACGGGAAAGAAACAAGATACACCATAGCTTTATTTTCATTCCTCAGCAAGACTGTTCAAGTGCCCGACGAATTTGTGGACAATGAAAACCCGCTACAGTTTAGACCATTTGTGCACGTTGATTTACTCAAGTTCTACGATACAGATCATGGCCGTAGATCACAGAATATTCTCCAAGATTTCTGTGGTACTCTTTGAAACTTTTTTAATCATATCCCAAGACAATATTATTGGTGTTTAATTAAAGCTAAGTCGCTATTGTAACTATTATATATGTGTTTATGCATTGAATAATTTACAGGTTTCTGTGTGCATAGGTATGCATGTATGATTATATATGCTATTAAGGGTACTTCATTATGTCTGTACGTGTCTTAATTTCTTACTGTTTAATAATCATGTGTATTGGTGTAATTTAATCTGCATTAATTGCTTGTGCCCTGAGGTATCTAAATTTCTCAGCTCAGCTCGTTTATGAATAACGTACTATTGCACCTACTTACAAATACTAGAACTCAAGTGTTAAAACCGTCTTTGCGACTATTTCTTATATATATTATATCATAATGTTATGTTCAAAATTCTCTACATTTTCACATGAATAACACATTCATTTGTATTCCTATCATTGAGCGCCTAAGAAATAAATAATTATCATTTATTTAGTATTTCAACAGAATTTGATAAAAATTGATCTGAATCCATATAATT
Source organism: Lonicera japonica (assembly GCA_021464415.1). Classification (NCBI taxonomy): domain Eukaryota; kingdom Viridiplantae; phylum Streptophyta; class Magnoliopsida; order Dipsacales; family Caprifoliaceae; genus Lonicera; species Lonicera japonica. The sequence continues at coordinate 4,994,627 of CM038467.1, read as the reverse complement.
AAATTCACTTTTTGATCGATAATGTATTATTGTACAGTCCAAAATCACTTAAAAAATTCATCACGAGAACGTACAACAAAGAAAGAAAAAAAGCACGTACCTACTATTGGCCCAGCAATAAGTTTAGTTTCGTGACCAAGTATGATCTAACATCCAATGTAATATAATAAACAACTCCGAGAAAGACAACAGAAACAAAAACAAATGAAGAAAGAAAGAGAGTAATCCAATTCAAAAAACTCTAGAAAAAAGACAGCGAATTATAAGGACTTGTCTCGTTTTCATTATTTTTCAATTCAATTCCGTTTAATGAAGTCTAATTCAAGAGCTAAATAGATAAATTTTGATACAACAAAATACCTACTTTGATACAAATAAACCAATTAATCGAAACCGGAGTTCTTTAATCTTGGATTCATCAAACAAGAAGCGTATTGGACGACTTTAACTTGTTCATTCCGTAAATTTATCAAGAAAGGATGTTCTTGTTTGGCATACTAAGCTAAAACACAAAGTACCTATTTTCCCCCCTTTTATATAAACTCAGATAACATCATAAACCGTGAAAAGAAAAACAGACTAACGCTAGAGACCTAATGCATTATTTTTTTTTCATAATATTATTTTCTCTAAAATTAAGATTTGCATATTTCTCGAGAATATCAAGGATTAATCATAAGTGTACTTCCTGAGTATCGCGCGACAACTTAGATTATAATACTCCCACGAAATTAACGATGTTTGTTAAGCGTTGCACTTTCACAAATACCAAATGTGATAAATTGATAATATATTAAAAAAATTATTTAAATTTATTTTACTTTTTAAAAATAATTTCAAGCCGGCAAGATTTAATTGAATAATCAAACACATTTTGATATCAATAGGATGATGACTCTACTTCTGTGTTTATTTCTTTAATAAAGAGAGACAATTAAAGAGAATATAAAATTTAAGAGAGAAAGAATGTAAATTAATACGGATGAGGATCGAGAAATATTATGGGATAATTTCCTAGTTGCAAGAATGATAATTAATATATAATTTCCATTGTCGATGATTTTCTTATAACAACGTTAAATATTTATATACACGAGATGGCGACTTAGCTTTAGTTTTTCTTTTTAAACAGGACTGGATTGGAGGGGCATCACTTTCATCTTTTGAAAAAATAAATCCGTTATTTAGCATCTTAATTAGTACTACAGACTACTAGAATACTTAGCATCTTAATTAGTACTACAGACTACTAAAATACTGAAATTAGTTGTTAGTCCCTCTAACCTTAAATGTTATGAAACATTTCATAAATGCATCTTTGTCACACTGAAACTACCCTTTCTATCAAATATCCTAATTGCTACATTTACATATTTAAAATAAGAAAACTTGACTCTTTTTTTATTCCTTAATTTAAAAACTTAATTTTCGAAAAAAATTAAATATAGAATAATTCACAAAAAAAAAAAAACCAGCTTAAATTTAGAATTTAAACAGAAAAAAAGATATTAAACAGTTAGTTTCCATTAGTAATAGTAAACACGATTTTTTTCATTGTCTAATAGATAAACCGTTTAAAAAAAGAGAAATAACTTCATGAATATTACAATACGAACATCCAAAATATATGCATTGATTAAAGGTTAGGTGGTCTTCAATGGTGACTTAATTTATATATATTTTTCTACGTAAAGTGGCATTACAAATAGGTGAATTGATTTGCAAAAATATCAAACATGTAAAAAAAAAAATCATTAAAGTAAGTTATATCACACAAACTATTTGATTTGATAATAATAAAAGACATTAAAGCAATTTAAGATTACCTGAATTTTTAAGATAATAATAAAAGACATTGTACGTGTCAAAAATAGATGTTGTATGTATTTTTAAGATAATTAAATAACCTTTTTAATAAAGGATATAGATAAATTGAAAACATATATAACCAATCATATGATACATATATATATATATATATCAATTGAAAGCATTTATAAGCAATTATATGATAAAGATATTAAAGATAAATTGAACAGAAAGTTTTTTTTTCGTTATAATTATCTTATTAGTAATTAATATATATATATATATACATACTATTATTTACATCAAATTGGTGTACAATTATTTTGTGTACCGGTTATCTTATTACTATTATTTTTATAAAAGTATTTAATTATTATTTTTGTACAGAAACATTAAATACACACATGTATATAATCATGTGATGAATATATATAACAGATTCAAATCACAATAGTTTAGATAATTGGTAGGTATATTTATACAGATATATATATATATATATACACGACACTGTATATTCATCCAGAAATTGGACATTAAATATCTGTCATTGGTTAATTGTACAGTTATTGGAATATACATATATGTGTGTGTATTTATATATGTGAAACAATTATTTGAAATTTTATACCCAACCTTGTGTACCTGTTTACGAAATTAGATACTTTTGTGTGTGTAATAAAATTGAAAATATTGTAAATAAAATAAGTTCAAACGAAAAATACTAATTTTCTAACAAATTTCAACCAATTTATTGTTTTATTTTAAAGATGTAATCAATTAATAGGATGTAATTAATATTTCTGTTTTATCTGTGTGTTATTTTATGTATTAAAGAAAAAAGTTAAAAAAATTTGGAAACAATTCAAAATCCTAAAATTTAGAGAAAAGTAATCTCAACATATATATATATATATATATATTTAGGTATTGGAAATTATATATAACAAATCTATAATTGAAAAAATAATCCCAAGAGTTATTTAAATATACAATTGAATAAATAATCATGAAAATATAATTGAAAATATAAATAATAAATCGATATATTTAAATAATTATAAGCATGAATATGTAATAGATATATTTAAAAACATGTATTTGAAAATATGTGTATATATTTAAATATTTAAAAAATACATAATAGATATATTTAAATAATTATAAACATATATATATATATAACTTGTAAAATTAATTAATTAATTAATTTAACAAAACAACAATTATAGTTTCCTTATTACAACCAAAATTCAAAATTCTTAAATCAAGCACACCCTGAAACTTTCGAAAGAAAACTTCAAGGGCGCAATTGTCTTTTACCATAATATTCCGGCTCTCCATTAATTAAATAAATGCAATTTATGGTGAAAATGTCAACCTAGGAAGGTGTCCCTAATTTCCATTCTCATGTGGTCTTAACCCCTAATATATTTAAAAAATAGGGGTAAAATCCTAGTTTCCTAAAATGAAAAAAGTACAGTTGATTGTAACATGTAAGGGACCATCTGAATCAGGTTTTAGAAAATAATTTGAGGGACCATAAGTGAAAATGAATACTAGAAATAGTTATATGTAGAAGAAATTACAAAAATAAGACACCCAATTTAAACACAATTGAAGTACAATACCAATATATGTTCATAAATTACTATTGTTTGAGATTTACTATTTCCAATATATATAACTGATTGATTGTGGTCGACCTTACAATAAAATTTAAATATATTTAAGTTGTATAGATCAAGTAGTAAAAGATATTGATTGTAATTAAGGGTGCGTTTGGTGCGTCGGATAAGGAGGTAGGATAGGGTAGGATAGGATAAAGGCCGGATAGGATAAGAGTCGGAATTAGTCGGATAGGAATTATGTGGGATAGGATATGAAATGAATCAGTTGGATAAGGATTAAGCGGAATCGGACAGGATAAGGACTAGTCGGATAAAAATTTAATAAACTTTGCATTTGATGGAGTTTCGGATTACAAGTTCAGATATTATATAATACAACTTGCTTTTTTAAAAAAAATATTTACAATTTTAATTGTTGTTCATAATTTTATTAGTTGAATTACTCTGATTTTGGGTGGTTGAAAATTTTCATTAATAAATTTAATTATCTAAAAAAGTGTAAATAAAAAGATTAAAACAAAAAAATAATTATATTCATTTTGTTATCTGGCAATCATGGGATAAAATAATACCACTTATAGGGGTGGTATATATTTATCCGGTTCTAAAAGGATAAAATGATAATTAATTACTAGTGCAATCCAGTCCCGAGTTACGCCAAACGCGGGATAAGATTAAAATATCATATCCACCCTTGCGCCAAACGCATGATATGATTTATTTATCCTATCCTTTCTAACACCAAATACCGGATAGAATTAATTAATCATATCCTGTTTCTAATCCCACACGACAAACACACCCTAAGAGATTTCATGTTCGAGTCCTGACACTCCCAATCCCCTTTTCCTTCCCCCTTAGGCTCACAAGGAGAGAAAAAATAATGAAAGGAAATTGACGTTCCCACGTTGGTTGAATAGCTGTCTTATAATGACATTGTTGACGATTATCTTATTTATATTGATATTAAATTTTAAATATTTCTATAAACAAGATCGTGACTTAGTTTTAGTTTTTCCTTTTAAGTAAAGGAAATTTTGGAAAAAGGAAAAAGTACAATTGATTGTAACATTTTAGGGACCTTTTGAATTAAATTTTTGGAAAATAATTTGAGGGGACCATAAGTGGAAATGAATCCTAGAAATATAATATTGATTAAGTAGAAACTCGAGAAAATAATGCTTGATAAAATAATAATCTCGTTAAATTAATAAATTTTTCCGGTCCAAACTTGAGCCCAAGAAATAAATTAATATTTTTGATAAGATAATATTTTTTTTATAAGGCCCCCTTAGGCCTATCGGTTACATAAATTAATAATTCACCTTTTGAAACTTATTATCAAACTTTATCATATTGAAAAATATGAGTATAATGTTGTTTGTTTTTTGCTGAAATTTAATATCGGAAGACTAGATGATAATATAATTGCTTAATTAAGTTTCAAAAAAATAATAATTTAAGAATGAAATCGGGTTGTCCATAATGGCTCATCTTGGTATGCGGAGAGAATCATCGATAAAGCTGAATCTATTTTGGCAGATTTTAAGAATGTTAACGATGCCCAATGTCAGTCATCCTCTCCCTTGCCTGCTAAGTGGATGCGACCTGAGGGTGACCTTTTCAAAGTTAATTACGATGCTTCTTGGGACAAGGGTAGTAATCGAGTTGGAATTGGAGTTGTGGTTAAGGATCATAATGGAGAATTTTATGCAAGTATGAGTGAGTTTGGGGCTTTATCGACGTCGGCTGAGAGTGTTGATTTGGTAGCAGCGAGGGAGGCGCTTCAGTAATTTTCCATTGATGGTGGTTTTCGAGAACACATTTTAGAAGGTGATAGTCTTGCAATCATAAGTGCTATCAAGGAAAATATGGATGGATTGGCTGCCGGAGGCACGATTGTTGCTGATATCTATCGATTGGGTAGTTTGTGTAATAGGCTGAATTTTACTTTTGTTAGGCGAGAGGGTAATACGGTTGCGAATAGTTTGGCTAAATTTGCTAGGACAATTGATGAGGTATTTTTTGGTTGGAAGATCCTCTTGAATGGTTGAACGAGACTTTGTCTTTTGATTCTACTTAGTATTAATGCAATCTTTTGCTTTGCCTAAAAAAAATAATAATTTAAGAAAGACCAATATCATAATATTGCAAACATAAATCTTTCAAATTATTTATCAAATGATAATATAATTTACTTAATTAACTTTATAGCAAATAAAATCTTAAGGAAGATTAAGAGAAGAGTATTGGAAACACAAATTTTTCAATAAATTAATAATTTATTAACTTATCGGTAAATTAAAACCTCTTTTAATTAATAAAATTGGCCAGTCCCCATCTTATTAATTTATAGAGCTTCTACTATACGTAGAAAAAATCATAAAAATGAGATACCCAATTTAAATACAATTAATGAACAATTGGCACAAACAATAGCTAATTTTGCATTTGGAGTAAAATTCAAATCCAACTCACTAGGGGAAGAAATAAAATAATGATAGGAAATTGATATTGGTTGAATAGCTATCTTATAATGACATTGTCGACGATTATCTAAATTAGAATGACATTTAATTTTGGGTATTTCTATACAGGAGATCGTGACTTAGTTTTAGTTTTAAATCTAATTAGTAGTGAGTGAGGTTGGGGGCATCACCTTCGTCAATGAAATTTTGAAACAAAGAAAAATTACAATTGATTGTAATATTTTAAGGACCATCTGAATCAAATTTTTTGGAAAATAATTTCAGGAGACCACAATTGAAAACGAATACTAAAAATACTGATACGTAGAAGATATCATAAAAATAAGATATCCAAATATAGACACGGTTAAAATACGACCGGACCTCTCACTTTCCGATCTTCATAAATTACAATTGTTTGAGATTTCCAATTTATCATATAGAGTAACCCACAAGAGAAGGGAATAAACAATGAAAGGAAATTGACATTTGTTGAATAGGTATCTGTATTTTCTTATTTATTTATTTTTTAATAAAAAAAAGATTTGTTTTTTTGGGGGGTGTGGTGTCAATGACGTATTGAATTTGTATTGTTTTCCACCAATCAGACTATCAAAAAAGATATAATATTCATGTAATTATGCAAACAGAGACCATCTAACTAATCTGATGATCCTCTATCAATACGAATCCAAACAAATATTCTACTTCACAAGGCTCCAAGACCCAAATATATATATATATATATTTAAATGAAATATTGAAAAATAGGGTTTGTTAAAAAAAAGTTTTCTACAAAAAAACAAAAAGAATAATATTTTTGTAAATTAAGGGCATATATTTAACCTAACTCCAAAAGGAATGCAAAGTTAATTTTGTATTAGATTTTAAATTGTATTTTTTTATGAAATCATGCAAAATTAAATTTGCACTACATAATTTTTAGCATATTATTATAAATAATTGTTTAATTAATAGTGCTTAATTTATAATGATTTTAACAAATTATATATTCAAAACCTATTTATTAATAACATACACATAATAATTTTTTCGAAGTTATACAAAGTTAAGTTTGCACTATTTATTTTCTAAAACGTTATTATGTATTTGTATTTATTTGACGCTATTTTAAGATTTTATGAATAAAATATAAGAATATATTTGTTAAAAAAATATAAACACGTCATGGAAAACAAATGTGTATTAAATTTTTTTAATTGCAAAGTTAAGTTTGCAATCGGTCAAGCTCCTTATTTTAAAACATAATTGATAAACAAGTATTTATTTCATAATGATAATGACATTTAGGCCCTTATTTCTAAAAAATATTATTCATTGATTTTTTTACAAAAAATATTGTCACGCAAGATCTTTTACCTCATTTATAATATATTTAAATACAATTAAGTACAACTGCACCTCTCACTCTTCCAATGTCCATAGATTACTATCGTTTGAGATTTCTTATTTTCTAATTTCAAAAAAAAGAAGAAGAAAGATATGTGTTAGAAATGATGATATTGAATGATGATATTCTCCAACATAAATTAGCATTATTATTTGTAATTATTAAAGCTTAGAATTATTCTTCTTTTCCTTTATTCCCTCCTCCATGTTTCCCTCCTTGTCTCCTCCTTTCTTCCTCATTTTAGGCTTCTTGTTTCCTTCTTTACTTGTATATATATTCATGTCAATTCCATTGTAAATAGATGTGAGATTGTAACAATGTAACCCCTTGTGGATTTCTTGCTCATTAATATAATTTCTCTATTTCTTGTGTTGTATAATTTAACATGGTATCAGAGCACAACCTCGCCACTAGCCACCACGACCTCGCCACTAGCCACCACGACCTCGCCACCAACCACCAGCCACCACACAACCTCGCCACCAAGCCACCACACCTATCACCATTATCAAACAAATCAAATACGCCTCCAAACACTACTCGAATCAGACTTTACGCAGCAAACCTGTTCAAATAAAACCACGTCCAAATAATTATTATTGAAGCATTCAGCCTGGCTGGCAAGACCATCAGGTAACCATAGCTTAGTGCAAGGTTCGATTCCTACTAATAGCATTTTATTTTTCCTCTATTTCCTTACAAACTGCAACTGCCACATCATTGACACACTAGCGCCACGTGTCCACCACGTGACATCCAGTCAGCGCCACGTGGCATCCAGCATTTTATTTTTCCTCTATTTCCTTACAAACTGCAACTGCCACATCATTGACACACTAGCGCCACGTGTCCACCACGTGACATCCAGTCAGCGCCACGTGGCATCCAGGCAGCGCCACGTGGCATCCAGTCAGCGCCACGTGTCCGCCACGTGACATCCAGTCAGCGCCACGTGGCATCCACGCCAGCGCCACGTGACATCCAGTCAGCGCCACGTGTCCGCCACGTGACATCCAGTCAGCGCCACGTGGCATCCAGTCAGCGCCACGTGTCCGCCACGTGACATCCAGTCAGCGCCACGTGTCAGTCACGTGTCAGCCACGTCAGCGGTTAACGCCGTTTGCTTGCCGTCAGAATTGACGGAATATTCCAGACACCGTCAGATATATTTACAATTTCACCCCTGTACTTTCTGATATTTCTATTCTAGCCCCTAAACCTTCTTATTTTCCTATTCTAACATCAAGAGCCGTTGATCTCATTGCACCACTCATCCACTCGTTCAACTTCCCGATTCTCTCCTCCGTCAATCCCAAGCAACACCGTCCATTTCCTCAGTCATACCATAACCGACAACCCCTAATCCATACCATAACCGACAACCCGCAAATTCCGTAAACTCCAAACCCTCGCCATCATCAAATGCCGACATCTTTTTGCTCTGACCTCGAAATTCGAAATTCAAATTTCGAGATCGGCGCCTTTAACCCTTTCACCAGCTTCCTGCCATTAAAATCAAAACACACCATCCTCACTGCAAATCACCCAATAGCACCATCCTCACTGCAAATCTCCCATTCAAATCCAATACAAACAGCCATGTCGATCAGCATCCGCCAGCGAGGTACTCCATGTCCTGCCTGCTCTTTTCGCCGCAGAGCTTGTCCTCCTTCTTGTGAATCAGTTAAAATCTTTCCAAATGCGTATCATCGTCGAGATTATCACACAATCTTTTCCGTTTTCGGGGTAAAAAGTGTTGAATTTTTTTTACAACACGTACCGGATCACAAACATCGTGAAACTCTCGATTCGTTTCTCTTTGAAGCTAAGGCAAGAATCCTAAATCCTGCTGGTGGATGCGCTGCCCTCCTTACCTCTCTTGATCAAAAGCTTGAGGCTCTGCAGTCACGAATGACGGCGTTGGAGGCTCGACTGGACAACGAGTCTCCCAGGGTTAATCCGTCATTTTCCTTTGTCCCTCCTGCAAGTTCCTCAAGGGCCAATCCATCCGACTCCCTTGCTCACCCACCAGGCTCCTTCGCTTCTCCATCCGGCTCTGGTCGACGCCGCCACCGTTCGACCGGAAAACTGCCGGAGAAATCTCCAGCCTCCAGGTCATTTGCCTACCCATCAGGCTCCTTTACTCACCCATCCGGCTCCTTTGCCTCTCCACCTGGCCCCTTTAACCCTCCTGCAAGTTCCTCAAGGGCCAATCCATCCGACTCCCTTGCTCACCCACCAGGCTCCTTCGCTTCTCCATCCGGCTTCTTTACTCACCCATCCGGCTCATTTGCCTCTCCACCTGGCTCCTTTAACCCTCCTGCAAGTTCCTCAAGGGCCAATCCATCTGACTCCCTTGCTCACCCACCAGGCTCCTTTGCTTCTCCATCCAGCTCCTTTACTCACCCATCCGGCTCCTTTGCCTCTCCACCTGGCTCCTTTAACCCTCCTGCAAGTTCCTCAAGGGCCAATCCATCCGACTCCCTTGCTCACCCACCAGGCTCCTTCGCTTCTCCATCTGGCCCCTCAGAGAATCCTCTAGAACCTGGGGTTCTTCCGACCCAGGAAGATTTGTTGGAGCATCCTCACTACAAAAGTTTTTTAAAGCTCCTTTCATCAACCCCTGATATCCATCTACCGACCGTGAATCTTTCAGAACACGGGGATCCTCTGACAGCAGTGGATATGCCGGCATATCCGACTCTGTCAGATTACCAAGTTGCTTTGGATGGTTTCTCAAAGGGGTCTCCTCAAATTAGTTCTGTTGCAGAGGTTGCCGGATTAATGACTCCGGATTGGACTACCTTAGGAGATATAGGATACAATTCGCTCTCTGCTTCTAACTTCACTGATATCTTGAATTTTGGTGCTGATGATTCTCAGAATCCATCGCCTTTCTCTTTTTTATCTCAATAATGTGTGTTCCCTTCCTTCCGCACCACCAACACCCTCGGAAACCTCTCGCCTCTCATATCGAAACTTCAGTTTATCTCTCTAAAACCAAAACCAAAGAAAGGGCCATCATTGACTACTAGCACCACTGCTACTCTTCCACCTCTCTAAAAAAAAAAAAATATATATCTATATATATTCAATCTCTTCAATTTAATATTTCCGGCGGGTCGCCTTTCGCTGTACCTCCAAGTATTCTGATTCAATTTCTTGTTACTGTTATACGTACTGCTCGCGTATTCAGATCAAGTTTTTTCCTCCGGAAATTCTACACCGGACCTCGCCGTTCCGTCGGCTCCCGTCATCGCCGTTACCGCCGTTCCGTCTGTCGGTCAATCATCGAACATGTCAAAAAAAAAAAAAAAAAAAAAAAAAAAAAAATCAAAACCAAATTCCATTTTCTCGTATCCAAGCTTCGGATCCCTAATAGCCTCCTTCAGCTTGAGGGGGGGTGTTAAAGTAGATCTAAGCACATGCCTCCATGCTCCTGCACACATGCCTCCATGTTCCTGCTTCCATGCTCCACTGCTTCCGTATTCATTATGTTTTGTTCTTTAATTTCTTTAATTATGTAATTATAATCATTATGTTCTAGATCTAGTTTTCCAATTTGTTGGAGATCATCTCATGTAGTAAAAGGACGCTTTCAGGATTTGCTTTCCAAACTCAAGCTGACCGCCCATTTGCCACCTTGAGTTTGAAGGGGGGTGTTAGAAATGATGATATTGAATGATGATATTCTCCAACATAAATTAGCATTATTATTTGTAATTATTAAAGCTTAGAATTATTCTTCTTTTCCTTTATTCCCTCCTCCATGTTTCCCTCCTTGTCTCCTCCTTTCTTCCTCATTTTAGGCTTCTTGTTTCCTTCTTTACTTGTATATATATTCATGTCAATTCCATTGTAAATAGATGTGAGATTGTAACAATGTAACTCCTTGTGGATTTCTTGCTCATTAATATAATTTCTCTATTTCTTGTGTTGTATAATTTAACAATATGTATTCCCCCCCCCCCCCCCCTCTCTCTCTCTCTGTTTTTTGTTCTTGGGCTGTGCCGTCTATGATGTATTTAATTTATATATATTGCTTTCAGCCAATCAGAGTCTAAAAATATATATAATATGCACCCAATTATGAAACAGACCATGTACCTAACTATGGAACTTCTTATCAAATACAAATCAAAAAACAAATGTTCTACTTCACAAGGCTCCAAGGCCCAAAAATATATAGCGCCAACGGCCATTATCATCAAGAAACTATTGGAAGGAATGCATTCCACCGCAATAAGAGTACATATTATTTTTGTTTAAAAAGTACTGATTTGTTAGAATAACGATTATCACTTATTACCTTAGAGGTGTACACTTTACGTGTGTAATAAAATTTTAATAATTTTTCATATTAAAAAAATATAATGATATTTAGTCCGGTCGTAATTAAATGTTCTTTATGCATAAATTCATGAATTCAATTCCTTTTTTGAGAAGGGTAATTTTGTATATATACCAAATTCCTTCGATGTGTTTAATATATAATATAGATTTAAACAAGTACGCTAGTTCCATCCACAAGTACAACCCGGACATAACTAATTTAAAGTAAGTTAAGAAAATAATATTTAGCGTTGTGGTTAAAAAAATTATTTCAATCCTAGTCCTTACGCTAAAGCATAAAAAAGCACGGCTTCAATAACCACCTAACAAGATTACAAAATGCTATTATTTAATTAGTTTTAACTTTTGTCAGTAAAGTTATTTTACTTTAAGCTAGGGCTTGTTTAGTTTGAAACTTGGGAATGGAATGAGCATTTTAGATTCGTAATAACATTTTTTCCTATCATTTAATATGCCTTGTTGATGTATGGTTCGGATATGAATATTTTTTTCTTGGAACGTTTGAATTACCTTATCTATGTTTAGTTCAAACATGAATATGAATGTAAGCGTCAATTATCAAAATATCCTTCTTTTTTACTAAACTACAAGACATGTCCTAACTATTTTACAAATGTACAATTAACGATCCATTTGGATTGAAGGGAAGGGACAAAAAGGAAATGGATAATTAAGAGGGAAATGAATGAGTTTAATTTTATTATTATTTGGATAACTAAGGATGGAAAAGAATGGAATGAAAACAAATCTTGTTTCGATAAAAAGAAGAAAAGAAAGAAAATGAATGTGATTTAATATATTGTTGATAAATTATGGTTAAATTTGGAATAAGGTGAATAATTTATTAAAATATTTTCCTTTCTCTCCCAATATTGGGAGGAAACAAAATAAAGGAATAGAGGGGATTGACATTTCCTCACATTTCCTCCATTTCCTCTCCACTCCCTCTTATACATTTATTCAAACGAGTGAAATGTAATCTTTCCTCCGCTTTCCCTCAATCCAAATGGACTGTAAGTTTTAAAATTGACAATGGGAGAGAATGGAAATAAATGGTCAGTTATGAGATGAGTTATTGAAATGGAAATGATTGAATTTGATTTTATTGTTTTTTGGATAGCTATTGACGGAAAAGAAAGAATGGAAATAACTCTTGTTTGAATAGAAAGAAGAAAAGAAAGAAAAGAACATTATTTAATATATTGTTTAACAAATTAAGTTTAAATTTGGAATATGATAAATCATTAATTAAAAAAAATTCATTTCCCTCCTATTATTGAAAGGAAAGAAAATAAAGGAATAGGCCGGAATTGACAATCTCTCCTATTTCCTCCATTTTTTTTCCATTCCTATCATAAATCTATTTAAATGAGTGATTTGTAATCACTCATCTTTTCCTTTCCTTCTCATTTACTCAATCCAAATGAACTATTAGAGTTTATTATTAAATTATTAATTATATTTTAGTCTTAATAGAAAAATAAAAAAGGAACGCCAGGCGGAATAGTCTATTCTAAAAACAATATATTCTTAACCCAAAACTCAAACCAGATATAGAAATCATTCAAAAATAGAATTTAACCTTCCAAGAATGTTTTAAAACTTGGAACTAAGCCAACCTTAAACATAACGATGCTATATTGCTAATTTGGCTGGAGTGATTTTTTTTTTCCTGTCATATCATTGTCCTTCTATGGATGTTCTCATTTAGTCATTTCTAATGACTTCTTGTGACGGGGGCAAATATATTACTCTAAGAAACATGAGCTACTTATAAGTGTGATGCACACATCTTCAAACTTAATAGGTGAGACTAGAAAGAAAGAAAGAAGTAAATTATGGGTTCCCCTACAAGCCCCGACCTTCCTGTTATAGAATTTTCCATGAAAAATTTACAACCTGGTACAAGTAGATGGTTATCGACAAGCAAAGATGTGGTGCGCGCTCTTGAAGATTATGGCAGCTTCATAGCAATGTATGATAAATTTTCCATCGATCAACATGAAGCAATTTTCCAATCATCAGAAGAACTATTTGATCTTCCAACGGAAACAAAAATATTGAACACGTCAGATACACCTTCCCATGGCTACGTTGGCCAAGAGCCTATTATTCCTCTCTACGAAGGATTGGGCATTGAAAACGCCACCACTCTCGAAGGAGCACAAAGTTTCACAAATCTCATGTGGCCCTCTGGAAATCCCCAATTTTGGTAACACAAACTAGCTTGATTTTATATTTTAATAATTACTCGCTTTTAATTAAATATATATTGATGCATGTTTTGCTATTTAATTTTAGTGAAACTACGTTGTCTTTCTCAAAAATGGTAGCTGAATTGGATCAAATGGTGATGACAATGGTATCGGAGAGCTATGGTATAGAGAAATACTATGAGTCACTCCTAAGATCAACCTCTTATCTTCTTCGACTGATAAAATATCGAGGACCTAAGGAGAAGGAGAGAAATTTGGGAATAGTGCCTCACACGGACAAAAGTTTTATGTCCATTCTTCATCAACATCAAGTTAAGGGTCTAGAGATCAAAACAAAGGATGGCGAGTGGATCCTCGTTGATCCTTCGCCTTCATCATTCATAGTTATGGCTGGCGATGCATGCATGGTGGGTTGCTATGCGCAGACTCTCATGACTAGCTCCTTTTAATTAATCATTTACTGTAAATATATATATATAATCCAGAATACATGCTTTAATTAATTAAGATATTGTTATTTATTTAATTACTTACATGCAAATTTTAGGAAATTATTAATTGTACGTAGTAAAAGAAACTAAACGTACTGTTTAATTTGATTGGAATTAGGCATGGACAAATGGGAGAATAGAGCCATCAATTCATCGGGTGATTATGAGAGGTGGTGAAGAAAGATACTCTCTGGGACTATTTTCATTCATTAGAGATGTCACCATACAAATACCAAGAGAGTTGATCGATGATGAACATCCACTGCAATTCGAGCCGTTCGAGCACTACAAATACATTCATTTCTACTACACTGATGAAGGAAAGAGATCCAATTGTCCCATCAAAGCCTACTGTGGAGTCTCAGATCTCATTTAATTGCCTTTAAAATTTATACCTAGCTAGCAGAGTATGGCTATATATATATATCTATGTATTAATCACTTTGTATTTTCGTACGTTCTAGGGAAAATAATTTCCAAATTAATTAATTAGGGACGAATAATTTCCCGTGTGGATTTCTTCGATCTGCTCTTTAAGTTGATTTCATAAACCTATATATGTTTTCATGTCGTGTCATGAAATAGATATATATATATTTGTGGATTTCATATTGTTTTATCTTTATATAATTAATCGGGTTATTGCTGCAATCCAATGAATTAATATAACTAGAAATGAAAGTGGGTTGATTTATACATATATGTATATGGTATTTTGACTATTTTCTGAGGGACTACTGCTTTAAGATTTGTTATTGGCTAAAACAGCTGAGGTATAATGCACGCGTCGACACAAAGGTAAATAAATAATTCTGTTGGCCCATCTATTAATTTGGCTTTGGAATGTTATTATAGGAGGGAACCAAGAGTATTTTGGTATAATTTATATGTACATTAAAGGGATCGGGTTCGATCCTAGGGCCGGCAATATTTGACACGACACGCTAACTCGACACAGAGTTAACGGGTTTGGGTCAAGCATAAACGGGTTCGGGTCAATTTCGGGTCAGACACGTTTAACCCGCAAATTAAATGGGTCGTGTTCGAGTTAACCCACTAACTCGAAATTGACCCGCAATTAACACGATTATTATTTTTATTTTCTTTTACAGCTATATATATATATTTTTTTTATTTTGCCATATTTCTTGAACAATTATATTCTTATTTAGAGTATTAGTAGTAGATGATATTTATTTTGTTTTTAATGATGGATAAAGTACTAATTTTTTGTGTTTATGCTTCGGTGATGGAATGTTATATATTTTAACTCTAGATTATTAATATTGAATTTTGGTATTGGGTGATATTTATTATTACTTATTAAAAATTTAAAACTATTATAAAACAAGTTAATTTTTTTTACATGAGACTTAATTGTCATTATAATCTTAAAAGGTTAATCGTGTCGTGTCGAGTTGCGGATTTAACATGACCTATTTATTAAACAGGTTAGTCGGGTCGTATCGTGTAACCTATAAAATAAACAGGTCGTGTTCGAGTTAATATAAATGACACGATTAGTTAAACGGGTCGTGTTCGGGTTGACACTAATACTGTAATACTTGTGTGTTGACACGACCCGAACACGACACGCGAACCCGAATTGCCAGCCCTATTCGATCCTCTGTATTAGAGTTCGGAGCATGGAGTTACCCTTAGATCTTATATATTAAATTATGATTATCAATTCTTTTGATGTGGGATTGATAGTCTCAACACTCTGCAGTTTGAAGATTCATTGCATTGATAAAATTTTACAATCTGAGCCGTTATTTCTTAATAATTTGCTAGGTTCAGTCTCAATACGCTGCTACATCTCTTCTCCCACATCTCTTTACTTTATGACTTTCATTTATATTTTTTCTGCAACTATTTCAGTATCTAGACTTCTTGCAAGTACCAAAAACAATCAGGTCTACCAATTACCACTGGGTACTTCCAAAAAAGTAATAGAGAAAAACAAAAAGAAAAAAAAAGAAGAAATAATGGAACCGAGCATGAAAGCGAGAGGGAGTTTGCAGCCTATTCTTATGATCTTTGTCTCTATTTTGTGTGATTTTTTGAGTAAACCATCAATTTTGAGACATGTGAAATCAGTATGTATTTTTCTATGTTTGGGATTTTGCATTGGTATTTTTATAAAGTTGAATTCGATAGGTTTCAATGCTATGTGTTTTTTTGGTTACATTGGGTTTTAATGCTTTGGAAATACCAAAATATTGAAATAGAGAGGGATAAAAACGCTGTTATTTTTTTGGGTTAGGCAAGAGGTGCCGTTTGGGTTCTTTTTATTAATTAATGACATGTTCCAATCCTATCAGCTATTAAGAAAGAACGGCTTAGATTGTTGAACTTTACCAATGCATGCAGTGGATCTTTAAACTGCAGAGGTGCCCGATCCATATTAAAGAGTTACAAACATATTAGAGTAGATAAAAAAAAATGGCTACTAAAATATATGTGTATTTTAATTTACCCATTAAATTATAAAAAAAAAAAAAGAATTCAAATTATCTATCCAACTAATTTATTTCAATCAACCCATTTCGTTTATTTCCGTAATTTATATGCTGTTAAATATTGTGTCACAAAAGCATTAGTCTAATTTTATTTTATTTTTTTAGAAAAAAAAAAGAAGAAAGAACAGATAAAAACAAGGAGCCTTTTGATTTGAATTTCTCCATCTCTCCATTTAAAATCGATCGAATGAGGGACATACTTTCAAGAGAAATTCAAGTTCGCCAATAATGAAGAATAAAGTAACGAACCGAGAGATCAATTTGATTTAAATTTCTTTCTAAAACCCAAAGGATCATATTTGAAACCCACCCAAATTGGGAAAAAGAGAGGAGACCTAGAGAGGTAAGCATGTTTGCCAATGTCTGAGAAACCATGGCGGCCTTCTTGCTGATAACGAATTCAAAATCCTTAGCACTAACAGCTTCACCGTAGAGATTAACTTATTCTATAGATATAAAATTCAGCAGCGGTAGATAATGGCGGTGAGTGGGTATGCGGCGGTAGATAAAGTGGAGTTGTCCTGAGAAACATAGGGACTAAATAAAATTTAGTGAACCGTTAGCTCCTATTCTTATGATTTGAACACACATCAATTCTCGGGCCCTAATGTCGTCAACTCTGATGCACAATTATATATATATATATATATATGATATTTAGGCTCCAGAAAGATTTTTTTCATTTTAACTAAAAAACGAATTTTTTTCTCTTAAAGAGGTAAATGATTAAATTTTTTAGTGAAATTTAATGAGGTTAAATTGTAGTCCCATCATTTCGCACATGTTAGATCTATTTTATTCAAAAGTAATCAAACCCAAGGTAAAATATGAGATAATGAGTTTGTAATTGCGTTTGTTAAATACCAAAGGAATTCTACTAATTTAAGTAGGTTCTAATTCTTCAATATTTTAAACATTATCGGCTAGATTTCTCTAACAATGTTTTACTACCCTTTACAAATTTCAGATTTCATCAAAAAGCAAACAAGTAAACTCGATATGACCATCTAGATACATGAAAGCGTAAATTTATGGATGTGGGAACCTCAAGGTTTAAAAAAGACATCAATCAACATGCTATCATTTAAGGCTCTGTTTGATAATAACAAAGAAAATGAAAATAAAAACAACTAATTTGGATGAGAATATGGAAAATAAGTTGAGGTATATGGTGAGATCATTTCCATCTCATACTCATTTTTGTAAGTACATGTCCTCTATCTTCCTTTAATATTTTGTGGAAAAAATTTCTCCACCATTATCACCCAAAGAAAATTTTGTCATGGAAAAAAGCAAAAGTAAGAGTTAATCTCACTACATCTCTCAACTTAATTTCCATCTTCTCACCTAAATTAGTTATTTTTATTTTCATTTTCCATGTTGTTATCAAACGGAGTCTAAATATCTCAGTACCGAAGAGCCAATGCATATTGCAAGCAATACAGTACCAAATAAACCCGCTAACACTAAGGAAGAAGGGAATGAGACTGGAGTTTTAACCAGTTTACTTAACCCTAAAGTACATGGTAAAATGTGTCAATTCTATGTAATAATTACCCAACACAAACTTTCTCATATGTAAGAATAAAATAAATAATAATTATACGATAAGAGCAAATTTGAAATTGTATGAATAAGCGCATGATCTTAAGTTTAATTTCTTGATACGTGAAACTTTTCTTGGGAAAATTAAGAGCGTCTCCGGTCGAACAATCAAAACCTCATAAAATTAGTGGGGTGGGACTCTAATGTACCCATGGTTATTAAAAAAAAAAAAAATGTTAATTGTCAGAATAGTTATTTATATTGGAAACAATGTCCCATTCAAATTTTAAGTAGCTAGAGTGCACGAAAAACAATCTGCTTTACTTGATTTTGACATTATGTGGCCACAATAAGTACAAAAATGTCATTTCTTGAACTAATTATCAGACTGCTAAGTGGTCCATGCCATTTGATACCGTGTTTCCCGCGTTTCTGTCATCCCAATAGTAATTCATTAACATTATAATCGGGTTACACGAAAGAAATTATTTAGAGTTTACATTTCAATCATAATTAAGGTTAAACTTGTATATAGCACATCAATTAGTAAACCAAACACAATTGACAGGATAGAACATCATATATAATTGATATTAAACTAATCCCTTTTATCCCCAATTAGTGAATCTGCCGAAATGGTAAATTGGATTTTTTTTTTTTTTTCTTACAACTCCTTGTCATCCCAACATCAATTTTCTTGTGGTCCACAACGATTCTATGGATGGGATATATTTTTATTTTTCTTTTTCAGCAATCAGAACACATCAGCTAGTATATATCCCACCACAAAATTTGAGTCTATTAATTATTAGTTTATAACTTACTGTAGAAGTGGGGTGGTCCAGAGAACACAGGGATCAAATAAAATTAATTAGTGAATTATTAGCTCCTATTATTATGACATGAATTCTCCGGCCATAATGTTGTCAAGTTTGGTGCACAATATATATACGTATTTATTTGTTAATGTCCTTTCCATGGAAATTAAAGGAGGAAAAAATTATATATATATATATAAACTACCTTAGCTTGTCCAAAACTAATGTATCACAGTTTTCAAATGTCAATTAAAACTAACTAATTAAAACTTCCTTTAGCCAAGGTGAAAAAACATTAAACTATGGGTTCCCAAACACAGTCCAAACTTCCTGTAATAGACTTCTCTGAGGGGAATTTGAAACCCGGTACTACTTCTTGGACATCACTAAGCAGTGACGTCCAACATGCACTTGAATACTACGGCTGCTTCGTAGCATTGTACAACAAGGTATCACCAGAGCTGCATGATTCCATCTTCAGTTCATCAATAGAGTTGTATGATCTCCCCATACAAACCAAAGTCAAAAACACCTCTAATCTTTTGAGATTTGGGTATTATGGAGAGGGTTTTGAGACTATATATGCCCCTCTTTGAATACTTCGGTATCTTAAACGGGGAAACAATTGAAGCAACTGAATCCTTTTCTAATCTCATGTGGCTAATGGCATTAATCTCATGAAGCAACTTAATCTCATGTGGGAAAGGTTTGATCAACTTCGTTATATATAATTAGTTATAAAGATATTACATCAATCTTCTTGTTATTTTAGAAAATCTAGTGTGTAACAGTAAAAATGATGAAGTAAAATCATGTAATCACATGAGTTTTCCCCTTTTCACTGATTTATCAAATTTTAAATTAGTTTTCCGATGTGTTATTTATTTGTATTAGTAATATTATGTTTTCATATATTTTGCGCTAGTAAACACATTCCTTCTATTAATTTTATGAACTTACCTTCCTAAAACATTCGTTAGCAAGGTATCAGTGATCTTGCCCTTAGTAAGACAAAATGTTACATTAATTTTTCCTTTATTTTTCATATTGTTTTATAAACTTCTTAATTACAACAACTAAAAATTCATGTAAGTGTATTGTTCTCTAATTAATATCATTCAGGCTTTATGCTCATTTTTTTCATTGTTCTTTTTGGTCAGTGAAATCGCACTGTCATTCTCAAGCTATTTGCAGAACTGAGTCATATGGTGCTGCGAATGGTATTTGGAAATTATAGTGTGGAGAATTATTGTGACTCTCAGATTGATGCGCTCAAATTCCTCATGAGATTCATAAAATACAGAGCACCCATGAATGATGACAATAACACAGGTCTTCATCCTCATAATGACAAGAGCTTCTTAACCGTACTTGATCAAAATCAAGTTAATCGTCTCGAGATTCAAACAAAAGAGGGGGCTAGCATTAATTGTAGTTCTTGCAGGTGATGGACTAATGGCGAGCCATTAATCCACTGTCTTAACATGATGAGATGAAAATTGTTTAAGTGTTTTCAAAGAATTTCCGAAGGACATAAGCTTTTAAGAGAAGTGTTAGGAATGATCTCTCCCAAAAGCTTGAGCTATTAAGTAGTGAGCCAACAATGTATGAGGAAATAAATTAAATGCAAGCGAGAGGATTTGAATTCGAGACCTTGCAGAACCTGCGTTCTAATACTATGTTAGGAACCACTCTCTCAAAAGTTTAAGCTATTAAGTAGTGGAAAAACAATGTATATCATGTTCTTCAACAAGAAATGTGCATATTTTTATTGGCTTAAGCATGGAGCAATGGAGTAACTATGACGGGGAACGAAGATAAGTACACAATCGCAATGTTTGCATTCACACGTGGGATGGTAGAAACTCCTGAATAACTAGTTAACGATCGATCGATGAACATCCTTTACAATTAAAGCCATTTAATTAATTACTATGGATGGAATGATGGATATCTTCAATATTGTGAGGTGAGGGAATGAAGTATAGAATCCTACCAAGGTCTACTGTTGTCGTTTGACCTCTCTTTTGAAGTCGAGGAAACTGAACGTTAGAGGTCTCTATATGCTACCTACGTGTATATATATTTTAATGAATGCCGGCTATATATATGTGGTCCAGTAACTAGATTTCTTAAGATACGGTGTGAATTTCTTTAATGAATGTGTATGTGGTCCAATAATTAGATTTCTTAAAATATGATATATATGATGTGAATTTAATGGTCTTTATTAGGGTATGTTATGGTGCGATATTATTAATTAATAAATTCCAGTGTTTTAATTTAATCCAGCAAAAAACTAATCATTGTTTTTGTTATATTAACTAATTTATGGGTTAATATTTTGTTCGATAGAGTCTGTAATGTAAGTTGATACGTAAATAGGGGTAGACGTGGACAATATAATTCATCTATATTAAATTCAATTCAAGATTAGGGACCTATCAACAAAATATATTGCAAGTTGCAGATTTCAATACAGAAGCATAATCAAACATTGACATTTATATCGTACTCAAAATTTTCATATAAAATTAATTAGAATCTGGGATGGAGCTAGTACTGTACGTACCTCTCTGCCTGGCTAGCTATACGACGAAACGTCTATGCTATTAGGGCTTTGATTTTTGAGCTCTCCTGACGATATGGAACTCACCTGTGAGTTGGAGGCGATGGCTTTGAATAACCACACACACACATATATATATATATATATATGTATATAATATGGTCGATTGATATGGAGGGAAATTAAGTCCGTAGAAAACTAGGGTTTTTGGATGGAACTGGACTCGGGAGGGAGGAGAGAGAAGTTGCAAAAGAAAACTCTCGGGAAATTTGAGAATTCGTACTCATATATTATTTTATTTTAATACCAAATAATGGATATATAGAATATGGAAGACTCAACACTCCACCCCCCACCCCCCAACCCACATGGTATTATATAAGGAAGCTTGGTTCGGATTGATAGTTGTCCATGAGCTAGCAAGAATAATAATTCATATATATCGATCGAGCGATCTAGCGAGATCGAGAATATATATATATATATATATAAAATCATGGTTTTGCAAACGCCTTCCAAACTCCCTGTAATAGACTTCTCAACGAACAAGTACTTGAAGGCTGACCCAAGTTCTTGGTTATCGTTAAGCAGTGAAGTTTGTCATGCACTTGAAGACTACGGTTGCTTTGTGGCATTGTACGACAAGGTACCACTGGAGCTGCATGATTCCATCTTCACTGCGTCAAAAGAGTTATATGATCTCCCCATGGAAACCAAGGTTAAAAATACCTCTAGTCTTCTTGGATTTGGGTATGGTGGTGGTTTTACCACTATGCCCCTCTTTGAATACTTTGGTATTGAGAATGGGGCAACCCCTGAAGCAACTCAAAAATTTTCGAATCTCATGTGGGCCAATGGGAATGATCGTTTTTGGTAAGGGTTTAATTTTTAATTCCTTTTCTTCTTGATATATCACAATTGAAATAACTGATTCAATAATCTCATCTCATAAATAATATATATTACAAGCTACAATAATTATTATTATTATGTTTTCTCTTCTATTATTAATTTGATATTTAATCGTTTTGTGGTATATATTTTTGGGCAGTGAAACTGTTCTATCATTCTCAAAACTGTTAGCAGAGTTGAGTCATGTAGTGCTTCAATTGGTATTTGATAATTATGGTACAGAGAAGTACTATGATTCACACATCGATTCTCTCGCATATCTTATGAGATTCATGAAGTACAGGGCACCCATGAACAGCGACGATAATACAGGTCTTCATCCCCACACTGACAAGACTTTCATGACGATACTTGCTCAAAATCAAACTAAAGGTCTTGAGATTCAAACAAAGGATGGAGAATGGATTGGATTTGAGCCCTCGCCTTCAGCGTTCATAGTACTTGTGGGTGATGGACTTATGGTGAGTCATTAAACACACTATCCTCTGAAAGGCCTAACTCCATCAATATATATATTAGGTTGTAATTATTATGTGTTAAATGTATTATTAATAATTGAAAAAAAAAATATATATCTTTAATGCACACATTCTTTATCCCCTTATATATGTATTTTCAAAATTCAAAAACCATGGTCCCTTAATTAATATATAAATATAAAAAAAATTGTACAAAAATTAATACAGATGAACCTTTTGTTATATACAACATTTTTGGGCCCTTAATTATTTCCATTATATATACGTTTAAATTATTTGGCCCCCTTATATAAACTATAAAAGCCCTTTATTGTAATAAGGCCTTGATCCTCTCCATATGAAACCTTTAAAGAGTTGGTCACTCTATGTATAAAAGAAAAAAAATTAAGAATAATATTAATGAAGTATCAAGTGTTATTTATTTTTCATGGATTAGGCATGGAGCAATGGCAGAATACATTCTCCGTTTCATCGAGTCAGCATGAAGGGAAATGAAGATAAATATACAATCGGGCTGTTTGCATTCAAGCATGGGATGGTGGAAACACCTGAAGAGCTAGTCGATGATGAGCACCCGTTACAGTTTAAGCCGTTTAATCACTATGAATATCTTCAATATTGTGGAGGCGAAGGAATGAAGTATGAAAACCCTATCAAGGTCTTTTGTGGTCTTTGATATATATATATATATATATATATGCGTGCGTGTACGTGCGTGCGTGCTTGCACATATTGTATGTATTTTGCTCGACTTTATATGTTGTAAAAGTGGCTAGATTTTCCGCAATAATTTATGGGTGAATTATGTATTAGTGCATAAGATGTTGTCGAAGAATAATGTGGGTGCGTTGCCTAATGGGGAGTTGAATATAATATATATATATATATATATATAATATCTTGTAAATTGGATAGACTTCTTGTCCAACAGATTCCACGTACATTAGTTGATACTAACTCGGCAATCCCAGTGTGGAAATATAGCTTGCCAAATAATTTACTAGTATTGTTACGATATGGATCGAATTGCTGGACCTAAATTAACTCCACCTTAATTAAGTAATTTCCAAAATTAATTTTCAATGGGGGCACTACATGTCTAGGCTGTTTTCGAAGAAGGATATTGAAATTGTGGCTGTTATTTTATGAGCTCTTTGGCAAAACCGTAATAGTCAAGTTTGGAAGGGTTCGTCTCTCACGCCGGCTGCTGTTCTTCGTACGTAATTGCCTCCATCAGCATCAACAATGGAAGGCAGCTAACTGTCAAGTTAATAGGCAACAACGCTCTAATTATGTGCCCTTGGTTTTGCGTTGGGAAAAACCCCACCTTTGGGTGGGTCAAATGCAATATTGACGCTAGCATCAGAACAGGTTTTTGCAGCTTCGCCGGAGTTATTCGAGATGCAGATGGTTCCTTTTTAGCTGGAAAACATGGCACATTACTGGGTAACCACTCCCCACTCGTTGCCGAAGTTAGGGATGGCAAAAAAACCCAACCTGGCGGGTTTTCGACCCGACCTAACCCGGATGGGACGGGTTCGGGACGGGTTAGGGTTTTACCCACTAAAAACCCAACCCGACCCAACCCTCTTGCGTATATATAAATATAAAAAGTATATATATATAGTATTTATTTTAAAATATATATATATATATATTACCAAATGTGGACCATTAGATCATCTACATTAACACCTAACCTTCTATATTTTTTTTATATATTTATAAATAATAATAATTATAAATATAATGATAATGATGATAATAATAATAATAAAAATAGTAATAATAATTCGGGGCGGGGCTCCTAGGTATGATTTACGGGGCGGGTTTGGGTTTTTAAAAAAAAAACGTCTCGAGTTTGAGGCGGGGTAGTATATATGCGGGTCAGATTTGGTAATGGCCAAACCCGCCCCATACTCGACCCGTTGCCACTCCTAACCGAAGCTCTTGGAATGAGAGAAGTTCTTAACTGGCTCAAGGGTAATAATGTCCATCACATCATTATTGAATCAGATTCCCAACTGCTTGAGTCAGCTGTGAACGGTGATAAACCGAAAAGACTTCATCCTCATTCGTAGATCGACCTCATTCGTTAAGAGACCTTATTCGCAAATCGACCTCATTCGTAGATCAGCAAATGCTGTAGCTCATAGTCAGCAAATGCTGTAACTCATAATCATGCTAGGGTAGGAAACCTGGCTCATAGTCATGCTAGGGCGGTCGTTTATTAGTTTTTTATTGTAAGTCTCTTATTGGAGACCTTATTTGTAGATCGACCTCATTTAATTGTAAGTCTTTTATTGGAGACCTCATTCGTCGATCGACCTCATTCATAGGATTGTTTACGGTCGTAATTATTTACGTTCGTAGATCAGCAAATGCTGTAGCTCATAGTCATGCTAGGGTTGGGCATTTTATGCCTGGTCCGGAGAGTTGGGGATGTCCCGCCTCCTTTTATTTTGGATGTTCTTGCTTCTGATTTGATTTAATGTAATGGTGAGTTAATGTGTTATAACATTTACATGGTACAACATACAAGAATAACGCCCAAATATATCTGCCGCTGCACACACTGAGTCCGCGCATATAATAACAATATTGTCCCTAACTTAAATACATCTAGGCTACAAGTGTGGGTTTCGTTACTATATGGTGACACTACCTTAATTACTTATTAACCCTTATTGAGTTCTACAATTTTTCGATGTGAGATCAATAGTTTGAGCCAACTATTCTCAACAATCTCCACTTTTGATCAAACCAATCAACCCACCATAAGCTCCACCGAGTCCAGCTATTAAGACGATTTTTGAAGTGACTTACCACCTTAAGTTTTACCGAGTTTTTCTTGACTCCACTGAGTCTGGCTACCAATATTGCTCTATAAGTGCGTGGGTTCACCATCGAGCTCTGATACTAATTGTTGTGCTTACCAACACATGGGGTTAAGTCCAGGGCACCGACTGAGCCCACCAATTTGCGTACATAATAACGATATTGTCTCCAACTTAAACACTTATAAGTTTAAGATAATATTGTTATTATGTGCAGAAATCGATAGGCCTAGTCCATATACGGTGAACACAACATGTGCGAGGGAACATCAGTCGGAGTTAATCATGTGTGAAGAGAAAGGCAACTAGCTAGGTAGGTATATATATGTACACATATATCCAATATAGCTCTTTGGCCAGAGTTATTGGATATGATTTTCCCGTTAATTGGTTTCATAATATCTGTTGCATGTTCTGATGCCATCTATTTTGTAGTTAAGTTATTTTGTTGTAGTTTCATAAAAGAGTTTTGTTTTAACCAATGACTACTCTTAAATTATTTTAAGTAAGAAAAAATATTTATTTTCATCGCTTTTTATTAAAAAAAGAGAAAAAAGAAAAAAAAATGTCTCTACTATATATTAAATAAAGCAATTCGTACAGCCCTATTTGTTACAAATCATGTTTTTCTTTCTTTCTTTTTTTTCTTTTGTTATTATTATTATTATTATTATTATTATTGATACGTGATATAAGGCTGCCACCAGAACAATTATGTGATTTATTTAGAACTCCCATGGTCGATTTCTAATATGGTCAAAATAATATTTAGCCAACAGTAACCGTGCACAGGGACTAAGAATTAGTCGAGCTACGTAAAAGTTAACCTGAACACCCCGCAGGATAACTCTCAAAGCAAAAAAAACGAAAAAAATTAAAATATAGTATTTCAAAATTGTACCATGCATGGAAGAATTCTTTTAAAAAGTGGTCCCCCCACAGTTCTTTTATTCAGCCAACTTGCGGAGTCACTGTACGTTCAAATTTTTTATATTGCAAGTGGTAAACTTAAAATTGTTGGGTTGATTAAACCTCTAAAATGATTTGTCCATTCGAAAGCTATTTATTTTGCCCCCAACGTTTTATATTCGTCCTTGAACGGTCTATGCTCAATCTCTTTCTTCTTCTTCTTCTTCTTCTTTTCCTTTCATATAATTGATTGATGAAATACAGATAGTTCAAAAAATGAGAAAGGGTGGATTAGAAACTTTATGTGAATATTCACATTTTCAATTTCTTAAATTTAAGTAAGAATAGAACGATTTTTGCTCATAAAGATCTTATAACAACTATAGTGCCAATCTTGCTAAACGTTTATTTTTTAAACACTTAATTGAGAGTTTCATTTTTTTTTATAAGGCATAATCAATTACTATATCTTAATATAATAAGTAATTCCTTCGCCTTCTTTTTTTTTTAAAACACTAACTACATTAAAACTAGTATTTTTTTTTAAAAATGATAAACTCAAAATAAAATTTTTAATCTGACATGAAAGTTATAACTGAAGTTAACAAAATGGAGTTAGCGCTCCCTTTCTAAGGTTGTTTTGATCAACAAACAAAGCAAATATAAATTTGCTAGCATCAATTGTTTTTCTCTATAATTAACTAATAGTCTCACTTTTGTATTCAATGTCTTAATAAATAAATAAATAAAGATATTATTTTGGAACTTAACTAGTTTTCAGATTAAGCGATGTGCAGACGATTCATAATTATCATAATAAAGTATAATTGGTATGTGTATATATATATATTCATATTCAAATTCTTCTCATGAATTATATACTCTATACTTTGGCATTTAAAGGTAGAAGAAACTCTCAACTAATAGTTAACGATTATATATGTAGATGATTTTATAAGAATTAATCATATTATGGAAATATTGTTCAAATTATGATATGTTATATTTGAACTCTCAATTTATTCGGAATATCCTTCATATGGAACACTATAGTTTTACTATGTATACTTTCAATTAATGTAAGAATTAATAAGCTAGCTTTAAAAGTATTTTGAGATTATAAATTTAAAAATACTTTCATAGAAAATAAAGTTGTTATATAGGATCGAATTATATTGTGTAATAAAAGATTCCCAAATATAAATCTATAAGTAACTAAGAAAGTCTACTAATTCATATTATTTACTCTAAAATTAGTTTATGACAACAATTGAAATAAAATAGGAACATATCTTAAAAGTCAAGTTTTATGTCTGACACATTCTTAATATTTATGACCACAAAATAAAATTGATATTACTAATAATCAAAATCAAAACTTTAAAAAATTGAAAGGATGGGAAAAATCAAAACCAATTATCTTGGAAATGGCAAGTTTAAAGAGAGAGTAACAATATCAATCTAAAGATTTTGCACAGTAAACATTATTAAACATTCAAAAATACAAATTAAGAAAAAATTTACCAATTCGATTATAGATCTTTATACTACAAAAATAAAGCACATATGGAGATATCTTAATTAAAAGTACAAAAATATTATAGAGAGAGGGGATTTTTCTTACCAACTACACATTCACTATAGTGAATGAAACCTGATTGGTAACACTCTAATTCATTTTATACATGCAATATCAACATAATTAATGTTATATTTAAGAGAGTAATGAATGGAGGTGAGCATTATTTTGGGAGTTACAAAAAACAATATATTAAGGAGCGTAACAAATCGGATAAATTAAATAAATCAAAATTAGTTGAAATGTTATAGAAATAGAGGAATTTGATAAGATGTGTTAACAAATCAAAAAATCTAATTTAAATATATATACATATACATATATATTTAGGGACATTATATTTTCTCAAAAAATACAAATCAAAATGTAACTAATAATAATAATTTGAAATTACAGGCAATTTGAATTAAGGACAGCGAAATCATTTCAAATTATTTTTTCCCCTTTTTAATACCCAAAGAGCCACTTTAATAGTAAACCCACTTGGGATTAATAGTAAAAAAAAATCAAATGACAACTTGTATTAAAACGACAGTTGTTGGCTATGAAAAAAATGCAAAAAATGAAATGAAATGTAACATATTGGAAAAGAAAATAATGAATAAGAATTAAGGAGCAATTAATGTCAAATCGACTTTTCAAAAAATAAATAACAAATAATTAAATTAAGGTAACGAATTGCAATAATGAGGAGGAATTAAGAAGCAATTAATGTCAAATCTACTTTTCAAAAATAAAACATAAGGGAAATTAAATGAAATAATAAATACTGGGACCTGTCGTTATCCAGTTAAAATATAACATTTTACTTATATATTTTTGAAAATAGTTATGTTATTTATAGGTATGAAATTAATATTAGGTATATAATTTTAAATAGTAAATATTGATGAAAATAGATATCTTATTTATAAGTATGAAATTGGATAGAGAGTAATAACATAATTTTGTCAATTTTGTATAGATGATCGTGAGAATAAAAAATAAGATGTTATTATTATTATTATTATTATTATTATTATTATTATTATTATTATTATTATTATTATTATTAATTTACTCAGTAATTCATCAATAATTAGTCATTTTTTAAAAAAAAAAAAAAATAGAATTAAGTTAAGGTAAGGTAAGGTAAGTAATGGATGCAATAATGATGAGCAATTAAGCAACAATTAATTAGTCAATAATCAATAATTAGTCATTATAATATTTAATAAAAACCAAAATTAATAATTATTCATTATAATATTTTAAGAAAAGGGAAATCAATAAGAGGCAATTAGACATAAGGGTTCATTTTAATAATAATATAATTATAAATGACACTTAAAAATTAGTCATGTAAATTAAGGACACTATACAAAAAAGACACAAATACCCCTTCCTTATAATATCATCTCATTATGACACTAACAGCAACCACAAGGTGCTAAATGCATTTAGCACCCCCTGGACAGCAACCAGAAGGTGCTAAATGCATTTAGCACCCCCTAAACAGCAACCAGAAAGTGCAACCAGAAGGTGCTAAATGCATTTAACACCCTTGGATAGCAACCAGACGATGCTAAATGCATTTAGCACCTCCTAGATAACAGCCAGAAAGTGCAACCAGAAGATGCTAAATGCATTTAACACCACTGGACAGTAACCAGAAGGTGCTAAATGCATTTAGGACCCCCTGGACAGCAGTCAAAAAGTACAACCAGAAGGTGCTAAATGCATTTAGCACCACCTAAACGTCCAGGTGGTGCTAAATGCATTTAGCACCTTCTGAACAACAACTAGAAAGTAGCACAACTTGGACAACAAACTATAAGGTGCTAAAATGATTTTAGCACCATCAAAATTGATGAGATTAACATCTACTTAATTTATTTATATGTATATATATATGGATCGACGTAGGATTCGTAAAAAAAAAATTACGATCATATTTTTTTTTCAAATCTCGCTGGGTTGTCGAAATTGGTCGATTTCGATAGCAAAACGACATCTAATCGTCTTAATTTTTCGCACAATTATAGTAACTTTGTCTTCCGAACAACATATCCAAAAATCAGCGAAATCCAATGGTTCGATCAAAAGTTATATATCTTTTACGATTGCACATCTATAAAAGAAGAAGAAGAAGAAGAAAAAGATGAAGATGAAGATGATAACGGCGCTTGCTCCTCTAGGCGATACGGTCGGAGATTCAGGTGGTGTTGGTGGTGATGGATGTGAGATTATTGGTGAGACAACTTTTCTTTTCCCTTGTTTTTTTGTTTTCTCTCTCTAAACTATGTGTATATAAGAGAGAATAATATATCTTTTGTATAATTAGAATAAATGATATAATATGGTATTTTTGTCCATCAACATTTATCATTGTCCTTAAAATAAATTAATATTATGAAAAATGTCCTTATTGTAAAACCAAATTATGAAATTGGTACCACTTCCCTTTATTAAACATGAGTTCGTCCTTTGAGTTATAAAACATTACGGAGCGAGACCTTGTAACCCATTATCTCAATCAATAATTAAGTCCTTATAATATTTAAAGAAAGGAAAATCACTAATTAGTTATTATAATATTTAAAAAAAATAAATAAATAATAAATATTTATATGTGTCAAGTTCTCGTTAAAAAAAGAGTATTTTACTTCTATATATATATATTAGACAAATCTGCGAGGTCTCTCGCAATAAGAAATTATTGAATATTTTAAAAAAAAAAAAAAGATTTTAAATTTAAGGCATTGAGTACATGAAACCACAACGATTTTCCCTCGATCTGCTCACCACAAGCAATCATTCAAAATTTGGAGGTGATCGAGAAAAAAAAAAGAAAAAAAAAAGAGCAGAAAAATGGATTCCCATTCCCAAACACAATATCCCAAGCTTCCCATGATAGATTTGACCAAGGGAAACTTGAAACCCGCACACACAAGTTTCTGGAGATCAACCGCCAAGGAGATTCGCAACGCACTGGAAAATTACGGATGCTTCAAGGTGGTGTTCGATAAGGTTTCCGTGGACCTTCACGACGCCGTTTTTAACCAATCGAAAGATCTATATGATCTACCCATGGAAATCAAAGTCAAAAACACTTCTAAACTATTGGGTTTCGGCTATGGCGGCAATTTCTCCGTTATGCCGCTCATCGAATACTCTCGAGGCTATTCAGAATTTCACTAATCTCACGTGGCCTTCC
Organism: Lonicera japonica; assembly: GCA_021464415.1. Classification (NCBI taxonomy): domain Eukaryota; kingdom Viridiplantae; phylum Streptophyta; class Magnoliopsida; order Dipsacales; family Caprifoliaceae; genus Lonicera; species Lonicera japonica. Next base: position 4,962,882 of record CM038467.1, on the reverse strand, counting down.
GGAAATCACACTTTCTGGTATTTTACTTAATTTTTACCTTAGCTTTTTATACACTATATACTTAATTACATCTGCAAATTAATCATATTTAAATATTTTAACAAAAAACAAATATTTAAGTTCCGTTTAATAAGAATAAGAAAACAGTTGATTTATATAAAAAATTGAAAAATAAATTAATATCTTCTTATTTTGTGACTTTTCAGGAAAAAAATTTATTTGGTGGTTGATGATGATAATATTTTCACAAAAAATCATAAAAAATGAAACTCCTTCTCAAGCTCATTTTTATTAGTAAATGCCTTTTATTCTTCATAATTTTTTATGAAATTTTTTTCTTATCAACCACTAAAGAAAATTTTTTCATGAAAAGTCACATGGTAAAAAAATCTCAACTTATTTTAAACTTTTCACAAAAATTAACTATTTTTAGTTTCTTGTTCCATATTATTAAATACAAGTAGGAAATGATCCACTGATTGAGCACATATATGTTCGCCGGTTAGAAGCAAGTGTTTGAATTTTGTTAGAAACGTGTAATATTTATTTTTGTGAAAAAAAGGAAGATTGTATGCGTAAATTTGGCTGTTAGAAAAAATATGACACATCCATATTTCACATTTCTCTCTTTTACTTTTCCTTAATGAATATCCCTTTGTATATCTATGCAAATAAAGCAAACACAAATTCAAATGTGAGTTGTTTCACATTTTTTACCAGTCAATTTTATCCTCTCAATCTTCGTTTTAGTAATAAAAAATTTAAGTGTGCACAATCAAGCATTGCTCTCCAAGTTTGGGTGGGGTTCTTTTATAACTCATATACAAAACAAACCACAGCGTTTGTACTTTGTATACTAATTTCTATTTCCTGTTCTTGTTTATTAGTATTTTATTTTTAAAAAAAGGGTTTTGGGTTCTTTCTTGGGCAGTGAGAATGCACTGTTGTACTCCAAGCTACTGTCGGAATTAGATCATTTGGTGATGAAAATGGTGTTTGAAAGTTACGATGCAGAGAAGTATTGCGATCCGCTAATTGAATCCTCGTTTTACTTATTGAGATTCATGAAATACAGAGGAGCAAGGCCAGAGGAGATTAATGTTGGTCTTGCATCTCATACAGACAAGAACTTCTTGGCCATAATTGACACTAATCAAGTCAAAGGTTTGGAGATTCAAACTCGGGATGGGGAGTGGATCGGGTTCGACCCATCTCCTTCAACCTTCGTAGTCATAGCAGGCGAGCCATTCATGGTAAGCAAACTTACAAACTCAAACAATGCTGGATCCGAGATATATAGGGTTCTACATAAAAATTAAAATAAAACGATCTAGATTTTCCTATCCTCATATATGCTTTAGTTACATACCCTAAATTTAATGTCTCATTTAAAATATTATGTCCTTTACACAAGTCAAAAAAGTTTTTGTTGTAAAAAAGGCAGTTTGCGATTGTCCACCTTAGACACACGGCCAGGCCTGTCTTGAACTAGCTAGTCTATTTAATTTGTATAAAATGTTTTTATTTGTTTTGCTACAAATTTCAAATATAGATTAAATTAATAAAAGAAGATGGGGATTTGGACAGGCTTGGAGCAATGGAAGAATATATGCACCTTTGCATCACGTGGTGATGAAAGGGGATGAGCCGAAATACTCGATAGGCCTGTTTTCCTTAATGAGAGAGAAGATTGAGATACCGGAAGAAATGGTTGATGAAGAACACTCCCTCAAGTACAAGCCATTTAATCACTTGGCTTTTCTCGAGTATTGTAGAGGACAGGGAATGAACTTGAAGTTGCCTATCAATGCCTACTGTGGTATTTGATTCAATCATTTTCTGTGTTTTTTCATATGATAAATGCTTCTCTGTTTCTGTTTTCACACTCAAATCATCTTCTTAATTTGTTGTTTTTGTGTTGTTTATACTTTTATGTACATTTATTCTACTTCTAGTGTGTAAAATTTGGGTTGTGTAAATGTAGTTTCATAAGACTTTTTTAGGTTAAGATTGTGTACGTATATAAAATAAGATTGAGGAGCCCAATACAAATAATAATTTGGTGACATTATTTATGTCCTTTGTGAAAAACTGAAAAGAAGATGAGTAATTTTGTGTCATTTTATGTACTACTTAGTTTTTATGTTAAGGACAATATGTGCACAAAATGCACGCAACAATATAAGCCTGGATCGTACACGTAAAATGCCTACTAACACAGCATAAAAAGATTGTCATCACAATACTTAAAAATAATTTCAACTTTGTGCATATAAATAAATGGGAGGCGTGGTTGGGCTATCCAAATCCTCTAAATGGACGGGCCCAAATCTTTGATGACAACGGGCTATTTTATTTCTTTCGAGATTCAACGGGTTAAATTCTGATATATGCCAAATTCAAGTGTTACTAGCAATAATAAAATATTTTCTTAATCCTATTAGCAAGGTTCTACAAGGTGCTAGGCGAACTTAGGGTGGTGACTTAGCGCCTAGTCTTGGCCTAGGCGGCAAGGCGACATGCAATTTTTTTTAATTATATTTTTTATTTTTAAATATATTTAAAATTATATATACAAAATAAAATACTGAAAAATCATCAAATTAAGCATAGTATTCAAATAAATATAAAAAGAAGTCCAAATGTTCAATTAACAAATATACCACCAAATTACGAATGTCAAAATTCAAGCCTTTTAATTAAGAATTACAAAGAAAAAAAAATACAAAGCGAAGATTCAAGCCCTAATTGTATATAATACTTGTATAAAGCATAAACAAGTGAAATATAAGCATTTGGCTCTCTGTCCAAAACAAAATTGAACACATGGTCACATCTATATGAAATTATCAATTTATTTTAAGCAGCAACAATGACAACAACAACAACAACAACAACAACAACAATAATAATAATAATAATAAGCTAGTGAAAAGAAAATGTAACAATAAAATAAAAATAAGAAGAAAGTTCAAGATAAGATTGAGGGAGTAAGGTAGCATGGTGTGTTTATAACTAGTCAAAACGAGCTCTTTTTAAACTTTTTTTAGCAATTGCAAATAGTTAAGGTTTTGTTTCAATCGAAAGAATAAAAGTTGAATTTACTTATGATAGTTGATAGATTTTATCCATTTTTTTAAATGGTAATTTTTTAACAAAAAGAGAAATATGCAGTTTCTTCAAAATGGGGGAAAAAATAAGTTTATCCGCCTAACTCCCGCCCAGCCCTTTTAGGCATCCGCCTAAGCCTGCCTAATTTATCTCGGCGCCTAATCACCTGCCTAGGCACTGATCAGGCACTCGGGTACTGCCTAGCGCCTAGGCGCCGCCTTTTAGAACACTGACTATTAGATGTCCGAACCAACTTTCATATATTTCAACTAATTCCCGATCCAAATGAAAGCTTTTAGCCTTTGTTACTCTCTGTTTAATTACAGAAGAGACCTCAAGCTAGGTTTGCACAACTAAACAAACCTCTAAGTCCCTGTTGGAGCAAGTGTGTATTTGAGAAAAAACTTAGACAAGGTAAAGTTAGAGTTTTCCCAAATCCCACATAGGAGAAATAAAAAACCTTTCATGGGTTTTTATATGGGAAAATTTGCTTAAGGGTTTGAGCCCTTTGGACATTAGACTTTTGTGCTATTGGGTGAGGACTTGGATGAATGTGGTTCACCACACACGCGCGTCAACCGACCGACCCGGTCCGGGCTCGGGCTTTGGGCTTGTCTTGTGCTATGTATAATTTTTTTATACAAAATAGTTTTAGAAAAATTTTATTTGTTAAATAAAATTTATTTCGAAATTAATTTTTTAAATTTCAAAAGTGGTCAAACCACTTCAAAACGGCTCCCATTTTTCTCTCCACGTCTCCGTGAATATTTCCACCGAACGGATTTTTATTATTATCCTACCGTTTTTTTTTCTTGATATACAATACAAATTTTTTTTTTCTGAACGATCGATATCTTCTACAACAACTAAAAAATTGAAAATATTCTAAAGAACCCTAAAAATTTTTTTGCCTCTGGCAGTAAATAATTTACCAATTCCGAGCATATATTTTAGAGTATTGTCGAACAATCAACGGTGGTGCATGTCAATCGTATAAAAGAGTATCTAGGCTGTTTCATCCTGGAGACAGCGTGGCGAAAAACGAACTGCTAGCACAATTTCGGACAGAGCCGCGAAACGTCTTAAAGAGAGCGACCTAGTCCGCGACTCAACCCGATATACTCTCTTTCTTTATTTAATTTCTGTTTGTGCAATTCATATTTTCAACAGTCCCCCACTTTCAAATTCTAAAGTAGCTAGCTTTAGCGTGTGTTTTATTTGACAGCTCTCTTCGTTTGTGCAATGGTGTACCTAAGAAAGTTGTAGCTTCTTTGGCATTAGTGGTGGAAGCGATAGCAGTTAGAAAAGCATATTTTATTAGGATTAGTAAAAACCTCTCCAGTTTGGCCATTTGTAGTGACTCAAAGACAGTGATCCCTCTGACTTTCTCAAATTTAGATCCTCCCTGGGAGATTGAGGTTTTAGTTAGGGGTGTTAAAGTCAATCCGAAAATCCGACCGAACGAACCGAACCGATCCGGACCGATCCGCAAAATCTCGAACCGAAAAAAAATCAAAATCGAAAACAATAAAACCGAACCGAAACCGAAAAGTTTGGTTCGGGTTTAGGGTAAGCTAGTCTAAAACCGAACTAAACCGAACCGAACCGAATTATGTATAAGAAAAAAAAATGTTAATATATACTTTAAGGGCACACGTTAATTATACTATAATACAAAAAAGATGACATTTTTATAAGAATATATTTCTTATTAATTGCATATTATGATAATCTTAAAAAAATAGTCATTAGCGCGTGCCTTTATTATTTAATTAACTATATAATGTGTAGACACCCCGATCCGTGACCCCCGCAAGAACCCTAACGACCTCCGAGAACTACTATTTTGGGTCCAGGACCCACCCGAGGACCCGGTACTACACTAGGTGGGTTTGTTGGCCAACAAACATATTTTTTAGAGAGATTGTCGCACGACATATCACATTGTCGCGCGACAATCCCTGATATGTCGCGCGACAATCATGTCTTGTCGCGCGACGAACCCCTCTGCACCCGACCAACCACTTTCTGACACATCACAGTGTCAGGACCCATCACTTCAGCCGCTTGTCGCGCGACAAACCCACTATGTCGCGCGACAATCCCTCTCTGCACCCGACCAACCACTTTCTGACACATCACAGTGTCAGGACCCATCACTTCAGCCGATTGTCGCGCGACAAACAGATATGTCGCGCGACATTCTCCTTTTTTAAGGAAATGTCGCGCGACAATCTCTCCCGAGCAGTATAAATAGGCCAACACCCCCAAGGGTTCACGGAGGCAATTAGAATCCGAGAATTTGGGGCTTTAGATCTGATTTTTGTCAAGCATTTCTTTACTATTATCTTATTTCTGAAGAATTCTCGAATCTATTTTTAACACTCGACGTGTTCCGTTTCTGGAATCGATTTCTCGGAAATATCTGAAGAAAGAGAAGATTACTATCGCCAGAGATCCCTCTGCCGTATTATATTTTCTTTCTTATTATTATTCTCGTCGGGAAGGTAAAGAAAGTCCCTTCTAGTATTTAAAATTAGATATCTGTGTACTTGTTTTACTTCTGTTATTCTGTCCACGTTTTATTTGAATAAACTTATTGTCAAGTTCCCAATAGTCTACCGTTTTCAAAACAAAAGGCCCTGATAAAACTACTTTTAAAACTAGAAGAGTAAGTACATTATCGTCCGGATAAACCGTGTTTTCAAAACCCCGGACCGATAAAGACTTATCTAGGAATTAAAATCCACATATCCTGTCTTTTTCATAGACTGCGACGTGTCTGATAAACTCTCCTCAAAGAGTTCAAATTCCATATTGAATTAGTCCCGACATAAAGATCCGAACCTTTTTCAGAATAATCACAACTCGAGAAAACCGTCATTATCTGAGGAAATAATACGGAACACTCTTTCAAAAATAAAAGGTTTTTGTCATTTGTCATTTACATCTTTTAATACAAAAACGTCGGATCTCGGAACACAAAGGTTTTCATCCCTTTCCCCGTTTTCCCAAATTAGGGTTTTTCTTCATTTAGAAAGTAGTAGACTGTCGGTAAAAGCATCCAAGTTTTTCAACATAGAATAAACATATAAGACCACTAGAGACCGAAAGGGCGGAATGGGTGCTTAACACCTTCCCAAACCGTAATATAGTTTCCGAACCCTATAAGAATCCCGGTTTCGCAGACAAACGTGTAAAGAAAGGCTTGTCTATAGCCTTTCCTCTTACACGACCTTTTTTGTCCGTTTTCTCGTAAAACGTACTGGCGACTCTGAATGAACCCCCTTGCATCTAGAAATAGAACGTAGGGACACTTGATATGAATCAAATGAAAACGCTCCAGCAACTGGAACGACGGAATCAGTTCCGACGTCCCAGGACCCCCACCACCAACGGGGACGAGACCCGGGAGGTCGCATTTGCGGATTCTCACAGTGGCGACTCTGTTGGGGACAGTATTAGAAAACTAGACTCTTATATGTGGACCTTTGTTTATCTGTTGAAAACTTTCTTTTACTGCTTTCCCTACTCATGTTAATTGATTGAGAAGAAACCTTTTTCTAAAAAATGGGAGTTTTTCGAAAAGACGTAATAAAAATAATGATATTTGTGAAACCAACCTTTCGAACTTTACACGCACTATCACAAATCATGCATTGGTTCTACGAGTGTGAATTTACCCCAAACCCTCGGAAGTATTATAAGTGAGTAGGGAGTTGGCTTGCTTGGGCCAACATAAACCGAAAGCATTTACTTCCACTCTCCTTGGCCAAGTACGCCCCCGAGGTATATCGAGTGACGAGAACACTCACGTACCCGGGAAGTATATCAAAAGATTCTTGCACGTACCCGCCCTTGGGGTATATCGCAAGGTCTTGCCAAAAAGGAGGGAGCCTGAAACCTTAACCGTTCGAACACCTACGCTGCATCTAAGATTGAGTCAGTTAAAACACTTGTCATACAGCTGTAGGGGATGTACCACTTTACGGCTTACTTTACCACACCTATTTTCCGAGGTTTTCTCTCGACCATTTTTAGTGATTCTTTTGGCAAAAATCGAGTCGCATCATAGTCTCCCTTCATCTTCGCCACGTGGTTTCGTCTACAGCCATAAAGCGGCGTCAGTCTGGAAGGTTGGGCCGGTCGAGATCATACCGGAAGACTAGTAAGACCAAGCATACCTGAAATGGCCGATGGACGAGAGAATCAGGAGACAAATCAGAGCCTAGCCGAGGCGTCTGCAGTTCAACCGACTTTAGCAGAGATGCACCGTTTGTTGATGACCGTCAGCATGAATTTGGCAAGCCTCACAAGTGAGCAACAGAACACCCGGATTCGAATGGAAGAGTTGTCAGCCGAACGGACCGCACCACCCGGGTTTGAGCAACTACCACCGAATCGAGATCCGAATCAAGGGCAATCTTCACAAGTACTTCCCCCAATCCAAGGAACCAATCCACCCCAAACGGGCCCCAACATGGCCGGTCCCGTTCAAACCGACCCCAACAATCAGAACCAATGGGCCCCGGATTCAGGCCCCACATACCAACAACAAGAGCCACCCATCGTCTGGCCACAACCTCAGCAAGGCCTCGATCCCCAATATCAACCATGGCCACAAGTCCCCGCAAGACCTATTCCACCAGCCCCAATAGCCCCTCCCAATGAGTACCCAGACATCAACCGACTCCGGGCAGTATACGCAGAATCGATGATAGCCCGGGAACAGCCCGATGAGGTGTCAAGAGAGAGCGAAGAAATGAAGAAATTGAAAGAGCAGATGAAGGTTCTGCAAAGAGGTGTTTCTCTGATGAAAGGGGCAGACGAGATCACAGACATGAACGCCTTTTCCCTCTACCCAGAAGCCAGACTACCTCAAGGATTTAAGCTCCCCTCTATCACCAAATTCACTGGTACTACACCCCCCAAAACCCATCTCCAATCCTACATCAGATCCATGCAAGTGTCCGGCTGTGGAGAGCCGGAGTTGGCTCAGGCTTTTCACATGACTCTCACGGGGGCAGCCCTGAGATGGTTCTTCGACCTAGAGAAACACCACACGAAAACTTGGGGGGATATCGTCAAAGAATTCATGACCAAGTACGGGTCCAACGAGAATTTGGAAATTACCCGTAAACACCTGGAAATGGCCAAGCAAGGCGAGAAAGAAAGCTTCAGCGACTTTGTCACCCGCTGGAGGGAAATGGCATCCCAAATGTCCAAACGGCCCGACGAAGAAGAGCAGTTAGAAATCATACAGAAGAATTTTACTCCAGCTGTATTGAACTGCATGGGAAAGCATGTATTCCCACACTTCAGAGCCCTGTTGAGTATGGGGTCACAGGTAGAGGAAGAATTGGCCAGAAAGGCGGACACGGATACCAAGAAGGCCTCTTACACTGGAAGAAAGACGGCCACTCCAGCCGTAAACCAACTAAGCTCGTACCCATATCAACAAAACCCATTTCAGCAGTCACCGCAGGTCCCCCCAATGAATTGGCCTACGCAAGGAGACTCTTCAAACACCGAGGTCAAGAAAAGGAGAAATTTCTGCACCCTCCCCACTACTCTGGTCAAAAGCCTGGAACTACTCCAAAAGGCCGGACTAGTCACCCCACTCAACCCACGCCCTCCACCAAATCCTATTCCCAACACTTGGAGAATGAATGAGAACTGTGCGTACCATCAGGCGGCAGGCCATGACACGGAACGTTGTTTAGCTCTCCGCCATCGTATTCAGGACCTCATTGAAGCCGGAACCATCCCCGCACCCGGCGGGCCCAATGTTACCAACAACCCCCTCCCCAATCATGCTCCACCTGCAGGAATTAACGCCTTAACCACTGATGAAGGCTTTGATCCCGTAGGACTCATTCGGGACGATTCAGCCTATAAGGCACCCGTTATGCTATCGGCAAAAGCACAAGTTGCCCCAGGCCTCAACCCAATAATTGACCAATGGATGGCCAAGATGAACTTCCTACCTGGGCAGGGCTTAGGAAAGACAAATCAGGGGATCTCGCAACCCCTCACTATCAAAACCAATCCTGGGAAAGCTGGGATAGGATGGACCCAGGACAAGAAAAAACAACCATGGAAACCCCGCCCCCCTCATAAGGAGACGATATGTATGACAGAAACCTCCCCCGGGACTTTTAGTTGGTCGGCAGAACCAGAGTCGTCAGAAACTTCAGAGGGATCAGACCTAACATCCCTTTGGATACAACAGATTACCCGCTCAGGAAAGGTATACCAGCCACCACCGATGGATGCCGAAAAATCACCGCCTCCAAAAGAAGTAGGAGAAGACCGAGTACTGGAACAGTTGAAGAAAACCCAGGCACACATCACCATTTGGGGCCTCTTGGTTGCCTCCAAACCTCACAGGACCGCTTTCATTAAACTCCTGGATGAGGCTGTCATATCGCCGGACTCCACGCCCGAACAACTGCCAAACATGATCGGGTCACTCACAGTCCAAAGAAGTCTGTCATTTTCAGATGAAGACTTGTCTCCGTTGGGGAGAAAACACAGCCTGGCTCTCCATATCACCGTCCGAACCCGAGGGAAGATCTTGCCACAAGTTCTCATCGACAATGGGTCGACCATAAATGTCTGCCCCCTAAAGACTGCCAGATGCTTGGGTATCTCAGATTCAGAGCTCTCACCATCCGCTGTAACCGTCAGGGCCTATGATAATACCAGGAGGGCCGTTCTGGGGTCTCTGGAACTTGATCTCATGGTTGGTCCCGGAAGCTTCCCGGCCGACTTTCAAATCATAGACATTCCTTCCAGTTTTAACCTACTGTTGGGAAGAGCATGGCTACACGACATAGGAGCACTCCCCTCCTCCTTGCACCAAAAGATCAAGATACCGTTTGAAGGGAACATAATTACCATCCAAGGAGATCCTGAAAGGACCTTGGCGGATATGGAGTTACCAGTTTTGGGAATCGGGAGCCAGAGCATACAGTTAGGAGGCTTTTCTTACGAGCCTCAAGTGCAAACTCTTAGCACCCAGACAATCAGGTATCTTCCCCCTGACAATATCCCCGGTCTCAGCACCAAGATTACAAATATGTTGAGAATGATGAAATACTTGCCTGGAGCCGGTCTGGGAATGGGACAACCAGGACTACTTCAAGCATTGGAACCAGTAGCAAGGTACGAGAGGGAAGGTTTGGGGTACCAACACACTGAAGAGGACGATCAACAAAAAAGGGGTCGAGGGCATCAGTATCCGAGTTTCAGCTCTCTGAACGGGTTCTTTGTCAAAGAAGGAGAGGACTTCCCCTTTTGCGGCTTCCAGGAGCCTTGGAGAAACAGCGACGGAGAGAACCTTCCTGGGTGGGAAATCTTCTATGAAGAGGACCTATATATCAAAGAAAACACCGTACACAGCTTCGCTACCAAGTTGACAATCGGGCCGAAGGAAGAAAGTGAAGACATGAAAGGCGAAGAGGAAGAAATGATCGGAGATCTCTTCGACATCATGGCTCTGGGAGATGATGAGCCAGGAGACGACCCTGTACACTTGATATACGCTGATCCAGACTACCAAGGGGAAAGGGAAAAGAGCGAAATTGTAAGGGTGAGAGATAAGAGTGAGGGTAAGGATAGGAAGGAGTCACTCCTAAATGAACTTTTTAAACTTGTACCTGTAAATACTAGTATCAATAAAGAAGAGTCTATTTTGCGTTATCCTGTTATTTTTAATTCTGTAATTGCTTATATGGAATTGGAAAGAATGAACGAACACCCTGAACGGGAGGAGCAACGTATACAAAGCGAGGAAGGAGACACTCTTGTGATTAACCTCGGAACAGAGGAGGAAAGAAAAGAGGTCCGCATTGGGGCAAGCCTAAGTGGGACAGAGAGAGAAGAATTCACACAAACTCTGAAAGAGTATGTGGATGTCTTCGCCTGGTCTTATGCAGATATGCCGGGTTTGAACAGTCAGATAGTCATGCACGAAATACACACCAATCCAGAACTTAGGCCCGTCAAACAGAAGCTGAGGAAACTTACGCCAGAATGGTCCTTGAAAGTGAAAGAAGAAGTAATGAAACAACTGAGTGTGGGATTCTTACGGGTGATCGAGTACCCCTCGTGGTTAGCCAACATCGTGCCTGTTCCAAAGGCTAACGGGAAAGTCCGCATGTGTGTGGATTACCGGGATCTCAATAAAGCTTGTCCAAAGGACGATTTTCCATTGCCCAACATCGATTTGATAGTAGATAATACTGCCAACCACGCCCTGAAGTCATTTGTGGATGGTTTTGCCGGATATAACCAGATCAAGATGCACCCGGATCACCAGGAGAAAACAGCATTTATCACACCATGGGGAACATACTGCTACACCGTTATGCCGTTTGGGCTGAAGAACGCCGGGGCAACATATCAGAGGGCAGCTACGGCTATCTTTCACGACATGATTCACAAAGAAGTAGAGGTGTATGTAGACGACATGATAATCAAGTCAAAAGAGAGGGAAGGCCACGTGCCAGCCTTGCGAGCCTTCTTTGATCGGCTCCGCCAGTATCAGATGAGACTCAATCCGCATAAATGTGTGTTCGGGGTAACCAAAGGAAAACTCCTGGGATATGTCGTCAGTAAGAAAGGAATCGAGGTGGACCCCGCTAAAGTTCAAGCTATCCAAGACATGCCCGAGCCTCGTACCGAGAGAGAAATCCGGGGTTTTTTGGGTAATCTGCAGTACATCAGTAGGTTTATCTCTCAGCTCACTCAAAAGTGCGAACCCATCTTCAAACTCCTGAGGAAGTCTTCAACAGGAGAATGGAACGATCAATGCCAGGAGGCTTTTGACAAAATCAAAGATTACCTCTCCAAGCCCCCAGTGTTAGCCCCGCCTCAGACCGGACTACCACTAATTCTGTACCTAACCGTCACTGATTCAGCCGCAGGAGCAATGCTAGCCCAACACCTCACCGATACCCGGAAGGAGCAGGCCATCTATTTCCTCAGCAAAAAGCTATCCCCATTTGAGATAAACTACACACCATTGGAAAAATCGTGTACCGCTCTCGTCTGGGTAACACAGAAACTACGGCACTACATGCTAGTTTTTCCAGTCATCCTGGCATCACGGATTGATCCGTTGAAATACCTCTTCGAGAAACCGGCTCTCTCGAATCGAATGGCAAAATGGTTATTTCTACTCTCCGAATTCGACATCACCTACATGACCCAGAAGGCAGTCAAAGGCAAGATCATAGCTGATTACCTGGCCCACAATCCGATATTGGGAGACATGATAGAAGAAGCCGAATTCCCGGACGAAACCATCATGAACGTCGAGATCAATGAAGACTGGAGGTTGTACTTTGACGGGGCCGCCAATCGGAACGGAAACGGGATAGGCATCCTGTTAGTCTCTCCAGACCAAACTCACTCCCCGGTATCATATCGACTGGACTTCTTCTGCACCAACAATATGGCCGAATATGAAGCCTGCATACTCGGGTTAGAGATCGCTTTTCAAAAGGGTATAAGGAGGATACAGGTATACGGAGATTCAGCACTAGTGGTCCATCAAGTTCTGAAGGAATGGAAGATCAGAGATGAGAAATTGGTCCCTTACCTCGCCCGACTAGAAGAAGTCGCAGGAAGGTTCGAGCGTGTGGAGTTTTACTATATCCCCAGGTCCCAGAACAGTTTTGCTGACGCATTGGCAACCCTGGCATCTATGATCGATATTCCGGAGGGGATGGAAGAAATAACCCTCACGGTACAAAAGAAATCAGGACCCGCGCACTGCATGACCCTTGAGGTGGAAGTTGAAAAAGACGGTGACTCAACCGTTTGGTTTTATGATATCTGGAACCTGCTGAAGAACCATCAGTATCCCGAGAAAGCAGACAAGAGAACACGGGTCACACTCAGGAGACTAGCATCAGGATTCATACTCTGTGCCGGAAGATTATATAAGAGGAACTACGACGGGACTCATCTTCAATGTCTCACCGAAGAAGAATCAGTTAGAATGATGGATCAGATACATGGGGGCGATTGCGGACCTCATATGAGCGGGCATACGCTTGCCCGCAAGATCATCAGGCAAGGGTATTTCTGGTCTACCCTACAAACTGACTGCGCTGATCATGTACGCCGTTGTCACAAATGCCAAATTTATGCTAAGTCCCAGAAGCTTCCTCCAAAAGAGTTGTACAACATGACTGCTCCCTGGCCTTTTTCAGCCTGGGGAATTGACGTCATTGGGAAAGTCTCACCCAAAGCCAGCAACGGCCATGAATTCATACTAGTAGCCATCGACTACTTCACCAAATGGGTGGAAGCCGAATCTTACCAAACCCTGGATGCCAGGAAAGTTGCCCGATTCATCAAAAGGAATATTGTCTGCCGATATGGGGTCCCACACGAGATCATCTCAGATAACGGCACCCACTTCGAAGGAGAAGCTAATACAGTCATGGAGGAATACGGTATCACCCGACACAAATCTTCGCCATATAGACCACAAACCAATGGGGCAGTTGAAGCCGCCAACAAGAATTTGAAGAATATCCTAAGCAAGATGACCGACACCTGCCGGGACTGGCCGGAGAAATTACCATATGCATTGTGGGGATACCGCACCACCGAAAGGGTCTCTACCGGGGCAACCCCGTTCTCGCTTACATACGGGATGGAAGCAGTCCTCCCTGTCGAGTTAGAGGTCCCTTCCCTCAGAGTAATGCTAGAGAATCAGGTCAATGAACTGGAGTGGGTCCAGGCACGTTATAACGAGCTAGCCTTACTAGATGAGAAAAGATTGAAAGCCGCATACCACCATCAAGGATATCAGAAGAGAATCGCTCGAGCATTTAACCAGAGAGTGAGGACTCGGGGTATCACTGAAAATGACATCGTGTTGAAAGAAATTCGAGAGCCAGCCAGAGATCCGAGGGAAAGTTCGGGCAGAAGTGGACAGGGCCGTATATCGTCAAAGAAATCAATACAGGGGGCGCCACTATACTCACTGACCTAGACGGGCAGTTACTACATTCACCAGTCAACATGGACCGACTGAAGAAGTATTATCAATAAGCACGACATGTATAAGAACTACGTAAACCTGAGCCCCAACTCGAATATTGTATTTTCTGGAAAAAATCAAAAAGGGGGGAACGTAGGCAACCTGAGAAGTGACTTCAGGCCCGGTTTAAAGCTTTGTAAAGAAATTTATTTCTCATAAAAAGTCCCTTCATATATTATTAAAGAGGTGGTTCAGAACACCGAGAGTTACAAAGGAAGTACAGCATACAAAGAAGAAACTAATCCCTAGGGGTTGGCCACACTGGGTCCTCAGCGGCCAAATCAATTCGAGCCTCATCCAAAATCTGGTACGCAAAGACAATGCCATCCTCTGTAGGCTCAGAATCCATGAATCGGAACCACTCCATTTGAAAGGGGTCATCAATCAGCTCTCCTTCTAGAGATTGCCAGCAATAGCGGATAATGTCAGCCCGGAGGGGCCTGGAAATACCAAAACGGGCATAGTTAAACTGACGAGTCAGTCGAGCACGCCACATCCTCTCTACCAATAAAGAAACATGTGGGGTCACAAATTTAGACTCAGAAGAGAAGTTGTTCAGACCAAGGGGAACCTCCTGAGGAATGTTAAACTGCCGAAGAAGACGCCCAGGGAGGTAAAAGGAAGTAAACCAGAGCCCGCGGAGCCGAACGTAGTTCTGACCCCCAGTACTAAGTACCATCGCCCTCAGCTTCCACCAAGGAATGTTCCACCGGATAGCCCGAAAGTTCTCCGAAAACCACACCGTCCAATCAGAGGAAGACATGGTCAAAGCACCAAAGAGAGGCCGATGGAAGAAATGAGTCGGATTGTCGAGCCGAACTCCGCTGAAACCCACCGATCGAAAGCGCTCTAGCAGCCACATGTATAGCAGACGCGGGCTCCCCCGGAAGAAGGGCGAGGCCCCCCGTTGAACATCATCAAGACCATTCAAGGTCTCTGCAAGAATGATCGGCACTATAGACTCCCCATTTCTAGCCTGGTAAATCAGACTCAAGATAGTCGGATCAACACGGGAAGAACCTGTCACCAGCAGCATATCAGAAACCAGGCAAATCAGGGCCGCTGCAGTACGCCCCACGCCGTAAGAGGCCCTATCTTCATAACGATGAAAGAACCTCACCATTTTGTGGAGGTCAAGGAGACCGTCGACAATGAAACCATCGCAGGCCGCTTGGGGAATGGCTAACAGAGCAATTAGCATGTCGCGGGGACCGATTCCTTCTATAGGAACTGCCATCGGGAGACGAACGTCAGAACGTAACAGCCAGGAGAACTCCTCATAGGTTGGGCAGAGCTCATCTAGTCCAAAACGGAAGAGATGGTCCGCAGGACTCCAGAAATACAAGGCACCTAAAAGAAAGGAGAAATCTACAGGACGATGGCACCAGCCCGCCAAAGGACTGAATGCACCAAAGTTCAAACCATTTTCAGAAGATATCAGAGCATCTCGAGCTTTAACATAAGAAAAATCAGAGTTGGTACGGTAGGAAGACATTTTGGAGAGGCGTGGATGAAGGAAGGAAGATGGGTGTATTTATAGCAAAAAAGAGGGTCCTGTACCTGTTTGTCGCGCGACAAACCCATTTTCAGGGGGAAGTGTCGCGCGACAAACCCATGACCAGGAGGGATTGTCGCGCGACAAACCCATCTGGGGGGCACCCTACTTGTTTCCTTATACATAATGGTCATTTTTGCCAAAAGAATCACTTCTGGATGCCTTTCTGTTCTCACTTTGTTCTTTTTTGCAGGAAACATAAGTATCACTACACTACAAGGTATGACTTTTAAATTACCGACTCTTATATATATATGTGTATATATCTTGCACAGACAGAATAAAGGTATAATCAAACACAGATAAAGATATTTTATAAAACCAATAAAAGAACAGTTTTTAAATATCTGTCTAAACACATCTGTCCAAAACTAACGACTTAGTGCAGAAAGGGAAAACTAATCTACTCGGGCGCGTTTTGACACGCTCCCACTATCTCCCGAGCCCTCCTCGGGGGTAAGATCAACAACTGGGACGCCGGGAACAGAAGGAACTGCCGCCTGAGAAGGCCCCGTGGACTGGACCGGTGCCGTAGGACGGATCACCGACGATCGGGAACGCCTGGAAGTCCGACTACTGCTCCTCCGAGAATCCGTCCGGGCATGGGAGGAAGTCAGGGGGTCGTCCGGCCGTAAGGAGACGTCGATAGCCCTCTGATAGTCGCGCATGTATGCTGGAGGGTCTCGACCGACGTACTGGAGCAGGTTCCAGCTGTAGAAATACTGGGAATACCAGGCCCGTAGGTCTGCCACCCGTACACCCACTCTCTGTGAAAAGACATAAGATAAGAGGAGAGTCAGCACAGTCAAAATAAATAGATATAAACAGGAAAGTATCAGGAGAAGTTGAAGAAGATACCTCATCATCAGAGCGACCACCCAAGAAATCAAAAGTATCCTCGGGAAGGGGATACTCCGGGACAGAATATCGACATAGGCCCGCGCCGACATAAGAAATATCTCTGGGGAGTGGAGGTAGATCTACCCACGAAATAGATGACCCCGCAGGAGCAGCTGCAGAAGAAGACCCTCCCTCCTCACGAATGGGGAACAAGGGTGGACGAGAGGATGAGCCGCCAAAGCCCGGAGATCGGGCGGGAGGCCCCATGACAGTCGCCGGTAGAGGGGTCAACGTAGCATATGTTCGGACCCCCGGAGGATCCACCATGGCCGTCGCCCCCAAAGGAGGTACCCCACTAGAAGGAGTAGTCGCCGCCGCGGGAGGAGTCCGCCCAAACTGATCAAAATCTGCCCCAAGGTCCGCGGGCTCCCAGGACCTCTCAGAAAATCCCGCTCTCCCCTCAGCAGCCTCAGCAGCAGCAAAAAGGCCCCCCGGAGACGCGGAAGGGCCGGTGGGAAACTCGAAGCCCTCAGCACGCTGCTCCCCCGCAGGTGTCGCCTGAGGTGACGGCTCCGGAACGGCTGTCGCATCACCTCCCTCGCCCTCTGGCCGACCACCGCCCTCAGCCGCAGCAGGAACATCCCTCTCTCCCTCAGGATCCTCATCCTCAGAATCCGGAATGTTGTCCCTCTGATCGGGGACAGGTGGCAGATGACCCGGAACCACCCTAGCTAAATGGGTCTGTCCCCGTATGTAATGAGGATCACCCCCCAATGCCCGATACCTCTCATAGAAGACCCGTCCCCGAGTCCCCTTCGGCTCCCTCATCAGGTAACGGGCAGCAAAAATAGCATAGTCTCCCTCCTCGACGAACGTCTGGAAGCCGAGTCCGTCAACCAAAGCCTGCACCGTCACCGGGTCGATCTCGCCCGTCCGCCTCATCAGAACAGGAGGGAACAATGGAACACGAGGCCACTGGGATGGCGTGTGCTGACGAATGACCCTCTCACCCAAGTAGAAGAGAAGGCCGTACTCATCCCGGATAAGCCGCCTGGTCCTCGAGGCGGTCAGAGCACGGCCATACCCATAATGATGACCCAGATCACCCCAAGGGGCCCACTCAATCTGAAAAGAGAATAAGATTTTATTTCAGTATTTTATATATTCTACTCTATCTGACTATTGAAAAGCAAGAAAACTAAAGATATTTTACCTGCTCCTCCCGCAGATCATGAACAGCAGCAGCTCCGGTCTCCCGAGTCCGGTATACATAGGGAGCCCTATAGTTCCCCGCGATGAATCGACGGAGAAAAGGGAACTGGTCCTCGTTCTCAACGAGGAGATCCACCTGGGCGCGACCCAGACGGGTATAAGCTACAAACCAGCTCTGAAAAGGAAAGATAGAAGAAATCAGCAATGATCAACAAGTAATGAGCAAAGAACTGAAGCAAAGACAGAAAGACTAAAAAATGTACCTCCCACAGCAAAGAAAAGCCCTTGAGGTTCAGGGCTAAATGACGAGAGACCTGGTCCATGGCATCGTAAAGGACTGCAAGAATGAAGCCTCCCCAGTCGTAGTCAAACAGGAGGCTAAAGTCCCGAAGATAGGGCAACCACCAAAGATGAGCCGTGTCCCCACCACGAGCCTCGAATAGATCATGAAGTGTCAGTAGAAGGAGGACGCGGGCATACTGACGCGCCTCCTGACGGGTCATAGGAACCCCTGAAGCGACTAGCCGAGCCCTCTCTGTGGCTAAACGCGTAACCAAGACGCCCCGAGGAATCGTGTCACCAGAACTCCGCCGCTCCGGGAACCATCCTAATGAACTAACAATGCCCTCGGCTGTCAGACGCAGGGGAACGTCGATCTGAATAGGGACCCCCCCTGAAGGAATCCCGGTCAGAGCAAAAAGATCAAGGGGTGTCATCGTCATCTCACCCCAGCTCCAGTGAAAAGTATGAGTAGTATCCCACCAGTGGCAAGCCAATGCCGACACCAAAACTGTCGCCCTAGAAACCCGCTCCGGGAGGGCGTCGAAGAGGGAGCCAAAAGGAGTCGCAAGAATCAACTCCTGGATAGGGGCCGGTGCCCGTCGCCACTCCGAAGATATAGTGTTGGGGAACCCCAACCGCGGCCAACCCACTGCAGACAAAGGAACGAATATGGGGTTATGAGGGTACTTTGGTGTAATTATGAGAGTTATAGGGCTATAGGTGTAAATTATGTAATTTTCTAAAACCTGAGGGTACTTCGGTGTAATTATGAGAGTTATAGGGCTATAGGTGTAAATTATGTAATTTTCCAAAACCTGAGGGTACTTTGGTGTAATTATGAGAGTTATAGGGCTATAGGGGTAAATTATGTAATTTTCTAAAAACCTGAGGGTACTTTGGTGTAATTATGAGGGTTATGGGGTTATGAGGGTAAATTATGTAATTTCCAAAACCTGAGGGTACTTTGGTGTAATTATGAGAGTTATGGGGTTATAAGGGTAAATTATGTAATTTCCAAAACCTGAGGGTACTTTGGTGTAATTATGAGAGTTATAGGGCTATAGGGGTAAATTATGTAATTTTCTAAAACCTGAGGGTACTTTGGTGTAATTATGAGAGTTATAGGGCTATAGGTGTAAATTATGTAATTTTCCAAAACCTGAGGGTACTTTGGTGTAATGGGGTTATAAGGGTAAATTATGTAATTTCCAAAACCTGAGGGTACTTTGGTGTAATTATGAGAGTTATGGGGTTATGAGGGTAAATTTCCAAAACCTGAGGGTACTTTGGTGTAATTATGAGAGTTATGGGGTTATAAGGGTAAATTATGTAATTTCCAAAACCTGAGGGTACTTTGGTGTAATTATGAGAGTTATGGGGTTATAAGGGTAAATTATGTAATTTCCAAAACCTGAGGGTACTTTGGTGTAATTATGAGAGTTATAGGGCTATAGGTGTAAATTATGTAATTTTCCAAAAACCTGAGGGTACTTTGGTGTAATTATGAGAGTTATAGAGTTATGGGGGTACATTATGTATTTTTCTAAACTAAGAGGTATCACAGGTAAAAGTATGTGTTCGCTAAAAATCGGGCGTTATTCCTAGTCAGACATGCATACTAACACTATCTAAAACGAATACAGGAAATGACAAGAAGCAGAACAGATAAATGCACGAAAGAAGACATACCAGAGATCGACGACGAATCTCGTGAGAAACGGGCTCCATCAAAAGCCACGGGACGTCCGGGACCGGAGCAGCTCGGATAGCATCCCGATAGACCACCGCCCGACCGCGGTCTATCCCATCCTCATCATACCAGTCCAAATCCGCCCAGTCGTCGTGATGAGGGCTGCAGCGAAGAACGCCCTGAGCGTCAGTAAAGGTGACCTCCTCCTGGTCACCCTCCAATCGGTCGAGATGAGTAGGGTCCATCAATATAGGTAGAATATATGTGAAAAGGTCGGAAAAGTCAAAAACACGGCAGAGCTTCCGCGCTTGGGAGAGAAGAGAAGAGAGAAAAAGAGAGCTAGAGAGAGAAAGAGAAAGGAGAGAATGAGGTGGAATGAGCTCAGCAAAGGGTTTATATAGTGGGTCAGTTTGTCGCGCGACAAATGGCCACATTGTCGCGCGACAAAGAGCCAGGCACCGAAGTGTCGCGCGACAATCCCCCCTCTTCCCTGATTTTTTGACCTCTGTCTCATTTTATCTTCTGCAGAGGCACTTCGGAGAAGCAGTTTTCGGAAAATTGCTAAAAACCGCACACCCATGATAAAAAGTTCAAAGAGAAAACTTCCAAATCATCTCTCCGAAAAAATGCGAAAACAGAATGCCGCGATTAAAAGTAGTCTCTGATCTCACAGAAGGACCGAGACCATCAAATAATGAGAAAAGGCAGAATGCCACGATAAAACGGGAATGAAAAAAAATTGAAAAAGTAGAAAAGAGAAAGAACCCGTATGAGCGCCCAGAGCGAGCGAGAGAAACAGAAATGCAGAGTGACAGGGAGAGCCACACCAAAAGTGACAGCTAGGCCAAAACCGGCTCAGGGCTTCGTTTTGGGTGAGTAAGGCTCCTGATCACAACAAAGGGACAAAAGGACTCCTGGTCAAAAACAGAGAGGGCCAGGAAAAGTCTTTCCCAAAAGAGGGAGAAATAAGGGCATCGAAAAAACAGAAAACGATGTGGGCCCACCAAAAGAGAAAACTAAGAAAAGAATAAAGATCAGAGATTGAACTTTCAAACAAATTTTCTTTTCAGCACGATACAGAAGAGATGATTTGGAAAACCTCGGACCATCACTCTACGGAGAGCGAAGAAATCCGAAAACTGCCTTCTGAGTGAAACATCTTCACCCGAGGAAAACATGAGAGTAAAGTTCAGAAAGATACGGGGAAACGGACATCCGGAATAGACCCTGAGAAGCTCTTTTTACCTTCGCAAAAATCTACTCTCTCTCTCACTCTAGCAGTCTAAGAGAGGCAATTCACCAACACAAGCCCTCTCCGGAGGCAATGCACAAACACAAGCCCTCTCCGGAGGCAAATTCACAAACACAAGCCCTCTCCGGAGGCAATACACAAGATCACAAGCCCTCTCCAGAGGCAAGAGTTACTCATGAAAGCCCTCCCAGAGGCATTTTTTTTTCCTTCTTCTTTCAGGTCTAGAAGCCCTCCCAGAGAGGCACAATGGTAGTCCTCCCACCTGAGGCGAAGCCCTCCCAGAAAGGCACAACGGTAGTCCTCCCACCTGAGGCGAAGCCCTCCCAGAGAGGCACAAACGGTAGTCCTCCCACCTGAGGCGAAGCCCTCCCAGAGAGGCACAAACGGTAGTCCTCCCACCTGAGGCGAAGCCCTCCCAGAGAGGCACAAACGGTAGTCCTCCCACCTGAGGCGAAGCCCTCCCAGAGAGGCACAAACGGTAGTCCTCCCACCTGAGGCGAAGCCCTCCCAGAGAGGCACAATGGTAGTCCTCCCACCTGAGGCGAAGCCCTCCCAGAAAGGCACAACGGTAGTCCTCCCACCTGAGGCGAAGCCCTCCCAGAGAGGCACAAACGGTAGTCCTCCCACCTGAGGCGAAGCCCTCCCAGAGAGGCACAAACGGTAGTCCTCCCATCTGAGGCGCAATGGTAGTCCTCCCACCTGAGGCGCAAAAAAGATCAATGGTAGTCCTCCCATCTGAGGCAAGTGGAGCAAGTCAAAGCCCTCGAAAGAGGCAACGAGGTAACAAAAGCCCTCTCCGGAGGCAAAACCAAACACGAAGCACTCTCCGGAGGCACTCACAAGCACTTTTTGCATAAACACTCCGATAGAGTTCATGCGGGAGCCATGGATCATGGTCTCTTCCAGTCGCCTCAATTCCTTGCAAGCAAGGAGCTTGAGTCGAGAGGGTCTGTAGACACCCCGATCCGTGACCCCCGCAAGAACCCTAACGACCTCCGAGAACTACTATTTTGGGTCCAGGACCCACCCGAGGACCCGGTACTACACTAGGTGGGTTTGTTGGCCAACAAACATATTTTTTAGAGAGATTGTCGCACGACATATCACATTGTCGCGCGACAATCCCTGATATGTCGCGCGACAATCATGTCTTGTCGCGCGACGAACCCCTCTGCACCCGACCAACCACTTTCTGACACATCACAGTGTCAGGACCCATCACTTCAGCCGCTTGTCGCGCGACAAACCCACTATGTCGCGCGACAATCCCTCTCTGCACCCGACCAACCACTTTCTGACACATCACAGTGTCAGGACCCATCACTTCAGCCGATTGTCGCGCGACAAACAGATATGTCGCGCGACATTCTCCTTTTTAAGGAAATGTCGCGCGACAATCTCTCCCGAGCAGTATAAATAGGCCAACACCCCCAAGGGTTCACGGAGGCAATTAGAATCCGAGAATTTGGGGCTTTAGATCTGATTTTTGTCAAGCATTTCTTTACTATTATCTTATTTCTGAAGAATTCTCGAATCTATTTTTAACACTCGACGTGTTCCGTTTCTGGAATCGATTTCTCGGAAATATCTGAAGAAAGAGAAGATTACTATCGCCAGAGATCCCTCTGCCGTATTATATTTTCTTTCTTATTATTATTCTCGTCGGGAAGGTAAAGAAAGTCCCTTCTAGTATTTAAAATTAGATATCTGTGTACTTGTTTTACTTCTGTTATTCTGTCCACGTTTTATTTGAATAAACTTATTGTCAAGTTCCCAATAGTCTACCGTTTTCAAAACAAAAGGCCCTGATAAAACTACTTTTAAAACTAGAAGAGTAAGTACATTATCGTCCGGATAAACCGTGTTTTCAAAACCCCGGACCGATAAAGACTTATCTAGGAATTAAAATCCACATATCCTGTCTTTTTCATAGACTGCGACGTGTCTGATAAACTCTCCTCAAAGAGTTCAAATTCCATATTGAATTAGTCCCGACATAAAGATCCGAACCTTTTTCAGAATAATCACAACTCGAGAAAACCGTCATTATCTGAGGAAATAATACGGAACACTCTTTCAAAAATAAAAGGTTTTTGTCATTTGTCATTTACATCTTTTAATACAAAAACGTCGGATCTCGGAACACAAAGGTTTTCATCCCTTTCCCCGTTTTCCCAAATTAGGGTTTTTCTTCATTTAGAAAGTAGTAGACTGTCGGTAAAAGCATCCAAGTTTTTCAACATAGAATAAACATATAAGACCACTAGAGACCGAAAGGGCGGAATGGGTGCTTAACACCTTCCCAAACCGTAATATAGTTTCCGAACCCTATAAGAATCCCGGTTTCGCAGACAAACGTGTAAAGAAAGGCTTGTCTATAGCCTTTCCTCTTACACGACCTTTTTTGTCCGTTTTCTCGTAAAACGTACTGGCGACTCTGAATGAACCCCCTTGCATCTAGAAATAGAACGTAGGGACACTTGATATGAATCAAATGAAAACGCTCCAGCAACTGGAACGACGGAATCAGTTCCGACGTCCCAGGACCCCCACCACCAACGGGGACGAGACCCGGGAGGTCGCATTTGCGGATTCTCACATAATGCTAAGATTTTTTTATCACATACATGATAGAAAAATAATTCATCATTTTATTTTATGTGTTTCATTCTTATAAATGTACAAATAAAATTGTAATTAAATAGAAAATATGGTATTTATATGTTGCTCCTTGTTTCTAAAAATAATCACTTTAATTTGAATATAAATCATTATTACATTACTATTAGTATTATATTTTTATGTTAAATTGATTTAAAAAAAAACATATGTCAAAACCGAATAAAACCGAACCGAAACCGAACCGAAAAGTTTGGTTCGAGTTTGGGTTTCGAAGATTTGAAAACCGAAACCAAACCGAACCGAAACCGAACTTTTATATTTGGTTTGAGTTTGGGATACCTTGGTTTTTACCCCGACTGAAACCGAAAACACCCCTAGTTTTAGTGGGTGATATTCGGTGCTATGCGGCGAATCTTTGTTGTAAGTTTGTATTTGTTAAGAAAACTCAAAATGTTATAACTCGTAGAATTGTTAGGGATGTTATTCATGATGTTCTCCCTTGTACTTGGGTTTCTGTTATTCCTCCCTCCGTTAGGAGTCTGTTAGAGAAGATGGGATAATTTGTTGGTTTGGTTTTTGTTGAGCCAAAATAATAATAATAATAATAATAATAAGTAGGGCTGGCCCTTACACCCAAATTTATAAATTTTACTTTATAATTTATTTTTAGTATAAAATTTAGTGGTAGTAATTTTCAGATCATTTCAGAAAAAAAAAAAGAATAAATTATAATTAAATGTGGGTGCTTGTCCATGTTGTGCCCACCAGCACTCGGGTCGAGCCCGGGGCCCGCCGGTCCGCTCACATAGTAATGATATTGTCCCCAACTTAAACACTTTTGGGCACGGGTGTGGGGTTTTAACTCAAAACGCCTCGTCACTATGTAGAGACTCTCCCCCACTTATATACTCATATTAATTTCTACAATTTTTTTATGTGAGATCAATGGTTTGAGCCAACCATTCTCAAGAGTCCAATCCATAATTTTAAAGTGATAAGAGATCTCCAACAATACTCTCCCCTTTGTTAAGCCTTAAGGCAAAACCCATGAGCTTCCAAGCAGGTGATCCAAGATAATTATTATTAGAGCATCTCCAATTTAAAGATGCAGTGGATTAGTTCATAACTATAGACACGTAATTATGTCTATAAATTTACATTTATGAAGCATACAAGAACTTCTTCACGGGCAAATCTTAAAAAAATTATACCCATGGCAATGGAACTTTCGTCAATAATATATATTAAATTTGTTATAAAAAATTACGTAATCAATTTGTATATCGTTTTTAGATCTTGGAACATATTATTAAACAACAAAAGTTCTATTAAAAAATATATTTAAACAACAAAAATATTTTAAAGTTTTATTAATTTATTAATTTATCAGGAAAATAAAAAAAAATTATATGACCTTTTAAATATTGGACTTTTTTGTCTAGATAGGGTTGTTATAAAACATAATTTGGTAAATAGGGTACTTTTTGACATATTCAGGGGAATGGGGTAAAATATAAAAACGTGAGAGGGAGTGGCGTTTCTAAAGTTAAAAGTGTTAGTGCTATTTTAAAAAAAATAAAAATTTACACATAAAAACGTTAATGCATCTAAAAAGAAAGAAAATTAAGACAATTCTTTTACTCTTGCCCAGTTCATCCGGATTAAGGTCTTGCCCACGGTATTAGGATTGTATGTTGTGTACTCTTTCTTTGTGAAAAGAAAGAAAATTAAGACAATTCTTTTACTAAATTAATCTTACTTTTAATTGGGATAAATTGAACTATAGTTTCAAACAAAAAATTAAAATATTGACATTGATAAAATATCATTGTCTCGAACGCACGGGTAAACCCTAATCCATGTAAAAACCATAGTTTTTTCCAAACTTTACTCAAATGGACAATTAACAAAGCCTTCAAACTTGTTTCTACATAATTTTTGAATACCCAAACTCCAATTATCTCCTAATTCATTTTTTACTTACATTCATACAATCAAGTTGGTTATTTTATTATTGTAGAATTTTTTAAAATGGTCCCCACTTGCGCACTCACATTAAAGGCTCGTTTGATAACCCAAAATATATAAGTTTCACCAATATCTAATCTACCATCATTTACAAACATACAATCCAAACTACAATCAACATCAACACAATATCAACCATTATACCATCAAAGATCCAAGATTTAGATTTTCAAATTGGTGACGAAGGGATTTTGAATATACCTTGTAGATCTACGAGCTATGCTGCTGCGGGGGGGTCAACCACGGCGAGAGGGAGGGTGAGAGTGGACGGCGGCAGGGGGGAGGCCGTGCTACTGCGGAGGACTGGTCGAAGAGGGAGCGTGAGGTGTTGCCGCAGTTGCGCTGGTGGACGGAGCTGAGGGAGACAGTGAGGAAGGGCGGCGAATGGCTGGTCGACGGTGAGGGGAGAGAGTGAGGAGAGGAGTCGGCGGCGAGAGGGTGGATTGAGGAGAGGCAATGGCGAGACGGTAGCAACGAGGGAAGAAAGAAGAAAGGAGAAGTAAAAAAAATCTCACCGATTTGGGGGTTATGGATGCCAGCGATTTTACATGTAAAATCGTTGGTGGGTCTAGCGATTTTACATGTAAAATCGTTAGCTCCACTAGCGATTTTACTTGTAAAATCGTTGATGGCTCTGGCGTTTTTAAAGGATATTTTTTTTTTAAAACTCGCTGGAGCTAATAACGTTTTTACCATTAAAAATGAGACTGCCACTAACGTTTTTATGAACTACCTTATTTCCCAAATTATATTCAAAAGTACCCCATTCACTTAATTAAGTTTCAAAACTAACCTACTTGTACAAAAAATTCTAAATATTGTCTAAGAAACCCTCTAAATCTAGAGGGCCACTCTCGTATCTTCCCCAATTTAACCACATCAGCTTCATCGCTATCATTCATGAACACGTATTGAAGAGAGTTTTTTTAGCGCCTTGTTTATGAATTCTACGCGTCAATATATATATATATTTTACTTTTTTTTTCAATTTAGAGTCACGTTAGAAATGCTCTCATGGAGTTTTGAATTGAGTATATAACTTGCTCTTTTTTTTGCTTTAACACTAACTCATTGAATTCAGTTAAATTAGATGAATGATCGACAAGGAGCCACCGGAAACAAGACGGAGTGGAATTGAACTCATGCAATTTAACTTGGGATAAGCGGCTTGACAATTAGTATACCAAATAATTCGTGATTAATCTATTTTTTGGTATATTAAAATAATGCGAGATTTTTTTCATTTTTTTTATACATTGTGCGAGAATGTTTTATCAAGTAAAGTTGTCCGGTATTAATTAAAAGGTTAAGATAAATTCTATTAGAGTTATTAGTTATTTTTCATAATTAAAGAAAAAATTAATTATGCGTGTCACCCTTCCGCAAGGGCAATTTTAATATTCTCTGTATCATTCCCTGAAAGGACTAATTAATGAAGAATATTTAGATAATTTAATAAACACACCAATCCTTCTACAGTTTTAATAATAATTATAATAGATTAAAAAGACCATTTTGCTAAAAAAATAATATAAAATAATTATAAAGGACATTTATGAACTTCTTCTTAGAATAAAGGATATTCTTTTCTAACCATTAATTAGTTTTCAGGACAAATTTTTAATTAAATGACCAACTTTTTAATCAATGACAAAATATTAATTATTTTACCATTTTAATTAATTAAGTTAAACTACAATACTATCCTTCTTAAAGATAAATATAAAAATATACAATTAAATTTAGAATTAAATCAATGAAAATAAATTCAAACTAATTCAAACACATATCACAAAAAAATTAAAAAAAGAAGATGACATAAATTCAAACTAATTCAAACACATAACACAAGAAAATTAATAAATAAGATAACATAAGAATTATTCCAAAAAAAAAGTCAAAATGAGAAAATGTCTTAAACTAACATGACATATTATGAAACTAAAGTTGAAAATGTCTGAGGCACAATTCTTTCATAAAGCAAACATATTAAGTCACGTTCTTTTAATTAATTTTCTGACAGAATATTAAGTTATATTCTTCTAATTAATTTTCTAGTACACATATTAAGCTACATCTTTTTAATTTTCTATCAGATATATTAAGTTACATCTTTCCTATTTTTTTACAAGATATATTAAGTTACATTTTTTTTTAATTTTCTGGTAGACATATTAAATTACATGTTTTCAACAACACATGGTTTGATAACTATTAGAGGATACATGGCTTTTTCAAACATATTATATCTTGTCATTGTTCATATCCATAGTAACAACAATATGTGTGTTTTAATTTCAGCTTAGTCAGACATATTATTGTGTACCTTTCTTTTTGTGCCTTTACGATGGTTGCTAGCATGGTTTTCGGTGTAGGTTCGGTGGGGATAGTGCTATATTTTATTTTCCTAATGGAACGTTATTTAAGGAGATCTATGGCGTCGTCCAATCAAAGTTATTATCTCTGTTTTTATAATGATATAGGCATATCACTTAAGCCTCTATGATAGAATTTACGCATTTAGGTTTCCATTCTTAAAGACATGTTTCGTTTGAAATTTGAATATGGAGGTTACATTATTCACGGTATGAGTGCTCTGGATTTGTTAATGATTCACCTTCCAGCAAATATGTTTGAGAATCTAGTTATTGTTGGACTCTTACTTGAGTATTTATTGTTATAGTTTTTACTATATTAAATTGTGGGTTTGACTCTGGCTATTTCAATATTTAATTGCTTATGATTTGTTATTGAATTAACCAAACATTATATTTTTGTACTTGTTTAGAAAGCTCAATGTGTTTACATTTAATGTTAATTATCCAAAATTGTTGAGATTTGAGTTTTAGTTATGAAATTGAATAATATATTTATTTCTAGTGCATTTTTGTTTTACAGATTAAAAGTGAGCAAGAATCAAAATCACCAAAGTTAATTGTTGCTTGTGAATTCGAAGCTGAATTGAGCTCAATAAGACGATCCAAAGCTAATCCCTAGCCCAAGAATGTATGGAGTGAATATATGGAGTGCATGCAAGTATCAACGAGAAGTCGGTACACTAATCCTAAACAGAAAGTAGCTTGTTGGAATCAAACCGAGAATTTTTCGATTGAAGACGAGCCAATTTTGGTGCTGATTTATTAGGAATTTGAGAAATTATCCAAAGATAAAATGTTGTAAAACTCAAAGTTAGCTATGTTTTGGAGAAAACTGTGCATCAATTGAAGTTCTTAGTGAAAAATTACAACCAAAAGACGAACAGTGCACCTAAGAATCTAATTTTCAGTGCGAATGAAGAAATAAGTATATGATGCAGGTTCTTACTAATAGTTGTCCTAGCTTAGATGGCATAGTCCCATATTTAATGTGCTAGTGTTCAAGCCCCATGAATGGCATGTTTTGTTTACTTTTGTTAAGTTTTAAAGCTAGCAAATGTTTAATAATGTTTAATTAAAGCCACAAATAGGCCTTACTCATTGACCCATTAAACTGCAGCAAACTTAATTAAATTATGTTTGGTTAAAATACATAAGGAAGAATACAACATAAAAATAAAACACAGCAGCCATGAGCGCAGTATACATCCGATTCTTTTTTTCCACTTATTTATTTTGCTCTTTATGTTTATTTTTTATTTTCTTTCAAGCATTAAGAGAGTACTTTATATCCTTTATATTATTTTTCTTTAATGTTAAGGAATACAACATGACAATAAAACACCGCCGTAACTGTGAGCAGAGTCTCCATCCGATTCTTTTTTTCCACTTATTTATTTTGCTCTTTATTTTTATTTATTTTTATTTTCTTTCAAGCATTAAGAGAGTACTTTCTATCGTTTATATTATTTTTCTTTAGTATTAATTTGGAATAAAAGATGAAGATTTTGAGTAAAATTTTTGAGTGTTTAAAAATTTTCAATCCTTCCATCATGATTATTATTATGCTAGAGGAACTACATAGATGTTGGAAACAGCATTCGTTTGAATCGTGTTTAACAATTATAGGTTACATCTTGATTTATTCTTTCATATCCATATCATACTCTTGATATACACATCTTTTTTTTTACTTTTTTCTTTTTTATGGACTTGCTTTAAGATGTTGGTGTCACTTATAATTCATCAATTTGCATTTCGACAGTAATCTAATCATCCATATCTTATTCATTTTGCTATAAATTCGAGTTAGTATATTTTCTTATGATGGTATGTGTACTTTATATGCCAGTAGACAACAGAAGTTTAGGTTAGGAGCAAGCAAATATATTGTTGCATATATACTTGCTGTGCAGTCCATTAAGTTTGTAAGTTAATGTTTTCGTGATTTACTACGTTAATTTTTGTTTCAATCAGTCTCCAAGTTTGAATACACGTGTGTTTTGAAAGTTTGATTTGAGTTTGAATTTTGTCTAAATGGGATTATTAATTAATTATAGATAATTCATTAAATATTAGGTGATTATATATATCTAGGGGCAATTGTGGCATAGTTAAAAATAATTTAATTTAATTGTGAAAAAATGAATTTGTCTTTTAGATAAAAGTTGTCCTCCAAACTAGTTCTCCAAAAATATTGTCCTTTGTTAGAAAGAGAATATGATTGTTGTCCTTAATAAAGAAAGCCCCCAAAAATAAATATCTATACTATAGCCATTGCACATTTTAATCGTTTGAAGTTATGTTATATTTTTTATTTACAATTTTACTTCTATAATTTTCTATTTTATACAAAAATTATGCGAAGAGAATCAAATCTTCACCCCTAAATAATACAAAATTACGTAATTTTTTGTATAGTACACATGTTGGGTATGGATAAGATGTTCGAGAGGGTGGGGGTATGGATCGAGTTACTAAACCGCTACCCTCTTAAAATTATACAACACACTTCAACCAACTGGGCAAGCCCCCATCTTTAATATAAGAGCACACTTGAGTGCTAAATTATATATATATATATATATATAATCTAATAAATTTTAAGATGACCGAGAACTAAGAAAATAAACAAAAAATTCGAATTTTGTCATAATAGTTTAAGAGTGTGATAATTCACATATGACGCCACAAATTAATTCATTCCCCTATCTTTCCCCAATAATCATCCAATATATTATTAATTGTATAAAAGAGAAAGAGAGGGGGGAAGCAATGAGAACCGAATTAATGCACAAAAAATGGACTGCACAAAAAGGATGGGTTTTATTTGTAACCAGTTTTATCAACTGTTGACTAGTTTTGAACCCCCCCTCTCAACCGATTCACACGGCAATTTGAGCTTCATAACAATAGGTCCCGAAATCCCAATCGAAAACATTCGAGCAAATCGTGCTTAAAAGAACCTTAATCGTAGTTTCTCAACATCAATCTATCACCGGGCTTTAAATTTTTTATACAAAATTACATAGTCAATTTGGATATTGTTTGTAGATCTTAGAACATATTAATAAACGATATAGTTCTATTAAAATTATATTTTAAAATAAAATTAATATATTTTAAAGTTTTAATAATTTATTGGGAAAAAACAAATTATGCAGCCCTCCGATATTATCTAAGCGACCTTTTAGACCCAAAGCATCTTTCCCCAATTTGGCTGCATAATGTCATTTATGATTGTACTGGAGATAGTTTTTTTAGTCCTCTGTTTATAAATTATATGTGACACTATATTTTTTTTTCAAATTACAGTTGCATAAAATATGCTCTTATAGTGTTGTGAATTGAGTATATAACTTGATTTTTTTTTCCCTTTAAATTTTATGGATAAATCTACAGAGAGCCATTTGAAAGAAGAGGGCGTGGAATTTAACTCTTGGAATTTACCTTTCGACAATAATTTACCTTTGGATAAGTGGCTGGACAATTGCTATACTGGTAATTCTTAATTAATCTATTTTTTTGGTATATTAAAATAATGCGAGAATGTTTAATCAAGTAAAGTTGTCCGTAATTAATTAATAGATTATAGTTATTTATCATAATTAGGTCATGCGAACGTGTGCCCTAAAGGAACATGTTAAGTATCCATTTTTAAAAATAATTAACTCCCAATACGCATTAAATATAGTAAAGATTTTCATACAAGATTTCATTATCTATATATATATTAAAACAAAACAGCCCCCACAAAGTTTCCTGCCCATTTGGTATTTCTCTTTTTAGATTATTTGTTATGTACTTTTTTGGAGATTTATATTTTTAGATGCATTAATAACCTATTTATTGCATTAATGCATTAATAACCTATTTATTGCATTAATGCATTAATAACCTATTTATTGCATTAATGCATTAATTACCTATTTATTGCATTAATGCATTAATTACCTATTTATTGCATTAAATAATCACTCAACCCCCAATTATATTAAGTCTTTTAAGCCAATTTTTACACTCCTCTGACTTTTTAATTTCTATACGATAATTTGACAACTGATTTAGTCTATGTAAAGGAGTTAAAAATCAAGAATCGCATGGTCATGGCGTTTATCTCACCCCAGCAAATTTTGCATACACAGGTTAGTGAAAATAGAATCTAATTATCTCGATTATGTTTCTGAATAACTTTAATTTATAATATTCTTTAATATCTCTGATTCTATACGTAGTAATTTGTGTTTTACGAGGCATTATCTTCAGCCATGTGTAAAAACAACTTAGTTAATTTAATTGTTGAATTGTTTGATATTGACTGGACGTATCAAAATTGTGATTTTTATTCTTCAGATTTTATCTAAGTATTTATAGTGAAACCTATTCACCCTATATGATGTTTCGTAATCTAATGTTAGTGCTTGCAAATTATTTTCTTTTTATTTCAAATAAAAAATTAATTTTATCTATGAAACAATTTCTACAAAATATTATTTTATTGTACTCTCTCCATACCCCTTTAAATAAATTTTCGTTGCCAATCATAAGTTTTAATCATTTAACAAGTAGCAATTTCTATTTAAATTTGACTTCGTCTCTTAATTGTATTAAGCAAGAATAAGCTGTTTTGTCAAATGGTTATATAATTTTACAAGAAAAATTTGTTGTTAGCACGAACCTAAAAATGCATATTTTAGGGAAAATAAATTATGCTATGTCTTGGTATGTTCACTATTTTCATCTTTTCTTCTTAAAGGTCGTAATTGATAAAAAAATATATTTTTTCAAACACTTTATCATTGTATCTTACAGTATTTGAAGCTTTGGTGAAAATTGTTACATGTAGTAGGCTCAGATAATTCAACCTTTCTGTTTATAAATTAAGTGTCCGCTTAGAACCTTACATCGAGCAAGAAAATTAGGTAAGAAATTGTGAGTGTAGTGATCTTTAATAGACTAATTAAACTATATATGTATCAAAAATAAAATCTGTAATCTTGGTAATCTATCAATTTTTTTATTCCATACAAGAACATTTCAGATTACAAATAAAATGAACAAGCACGCGGCATTGCACAAACTGACTCAATCGTAAGTTAACTATTTTCTTGTATTAGATTGTCTTTAATAAAGAAGTTTAGCTTAATTTATTTATCTTCTCATTATATTTTCTATTGTTTGTTATGCATGAGATGGATTCTTATGTAGGCAAAATCTAACCATGCAAAAGGAAAAAAGGAAGGTGTATGGAAATAATTTGTATTTCTTATTTTTAAGTAGTCCCTCCGTTTCAAATTAATAATTTTACTTTGATTTCAATATATTTTATAGAAACATTAATTTTAACTAAATTAATGGAGAAAGGCATAAATTAATTTTCTAAGTAGTACATGTATTTTTTCTTTTTTTTTCTAATATACACTAACACACTTTTATTTTATTTTATTTTTCCATTTTATTAGTGTAGGAACTCGACAATTAGTTGGAGAAATGCATAAATTTAATAATTAATGAGGAATATATGTTCATTGGATAAGACAACAGCGAGAGACAGAGGAAATTAATCGATTGCATAGAGATCAACTCTTTTAAAGGTAAATAGTTTTCTTTTCTTTCATTTTGGGTGTCATCTAAAATTCTAAATTTAATTGATTTGAAACAATTCTTAGTTGACTCTTTCCTTGCAATATATTAATTATGATTGTAGTTTCCGTTTCAATTTGAGTTAGTATACTGCATATCAGGAATTTGAGTTAATACTTACAAAATGTAAAAAATAAAAGCCATCACAAGGTGTTTCGTCCTTTGCTCCCAAATTTTAATTTTTTGGAATTTCTATTTTAATATGCTATAGAATGAAGATATAACATTCAAAACATATTATAAACTATGTTATTTGTACATCAATTTTTTATAATAATTTACAGATTATTAATAATAAAAATTGTTAAACATCCGTGCATCGCACGGGTTCCTAACTAATTTATATTAATAGTAGCTTTAAAATATGCTCTTAGGGCACATGCTATCATTTTTCTTCATAATTAATGAAGAATATTTTACGAGCATCATCCTTTGGAAAGTGCTATTTTAACCTCTCTTCTTTTATATATATATATTTCTTCTTTTATTAGATGTCCCTAAAAGAACTAGTTAATGAAAAATATTTTACTAATTTAATAAATACACCAAATATTCTATACTTTTATTAATAATAGTAGATAAAAATACCATTTTACTAAAACATAAATATCTATAACAACTATACTGTATTATAAAGTTAAGATAAATTTTAATCTTTTGAAATTATATTATATTTTTGATTTTTAATTTGACTCTGGAATTTTCTATTTCATACAAAAATTACTTGCGGTGAGAATCAAATCTCCGCCCCTAAATAATATAAGAGCACGTTTAAGTATTTAATTATCTTCTTCTTCTTCTTCTTTTTTTTTTGTCAAATTTATATATATATATATATAATCTAGTAAATAATAATGTGACCGGGAATAAGAATATGAAGAGTTAAAAAAAAAAAAAGGAAAGCGACGAGATTACGAGAACCAAACTAACACGAGTAATCTAATACACAAAAAACGGACCGCACGAAAAAGACGGGTTTTATTTGTAACCGGTTCTATCGGCTGTTGATTAGTGTTGAAACCTCATCTGAACCGGTTCGCACGGCAGTTTTAGCTTCGTAACAACCGAATATCCTCAAAAAGAATCCTAATCGAAGTTTGTGAGCAGCAATTAATCACTGGTCTTTTCTCTCCTTCGATGGTGCTCTATGAGTCGAAATCTTCT
Organism: Lonicera japonica; assembly: GCA_021464415.1. Classification (NCBI taxonomy): domain Eukaryota; kingdom Viridiplantae; phylum Streptophyta; class Magnoliopsida; order Dipsacales; family Caprifoliaceae; genus Lonicera; species Lonicera japonica. Next base: position 4,928,046 of record CM038467.1, on the reverse strand, counting down.
CATACTCGTTCAATCGGAGGTCATGGAAGCATAATGGCGATGAAGAAAACAGTAATCGGCGATTGAACGCAGAGGATCTCACCGATACACGGCTTCTATTTTAGTCTGAGGCATTCATCGCACGAAGATGAGTTGAAAACCCTGATTTTGTCTCCTCTGTGTTTCTTATTGCTATTTTTGAATCTTTATTGTTTTTTCTGAATGTATATTTCGTTGCATGCTCGGTTCATTTCGGTTTGTTTTGAATCTTTGGACTTTGCATATGTTGATTTTGTTTGGTTTCAAGTGATAGAAGAATGTATTCTAGCAATATATATATATATATATAGGAGAAGAAGAAGAAGGAAGATCTAGAAATTAAATAACTAGTTTTTTTATTGAATAAATCAGTAATTGAGTTAATTCATTCTATCTCTCTCCTAACATTAACCTACATTGCTTTAGTGTGTAGGGCTAGAAATTATTCTCACAACAAGAGAACAATAAAGTAAAGCATTTTTAAGTGTGCAATTGGTGAAGATCTAGATTCTAGACGAAGATGAGGTCTATTGAGAGGGAGGCAACGGTGATGTGTTGCTTGATGTAATGCTACTACCAATTAGAAGGGGAGAGGGAACGTGGAGTAGTGGAGGAGAAAATGTTAAGAAAGTTTCAAATTGTTATTTGCAATATGACTTATTTGTTGGAATTTGAAGGATATGAGTTGTCTCGTTATGATTATGTAGAGGCAGTTGTTCAAAAGAGTGCCAATAATTAATAGCATGTTGCAGATGTGGACGATACTGTGCTGGATTTATGGAACAATTTTTTCCCCCTTTTTATTTAATCATGTTTATATCCTTTTATTTTAATGATGAATAATCTTTTCACATTTGTTCTATCACCTAAGTGCAATTTATATATTTTGATCGTGAAGAGTAATATTTCCACTATATACGCTGCCTACACAAGCAAGCAAGATGTTTTTCAGCAATCAATTCACTTTGTAGTTTCGTATCCAACAATTTAAGATGTCTCTCTAAATTTTAGATACTTCATGTTATGTTTTTTAATCTACACACAATATGTCACTAAGGTCCAATTGTTGCGATTTCATGCCTAGCCGTAATGTCCATTGTCCACTAACTCTTGATTTGCTGAATCTTTTGGTACGTACTTCTGTCGAAACTAGGGACACTTTACAACGATTCTTTCCCCTTCCTATGTTGGAAAGTAAGAGATTCATTAATAAAAGTTAATACTCCTATTTCTTTACCAGGGGCACAATAAAGGTCAAGGACTTTATAGAGGCAAGTTCTCTACTTTGACCTTTTTTCTATTTCAATTTGTGGTTAGCTGTTTAGTTCCACTGCCTGTAGAGTAGCGATACTTCTTTCTCTTCTATAAATGAAATATTCTTTTACTTGTTTTTGAATTTCATGTTTCATGAATAAATAGAGGAGTTGATGTGCCCTAGAGTATTGTTGTACTGTTATTGCGAATCGAGAAGGAAAAATTGACAATCCTCAAAACGTTATAATGGATAGATTATTTTTCATTTATCAAAGTTATCTGCTCAGCCTTCTTGGCTGGAGAGGTTGTGCTCTAGTACTAGTATTAGTACTCTTAAAGACTTAAGGGTGTATGATTGTGTGTAAATATGAATTGAAATTTAGCATGTATAAACAATTAAACATATAGCAAAATTTGAATGAATTCATGTTGACTAGTATCTGAAATTTAATTAATAAGTAGTGTGAAATTATTTGGACACTGATGATTTCTTGGGGATTCAAGTTCTTATTTATTAGGGATGAATTTGAATTTATGAACAATTGCAATTTTTATGGGCATTGTAGCTTTCCACTGGTTGTATGCCCTCAAAAAGGAGATCTTGGAAGATATACAAAGTATGATTAGAATTGATTATCCTCATATTTGAAACCTCTCTTTTTCTTGTATGTTTCAAAGTCTCTGTTTTCTCGTCTTTGTTTATTCAGGTGCTGAGTACTAATGTTTACTGATAGGTAGCATTCTATTTGACCCTCCTTTTTCCTTTTCTTCTTTGGAATCATCTTACCATATTGAGCATGACTATAAGAAGAAACACTTAATGAAACTGTAAAAACTGCCTCCTCCATTGAAATTAATAAAAATGGGTCAGGGTCCTTCGCGTGGGCAGCCGTTGTCAAGGAGTGCACATGGCTGCAGAGGCAAATACTTTTTAAACTAGCAGCACTTTGTTGAGCATTGAACTGTCACCATTGTCTTTACTATGTTGACAGAAACGCTCATTCAAATATCTTGGAGTGTATATAATATACATAATTAAATAAATATTTATGGACAGAGAGAGAATGGTTCGGTTGAAAGTGACAATCATACCCTTCTTTATCCTTCTTCAAATTGTTGTGCATTTTATATTTGTGGGCTTGTTTTACTGGCTATCATTTTGCAACAGAATTATTGATGGGTGTTCTTTTCCCCCCATCTTTCCAAGCTTTGATCCAATGATTTAACCATTTTTATCTTCATCTGTCTTATTTTTAGGATGGGGATCTTCCTTCATATCCGGGGCAAAAAGATGTCGGTTCAGCTGTCGTTTACTCCAATATTCAAATTGGAAGTATTCCTCTCTCTCTCTCTCCCCCCCCAATACACAGACAAAACTCCAAAACAGGGACTGATTGTTTCTTTCTACTTTATATGATTTGATATTACGTTATCCTGTAAGTCCTTTTTTCTTGGGAACTAACTCTGGTTCTTTCCCCTCTTAAGTAGTTTATTACCCTCCATAAAACCAGCCAACCAATAGTAAGTGAAATTTATGAACAAAAACTATCAACAAGAATAACATAATAAATTTATAATCATTAAATCTAGCCGACTTTTACACTATTCTGATCATTTGTATCTCCAAATCCATTTAAAGGAACGCAGAGCCTAACAGACGAGAGTGCCTTGTTGAAGTGCTTTGCCTTGGTGCCGAGGTACTCACTCCAAGTCACTGGTCTATAAAGGGGAGGGTGACCATTATCTACTAATTTGGAGAGTGGTGAAATTTGAACACTAGACGGTGGACCATAGAGGTAGGCTATAGAGAGACGATGGTGGGTCCGGTTAACCACGGCTCGGTGGAGGACACTTGGGTACAATCCATTTGAAAGTATATGGAATAGGTCTCCTATGTTGACCACTAGGGCCCCAGGGAGTGGATCAACCGTGACCCACCCGCTTCCTTCCCTATGGACCTGTAACCCACTTGTGTTGTTTTGGTGGAGGAGGGTGAGCAGGGTGGAATCGGTGTGAGCAGCTAGACCCATGGCCCGTTCCGGATCCGGACAAGCTGGGTAAGAGTTGAGCTGTAAGGCTGCAGATGATGCATTGAATTCTTCCTTTGGGCCTGCCCATTTAACATCTTCAGTGGCTATGCCCAATGACCCAAGCATTAGCCACATCAGCCTCCCTGCTAGCCTCTTCATCTCCTTCTCATATTCTTGGATTACATCACTGAAAATGGACAAATAAAATATTCGTTAACATTGTATTGTGAGATGAAGTATTCTTTAATTATGAATATAGATTAATTTAAACAGCAATTTAGTGGATTTGGTTTTCTGAACGCCTATCTTCCCGTATCTTCCTTGTGGGACCATTGGACACTTGGTGCTTTGTCATAACTCATAATACTTTCACCACAAAACTATGTATGATAACAACAAATATGTATATTTAGAATAGAGCAATGTTACGTGCACTGAAATAAAGGTACAGCTATTTAATACACTTCCATACTTATGTTGTACAGAAATATTAGTACACGTATCTTTTCTGATGTATATATATAAGTAAAGTACTTGTACATGCAAGAGTATGTGAGGATATATATATACCAGAATTCGCTATAATCTTGAGGCCAAAGTTGGCGTGCATGTTCGAGCGGTGAACCAAGGATGGTGAACCCTTCGGACCACATGAGCTTGGGAAAGAAAGAAGAAATCCGGGCCACCCCATACCCAGATACCCCATCTGGGGCACGGGCGGCTTTTAGCTTTTGTTGGATAGGAAGAGAAAAAAGCTTCCTACCAGAAGCTTCCATGCGATCGAGAAGGTTCTTGGAGATCCCATGGTTTATTACTTGGAATACACCCCATGTTCTGCATGCATGGCCCACGAGTTCTATGGTATTTGGACCCTCAAGGTCTATAACAGGGACTGACTCTGTAATGCTAGAGTCCCCCGAGGGTAATCCGTCAAGCGATGCCCATGCATGCGAGTCGGGTAGTTCTTTCACTGAGTTAAGGTCCAAGTGTTTGTCAAGGATGCCTGAGTGGGGTTTGAGGTCATCTGAGATTCTTGAAGGCATAGTGAATTAGTAATAGTAGCAAATATTGTGGTAGTAGTAGGGGTTGTTGATAGAGAAGACTTGAAAGAAGAGATGATTAGAGGAATGAGATTGTGCGTTTATGTGTGTAATGTTGTATGTAGTATATATAGAGGTGATGGAGGACAATGATGGTGACGAAGTGGGTGATAAAATAGTCTATATGTTTGAGAGAGTGGGTTTATTTTGTAATTATTTAATTATTTAAATTTTTTTAAGTGGTGTTGGGAGGAGTGTTGATAGGGAGACAAGAAATGAAAGGGGACTAATTTGTATTGGACAAGAGAAAGAACAAAAGTGGAAAAGGTGACCATCTTCTCCTCCGGAAATGAAAAATATAGAAAGCCTAAGAAGGGAAAAAGGCAACCTCTCATAAACCTCACAAAAACAAGGAGGTTCCATGAAAGGTGAGGGTCTCTCTCTCTTCATGTGCCCATGTCTTGTCCTCGAGTAGAAATACATCTATATCACCACCTCTCCACTTGCTCCTAATCTCTCTCTCTTCACTAACAGACAACCTCTTTCCTAACCTTACTTGTGTAAAATTACCAAGAAGGCCCTTTTGCCTCACCTTTGCCCTTTGGGTATTGATGAAACTTCTCTAGAATCCATGGTGGCTGTGGGGCTCAACTAATTTGGGGATTTTCATCTGAGAACAGGAGGAGAAGAAAAGGACATAGTTTGGGAGCATAGGGAAGGGCATTATTGTCCTCCGGAAAAAAACCGAATGAGTGGGTTTATGCAATATTTGGGTCATTTCAAAGAAAAAAAGTAGTAAAGTCTGTTTTCGTATTTTACGGTTAGATTTATATATTTATATATATGTCCTCTGTGCCTCAACCGAGTGGGGTAAGTTGGTAACCTCCCTCTTAAACAAGTCATCCGCCCCCACCTTTTTAATACAAACATCTTCTCTAATGGTGTCATTTGTTCTTTTGATTAGGAATTAATCCACTCTCTCTCCCCCTTTCTTCAAAGCTTTCAATTCCTTTTTATCCATTAGTCGACAATAAGTTAGATTTTGGTCTCACTAATTTACTTTTTCCTTATTGTTTGTTTTTTCTCTCTCTATATTTTGTGGTTGTAATAGTCACACAACAGAATAAAAACAAGGACTGTTAGATGCGATAATTGTTGTCATTCATGTCCATGCCCACCATGGGACATGTGCTCAATCCCATTCATCATCCCTCTTTCTACTTGCGTATGATGTTCACGTGCTGCCAACACGTTAAGGTTGGGTCCTTGCATAATGGGTTCCCAAATTAAACGGTCCCTCTCTGGCTAGATATACAAAATGTCTTTGCATAATGGGTTCCCAAATTATTTTTTTTGTACGTGCCGATTTGAAATTATCTTCATTGGTTATTCTCGTGATAGTTGAAAATGTAGTTCTATTATACAATCTTCCATTACCTCTTGGACTGGACCGAATCAGGGGACATATATATATATAGATGCACATTTTTTGTTGTTTTTTAATTGTATTATGGGCAAAAAAAATAATATATATATATATATATATATTAAGAAATGGAATAAATGGGGTTCTGGAATTTATTTTATTTTTTTAACATGTCCATAAACGTGCCGGATGGATGGACGGAAGAAATAACTAGTTTTACTCCAGATAACGGGCCGATATTCGATTAAAAGACGTTGTCCGTAATAGACAGGTATTAGTATGTTTGTATCTATATATGTATGTGTATGTTTGCATGCCACATGCCATGCTATGTGGATTTGATTGATGTCAGTTCCTTATCATTATCGTCATCTTTAGCCTCTTTAGAAGATTAGAAAGGAGAAGATAAAAAGATATTGTGCCTTGTTACAAAGGTTCTCTTTTTTGCATTAATATGCTAAACGAGGATTCATCTGTTGCTTTCCCCAATCTTTCTTGATAGATTCTAAGCTTTGTTTTTACTGGAAGTTTTATTTGGAACATTAATGGCTGAATGCCAAATTCTAAAATTAATTTTTTTGGCCCTCTGAGATATGGGGTATTATGATTATATTATTATTGTTGGAGGACTAATATTCATATACAAATTATATATTATCATTTAAAAAATAATATATCTAATTATAACTAAACATATATATATATATATATACACACAAGTTAATTAATTGTTACATGAAAGGTTAGATTTTTTTTTGCATTTTCAGCTAAGATTAAATGTTACATCAATAGAAAGAATAATATAATGGAGTTAAAAAGACGAGTTACCATCATTAGATTGAAGAAACAAAAAGCAAATCTAAATTGAGCGGGTTTAAAGGCGGCAATTTGTAATTTTTTTTATTGTCTTGGAAGCGTATACGGTTGAAAACTATCAAGCCTAAAGTTGTAGACTAATTCTTCCTTTTTCAAGAGAGATGCTATTAGAAAGTTGAGGCTTTTGGAGAAACATTATTTTTATGGAATTAATGATTAAGATCGAAAATAATTTAGTTCTCCCGTGCATTAAACTAAAATATTCGACTCCTATTTTTCATTTTTATTTTTGGATGTAAACAATGCTTATTAAAGAGTTTTAAAATAAATGCATGACTTTTAAGAGTATCTCCAACCGAATACTCAAAATTGAACAATCAAGTAAGCATTTGATCATCCATTTTAACATATTGTTAGAGCTGACAATGATATGTTTTGTAATTGTTAGGTTTTATCAATAATTAAAATCATGGGGTTCACTATTTTAATTCTCAATAAGTTAATCGGATTTTAATTTTAAAATAAATTGAGAGTGAGATCATACAATTTTGAAATGTTTATCTTTGTCTTTTCTTTATTTTATCTTTTTCTTTTGACCAATAAAATACGTGAAGCCACTATAAGATTTTTAATTTTAATTATTGACTAATTAGTTGTTAAGATTTAATTATATCAGTGGATCATATTTTTAATTGATATTGTTAAAATTAATTATTTTAGTTATGTCATTAGAAATGCTTTTGTAAGATTATTTTTAAATACGGATTTTCCTCTATTTGTAATTTTCTCTTTTATTATTATGGGGTTTAGATACATAAAGTAAAATTAAAATTGGTACTAAAACAATTAAAAATTGAGTGCAATTTTAAGAAAGGCGAGGGTGACTAAACATAAAATAAGAAACAAAAGACAAGTAGACCAGTGGGTGCTGGAGGACACCTGCCCGGACCTAGAGGCGTGGTGGGGTTGGTGATGTCGGACCGAGATAATGTTAAAATGGGTATGTATGTTAGACATTAATATGGTACTTTATTTTTGCTTTAAATGAGTGTCTAGTAATTTTAATTTTTCATATTGTATCAAAATATATATATATATATATATATATATATATATTGTCTATCGTTTTATACAAATTTATGATTAATCTTGAAGAGTAAAAAAAATAAAATTTTGACTAGTTTCCAGTTTCTTTAAGCATATAATTGTGAGTAATGTTACATTTATCTAAAACTCTTATTATCTATTTTTATTGGGCATACAGTTGTACAACACAATCCATTTAATACATTCGGTAAAAGTAGGTGGTAAGATTTATAGGTAATTATACTAGATGTATTAATATCAATATATCCAATATAAATAAATATCAATGCATTTCGTATAAATAAATAAAGTTGGTAAGTGTAATATTGAGTTTAAGAGTATGATTAGATTATTACGAGAAAAGTTACATCCTATTAATATGTCACTAGAAGATGATCTTTTTTCAGTTAAAAGAAATCCCTTGATTAAGCAAAGTAAAATTACAATAAACACAGTAAATTAAGCTTTATATTTTGATCATTAATAGAAAAAGTTACTTTTACATTGCTTACTACTTTTAATTTTCAAAACATCACCATGAGCTTTTGTCTATTCCGAGGGCCCCCCGATTATGTTACAATCTTGGGGCTAAACACGAATCGGATTTTGTTCCTAACTCTATGCGCCCCTCGTATGTTACGTTTGTCCATTAACCGGTGGTGGTGGCACCTCTAAGAGTCCTCTTGTAATACTCTTTCAAATTTAATAGTAAATGTGTTAAAAGTATACTACTTGAAAATAATAATACCATAATGGACAAATACAATATTACATTTTTTTCATTTAGGGGTTTGATTCCCGGGGGGGGGGGGGGGGGGGGGAATTATTTCCGTTCTATTTTTTCCTATGCAGTTGGTGTGACAAAGAGATATAGATATTTATTTATTAAAAAAAAAAGTGATAATAATTAAAAAAAATGGACCGACCTAGCTAGTTCCTATGAGCTAGACCAACCCATGGGTAGATTTTAAAACAATTGATGTTTGACGTTTACTATTATTATGATCTGATGGGTCATATATTTGTTTCCATTTTTAGGGGTGAGAATCTTGTTGGAGAAAATTTGGTTGAAAGCATTGTATATGGCCATATATGGTGACAAGCGAGGCTAGGTGGCCCTCAAATCTTTTCAGGTGAACTTAATTTCCTCTTTAGTTATTTGAGTATTTATTGAAATTTATCATTTGCAAAATTGGTTTTTGCCATTTTAAATTGCTCACGTCCATTAATTAGAATTTATAAAAGACTATAATGCATTTGCCGGAAAAAAAAATTGCCCCACAAATTAATCATTTATAGGACTTGTCGGCATTTTCACTTGCAAGTGAAATTGCCTATTTATATGGCCTTATGACCATATAATTTCCTCTACCATGGTTTTGGATCAACATTTAACCCAATCCGAGGGTTGTTTTCCTTTTTTGGTGACCCAATCACATAGGTTAGTGTCCTACATCTTCGAAATGAATTTTGCTAATTTGCTTCAATAGTGTTGAGTGTTGTTCCATCTGTTGCAGACGCGTTTCTTTTGTCTAGGGTACCGCATTGCCAGTTGTATATTGCACGCCAAGTTTAGGAACCTTAGCAGCTCGTTACACTTGTATGTGTATTATTGCACTCAGATTGGTTACATAACTTACGCAAAAAATTGTAAGCGTATAAAATAACATTAGTGGCATTAATATATTAAGTAAAACAATATCGCGCTGGCACTATAAAAGAGAGAAAAGAAAAGGAAAAAAAAAGCAGTAGGAGAAAACACAAGTTAAAACAGTAGGCATATATTAAAACTAAAGATTAAAAGATTCAATATTCTTGAAAATATTTAGATAACCACTATTTACAGTTCACAGAACACTTGGTAACACTCTATTTTTCATTCGCCCAATGACGCTTGAGTAAGTGTATGTTACTCGCTCGATGACAAACGAATATATATATATATTTTTAAATGTTTTGTGGTGTGCAAACAATAGTAACAAATTATTAAGTACTTTGGATTTGATATTATGGCAATGCCTCTTCTACCAATATATAGGAGGACCATTGGCTGGATCTATATGACGAACTATTTTTTGTAGCCTGGGCCTAAGTACGGTTGAAGATTTTGTAGGTGACGTGTTCCTAAAATCAATTTATTAAGTCTCGTACCAGAGCCGGACCTGAGGTGAGCCGCAACAGACTCTTGCTTTAAGTCTCAAATTTTTTAGAGTCCCATAATTTTTTAAAGTTTGAAGTTGGGGAAGTTCATTGATAAAAAAATCTTATATGTTATCATTGATCAAAAAATAAGTAGTGATCATTTATGTAGATTAATTTTATTTTATTTATTTTCATTGAATTTGGATGCTTAGAAAAAAAAAACCTTAAAAATTTGAGAACGGAAGGCCTCATTAATAAATTTCGCTTCAGGCCCTCGAATTCTCAGGTCCAGCCTTGCCCCGTTCATGTTGTAATTTTTAGGTTTTTTAGTTCCAAACTAGTGAAATAACGAGTATATGTAAATAACTATAAACATGTATGTATGTGAATATCTTTTGCTGTTATATAATGTGTATGTGTACATGTAAATAGCTATAAACATGTATGTATGTGTATATCTTTTGTTGTATACATATATATATATATATGCCACATATAACAATCTGCCAAAATTCACCTTTAGATTTCTTGGAGTTGGTTGGTAATTCTTGGCTCTCAAATTATGCTCGCTCTCTAAAGAGATATAAAGCTTAGTTATACTCCCACCGTCCAAACCTATTAAGTGAGAGATTCTAAATTAAAAATTAGAAATTTTTATTTTTTTCAAGATATAACTAATTTATCAAATCTTATAAGAATATACAAACTTTGTTCTTAAAATTTAGTTTATTATTGGCAACGTGTGAAAGTCGTATTGAACTTCTAATTAGGAGCAAGAAATTGAGAATTTTTTTTTGCTATATGGGTACCAAATATAGCAATTTCCAAATTATATCTTTAGTTTAGGAGTTGTGGTAGTTTGATGTCCTTTTTTTTTCGAGCATATATATATATATATATATGTGTGTGTGTGTGTGTGTAAAATTATGGATTCAGGTAATGCTAATATTTGTTACAGCCTGAATTTTATCATTTTTCTAGTGGGACGAATTTAGAGGCGATCAAATGGGCCAGACTTGCTTGCGAATGTATGGTGAGCCATTGCACAAAGATCTTTGTTTAACTAAAGTTTTTACGATTTAATTAAGATTTAAGAGATTAATATTTTAAAACGTCATTTAAATAAGGGCCAAGAAGTATTTTATATATATATATATATATATATAAATAGTCCTAAGTATTTTAAAACGTCATTTAACAAAGGGCCAAGAAGTATTAAATATATATATATATATATATATTTAATTAAAATTTAGGACCCTAAAAATATAAAATTACTAAAGATAGATGTCAGACCCGAGATAATAATTAATAGGCAATTGCGGCACATATATTTATTATGGGGAATAAGTCAAATTCTACCTTTGCGGAGTTTGTTGGTATTATAGTAGATTATAATTTATCATTTGGGTTCCTGCTCCCATATGTTGCCAAATAACCCACATATATATGGGCCAGTATGGGTGGCTCTTGGAGTATTGTGCTGTAGGAGTTGTTGCCTTTTCGTACTTTTTAAAAGTCTACTACTCTTTTATCTCAAACTTATACCGTAATTTAAAATGTCTACAAATTATAAAAATATTACTAATTATAATATTATACATGTATTAAAATTGCCTTGAGCTTTAGTACATAAATAATTAAATATGTTTTTTGTTTCTATTTTTTTTCTTCTCGTTAATTGATAACAACATGATAGAGTTCGTCAAAGTTTTGTGCTTTTGAGGCAACATTTTTGTTTTCAAGGTATGTGCCAAAGGAGGCAAGGCAATATGTAGGTCCAAAGCAACAAATAAATGCTCTAAATGATTGGAAATAGCCAAAAATACTTGTGCGCTTATAATTTCTTGATAATACTCATGTTTGGAAGTGGACCACGGAGTTAGTTAGATTAGTCTAGTAATAAAGACGCTCATTTAGATTTGGGAGATTTTGAATTCAAGTCTCAGACAAATAAAAGAGAGTCACTATTTAATTTCACTCTTAGAATGTATCAAAGTTGAGCTCAGTTTGATTTCAATATATTTTAAGGATACACAAATTTCAACTTAATAGACCAAAAGTTGTCTAGATATTGTGATATTCCTAAAACAAAACCAGATTCATAATAAGGAAATCTCGAAAAAAAAGAAAAGAATTATAATCTTTTTAGGTTATACACAAGTGGTCAGACTACGGGAAAAAGCATGAAGGGAACTATATTCTACAAGTTTGAACTATAGTGGAGTGGGCATACGGGCAAAGCCAATACTTTATTCAAAGGGAAATAAGTTTTAGTACCAATTTTTTTTTATTTTCTCCCAAACAAAAAGGCCTGTTAGCCCGAACATTATCCTTTTTGCGTGATAGGAGGAGCCAATTATACTACTGTTTTAGCATTTTTCTGTCATTTGCAAGATGGTGAACCATCGCTAATAATGTATATATATATATATATAATTGGTTTTCTTTTGAACATAATTTTCATAATAAAAAAGTTTTTCAAAATCAAAAGAGACATAGACGTAGCAAAAGAGACAATTGCTGCCCCCAATCAATAAAGCCAGTAATTAGACCTAACACAAAATTTAATTGCAGCATTTATTCTCATTTTTACTTTTTATTTTATTTTATTTTATTTTCATTGTTCTTTTCACATTATTCACAAAATTCTATGCAATGTAAGTCCGAGCTAAGATGCCCTCCCTCCATGAGTCCATGACCAAAAACAAAAGGCGGAACTTGAGTCTGTCGTCACTTCCATATATTGTTTTTAAGATAATAATGATAATGTTAAATGCGTATTGTTTATGATGCATGCCCATGTTGAGGTTTTGCAGACCCTTCGAGAATCCCGTGACTCGCGTGTGTAATTGGTTTCGTATTTTGTTAATTAAACTTATTAAGTGCAAATTTCATCTTTTTTTGGGAAGATAAAGAAAGAAGAGCATTACCCAAATCATATGCCACTTTATTACAATTTCGAAGAACAAAATTGAAACAATCTTTGCACGTTTAGACAAATCTAAAACATCACCGAGCACAGTCCGAACTCACATTTAAATAAGGATCTAGTGATCAAATTAAATTGGTCACACCTTCGCAGTCATTTTTAATGACGATTTTAGACGTTCCAGAATCAATTACTAGAGCTACACATTCCCCAATAGCTAACAACTCGATCTGCCATGCATAAGCACGAAACATAGATGTTCTTATAAACCGAAGACGCTTGGATGAAGTGGCCATCTGCATCTCTCACACAACAGCCACATTATCTTCCACTAAGTGCAAAATTTCATCCCTTAAACCAAAAATTTCTTTTTTATACTAATATATGTGAATCATTTTACACTTTTATACTATGGTAAACTTAATTGATTTATATACCGAATCAGCTATGAGTGTTTATTTTTAAATGGTGAGACAAATATGAAAATCCATAGGTGTTTTTTTTTTTCTACTCATTTATGTGAATTTTTCTATTTTGGTAAAATTATTGGATTTACATGTATATATTGTAGCGTAGACTAAAGATCGAGACACGTGAAGATTTCACTTGTGGAGAAAATGATTTTACTTGTGAAGATTTTACATGTGAATAGTCAATAAAAAAAGAGTTCAAAAACATACAAATATAATGTGATTGTCTTTAGGTTGATTAAGTTGTACATAATAATGTTAAAATCAGTCAATTCCACATTTGTACATGTTCAGGAGGGGGAAGGAAAGAAGAAACAAGAAATGAGACAACAGAAACAACAAATGTGTAGAAATCTCCTCCTTTCAATTGACAAAGCTAAGGAAAGAAAAAGATCTTCATTGGATACATTTCTAGCCCAAAAGGAAATCTCCTCCGTTTTCTTTGGTTCTTGACAACAGAGTCCTGATTGATCAGTTTCGATCTCCTTTTCTTTTTAGAGAAACTTTATTTATTCATGGGGCTTAATTTTATTTTATTTTTGAAGGATAAATTTCACACTCTCTATTTACTAAAAGACAATATTTTTGAACAATTAATTAGAAGGACAATTTTTTAATTCTGAATAATTGAAATTTATATTTTTTATTATATTTTTTATGTTCCAAAATTACCCTTCTATTTGGATTAACATCTAAATTAAATAATATTCCAAAATCTTGCCAAAACTATAGATAGGAATATTGGTTTGAATTCAAAATTTGAATGTAATTATTGATCACATTAGCAACATCTAATTCAACAACAAATTAACTAAAAATAAAATCGATGAATTAAATGTATTTGAATGTGTTGGTCGGATTTCAACCCTAGAGGGGGGTGAATATGGTTTAAAAACTTTAATGCGGAATTAAAAAAATTTTCAAAATGTTTAAATAAAATAAATTTACTAAACAAGTTTATTAAGGAAAACAATCAATCTCAAAAGCAACTTCAGTCAATAAATATAACAAATAAATAAAGAGATTGAGTTAGAAAGATTAAACCAATTGAAAGTCCAAGACTTTTTGCCTCACGGTTTTGGTTTACCAAACCATAGTGCGCACTCGGTTAGTTCCCCGAGAAGTTCCACTAATATCAATCTCCTTCCGGATGAAAATCAAACCACTACAAGTGTATCATCTCACACACTCTACAAGTATTGCTTTACCACAATACTCACACAAGATAAACCTCTTGCTTTCAAGTGCAATTGTCTCACTATACTCTTCAAGAATTTACCTTCTTGCTTACTAGTGAGATTTACCTCTCACAAAAGAATATTACAAGTATTTGGTGACTCACACCAATGAATAACAACTCTCAAGTGTTTGATAGATACAATTTGAAGTTCACACTAGAGTTATCTTGTTTGATCAAGATTTATAGCTTAAATGATTAATGATTGATCAAAACATTTCTTGAATCTTTGAATTATGAAAATAGATGAAGAATAGAGTATATGAATGATTCAAGGTGGACAAAATGAGTCTTAGAAATCATATAAATAGTCCAAGAAGCAATATGGCCGTTTGGGGGTAGTTAGAGGTGGTTAGAGGCCAAAACTAAGCTTGCAAGAAATCTCCAATGACTATATTTTGGTAGTGTAGTCGACTCCCTCAGGATTCATGTAGCCGACTCCCAGCATTTTAATGTTGTCGACTACATTGCTCTGGCACGTGGAGGTTTTTTGCAATTTTTCAACTTTTGTAATTTGACTCCAAAATTGATTCTAATGCTTGGGGAGTATTCCAAATAAGTTTATAAGACTCCCAAATTTATTTTTGTACCAAAATTCATTCATATGAATTTATTTCAAAACCGATTTTTATAAGAATGATGTTTTGAAATGATTTTTTATTCAAACTTGATTTTGATCAATCTATGAATGTTGTATCAAAATGTATGAGTTATATAAATAATCAAATAAGAAACTTTACATAATACCTAAGCACTCACTCAATTATCGAATTACGAGTCTTTGAATGATTCGATTTGCTTTTTCAATTTAATCTTCAATTGAAGTTTTTGCCTTGAAGCTTTTGCATGTGATCCTTGATCTTGATCTCCATAGATTTGCATTGATGAGATTGACCCACTTGCTAGTCCAATGCGTAGTTGACTTGATCGGATAATAATTAAATGATCATTGTCATGTGGCATGCTTTCTTCGAGCAATAATGCTATTCTTGATTTTTTCAAGTAAGAAAGCTATAATCTTAAATCAAGAAACATGTTAAATTACACATGATTAAATTACTGTTATTATCAAAATAAGATTAAGACCTTCAAGGTCAACATAATGCAACATATTAAACTTTACTAGAGTTATTTTATTTATTTTTCTCATGATATACACAAGTCTGTGTAAATAATAACGAAGAAGGATGCATGCATATTAATGGTTTACCAAATTACTAACTAATGTAACTAAATAATAAGATAGGCATATTGAAATTAATAGCTAATATAACTAAAGCTAAATTGGGATTTCATAACGAATGCAATATAAATAGATAGACATTATCTTAGAACTTCCATGCAAGATATATTAATAATACACTTTGTAGGTTGGAAAATACCCTAGGGGGGGGGGGTGAATAGGGCTTTTGAACTTAATCGAATTTTTAAAATTTCGTTTTAAAAATATTTGAAGTCTATATAAAGCAATCAAAAGAAAGACTCAAGCAATGCCAAGCACAAAGAAAATATAGCAATTAATAAGAAGGCTGGAGATAGAAAGATTAAACCGAGAGAAGTCGAAGACTTTTTGTTCACACAGTTCGGCTTGTTAGCCCCTACTTCCGCGTTCGGATAGTTCTCCGAGAATTTTCACTAATAGCGATCTTTTTCCAGGTGAAGATCAAACATTTACAAGTGAACACACTATACAAATGTTGATTTCTCTTAACACTCACATAAGAATAACCTCTTGCTATTTTAAAAGATGAATCTCTCTTAATGTTTGAAGAGTAAGATTTTGGTGACAAACGCCAATGTACAATAGCTCTTAAGTGTATGAAAATTACAAGTTAAGCTCATACTAGGAGATATCAAATTTGATCAACAATTTATAGTTTAAAATAATAATGATTGATCAAAGCAATGTTCTTGAATCTTTTAGTATTGAATATAGATAAAGAGAATAGTGTTAGATTGATTTAAAGGGGTTTAAATATATCTTATATAATGTATATATAGTCTAGGACAACATATGGCCGTTTGGAGGGAGTTGGAGGAAGTTTGGTACCAAAAATAGTAAAAAAAATCAAAATCCAACGGCTAATTTCTGGGCCATCAGTCGACTGAGCAAGGCTCATCATTCGACTGATGGGCTCTGTCTGGCAGGCTAAAAAATGTAATTTTTACACTTTTGTAATTTGGCTCTAAAATCAATTTTGATGCTTGAAGAAGGTCAAATATAAGTTCCTAAGATACCTATTTTTGGTAGAGCTCAAAATAAGGTCATTACGAATTTAAAATGAATTTAATACGAAATCAGCTTTTGCTAAAAATATATTTTAAAAAGATCTTGAAGTAAAATTTGGTTTGATCAAACTAATTGCATAAAAACAAAGTGTATGAGCTATAAAGAGGATCAAACAAGAACCTTTACATAGAAAACATAACCACTCACTTAAATGTAAAATTACGAGTCTTCGAGGGCATTGTTTATTTTTTCATTTCTTTTCTTCCTTGGGTCATTGATCATCATAGATATGACATTGTGATAGTGCATTGATCAAATGGTTGTGTGAGGTGTGAGACATTGATAATGAAGATCTTTTATAAGTGAATAATCTTGGTTCCGGCTTTTCGGTTTAGTCCACGTGTGATCAATTTGATGTGGCTATTACTTAAAACATCAACTTAGTTAAATTACATATTATTAACATTATTGTTATTATCAAAACAAGATTAGTGACTTTTATGTCAACACACTTAGGTGGTATTTTTTTTACCTCTTCAGCATTAAGAGGTGTAATTGGTGTTTGTTTTTTTACCTCTTAATGCTAAATTGGATTAAAGTTCAGCATTAAGCATTAAAGGCAATTCATGCGCTGAATGCTTAATTTAACTTTAATGAAATTTTATTCCATTGGTCCCCTATTCTTTTGAGTCATTAAATAGATTTATAAAACATTAATGAGGGTAAAATTGTAACATTCCATGTATTCAGCATGCATAACTGATTAAAACCAAACACATATTTCAAAAGTTCCATTCGACATTAAGTATTCAGCATTCAAAAGCTAAAAAAACAAACGACCCCTTAGCTTATCTGCAAAAAAAATTAAAAAAAATCCACTATACTTATTATTATTATTATTATTATTATTTAGATAGACACTTGTAGGATAAAAATGAAATGGAATATCAACAACAGACATATTAATTAAAAACATGCTGCAACATTCATGGTAACATTGTTCTGTGTTAAAAGTTGTGCTTGTTACATATGTATGTACAAACATATTAGTACAAACCTTAAAAGCTAGACAACCAAGAATATGTGAAAACAAAACAACGATGGCAAGATTATCAAATTAAACTTACAATTAAAAATCCATCAATTGTTGAACTCCTATAGAACGAATGAGTCGAGAACATCAAGTAGGGGATTTGATGAGTAGTCGCCATTACATGTGCCGTAGAAAAACCTAATTACAAAGCAAGCCAAGAGAAAACAAAGTGTACAATAGTGAACATAATAAAATTATAGAGTGATTGTCATAATAACTTTTTAAAATAGGATATTTAGAGTCAATTCAAAATTCAAAAATGCTGCTAGATTTTAGAAATAGCTATATATTAATATATATATATATATATATATACTAGTGTTCTAAAAATCGGGCATAGGCGAAAATCGTTGCCACCCGCTCGGCCTAGGCTTAATCCTTTGTGTTTAGGCGCCGAGGTGATTAAGCACCAATTAGGCGGGCTAGGCAGGATTTTTCCCTATTTTTTTCCTTCAAAACAATGTAGCTTCATGTAAAAACAAAAAAAAAAACCACGTTTATTAGCTAGCCCTCTTTCAATCGACCTAATTCCATTCTCCTCATCCTCCTCCTTTCAGTCTTCGATCTCCATTTCCCCGTCTCATCTCCCTTCCCCTCCCCTCCAGATCTATTTTGGGATGTTCACTTGGGTTTGATTGTTTGATCTTGTTTATTTTGTTTTTGGAATGCACATTTTATTAGAATATTAATGTTAATTTTAAAGGTATATTATGTTTTGTTAGTATTATATTATTTAAAATAATATTTTTAATAAAAAAATCGTTTGACCGATTAATCCCCTAGGCGCTAGGCCCCCCTCGCCGACCTAGAAACGCCTAGCGATTTTTAGAACATTGATATATATATATATATAATAGTAATTAGTCCAACATTTTTTAAGCCAATCTACTCATTGACAACTTATTTGAAAGCCAAAGGTTTTAAAAAAGGATAAACTTTTGAAAATAGGCCATTCGATTTATTAAATTTTTTTATTTAATTTTATTCCATTTTAATTTGCATTACTGTGGTATGCTGTCCTTTTTGCCCTTGTGGAGATGGGTCCAAGGTGCTGATTTTTAATGTAGGTTTATGTTTTTTATTAGACTTGTAGTAGCTATCACTATAAAAAGGGGGAGGTACCTCTTTTTATTCATCCATCTCCAAACATTATCACCTCTTATTAGACTAACTAACCCTCAACACCATCGATGCCAATTACATATTCTCTTCGCTCACTCCTCACATTCCCAAATCGCCTTTTGAACGTCTTATAACTTAAGGATTTGACTATGAGCAAATTTTTCAGCAAATTGATTTCCAATTGCAGCCATTGATCTCGAGTCTCTGTCGAGAAGTTAAGAAATTCGAGAAGAATCCTAAAGAAATCTCCAAACTCTTTAGTGGAGTTAAAAAGAAAAGCGACGATTTAGAATAAAAATGATAAATTAATGGTATGGATGATGAAGAATTGGAGGAATTTAATGATGAGGATGAGGATAGAGATGAAGAAAAGAGAGAAGATGACGAAAAAGACAAGGGGAGGAAGAGGGAGGTTGTGGTGGAGTTAAATATATATTTTTGAAGTTAAAGGAATTGGAGGAGTATTGATTGAAGAAGAAAAATGTGAGAGTAAAGTCGCAAAAGAAGACGAGATGAAGACGTAGAAGATGGTGATGACGATGATGAAGAAGAAAAGGACGGTGAGGTTATATTATTTGGTAGCTTAATTTATATATCTCATTTAATGTGTTATGTTCAACAAAGTATTGCAGAGACTTGTTGTTCTTGGACAGTTAATTTAAGTAAAGTTGTTATGTTCAACAATATATTTGCTACGACTCGTTTTAAAAATTTACACTTCCGTCATGTAATTTGAGGTTTTTTCGATTTGCTATTTATATTTCTATCTATTTTGGTCAAAGGGCAATTGTGGTAGATCGGATTTAAATCTATCTAATTTAATTTAGTATTCAAATTTTAATTAAAATGTCCTTTTATATAATATTTGTCCTTTTGTAAAAGTTTTGGCCTTCAAACAATTTGCCAAAAAAATGTGTCATTGAGTAAATAGAGAAAGCAATATTTGTCCTTCTTGTTAAAAGCCTCATTATGGATAGTTAATTTGTTCATTTGAAAAGTCAACTAAAATATAAGGGATAATTAATTTCTTTGCTTTCCCTTAAATAGAGAGAAGGATAATAATGGAATTACACCTACAAATAAAAATAAAAAAATAGAAAAATAAAAGTTAAAATGCATGTCCTTGATTATCTTCAAGATATCGTTCTTCATTATTAAACTTGTCCTTTAAACTAAGGGCTTAAAAAGATTGTCCTTTATTTAAAAGTATTATCTATATACTGTCTTTGGTTATTATTTTATATATGCTACTCATTATCCAAAGGATTGAATTATTCCAAAGTAAAACAATATACATATATATATATAACAACTCATCTAATTATTCATGATTTTTTTTAATTACTTAGGCTACGTTTGATAGTAATATGAAAAAAAAAATCAATTCGTGTGATAAATTAAAAAGTAAGAGTTAATCTCACCACATACCTCAACTTATTTTTCAACTTATAATATAAATCAATTATTTTTCTTTCCATTTTTATGTTAATAACAAACGCAACCTTATTTTTTTTATTATTATTTTATCATACATATCATGTGTCACATGACATTTTTATGAGGAACAATAAATTTAATGCATGATTTTGTGTTCATTGCATACTTCTAACATGTGTGTGTCTATCATTCATTCTAATAATACACTATGGAATATCTTCTTGTTTTCATTCACTATGTTACATAAAGTTGATATCAAATGTATCTTGGAACTTAGTGTGTACTCTGAAAAAAATTAAAGTAAACTATTTTTTTCCCTTTCTTTTGCCTCATAAAAAGAATATGAAATCTTTCACGGGTTTATATATTGATAGATTTGTTCTTGTGTTGAAGCCCCAAGGGCATCCAAATTTTGTATTGTCGGATGAAGACTTAGATTGTGAGGTTTCCTATACGTGGCATGTGCACTAACTGACCCAACCCACTATGATCCGAACTTGAGCTTGCTTTGTGGTCTATAATATAACTAGATATACTTGTGCCTATGGCACTACCTACCCAAACTGATATTGGGTTTTCGTTGAGAAATTTATACTTTAAAATTTGTTTTTAAGTCGACTTGTTAGGGAAATATTTTAGGCCATTAGATATCCAAAGCAAAATTTCATATAAGCAGCCGGTTAGAAAGTACTCAATGTGCCGTTATTATATCATATTTGATATTTTAAAGGCATTGAAAGAAAAAAATATTAGATGCGGTTAGGATGATGGAGCCATATGGGTTAAAATTCATGCAAACCTAAACTCAATCCAAATTTTGCCGAGTTTTTGATAGAGCCCATACCCACATCAATCTTAAAAAAATCCGTCTCAAACCTTACTCATTAGGGAGATTCTAGAAAATATGATATTCATATGTATGAACCGCCAATTATAAAGAATCCGACCCAACTAGTACACATTTTATTTATAAAAAAAAAAGAGTTGAACCCCCGCACTTCTAGCTATGCATAAGCTCGAACTTGATATGTCCCACCCCACTCTACCCAAAGCATTGTAATTATAGGATATTATAAGAGTAAGTAAAGAAACAATGTTATATTCAAAGTAAAATCACTTAATCAATAAGTTTTATAAATAAGAAATAAAACATTATAATTTTCCTAATTAATTGAATTCGATCTAGATTAGAATTAGAGAAATTAATTTTGGTACATTCTATAGTATATTTGGGTTTTTAGGATTAGCGTACAAAAATTGTTCACATTTTATATTCGTTTATACCCGCTTTGATCTTAGAAAAAATCTACCTCAAACCTGACTCATTAAGAAGATTCTAAGACATATAATATCTATAACGAAATTTAATATTTATGAGCCGCCAATTAGAAAGAACCCGAGCCAGTTGGTGCATATTTTGTTTTTAAAAAGAAATTTTGAAACCACGCACCTTTTACTATATGCATAAATTCCAATATAATATATTTTGCCATAATCCACCCAACACATTGTAATTATGTGATGTTAAAGTTAAACCAGGTAATCTAATAATTTTTAAAAAAAATAAGAAATAAACCTTATAATCCTCCTAGTCGATCTAAGTTCATCTGTATTTTAATTGGAAAAAATAATTCTGCTGCATTTTATATTATATTTGATTTTTTTTAGAATTAATGTAAAAAAAAAATTTAACAAAATGTTATTTTTCTGAAAACTAAAATTTTTGGATATTCCTAATTTACAATTGCTCATAGTTAATATTCGTCCATCATTAATATAGTTTTTGTTTTGGTATATAGTAAATTGATAAATATGAAAAAAAAATAGAAGTTGGATATTCTTTAGGCATAATTATTTTTTAAATTATCTGCGTGCCACAACACTTATAAGTTGTTAGATCAAAAGACAACAAATTATAGCCACCACTTATGTAGTTAAATAAATTTAGCAGCTTTTTTTTTTGTATTTTATTAAATTAATATTTTTAAAAAAACTAAGAAATTTATATATTCCTAATTTACAATTGCTCATATTTAATATTCGTCCATCATTAATATAGTATTTTTTGGGGATACAGTTAATTGATAATATGGAAATAAATTAAAAGTTTGATATTCTTGAAATACTTTGAAATCTAGTGAAATATATATATATATATAATCATAATTATATTTTAAATTATCAGCGTGCTACAATACCTTTATGCTATTAGATCAAAAGACAAACGGTTGAGAATAAATCGTAGCCACCATTTATGTAGATAAACAAATTTAGCAATTTTTTTGTATTTTATTAATAGATTTTGGATAAAATACATTTGAAATTTTATTTTATGAAATAATTAAGGAAATTGACTTAATCTATATCCAACTCTCCTTGAGTAAAAGAAAAAAAAAATTGAGTCCAAAAGGAAAAAAAATGGGATTTTGACCAAGTCTCCCACTCTTTCGATTTATTATCCCCTCTAGCTTGGGTTCAGGAATTTAATAATCCTTTTTTTGGAGTGTTAAAGATAAGGAAAAAGGATATAGGAAAAGGATTTTTCCTTTCCTTCCTAAAAAATTATACAAGAAATCTCTTTTCTTTTGGAATATTTTTTTTTTGCAATTCCAAGCAAGATTTGAGAGGGTGTTAACATTCTGATTTTTCACTTTTCAAGAAAAATCGAGACAAAGGGAGAATATGAATTTGTTTTATCTTAGGGAAAGTGTGGCGATTTTAGAACAGCTAGCACAAAATCCAGGTAGAGTCGCAAAATATTTTAAAGAGAGCGACATAATCCACAATTTAACTTGAATTTTTTCATTTATTGTATCCAATTTCGAGTAACATTGTTCCTATTCAGTTTTCATGGTTTTATAATTTTTAATTCTACCACTATTATTTTAATATTGTTTATTAAATATGGTATCATCGGTTCTTACAATTCATTTCACTTTGAGGATACGTGATTGAACAAGTGATGGTTCTCTAGTTAGCAAACCTGGAAATTCATCAACACGAATTTTGAATGTATTTTCGTTACTTTGCTCTTTATGGGTTGTATCAATGGTATAGTTGTTTTGGGTGGTAACGAAAACAATAAAGATTTTTGTAATCTTTAATATTATTATTATACTATTATTATTTTAGTTTGAATCATTATTTTGAATTAATGATATCGTCTCTCTTGCAATATATTTATGAAATCTCACCAACAATATATTCTTAAAATGTGTGAATTTTATATATTAACTCTTAATTGAGCATAATAAAATAAAAAATGTGAAGATTAAATTGATATATAGGGATTACATTTCCCATAAGGACAACATTTAAGGACCATTATGTATGGACAGGAGCTTTTGAGAGGGTAAAGGGATGGATTTTTTTGACAAAATTTGGCAGAGATGATCTCTGTAATTAGTAGACCATTTTTACCAAATTTTATTAAAAAAACTCATCTGTTTACCCTTCAAAAAACTCAATTAATCCATAGAGAATAACTTTTAAACTTGGTATTTATGAAAAAAAAAATTCCAATATCTTAAGTGTTAGAAACCATCTCTCCCAAAAACTTAAGTTGTTCGGTAGTGGACCAATTATGTATATCATGCTCTTCAACATTAAGACGTTGAACTAAGGGCTCGTTTGGTTCGAGCTTTAGGAATGGAATTGTCATTCTAGATGTCAGGAAACCTTTATTCCTTGTATCTTTTATTGGATTCCATTAATGTTCGTTTGGTTGGAGTTTTAGGAATGAACTCGGCAATTTTTTTATTTTTATTTTCTGGATTTTTTTTAATTTGCTGGGAATTTATTTTTTTCATTTTCTGGGGAAAAATAATTTTTTTCATTTTTTGGGAAAAAATATTTTTTTTCACTTTATGGGGGAAAAATAATATTTTTAATTTTCTGGAATTTTATTTTTTTTCACTTTCTGGGAAAAAAAATTTTACAAAAATTCTGGATTTTTTTTTCATTTTCTGGAAAAAAAACAGTTTTTGGACAAAAAAAAAAGGATTCCTCAAATTGGGAATCCAAGATTCCTCCCAATTTATAAGGGAATAGATTTTGGCAAAATGGGGCTAGGAATCCTAAATTCCTACCTAAAACTTTCAACCAAATAAAATAATACTCATGGAATGAAATTTAGGATTTCATGAATACTCAAAAGCTCGAACCAAACGAGCCCTAAAATCAATACATTAGGCAAATGAGAGCAAATAATTGCAGGCAGCGCAGTGCTAATGCACATGTTTCTGTAGTAGCCAAGACAAAATATGAACAGATTCGACACTGCCCTTATTTCTTTATTCATATGTCTTTTTTTGTCTATTTGTTTTTCGAAAACGTCCAATACTATCATATTCGTGTACCAAATTTCTTTGAAAAAAAAATAAAAAAATCCGTGCTCATTATGTTCATGCGCTACAATGCAATACATGGAATATTTTAATTAACTTCACAAAAAAATTAATTATATATTTTATTGCATAAGTAAACTATAAGAAAAATTAAAGTTAAAGTTTTATAAATATTTTACGTATACGAAAAGAAACTTTAGGAGGGATGCCTTTTTTTAACTAACTGATCGAAATAAGAAAAATAGGCCAAACTAAGTTATTTTAAATAATCTGATGGGTATGCACAAAGACATAATAATGAGGTGCACATACAATACATTGAAGACAAGGGCCATCTGGGAACTTATCTTCGTTCGGACTGGAGTTCAATGTTTTTGGCAGTTCTGTGGAACATTTGGACAAGTAGGAATGCACTCGTTTTTCAAGGAAAGGGTATCTCAAGTTAAATGTGGATGGTGGGTTCAAGGACTGTATTGGTTCTTATGGGGGTATCCTTCGTGATAATGCTGAAAATTGGGTATGGGAGTTTACGGGTCGATGTTCCTATTTGGACTCATTTTATGCTGAACTAGAAGCTATTAAGGAAGGGTTACAAGCATTACTTAATAGACGTTTATACCGAGTTGTGATTGAATCAGATTGCTCGCAAGCAGTTAACCTCATACATGGGTATTCCGACGAATTTCATCCTCATTTGCAAACTATCTTACACGTATTGTAAGTGACTTCGTACTTCAATTCGGAACTCCCCATCGTTTTTGTATCTCGTCTTTGAAATGTAGCAGCACATACCATGGCTGCCTTTAGTACTTACCTTTGCAATATGACAGGCACTGTTTTTGTGGATGTAATGCCTGCCTCTGTTACTCAAATTGTTGTCAATGATCTATATGAATAGATAGGCCTTTCGAGCCCCATTTTGCACCCAAAAAAATACAATACATTATATATATATGTGTTGATGTCTAATTATAATATATTCTTTATGTTTTTAATTTAAGAACTAATGTTTAATTTTTATAACTTTTTAAAAATACATTAATTTCATCACAATCCATTGTTAAGAAAATAAATCACATATACTATGGTGTGCCATAGAACGTTGAATATACCCAAAAAAAAAAATTTGAACTTCAATTTAAAATTAGATTTTAAAACTTAATAATTTTAGAAGGGTCATTCAGTGATAAATATCTCGTATGTATGAATTTAGACGACAAGAACATGATACAAACTTTTTCAACCAAAACTCTTTTCTAACCAACTCCACACTGTTGTGGACAAAAATAGCCTTTTATCTTTATTTTCAATTTTCAAAATTTAAAATCTAATAAGGTAAAATTAATCCTTATTTCAAATAAAACAAAAAAAAATTCTTACTTCGAATACTTGCATTTTAGAATACTTGAAAAGTTGGAAATTTACAATAAAAATAAATATAAATGCAAATTAGAAAACAATTGTTTAAGCCAAAATATTACATTTTTATATGTTTTTAGGTGGCTTAATATGCATGAATTTGATTTTAATTATCCTAAATTGATAAAAATTGAGCTTTAATCATGAAATAGGATAATATGTTTGTTTCTAGTGCATTATAACCTTTTTACAGGTTAAAAATGAACAAGAACGAATCTAGAAGCAAATTCCCCCAAAGTTAGTCATTGCCGGTCAAATTCGGAGCTAAATTGAGTTCAAGAAGTGAACCGAAAGCAAATTACAAGCTCAAGTATGAAGAAAGTTGATGGAAGAGACTACGAGAATCCAATAGAGCAGTCCCAAGTAGAGAATAGTCATTTGAATCAAATCGAGAAATTTTTGAATAAAGAAGAGATCCACCGCGCGCAACATCTCTGTTCCGGCTATTTCTGGTGTTTATCCGTACAGAATTTGAAGAAAACTCCTGAGAAAAAAGTTTGTAGAACTCTGAGTTATCTACGCGTGAGCGAAAACCTTGCATCAATCGGAGCTCGGAGTGTAAAGTTATGGCCGAAATACGAACAGTGCACTGGAGGAGCAGATTCCTGCGCGAAAGAATACCTAAATTTATGATGCAGATTTTTATCGAATGGGGTCCTTAGCCTAGATGGCAAGTGGCCAGCTCTCTACTCATGCTTAGTAATTATTTGTAAGCTGACCCGAGAAATTAAGCTGGAAGACTTAATCTCTCGAGCCAACGACTTGATAGACGATAAAAGCTAAAAATAGCTTTGGATTATTGTTATTATTATTTACTTTATTTTATTTTATTAATTAGTTTATTTTTAATTTTTGAATTTTGAAAAAAAAAATTAGGTTATAGATTTTGGAGAGCACAGTCGCTATTTAGTTTTTTTTAGAGTCAACGGAGGAGAGTCGTCTTTCTTCAATAATTTCAAATTATCTTGCTATCAGAGAGAGATATTTTTATTTAGTTTTTGGCTTGTATTGAATAATAAATATCGTATAATTCTATTTCAATTTGAGTTTGCGCGAATCCTATTATAGTTCTTCAATAACTGCGTAAATGTAAGTTTCTTTTTCTTTCAATTTTATTTTAAATTTCTTTCAATTAATGTTTTGATTGTGTTTGAATGTGATTGTTATTGAAATTAATGCTTAATTTATAATTTTTGTTGGAATTTTCGCGTAGAACCCTAAAAATATGTGTTTTCTTATTTTAATCATAACTTATTCGTTTTTTGGCCGATTTTGATGATTCACCTATCAAAACGAACGTATTTTAATTCTCTACAAAACCCTACTGATTTGGAGACTCAAATCCCAAGTTTTTCAAAAGTCAGTAGGCCATTTGTGTTGCTAAAAAATTGTTTATTTTTCAAAAAAATGTTTAACCATAATTTCTATTTTGCGCATGTTTTTAATTTTCGATTGCTTTAAAATTTTGAGTACATTTATATGCTTATGTTTTTAATTAATTGTTCATTCTTGAATATAAATATGCTGTTTTATTTAATTATTTTATTGTCCATGAATTTATTAAATATGTTTGGCTAGTTCGTTAGTTAGGAGTCCGTAAGGAACGGGTATGCCGACGCAATAATTTTTCGAACCCGAATTAAATTCTAATTAATTTTTTATTGGTTAATAGGTCATAATAAATCTAATTTTTATTAAATTATTATCCTAGTATGCTAATAACATATTTTTATAATAAATTTAATAAAATCTTTTCGACAAAAGAATCAAACTGGTTTGAATTTTTGTTTTTGCGCTAAATCCTAACCGGTCGAGTTAGAGAGCGGTCTATACTCTCTAAATTAATTGGTTATGTATATTTTTAATTTCAAACTAAAGCGCGCTATTTTCGGTAGTATTTTTAATCCTTACTTTTGATATCGAAATTACCAATTTTGTGTTTCCACCGCTCGTTTTAGTTCAAATTTGATTTTAATCATGTTTTAACCTATTTGAATTAAATTGTGGCTTTTACTTAATATTTCTAAACTCACTTTTAATAAAAGGTTTTGTAGTGTCAAGCACTACTCCACTTTAATAAACAAGTGTTTTCGGTAAAATTAAGTAATGCGAATTGATTCCATAATTAGTATTGGTACGTATAGTTCATGTCACGCATGAATTATTGCAAAAAAATACGAGTTTATGAGATCAATTAGCTTGTGAAAAGTATGCTGATTTTTAAAGAAAAATTAATTAGAAAAGGATTCTCGGTCCACCGAATTGCCCGTTGTGTTGCCCAAAACTTATGGATACCCCTAACTCCTTTTATTCTTTATTTTAGTAAAAGTTTTTCACGCATTTAGTTAATTTAGCACGCTGTTTTTATTATTTATTTTATTTAGCTTTATTCTATGTTCTTGTTATTCCTTTCCCTCCATATTTCATCCTTTCTTTATTTTAATTTTTTTCCTCTTGAAAGAAATTTTCCTAAGTCAAAGAACTACCCTCCTCCTTGTGGATTGACCTCGGACTTACCGCGTTTTTATTACTTGACCGACCAGCTGCACTTGGGTGTAATAACTTCGCACTTTTTGGACAAGTCAACAATTGTTTGCAATATTTTCATATATTCATATTTTTGTATTTAAACTCATAAATTCATTACAATTAATATTTTTTTCATTAAATTTGTAAATTTCATATAAAAATTTCTTACAAATTCACAATAAAATTCATAAATTTCACTGCAATTCATATTTTTGCCATCAAAATTGTAAATTTTACAAGAAATTTTTTTGCAAATTCTTTGTGAAATTTGTAAATTTCATTTCAAATATGTAGTGAAACATTTAAATTTCACTGCAATTCATATTTTTGCCATCAAATTTATAAATTTTACAAGAAATTTCCGTGCAAATCTACAGTGAAACTTTTAAATTTTATTTAATTTGTAACTAAATTTTCAAATATATATATATTTGTAGAGAATTTTGGCGTTTTACAATCAATCCAATAAACATAGAAAGAAATGCAAATTAAGAAACAATAGACATAAGGAATATAATATTTAGCAAATTAGTAAACAATTTGAATCTAGACTATATATTATATATAGATATGGGTAAATATGTCAAATCTCAAAGGAATTAATTTTAATTTTGTTTTTGCCATTAATTATAGTAATAAATGATATCTTTATTGTATTAAAATTTTTTATCATAAATTTTTTGTAAAAATATTATCATATAAGGATTTTTCTCCCATTTTCTCATTTTAAAACGGATGGAATTACTTAAAAAAGAAGAAACTACGGACACAAACTGCCAAAACAAATAAAACAAGTTGCAGAGTGAGAAAAAACTTTTACATATATATCGAGTAAATAAATGATTTTATGTAAAGATTTTTTTATTTTTTTTTGGGTCTACATGTAAAGATTGATATGATAAGCTAAACATGCATGCATGTGAGTTTCCTCCCAGAAAACCATGGAAGTGCATTGCATTGTGATCCTCTCTGCCCTCAGCTAGCCAATTACAAACAGAACCCATATAAAATTGGAGTAATAATCAAACAAATATTTATATAGAGAGAGATAAATGTTCATTTGCGCGCCTATGTCTTAAAATCACATATTAAATCATATTATAAAATAATAATTTTGTGTGTGAAAATTAATACCTTATTCAATATATATTTAAGTTTTGTTGTTTTTATAAATAAATTGTTAAAATGTATTTCTAAAAGACAAGTTAACATGACATATATATATATATAATGCGGCTACATACGGACAACCAGAAAAGGCATTTGAGAGTACTACTATTACAACCGTAGAAGTAGATGAAGTGATGTGCATATCATATGAATAAATGGAATCAGTCACTTTGTTTTTAGGGTCACGTTAACATGTATTCTAAGAATACATATTAACTACCTATTTATAATAAGAAAAAAAACCTTAAACACGTAGTTAATATGGTACGAATTTTTATACATGAAATTATTCTTGTTATTCATAATATGTTTAACATGTGCCATTATAGCATAATTTATCATTTTCCTTATTTTTATTGTATAACTACAGTACCAAATTATTCGACATTTGAGGTGGACCAACCGAAATTTTTGTAGAATAAATGGATAGAAATATAAAATACTATTTATGTCTCGAAGTAATAATCTAATAAGCACTAATCAATTGAAAATTATAAAAAAAAATAAAAAAATTGATATTTAATATATTTATCGCATTCTAAAGTAGAAATGATTGTTAATTTGAGATATTACAAAATAAATAAGGCAATGAATTTTTATTTTTTATTTTTTTTTGAGCGAATAAGACAATGAATTTCCTTGTTTGGTTCACGGAAGGGAAATTAATTCCCTTATCTTTCCCATACATGTGGGAAACTAAAATACCTGTTAAGTTTCCCTTCTTGTGTTTGGTAAAGCAAGGAAAATATTTAGATAGGGGTATTATTGTTCAAAATTTTTGTAATAAATGGTAGAAAATCACAAGGAAAAATCAATTCCATAGATTTTGAGAAGAATAACTTTACCCCCTATTTTCCCTTTTGTTAAGAAAGTGTTTTCGGAATTTGTGCTTATCAAATAAAGGAATAGAAAGATTTTTCTTTCATGAGTACTCAAATATGTGAACTAAATGAGGCCTAAAAATGCTTAGTTTTAATTTGAGGGGTTTTCTAATTTAAGGTCCCAGCATTCTCATTTTTTTTCAATATCGTTACAAGGGCTTTTAGATAGCCCATATCAAGCCCAAAATAAGATTGGACAGAAATTCCATAGCTAGCTCAACACCAAATATGGAAGCTTATAGTCTCACAACAGCACAACAGAGAATTATATTTTACATTCAT
Source organism: Lonicera japonica (assembly GCA_021464415.1). Lineage (NCBI taxonomy): Eukaryota > Viridiplantae > Streptophyta > Magnoliopsida > Dipsacales > Caprifoliaceae > Lonicera > Lonicera japonica. Next base: position 4,897,086 of record CM038467.1, on the reverse strand, counting down.
AATATAATTAATATATTGTTGGAATAATAGAGAGAGAAAGAAAGAATCTTATTATTCAACTGATGTCCAATATGTGTAGGGGTTAGCTCTATTTATATTAAGAGCTAACCTCCTTACTTCTCTACATAATCAATGTGGGACAAATCCAATATATATACTATTAGGTAATCCCTCATTCATACCACAATTCCAATGTGGGATAAATTGTATCTTACAATATTAGTTATGGACATCCACATATCAATATTTTTATAACACTCCCCCTTGGATGTCCATTATGTCACAATTCAATGACAGCTGCCTCATTAAAACCTTCCTAAGGAAAAACCCAGTGGGAAAAAACCAAAGTGAAGGAAAAAGAGTACAACATTCTTCTGGATCATTGAATCGGTATCAAATGCACAATATGCTGCCTCATTAAAACCTTGACTAGGAAAACCCAATGGGACAAAACCTAGTTAAAGGAAAAAGAGTACAGCGTGCAAATATTAGGTAGCATACTTCAGGATGCTCCCCCTGATTATTTACTCCCCCTAATGACAACATTTATATATTTTTGTTATAAAGTCGACGCATGCCAATATCATAAACTAACTTCTGGAAAATCGGCTTCGGTAATGACTTTGTGAACAGATCAGCTAAGTTGTCACTTGAACGGATTTGTTTGACTTCAATCTCTTTATTCTTCTGAAGCTCGTGAGTGAAGAAGAACTTAGGTGAAATATGTTTAGTCCTGTCACCTTTGATGAAACCTTCTTGAATTTGTGCTATACACGCTGCATTGTCTTCATAGATAATACTTGGAACATCTGTAATAGAAGACAACTGACAAGAACTGCGAATATGATGGATTAAAGATCTCAACCACACACATTCTCTACTAGCTTCATGAAGAGCTAAAATTTCAGAATGATTAGAAGAAGTGGCTACTAAAGTTTGTTTAGTAGATCGCCAAGAGATAGCGGTATTACCACTAAGAAATACATAACCTGTTTGAGATCGTGCCTTATGAGGATCAGAAAGATATCCTGAATCTGCATATCCTATTAACTCAGAACCATTAGAATTATGTGAATAAAATAAGCCTAAATCAGTGGTTCCTCGTAAATATCTGAGGATATGTTTGACACCAGTCCAATGTCGTTTAGTTGGTGCTGAGCTATATCTAGCAAGCAAATTAACTGAGAATGAAATATCCGGCCTAGTACATTGTGCTAAATATAATAGGGCACCAATCGCACTTAAATATGGTACTTCAGGACCCAATACTTCTTCATCATCTTCCTTAGGACGGTATGGATCTTTCTTTACATCTAAAGATCGGACAACCATGGGAGTGCTTAGTGGATGTGCTTTGTTCATACCAAAACTTTTTAATACATTCTCAGTATAGTTAGATTGATGGACTAATATCCCACTAGTGCTTCTCTCGATCTGCAGGCCGAGACAGAATTTTGTTTTCCCAAGGTCCTTCATTTCAAATTCCTTTTTCAAATAATTAGCAGTTTTTTCGAGCTCTTCTGGAGTCCCGATTAGATTAATATCATATACATAAACTGCTACTATAGAAAATCCTTTTAAGAATTTCTTTATAAAGACACATGGGCAAATGGGATTGTTTTCATATCCTTCCTTAGACAAATATTGACTAAGACGATTGTACCACATTCTTCCGGATTGCTTAAGTCCGTATAGTGAACGTCTTAATTGTATCGAGTACGTACTCCTTGATTTTGCTTCAGGCAAAGTAAATCCTTCTGGGATTTTCATATATATGTTTGTGTCTAAGTCCCCGTATAAATAAGCAGTTACAACATCCATGAGTCTCATATCTAAGCTTTCAGTTACTGCTAAACTTATCAGATATCTGAAAGTTATTGCATCCATAACAGGGGAATATGTTTGATCGTAATCAATCCCAGGTTTCTGCAAGAAACCTTGTGCCACAAGTCTTGCCTTGTATCGTGTGATTTCATTCTTTTCATTCCTTTTCTTTACAAACACCCATTTATAACCTACAGGGTTAACACCTTTTGGGGTTTGTACTATAGGTCCAAATACACCACGTTTATTTAGAGACTCTAATTCTGCCTTGATGGCAATTTCCTATTTTGGCCAATCTTCTCTTTGTCGACATTCACTTAATGTACGTGGTTCTGTATCATTTTCATCATTGCCCTTTAATACTTCAGTAGCTACTGTAAATGCAAATACGTCATCGATGACCTTTTTGTTTCTATTCCACATCTCTCTCGAATAAGTGTAAAGTATAGAGATCTCTTCATTATTTGGTACCAATGCCTCTTCAGGGGCTTGTTCTAAAACAATGACCTCTTCTGGGGCCTTAGAGAGAGTGGATTTTCCCATGACCTCTTCTTGAGTGAAATGGGGAACCTCTTCAGGAGTGTTCTTAGGGCATGATTGCTCAGTCTTCCTCTTTCGGGGAGCTGAGTCTTTGGAACCTATAGGTCTGCCACGCTTCTGGCGTGGCGCAGATTCATTAGCTGCTATATTTTTATTTTGTCCTTTAAGGACATTGATTCTGGCAGGTGCATTCATAGCTGGCACATGTGATTTTATTACATTTGCTGCATCATTAAATCCATCAGGTAATTTATTTGCAATTTCTTGCAAATGTACTATTCTCCGTACTTCTTTCTCACATTCTGATGTTCGTGGGTCCAGATGAGACAATGTGAGATTATTCCACGATATTTCTCGTCGTTCTTCTGGAACGGATAATTCTTCAGGAACCTTCTTATCTCCCCCTAACGGCGGGAATATTGTCTCATCATATTGACAATCTGCAAAACGTGCAGTAAACACATCTCCTGTCATTGGTTCTAAATACCGAATAATGGAAGGTGAATCAAAACCTACATAGATCCCTAGTCGTCGTTGAGGGCCCATCTTAGTACGCTGGGGAGGCGGAATAGGAACATAAACTGCACAACCAAATTTACGCAAATGTGATAGATTTGGTTGAAAACCGGTTACTAGTTGTGTAGGAGAAAATGTGTGATAAGCTGTAGGTCTAAGTCTGATCAGTTTTAATGCATGCAATATAGCATGTCCCCAGGCACTAACAGGTAACCTAGATTGCATGAGTAAAGGCCTTGCAATAAGTTGAAGACGCTTAATCAAGGATTCGGCTAAACCATTTTGGGTGTGAACATGGGGGACGGGGTGTTCAACTTTTATCCCTATGGATAAACAATAATCATCAAAAACTTGAGAAGTAAACTCAGCTGCATTATCAAGTCTAATAGACTTAATAGGTTGATCTGGGAATTGCGACCTAAGTTTAATGATATGTGCCAATAGGCGTGCAAAAGCAATGTTTCTAGTAGAAAGTAAGCTTATATCTGACCAGCGGGTGGAAGCATCAATTAAAACCATAAAATACCTAAAAGGTCCACTTGGGGGATCTATAGGGCCACAAATATCACCGTGTATTCTTTGGAGAAAAGATGGTGCTTCAGAAGAAATTTTAAGGTACGAAGGTTTTGTGATGAGTTTACCTTGTGAACAAGGGGTACAGAAATAGCCACTTGGTATGGTCAGCTGATGGTTTGCCAATGAGTGCCCATAAGAGTTCTCTATTATCTTTCTCAACATGGTTGTTCCTAGGTGTCCTAATCTATCATGCCACAATCTTAAGGCCTTGGGATCACTAATTTTCGGTATTTTAGACTTGAGCTTTTAGCTCATAACTGAGTGTGACTCAACATTAGATAATGTTGTGCAATAGAGACCCGAGGAGAAAGCACTTAGTTTTTCTAGTGGGAGCGTCTGGCTCGCGACACTAGTAGTGATACATAAGAATTCCTTGTTATCTTCATTTTTCGTTTCAATATGATACCCATTCATTCTAATATCTTTAAAACTAAGCAAGTTTCTTCTGGAACTGCTTGAGAATAATGCATCTTTTATAAAAATGTGGGTACCATTTGGTAACATCACATGGGCTCTTCTGGAGCCTTCAATTATTTGCGCAGGTCCAGCTATGGTGGATACTTTGCGTGTATTAAATACTAATTCAGAGAAAAAATTTTGATTTTTCAATATAGTATGTGTTGTGCCACTGTCTACTAGACAAAAATTATCCTTGGTATCATGCATTCCATAATCCATACCTTTAAAAGAAATATTATAAACTATTTAATAACCCAAACATATTATAAAAGCAATTAATTTATCGTTATAATGAATATAAAAACAAACTAAGGTTTCTAACCAAAAGTTATAAATATCAAAATAATAATTCCTAAAACATAATTAAATAATAGAATATCTAAGACTGTCTAAATGCATAAAATAAGGAGTGATAATTTAGGTCTTCTGGACCTAGCTAGGTGGTGCTCCCAACATCTCGTCAAACTTTTCCTTAGTAACAGGATTGCCATCAGCATCTTCAAAAAAATCATTGCATTTTAGTTGAATGATATCAGTGGCTGTTATGCTTGCATCGTTCTCTTCCCCATCCAACCAGTTTGTCTCCATAGCATTAATAGAGGCCTTGTATTGATCCACAACATGTTTTGGTGCACGGCAAGCACGTGACCAATGCCCACTTTTTCCACATCTATGGCAATTATTATTTGGTGGATTCTGGTTCTGATCTTGATTCTGATTCTTATTCTGGTTCTCATTCTTCTTACCAGACTACTTCTGGTGGTTTTTGAATTTTGTATTGTTGTGCGGGCCTTTATAACCACCTCTGCTGGGGTAGTTATTGCGTCCACCTCTTCCGGAGGAGTTCTTGTATCCACCTCTTCTGGGGGGATTATTACGCCCGTTTCCACGGCTTCTATTATGACTAAAATTGGCATTTGCTTCAGGAATTGCCTCAGATCCAGTTGGTCTAGAATTATGATTCTTGATTAGAACTTTGTTGTTTTGTTCTGCAACTAAGAGACAACTTACAAGTTCAGCGTACGTGGAGAAACGACGCTCTCGGTATTGCTGCTGCAGGAGAACATTTTGGGCATGAAAAGTGGAGAGAGTCTTTTCAATCATTTGCTCTTCAGTAACTTTTTCACCGCATAATCTCAGGCGAGCAATAATGTTGAAAAGTGAAGAGTTATATTCAGCCACTGTTTTAAAATCTTGGAATCGTAGATTTATCCATTCATTGCGAGCACTAGGCAAGATGACCAACTTCTGGTGGTCATATCTATCCTTCAGGGATTGCCAGAGACCCAACGGGTCTTCCTCAGTCATGTACTCATTTTTTAAATCATCATGAATGCGGTGACGTAAGAAGATAAGAGCTGAAGCTTTGTCCTGTGAAGATAATTTATTTCCTTCCACAATAGCATCACCAAGATTTTTGGCAGTTAAATGAAGTTTAGCATCAAATTGCCAGTTTAAGTAGTTGTTACCATTAAGCTCAAGGGTCTTAAATTCGAGTTTAGTGATATTCGACATTATGACTGCAAAAGAGAATTATTGTAAATTAATTACTTAATAAAGGATCAATAAAGTCAAATATTTTTGGCCAATTATTATTTCATGGATAAGAACTTCAAGTTCTTAAATTTATGAGACTTCGGGCTCATAAAAAAAAATTAATTATAGAACTTCAGGTTCTATCAAGACTTCAGGCTTATAAAATATGGCCTTATTTTGATCCATTACCTTTACAGTCGTTTAATTATTAAGTTTAAAAGAAGAAGGGTAGAATAAACAATAGCGCACACATATTTTCATGCAATTTAAATAAAACTTATTAAAACTTCAAGTTCCAAATAAATATTAGAGAGCTTCAGGTCCCTAATATAATTCATGGATTATCGGGTCCTGAATTATGATTATGGAACTTCAGGTTCCAAATAAATATTAGAGAACTTCAGGTCCCTAATATAATTCATGGATCTTCGGGTCCTGAATTATGATTATGGAACTTCAGGTTCCAAATAAATATTAGAGAACTTCAGGTCTAAATAATTTATGAAATAAAATATGTAAATCTATAATAAAAGACCAAATAAAATATTTAACAGTAATATAAATTATCAAAGTATTATAAAAGAAAAGACAAGCATAAATCTAACCTTTATGGAGAGAAAATCCCGTGCCTTCTTTCGAACAACCCCTTCTATCGAACAGTCTCCAAGAAGAAAAAATTTAGACTATGGTGGCCTGCTTTCGCAATGGCCTCCAATTGACTGTAGAGCAGTCGTGCTGATAACGTGTTGGAATAATAGAGAGAGAAAGAAAGAATCTTATTATTCAACTGATGTCCAATATGTGTAGGGGTTAGCTCTATTTATATTAAGAGCTAACCTCCTTACTTCTCTACATAATCAATGTGGGACAAATCCAATATATATACTATTAGGTAATCCCTCATTCATACCACAATTCCAATGTGGGATAAATTGTATCTTACAATATTAGTTATGGACATCCACATATCAATATTTTTATAACATATATGTCATTAAGTTAAATGTTAACATTTTCTAATAATTACATTTTGTGAGTAAGCGGGATGGCGGGTACTTTCTACAATAGGTTAAATTTATATATTTTGTTGTATTTAAGAGCGATAATCTGTCAAATATTGTTATGTTAACTATATATACGATAATTAGTATGATAAGCACTTGATATTCTGACTAATTTGTGATAAATAATAGTATGGTGTGGCTTATTATGGTATGCATGCATGCACACATCATAATAAATATTTTATATTATTTAAAAAATCAAAATAAGTAGTTTTAGTTTTGAAAAAATTCTCAAATTGAACCGTTAGTCTTTTTAACATCATATAAACATAATTAAAACGTTAAATCACAAGCTTAAAGCCTAAAAACATGTTAATTTAGAGAAGTACCCATCATAACTTATGGTGGAAAGTACATGCCATCCCGCTACTCTACATTTTGTTTCTCTCACTTTAATTTTGGAATTTGTTTTTGCTTAAAAAAATATTTGTTTCCCAAGATGTACGTGTTATATTTCCTTCTTTTTTTCGAGAGAGAAGATGTGTCATATTTTGCAAATGGTTAAACTATGGAAAATTTTCTAAGAATTATGAAAGGCCTGCGCATAGAGCAGGTTGCATAGTAATAACTTACGTAATATTAAACATTCTACTTATAGTATATGATCGTCGTAATCATCACCAAATTAATTTGTAGTATTGTCTTCTCTTGCACGCATTCGCCTTTATATCCGTGGTGCTAAGGTTGCTAGTACCATTGGAATAATTAGTGCATAAACATTCCTCGAGTAATTTGGTTCTTCATTTGATCCTGCTCGCACAGAATTGTTGGAATCTATACCACAGTAATATAATAACTTAATTAGAATTAAAGAGAAAAAGAGGTCAAGTGAAATTAGAATTAAATTATACACAAACTTGTTATATTATAACTTACCATTTCTTGGTGAGGCTGAACTAGCATCAGGTGGCAGTACTGGAGGTCGTGGTTGCGGCTGCAGGTTGAAGCCGATGCTGCTGCAATCAGCTCCAAAGTGGCCTAGTAACAAGCAAAGACATGATGTTTGCATGGGTTACATTGTGTGTGGAATATGCATCTTAATTAATAGTCCCAGGTAAAAGATGAAATTTAAACGAAGTAGCTCGCCAAATTAAGACCAAATTAAAATCTATATTATTGATATTGTTTTTTTATAAAAAATGATGGCTGGTTAGTCTCACTCCATCCTTTCACAACTTACAAATAATCTGAAATGAGAGGAGATCGAACTCATGAACTACGTACAAGTGCAGCATTTTTCCCCATGTTGTATATTGAAGACTAATCTAATCTAATAATACATTAAGCAAGAACTCATTTCAGTGATTATTGAAGCCGTGTCATATTTTTATTTTTTTAGTGCCTCTTTAAATTAACTTCTATTTCACATTTTTTTTTCCATAATAATATAAGCGCACAATGGGATTCAAACTCTCGCTAAGAGCGAGAATAGTATAACTTTAGCAAATTATTGTTTGATTTTTTTAAAATAAAAATTATTTGAACGTAAATATATAGCACATGCATTGAGTATGCGGAAAAAAAATGTTAATAATAAAAGGAAAAAACTTACATTGTTTGAGACAAGGAAGTCCCTCTTGACCCAATAAATTTGTAGAGCCTTCATTACATTATATTAGCAATTGTATCCGCTTCCATTAACTATACATTTTCCATCACCGCACCAAACAAGGTTGCAAGCTGTTGTGATCAAATGAAGTTTATTTTTTGTTGATTCCTATTATCTTATCATAATTAGCGTGCTTCAATGTAAGTAAATCTGATGATTCTTACTGTCTGAAATATTAGATGGTGGCGGCTTTGTGGGCTTAGGTGGACCCCCTTTATCACATTGGAAATTAAGTGTACCTGCGTGCATTTTTCATCAATAACACCTTAATCTCATAATTAAATTTCTAAACTATTAATTAATTTTCACAACAAAATTTTCATGAAATTTGATAGAGATTCTATCTTTAATTAGTATATTATCTTTACAAAATTTTATCAAAAGATTCAATTTAAAAATGGCATGATCATCTCAAATTTTAATGGACAAAAATGAACAAATATATCAAAATTTATCACACCCATTTTTAGTTTCAATTTTTTTTGAAAATAATCTACTCATTATAAATATCATGCCTTCTAAATTTTATGAAAAAATTTATCCATATATCTATCGAAATGAACTCTATTAAAAAAAATTAGTAGAATAAAGCAATGGAGAAGTGCCAATTCTATAATTAATGGACACTGGCAATCACCAAATGTAATATTTGTCATACGATAGTTGATGTATTAACACAACAATCAAACATTAATTAATATTCACAATCCCGGCGTGATTGGCATGTTTTTATGTTAAATAAACCACACAATGCAGAGAATTTAATGACCAAATCTCCTTCGAAGTCACCTTATATATCACCTTGAATATTCTTGAGGAAAAAAAAAAGGCTGAAAGATGAAAATGGGAAAAAAAAATATGTGACATATATATATATGCGAACAGCCTCAATTTTTTTTTATTTTTTTTAAAGAAAAAGGAACATCAATTGCAAGGTAAATGAAGAATTCTTTTTATAAAAACGTAAAAAAAAAAATTAACTTTACAAAATTTCATCAAAAACTCAATTTAAAAATAATTCTCAATCAACTTAAAATTACGAGTGAAAAAGGTGACATTTTAGCGGGGAGAGAGAGAGAAACTAAATTGGGAACAACACAAGAGGGGAAGGTCAAAGGACCAATCGGTAACTTCTTCCACCCAGAATTGCACTCGCAATCAAATCCCAGTATCGAAGCATTTGAAGATACGCATTGCCCTTGTCCACAGTTCGCCAATTCGCACGAAATGCCTGTACCCCCCAAAAATATATTAATTATCAACATCATTAAAGTAAACATTCCCAGAAATTATTCCATACTAATATGGATTCACTAGCGTACAAGCACACTTTATATAAGTGTAGTAAAATCTTTTATAATTAATCACATTAAAAATATATAAGATTACTAGATTACCTGCACATACAATATATGTGCTACGTACTCAAATATATCTAATTTAATTAAAATATATAAAAAAATATTGTTAAGTGATTTAGTGGTTAAGTAACAAATTATTTTATAAAATGTTCAAAGTTTAAACTCTATTGCAAATATATTTTTTAATGAAAAAAAATAAACCACAGGGGTGACGGTAATTAAATGTGTTTTTTTGTATATAATGTTATAAGTTCAAGTTTTCTTTCAAGTTGAATGTGTTTAATATATAGTATAGAGATACATTAGCAAAGTACAAGCCGACAATTCTCCTTCTATTCAATGTATTAATCATCGTAAAAATAAGTCACATTATTTTTTGTTTTCCATCATATAAATTAATCAAAGTTTACTTAATTATAACTGGCTCTCATGTTAACAAAACTAATTGAAAACCAAAATAAACAAATTATGAACGGATCGAGTATAAAAGCTAAAATTAAAGAATCATATATGATTGTACGTGTGGGATACCTTGTAGTGGGTTTCAGAGCTGACAATAACTGGTTCTGATAAAGAAACTAAAGAGCAGATGAAAGTGGAAGAAAATGAAAATCAAATTCATGGTACGCCTAATTCCCATTATTATTATTATTATTATTATAGCCTTCGGCTTCTCTTCGCCCAAGTAATTTTTGTGTGGGCCGGGTAAGTGATGATATTAAGTATGTCGGATTGTCGGGTGTTAATAAATTTTCTCAAAACTAGAGATGCAAAATGAAATATTTATGCAACAGAAAAGCAGACACTTCTTTATATAAAAAGACACATAGGGTAAAGGATTATATCACACCTTTTTACACATATTTTGAAAGAGTTTTTTTAAATCTTAGAGAGGGATTAAAACCTCAAAACATAAAACTATCTTAGGACTTTTTATTCATGCCAAACTCGCAAAAGGAATTGAAGGATGGTACTATACCGTGGCGAGTGATTCGTTGTGAACCTGTTCGTGCAATTCGTATATATAGGAGGACTATACGCGCGTAATGTAGAGACTTTTGCAGGCTCTTTGTGTGATTCAAGTTATGTAAGTCTGTACAATTTGAGATTAATCGAGTTTGTAACTTTTTATGCATATAGTGGATTGTTAAGGATTAATCTTGCACTGCATGAATACCTCGTTAATTCTGGTGTTTTGCTTATTTGTTTAATTACGTTATTAATTTTTGCATGCTAGAAAAAATTAAACAGGTTTTTTAGAATTAAAATTCATAGACTTTTAAGATTTACTTATTGATTCGATTAAAATTGGTTTTTAAGAATCCAACCGCCAAATAACAAACTTATGATTAATTTGTTTATTTGCTTCCGCACGCGCTAGCCTACCAGCTTTTTCAAATATTTATTAAATGTGTAACTCACAACATTTAAATAATAATTATGATTTTTATTAAAATATTCTAATGGTTGATTCTTGTAAACCTCCTTATTTTTAGTGAGTCTAAATTTGTTGATGTATGAACAATGACCTACTATATAATTGATTAATATGAATCTATGCCATTGCAACATCATCTAAAATATAGTTCTTGGTAGAGAGAGAGAGAGACTTCCTTAGCTAGGACTCAACTAATCAAAGAGTAAGGTCGCGGTAACCCTCCTTAGGTGACGGTGAACAAATTTGGACTCATTTTTATTATAATTTTTTGAAGAAAAAAAATTAGTAGATGATAAAATAGTCTGTTGCTCATTCTTTTTAACGAAAAAACTTATATTTTTGCCCCCTTATTTTTTGAACTTTATAGTTAAGTGTTGTCTTAAATGCACTATATTTTGACATTTTAAGACTTCAAAATAATATATAGTGATATTTTATGTAGTTTTCATTACACTTCTAAAGTTCGTTATAGAGACACTTTCTCAAAATAGTGTAGTATCAAAGAATAATTTATTTGACCTATGCCATGGTTAATTATGTGTCCACATTATTGCTAAATCGTTGCTCCACCACTTAATGCCATTATTACATCACTTAACGTGAGAGTTTCTATAGAAATATATAAACGAGAGCAGATGATTCTGTGTATATTTATTATAAGGTTAATTATAAGAATATACAACGTAGTTTCACCCATTTTACACTTTGGTAATTGTACATTTTTTTGACAAAATTGATAATGTACTTTGTGTTTGTTTTCATTTTGGCCATTTCCTCTATTGGGTTCGTAACTTCGTTAACGGCGGACTAAGTCGGTAATAACGGTCTTACGTGGCATCCACATCAATCATTTTTATATAAAAAATTAAATCCATTTAAAAATTTAAAAAATATATATATATCCACTGTCTTCTTCATCTGAAAACCTTAAGATTGATGAGCCTGCATAACTATGATCGCTGCAATTACTGTCTTGTATGATTCTCTAATTGGTAAAGTATATGCAAGATCTAAAATTAAATCTACTCAAGTTCCTTTATGCCAATAAAAAAACTGTTGTTGTTCCCCTTCTTTTCTCTCTCTCCCCCTTCTATTGCTCTTCAATTTCATCTCCTCCAAAACATAAACTCGATGGCGGTGGTTAATGTCAAAAATGGAGGTGGTGATAGTGTTGTCGATGTGAAGATGGGAGGTAAGTATAAGTTTTTCGGTGACCACCGGAATGGTTGGCCGTTTGGGGTTGTAATGAAAGTGGACGGTCGTGTATATATATATAATTGTGTATTTTCTTTTCTTTTCTTTTCTTCTTTTTTGTGTGAATGGCAGAGGTTAATGCTGGAAATAGAGGTGGTGATAGTGTTGCCAATGTGAATATGGAAGGTGGGTATAATTTTAAAGGGACTACCGAAATGGTTGGCCGGTTGGGGTTTTGAGGAAGGTGGACGATGGATATTTTTATTTTATTTTTAAATGAATTTACTTTTTTATATAAAAATAATCTGATGTGAATGTCATGTAAGATGCCACGTAAGACTGTTATTGCCAACTTAGCTCGCCTTTAACAGAATTACTAACTCTAATAAACGGAATGAATTAGTTTTATCGAAAAAATTGTACAATGATTAAAGTGTAAAATTGGTGAAACTACGATAGTTAACCCTTTTATTATATAATATGTATTAGGGTTTCCAAAAGGGTCGAATAGAAGAGCCGTTGTTTGGGTTTGGGAAGGCGGAAACTCTACGCTAACCCGAGACTAGAAAGTGCATCCAACTTCCCAAGAAAATTGAGCTCTTGCTGCCTCACTTCTCACCCAAATCAGAATAACCCCTACCTCATTCTCTATTAACTTTTTCTGTATCTTTTGTTTTAAAATGCTAACGAGTATACACTAATTTAAATTACAATAGCCACTTCTTATTGTTGGAAATTCTCTTCAATGGATTTATCATCAGTATGTTTAATCCATTTTGTCAAAAAAAAAAAACCAAATTTTATGTTAAAAAAGACAGGCAGAGCATCTCCCTCCTCGCAGTTCGGGTAAGGATTTGGGTATGGCCAACTCTCATAGACCATAGTGTGACGGGTGGCATGTACAAGGCCTGGGAACTAATTCACCACCATATGGCTCACCGAAAAATACTAGTGATTTCGGCTTCTAATGCCTAACTTATATCCGTGCACTTCATATTCGCCTCAAGTGAAAAATAGCCATTCCTGTCCTGGACATTTAGAGCAGAATCTATGGCATATTTCTTTCTTTTCATAAAAAAATTAGCAAGTATAAGAGGCCATCATAGATGTGAAGATGCATATCGTTATGATCACATCAGATAAGATCGATGATATAGGAGAGTCCGAACCATAACAACATTTATGAGTATGAAAACGTGCTCCCACAAATTGAGATCCACTCGACTGTCCCTATACCCAAAAACACTTTCTATTTCAGGAGTATAATTTAGTATCTGCCTAGCAGAAATCTTCTAAAATTATGAAGGAACAGGAAACTGCACTATAGTCAATCCCGCTACTTTAAAGTCACTTTTGAAGTAAAGTGTTATAAATCTGAACCGTTAGGTCTAAATTTGACGGTTCAAATTAGCTTCTATTTAATAGTGTCTTCACCGGAGGAAACACTTCCTCAAACAATACTCAAAATCTCAACTATTCAATTTAAAATTAATGGTTCAAATGTATGACTTTACCTCTAAAGTTATTTTCCGCCCCCTAACTAAAAATTCAAAGTATTGAATTGAAGTTTTTACATAAGCACACTCACTCAACCATCCCATCCCTCACAAGTTCTTCGAACCCTTTTCTCAGCCTAGCTGATGCCAGTCGACAATCGTCCTCCAGCAAACCTCCAAATGATATCCTAACGTGCCCCGGGCATCCCGAGGCACTTCCGGGGATTATAACCACCCCGTGTTTCCTAGCCAGCCAACGAACTACTTCAAAGTCATCAACATATTTCTCAGGTAGCTTTGCCCACAGGTAAATTGCACCTTCTCCTCCCTTAACAGCGCCCTCTCCTAGAGGAGATAGTGCTTCTAGAACAAGTGCTCGGTTTTTGACAAGGTCTTTTACTTGATCGGTCACCCACTCCGGTCCCACTTCTAACGAGTGAAGCGCCAGTCGTTGGGAGATTATGGAAGCACATATAGGTATGTTGTCTTGGATTTTAAGGAGTTGGGGTCCAAATCCCTCCGCTTCTGAAGGATATGCTATCTAAATATACAAAGACAAAATCTTTATTAGCAGGGAAAGAGTATTGATACATGTACCATCTCAAATGACCAGGTTAATAGCTCAAGTGATTTGTCAGAAAGTGCATCGTCAGTATTTTAAATAGAACCCATACAGAACCAATGATCCTTTTGACACATTACTACTAGCTTGGTCATTTAAGTTGTTGCTACGTGTATTATTATTCATAAAACAAAAACAGATCACGACAAGTGAATCGATTGAAATGCCGTGATTTTTTCACCAAAAGTAACATAACATGAGAGTTACTTACATATCCAACACGCCATCCCATCATCCCGTAAGCTTTAGAGAAGGAAAAAATGTTGACGATGTGATTGCCCTCTAGGCATGAATGTTTCAGACCATCATACATAAAGTACCTGCATGTATGTAACTGTTAATATTCCTATGTGGTACTGTATTGTATCTGAAAAACACTTCTAATAGAACAGAAACATATTTTGAAGGAACATATGGAAATACCATCAAAAGGGCAACAAATACAGAAAAGATGCTCATACAACGTTTCTTTCTTACAGTCTATTCATGCTCTCCAACAGTGCGGATATACCATTTGTATAGACAAATGATGAAACAGGAGGAAAGGGTAAGGTGTGGGGGGGTAGACAATTTAACAGTGGCCCCAACAGTACTGATCTGAGCTAAAACTTTCCTCACGTGCAGGCCTATAACCGCACTTAAACAGCAGAAGGAAACAAAAGAAACCACAACAGACTCATATATTACAGGTTACAACTCAAAAAATTTGAATCATACTGTGTGTTTTTGTGGACAATTCATTTCCATTTCTCAAGAAGGGAGATGAAAGCAAGCCTGTGTTCTTGTGTTCAAAACACAGATCACCAAGAAGCTCTAAAATGGGCAACCGTACCAAAAAGAAAGATCCATAGGATCTAGTTTTGTATCAGCTTAAAACTTCATCTTTTTTTTTTCTGTTCTATAATAGTCATTAGCAATATCTTCAAGCAGAGTAAATAGATCAACACGAGACGCTACTTTTATGAATTGTTCGTAGACATGAGAAAGAATATACTTACTCGTATGTATTATCTACAACAAGCCAACATCCAGCATCTCTGCAGAGATCCGATATCCTCTGCTTTGAAAATAAGGGGAAATGTAACATGTTGGAGGTAGGAAAAAATGAAACAAGAGGAAAAAGGTTAAACTTCAAATTTTAATAAACAGTTAGTAGTGCGTGCAAGCTCTAGACTGGTTTTATTTCCGATATATTCACACAAGACATCTAGAAAGAGATAGAGAGGGAGGGAGGGACTAACCGACCTTGAGCAGTTGTTCTGGTATGTAGGTTCCAGATGGGTTACCAGGATTAACAACTGTGACAAGCTTTGGAGTTGGTTTAGTTTCTCGTAAAGTCTTTTCTAGCCAATCTGAAAATCAAGAATATATTGATAAAAGGTCAGTAAAAGAAAACAAAACTGGACGGATCTTTTTGGTTTAAGTAACTGAATTGACAAGCATGGCTCACTGATTGCTTAAATGTAATATATAAAATTGCAAATTCGTCAATTCCCCAATATTTCTCCTTCTTTAATGTGTATTAGGGATGCACCCAAACTAAAAACTTAACAATAAAATCTTTCTCGTGCAAGCAATTTTGCTCTGGCTGGAAAATCAACGCTACCCAACATAAGCAATTCTAGTGAAATCAGCACTCAAATATCCAAAGAACTATCATTCAGATTCCTATATTACAAAAAGGACAACTGAAATATTTCTTTACTAGATAATGCTCAAGGCGCACAATAGACACCTATATTACTATTAATTAGCTTGAAAACCTGAATCAAGTTCAATGGACAAGTGAAAAAACTTTAGACAGGCAAGAAATATTTAGATGTCATTTTCTGGAATTTCACCCCATCAATAACATCAAATTTGGGGAATAACCTTTAAAAGGAAGTTCACATTTTAATTGATATTCAAGTTATAGGCATTTGAAGCTTCCTACCTGCATCTGGATGGAGTGTATTTGGACTACCAGGGCCCACTAGGATGTCAGTAACGCCTGTCATCTGGAAAGACATGTATGAATTGAAGTAGTATGGTGCAAACATAACTACGGAGTCCCCAGCATCACACAATGTAAGCACAATATTCACAAATGCCTGCATAATAAAATGTGTAAAAACTTTCATAATGTTCTTGAAAAACAATAATTGTAATTAACTCTAACACGATCGGCCAGTCACAAACAAATTTGTTCTCTTTCAAACCCGGAAAAGATTAGGTTAAGTCCTCTCTCTCTGTCTCTCTCTCTAGTTGAAAATGCATAGCATCTAAAGCTGGATAGCATCAATTAGGATGAGTTTGAATCACCTCAAGAGAACTGGTTCCCAATAACCCCTGCTTGGCAGAGAATAAAAATAATATTTGGAGCAAATCTTAAATCTTCCAATTAATTCTTGTTAGAAATACAATGCTTAAAAGCTACCCGATATGCTAAATGACATGTAAGAAAGCCTCTTGTCATCTTTTTTCTTGAGCAAATGTTCAACCTCCCACTTAATTCTGATAATTTCCCAAAAACCACACATTTGTCTACTTTGCCAACATAAAAAGCAGCTTTTGTTACCTGATTTGCACCCGCAGTAACCATCACCGAGGATTTGGACAACTTATTTTCTCGATGCAACTGCAAGAGATAGTGAAGAGAAAATCAAACGCTAGTAAGAAAAGTATAGGGAATAAATTTTCAGCTGCACATTGATTATCATAGAGCACCAACAAACACATACAAGGGTACCAAAGTCAGTTCAACTAAAAATGCTGGAATCATTTAACTGTACCTTCTTAATCAACGCCTCCCTAAGCTCAGGAAGACCTTCGTCAGCACCATAACGACTAATTGAGGGATCCCATACAAGCTCTTTCACTTTTTCCAATGCCTGCTTGGGTGGTTGCCAATACACTACCCCCTACACAATATAGCATGTTCAAGAATGATATATTGTCAAGATAATCAACCCCATAACATCCAGATAACACAAATGTGGCAAATAGCCAGAAAACAAACTCAAACTTGACTTTTAGAACTTCAATTTGTAGAGATAGTCAAAACTACTAAATAAATAGTAACATCAACCATTTCCTAGATTCATAATTGCATCTCAACCATTTCCTGAATTCTCCTGTCAACAACTTAATACTCTGATTTCACATAATCAGCTCCAGTATAAATAGACAATTCACCTCATTAGTCATCCATTGCTTAAAGAGAAATCAATAACAAATTGTTTTGAACTACATCTCAATAATTTAAAGACGTTATGTTAAAATTATCTAATATACTCAGTTCAGTATTTGGAGCCTAGATCAAATTGTTGGTCTCTTCGTAAAAATTTCAATAATTTCAAACTAAGAAATTAAAAGCATAAAAATGCCTCAGTGTTTCCGGAAAGTGAGAAAAGTTGAAATCTGTAGCAAAATGCAACTGCTTGAGGAATGATGGCCTAGAAATTTTAGTCACAGAATTAACTAATACCCAAGACATTATTATTCACATATCTCAATTTCTAGTCCCATAAAACTTAGAAGCAAGGTATAGAGTAATTGATTGGACAAACATTGGGGAGAGTAAACAAACAAACCTGAGCTAAAGACACGGCATCTTTAACCCCCCGGATCAATTCTTGTATCTGGAAAACACAAAATACTTTCAGTTCTTAAAACATAAATAAATACGTACATATAGATAGAGATTATTTAAACCACCAATTTAGGTTTGCGGATGGGAAGTAAAGTACCTGAACCATAACCGGTGTATCGGTTTGTACGGCCCTCCTGGCTAGCATCCCAAACGAACCCATCACTCTCTCTCTCTCTCTAGAACTGTACTCTCTCCCCCCTCTCCTCAAAACTAACAAAAACACCCACCCACCCACCTAATATGATCTTAAGAAGAAGAAGAAGAAGAAGAAGAGGACCTTTTCTTTACCTACCACTCAAAGAAAAAGAGGGGGAGGGGGAGGGGGTGGGCCTTATTCAATTGAAAACTCAAATTGAAATTGTTTTCATATAAAAAAAGCACATAATGGGTTTGCAAATTTTGGTAAAAGAGAACCAATCATGAACCAGACAAACCATCAATTTTGTTTGCCCATTTGCTCCTAAGAGAAAAAAGGAAAGAAGGGTAACAGCAAGCTAAGATAAGGCAAAGGAAAGACGAAACGCCTTTTTTTTCCTTTTTGTTTTTCGTATTATCTATCTATATGTACGTTAACGACTCTACATTTATATATATATATATATATGTGCGTGGCTGTTCTTAACTTTGTATTGTATTCGCTCGTTTTTGCCGCTGAAAAAGGAAATACTTTATATGCAGGGTTAAACAAAACAAACTAGATAAGAACAAAAAGCTAACTGAATAAGTTATTAATTTACCAGTATTCTATTCTACAGTGGATTAACAAACATGAAATACAACACGGATTCACTGGCTGGCTCGAAGATTGCGATTCAACAAATTAAATTAATAATTCCTTGAAATTCTTTACTATCGAACAGATCAACGATGACCCAGAATTTGGATTTCTCTAGTAAATCATCAATAGAAGTGAATTTTCTCTATGAGAGAGAAAGGTAATAAAGGGGGTGGTTTTGGATTAAATGGGGGTAATTAATTTGGCTGGGGATGAAGGTGGGAGGAAAGTGGGTAGTTGCGTGCGAATTTTAGGGATTCGATTTGCAATGAAATCAGAGCCGCTCTCACATGTAGACAAGACAAAGACAGCGTAATGAATTTCTGGAATTTTCTTTTTCTTTTTTTTTTTTTGGGTGGGGGAAACTGGAAAGAGAAAGATGCTCCGAGTACCTCCCTCCGACTCTCGTAGATAGACCTCGAGCCGGAGACAATACCGTTAACCGCGATTTTATTTTAATTTTTATTTTTCTAATACCGTACATCTTTTTTGTAGGGTGGTGCTATTTCCACCCCACAACCTACTTGCTTTCATTCCCGCTCTCACTATCACTCCCACCAACTCTCTTTTACTCATTAACACTTTCACTACTTCCTTTACCACTCCCATTTTAATATACATAGATTAATGATTAATTATATTTAACCATTAATCATTAATCCTCCTCCTCCTCCTCCTTCTTCTTCTTCTTCTTCTTTTTCCTCTTCTTCTTCTCAACAATGGTTTCTAAAATTTTACATTCATTTAACCCTTAATGCAACACAAAGTAATTATAATTAATCATTAATTCTTCTTCTTCTTCTTCTTCTTCTTCTTCTTCTCAACAATGGTTTCTAAAATTTTATATTCATTTAACCCTTAATGCAACACAAACTAATTATAATAAATCATTAATTCTTCTTCCTTCTCTTCTTCTTCTTCTTCTTCTTCCTCTTCTTTTTCTTCTTCTTCTTCTCAACAATGGTTTTTAAATTTTTGCATCCATCTACTCATTGGTCCCTTACAACCGTGGCCTCCTTGTATCATATTTTAGCTCTCGGGACCTTACATCGCCCTCTAAAAATCGAGTATTGAGAATAATTTCGGTTCTCTATGACCGAGGTTCATCCACTTCCTCGATCCCTCACAACCGAAGTATTCTGGACTATATTTTTAGCTCTCGGGACCTTACATCGGTCTTTAATAACCGAGTATTTTAAATAATTTTGGTTTCATAGGACCGAAATTCATCAAATTGCTCGGTCTCCTAGGACCGAAGTTGTCTGAAATATAATCAAATTACACATTCGGTCACCGAAAACCGAATAAGTGCTTAAATTTCGGTTTTCCGTAACCGAGGTAACCTGTTCTAATGCTCTAATTCGTTTTGTTGGTACAAATTTTTTTTTGATATTAACTAAAGAAAATAAACATTAAACATAATAAAAACAAACATATCTTTCTTTCATTAGGGTTTTCTACTTGGATAATCCTTGATTTGCTATTCTCTACCATTCTCTACAACTTAAGGTTTTTTTTTGTGTGACATTAATGGAGATTTTGTGTGTTTTTGTGAGTTACTTTTGAATTTTTGTTGGCTTTTGAAATGAATTGAATGAGATAGAATGTGTTAATTAGATCTGAATTTTTGTTAATTATTAACCATTGAGTAAAAATCATAGAGAATAAGAAGAAGAAGAAGAAGAAGAAGAGGAAGAGGAAGAGGAAGAGGAAGATGAAGAAGAAGAAGAAGAAGAAGAAGAAGAAGAGGAAGATGAAGAAGAAGAAGAGGAAGAGGAAGAGGAAGAAGAAGAAGAAGAAAAAGAAGAAGAAGATGAAGATGAAGATGATGATGAATAGTAATTAATATTAATGAGTAATTAGTTGGTTGAAAATGATAAATTGAGTGGGGGTGGAAATAGGAGTTTAGAACTTTTTTTTTTGTGGGAGTGAAAGCAAGTAATTTGTGGGGTGGAAATAGCACCACCCTTTTTGTATAGTATTATTACTTTTATTTATTTATAGATAAAAATAGGTGAATAAATTTTCTTTACAGAAAAGAAACCACTGTGTACGAGGACGGATGTAAGCCATGTTCCCCCCTCAAAAGTTTTTCATACTTTATATAGCGCTGTTTATAAATCATATATAAATGGAGTTGATGTCCCCTCTAACATGGGATGAGAGAGAACACTTTACGCGTAAGGAGTTTCTTCTTCTTTTTTGTCTTACTTGTCCATTTGTTTTACTTCTCAATCTTCTTTTAACCCATTAATATTCAATAGATAAATTTATATATATATATATGTGTGTGTGTGTGTGTAAATTTCCAAAGAAGTATCAATTAATCAATATATAAGGTTTTTCGTATTTTATATTAGTTAATTAATGATACCATAAAATAAAATTAAAAAAAAAATACTCTCTTAAACTCATATTAATAGTATCACTTTCATTTAATTTTCTTTTAAGATATAATCCATAATTACCAAAGATTGTGTAAAATTTCACTTTCATCTTAGATTTTTCAAACCGTTTAGTTTTGACACGTAACTAAATTGAGAACAAGATTTTTTAAAAAAATAAAATTTAAATTGGAACTATCAATTTTAAAAGTAAAAAATTGTTGTTAGGATTGTGCACAAACCAATCCAACTTCTTTACCCTACACTTTAGACACAATGCCACAGCGGAAAAGGGAGGAGAAAATGGGAAAACATCCATGTGACACAATGAATGTCGTGCCATACAAAAACATTGTTACATCAAGGCAGCATGACACCACATTCATAATTTTGTGCCTTACGATAACATTGTCACACGATATTTATTATGTCGCGCCGTACATTTACAACATCATGTGAGGGATAATATAGCCATGAGCCATTTTTAATTATCCACTACTTGTCACCAAAAAAAAAATTATCCACTACACTTTTACCCTACATATTCACACTTTTCCACATGCGCCGGAGAGACAAAATTGTTACATATGGCCCTTTCCACTACCGACTGCAAATGGCCTTAACTGATATTCAAATTAGTACATTTATCAAATTGGTGAGATTTCTTAGTTTCTCCCATCCTTGAATTGAAAGTCTCACTTTAATTTTTCTACCTTATAAGAGAACAATTCTTTTAGGATTACTTAGTCGATTGTTATCAACAGAACATATTCTTTTATTGTGAGATTTATTATAGTTATTAGATTCTAAAAAAGAAATGAAATTCTTAATTTTAGATGTAACAGCAAAAGAATCAGGGAATAATATTTTTATAAATTAAGGGCCTATTTTTTACCAAACTTAAGAAAGGGTGCAACGTTAACTTTGCATTAGATTTTTGAATTGTAATCTTTATTGTTTGCAAAATTAAGTTTACACTGTATATTTTTTAGTGGATTACTATATCTAAGTGTTTAATTTACTTAACTTTAGATTTATTTTAACAAGTTATAAATTTAGGGGGGTGTATTCAATTAGGATTTTAAAAGACTATTTTGGGATAAATAAGTCTTGTGGTATTCAATTAAGACTTTTAAATAATCTAAATAAGTCTTGTGGTATTCAATCAGGACTATTTGGATATTTTAAAGAGTGTGTCCAAATCTAGTGGTATTCAATCAGGACTTTAAACAAGTAACCAAAAGTCTTTTGGTATTCAAAAACTTGCTAATTTCAATGGATTTTTTTAAAATTAGAAATTTGTGTGACTTTTTAGTGGAAAGTATAAATACCAAACCCTATAAAGAATCCCACCATAACCCATGAGACTTTTCTCGTGAGACTTTTGTTTTATGCTAGAGATTAACCAATTCTCTCATCTCTCTTCTCTACATTTACCTCTTCCTTTCACCCATTTCCTTTCTCAACTTCACCAATGCTTTTGTTTATAAAGTGGGTATATATATATCATCTCTCTCTTTATATATATATATATATATGTATGTATGTATGTGTACATTTTCATATTCTTTGAGATTTGAACTATTTTTATGTATTTCAATTTATTTTTTCCCTTTAGTGCCTTCTTGCCATTGAAGAGTGGGGCTCTTCAATTGAACTCCATTTTGAAGATTGCTTGCATAATTTTATTGATATTTTAAATAAATTTCATTGATGGGTATAAACACCAAAATCGGCACTCTCTGCCTTTCACAAGAATTATAATGTTTATTAAATTTTTTTTCGTTTCTTTTATCAAAAAATGGTAGCGGGTTTTGTAGAACCTTTGATAAGGAAAAATTCCATCATCATTTGAAAAGTTTGGGTTTTAGAGGCTGATGCCGGAGAATTCGTTCATCATTGAACTAAACATTACTTATCATAAAAGTCAAATATAAAAAGTCTTGAGTATAAAAAATCTATGTAGTCCTTTCAAATCTTATAAATTCTAATGATATAATCTTTAAAATCCAAACATAAAAAATCTTGAGTATAAAAAATCTTTTAAAAAAATCTTATAAGTCATTACATTCTTAAATAGTCTTTTAAAATCCACTGGACTAAATTATTCATAAACAATCTTTTAAAATCTCAATTGAATACACCCCCCTTAAACCCATTTATTCGTAAAACACACATGATAGTTTTTTTTTTGGGTTATACAAAGTCAAGTTTGCATTCCTTGTTTTCTAATACATAACAATGTATTGGAGTTTATTTGATGTTGCTTTAGAGTTAATTGAGTGACACATAAAAATATAAACACATTATGCAAAACAAATTTGCATTTAATTTTTTTTATTGCAAAGTTAAGTTTGTACAAAACACAATTTTAGTCAAAGTCCTTATCTTAAAACACAATTATAAATAAGCCCTTATTTCAAAAAAAAAAATAAAAAAAATAGGCCCTTATTTCAAAACAATATTATTTCCTTTATGTTTTACGAAATTTTTTATCATACAAAATATTTTACCCCATTTATATATATATAATTTTTTTGGTTTCATCCCTGACCTTGTGTCATATCATGTGAGTGTATTATTTGTCCTCGTTATAAAGGGTTCAACCTTTGAAAATTAAGCTATTCATTGGATGGTGGTGGCAGCTCCTAATTGAAACGTATTTGAAGATCTCTTTTTCCTTTATCATGAAAATAAAGATAACCAGTTGTATTAAAAAAAAAAAACATATTGCATATGGTATTTATGTTCTATAAGGTTTTAATTTTTACTGCCATTTACCTTTTAATTTTTTTTCCTTTATTTTATAAAATGTGACATTCATAAAGAAAACAAATATGTTTAATTTACAGATTTGAGAACTCAAGAAATGAAAGTTATTATTTTTCTTTATTTGGTAAGCACAAACTTTGGTAATAATTTCTTGATAGAGGGGAAAATAGGAAAAAAATCATTCTACTCAAATATCATAGGATTGATTTTTCCTTCTGATTTGTCAGCATTTATTACAAACGTTTTCAACAATAATACCTCCTATCTAAATATAATATTGCAAATTTACCCATTTTTATGATGTTGCTTTTATTTTAAAATACAAGGGTATTATTGAAATATTGATATATTGTTATTTTCTTTTTCTGTACAAACCAAATACTGGAAAGAAAATTAAATGATATTTTCTAAATATTTCCTAAAAAATTCACCGGAAATGGTGGATCCTTCGGAATTTTACGAAAGAAAATCTCGCGTGCAGGTAAAATCATGGTATTTGCCGAACCATCGCCATGATTAAAACCCAATTTAACAACTACTTTGGATCTCCTTTTCCCATGCTATTTCTTCACTTCGGCCTTTGGGCCTATTGGGCTCGTTTTAAAGACTCCAACAATCAATTTAGAAGATTTTTTTTCTTTCAATATATCCTTCTTAAGTCTGAATATGTGCTTCATTCATACTTCACGGTTCAAATTTTTTTATTTTTTTTGGTGGGTTTAAAAATTCAAATATTATTACTTATTTTGGTTTTTAAAAATTCAGAGGCTCCATTAATTCCGACTGAAGTTTTAAAACTTCATTTTTAAAGAGATAAAATATATTGTGTCTTTTTTCTTTAATATAATCATTTTTATAAAAAAAAAAGGAAAAAATTGTCCAAATTCATCCATTCAGAGCATTTCGATGTGATACAAATAAACAATACCTATTTAAATGTGACATTCATAAAGAAAACAAATATGTTTTTTAGACTCAGTTTTCATGCTTCAGAACAAGTATTTAGTCTTCAGATTCAAACAAAAAAAAAAACGCCGCCTAAGTATATATCTATATAATGTTAGAATCTACTATTATAAAATAAGGTGGAAAGATATTAAGAGTTCTTGAAACCATGTCAAATTTTTGTTTTACCAATTTGATTCTTCCAAGCTTATATTTCACAAGAATATTTTTCTGTTATGGCATAAGCAAATGGTTTTGAACTCTCGTTGTTAGCGAGGGCAATAGAACTTTGACCATTATGCCAGTTTCTAATTTTTTTAACACTTTCTCTTTAATTTATACATAATTAAATTGCACACGTATCGCAATATAAAAATATGTAATATGCGTATAGTGTTCAATCTTATACTATTACATTGGGAAAAGGGTAAATGATCACAACCACGCGCAAGCGAAACTTGAACAAAAAAAACATCTTAGTTTGAGTGTGGGATCATCTACAACCAAGCTTTTATGTAGAGCAATGCGCTCTCAACATATTCATTCGTGCATCCATATTGGAATGCTCATAATTGTATTTCGCTAAATACTTTCAACCTTGAATAACGCAAGTGTTGGTGCTCTCACCCATATTTTATTTCCGTGACATTGCGCTTGTATCCATATTTGTATAATACGAAAATTCTCCCAAAATCTTTCTAGTAAGCAGCGATAAAACCAGAATTTAATCTTATAAGAAGAAATAAAATTACTGAAAATACTTTATTTTTGTTTAGTAATCATTCTTGTTGTCCTTACAAAGTATGATAAATTTATAAAATTTATACATATTAAATTTAATTGAGTGGAAAATCTAGATTTTATCTCCCGTTGTTAATATTTTATTTGACTCCAAGTAATATAAAACTTGGTAATTTATTAAATTATTTTTATTTGGTCAAATAAGAAACTTAAATTAAATTCTTGAAAGAGTCACTGTACAAAATTTAGTTAAATAAAGATAAATGTGCTATGTATAAAAGAGAGTTGGAAAATTCTAAGGGGGGCACCCCCTTCAATTATTTGGTAGTTTCATCCTTACTGGTGAGATTTTAACATAAAATCTCTTCAGAAAATAATAATAATAATAATAATAATAATAATAATAAGACGGTGTCATTTTATTTAGTATGATATTTTTCATAAAATGTGGTTTGACAATTTCCTGCAAAAGTGAATAATTATTATTTTCTTGTTAGAAATAAAAGTCAAATATTTGGATATAAAATATACACCTAATTTCAAAATAGCCGAAAATGTTTTCAATAAAATCTTAGAAAAAGATGTAAGCATTTAGGTTCAGTTTAAAAACAAAGTTGAAAAATTATTAGAAAAAAAATGTCTTTTTATGAAAAGTTAGAATATGAGAGGAGTAATTTGGTGAAATATTATCTATATTGTACTTATTTTATTAGTAGATGTTCTTTGTTTTTCTTTATTTTTTCTTTCTTCACTACACAAAGAATTTTACTCTATGAAAAAAAAAAGTAACATAACATAATACATCATTCAACTCGATTTTCAAACTTTTCAGAAAAAATAATTATTTTTTTATTATAATTTTTCAACGGTTATCAAATAGAGCAATAGACTCCGTTTGATAACAATATAGAAAATAATAAGATAAACACTTGATTTGTGTATGAAGTTGAAAAATAAATCGAGACATATGATAAGATACTCTCTATCTCGTGTTTATTTTTACGAATAGATATTCTCCATCCTTCATTATTTTTTGTGAAAAAAAATTATTTTTCAACCACAAAAAAAAAATTTCATTAAAAAAACTACAAAGTAAGAAGATATCTAATCACATGTCTTAACTTAGATTTTAACTTCTCACATAAATTTTTTTTTTTTTTTTTTGTTAAACTAACCCTTAATAATTCATTAAATGTGGCCTTGACAACTAGTACCGGCTTTGTTCAAAAAAAATGTAAGACATCTAGTACTGGCAGGTGCAAGAGAGACTAGAATCTAATATATATATATATATACGTATTATATAAATAAAATGTTATCCTTTAATCAAAGAATGACATGTGTCACTATCAATTGTGTCATTTAATTATTATTATTATTTGAGTAAACAGTTTATATGAATACTAAATTTTTAATTTAATACTATTTTACCTATCAAACTTTAAAACGAATTATTTTAACCATCCAACTTTAGAATGAGTATTACTTTGATCATTTTTTTCAAATTAACTGTTAAATTGAATGGAATGAAATCATGTGCAAGGCACATAACTTCACTTAAGCGTATTTTAATCATTTTGATGTTGTTTGTTGAAAATGTTGTTATGTTTTATATAATGTGTCTGTTTCATTTTGGCGAGAATTATCGAAAGAAAATATTGTTTTATTGCAATATGACCAAAACAACCTTACAGGAAAATCATGTGCCCCGTAAATGCATTAAATTTATTAGCCAATTAGATAAAATGGTCAAACTAGTACTTACTCCATAGCTGGATGACTAAAGAATTGGGCGGAATGGTCAAAGTGGTACTCACTCCAAAGTTAAATGACCAAAGTAGTTCGTTTTGAATTTTGATGATAAAAGTGGAGTTAGGTCGAAAATTTAGTTACCATTTGAGCCGTTTATTCTTCTTCTTTTTCAAGTGGATGCTTGATATACTTAAAAATACCATTAAAAGTGCCATTTTAATTATTTTATTTAATTTTCCTTTTATTTCAATAAAAGTGCCATTTTTAAAATGGATTTTATCTTCATTATATATACACATATTATTATGCATTTGGTCTTTTTTTTTTTCATATCTATATATAATAAATATAGTAAAACAAAGGAAGTATAGAACTTTAATTGCCGTGCTTTCATTTCAAGACATGTGTCTTAAATTAATGCGGGACATTTACAAAACTTTTTCCCCCGTATCTAAACGGTTTTTATCAGCACCTCCTTTCTTTGCCATGTACTCTTCTCTCTCTATTAAACTCTCGCCGCTTCATTCAACATAGTCTTAATTTAACAGTGTGTACCTTCTCTATCATACTCTAAAAGGCATTAAAAATCTACCCAGCGATCGAATCCGCTCATCACCACCGCGATCAAGCCCTCACTATTTAACACCACTTGCCACGTTTGAGTTATATATATAAATATGATTTATAATCTTATTATAGGATTGTACGAATGTGATTTAGGGTTCCATCTATTAATATATGAGGTTTTGTCATTTTATGATTTCTCTTTACTACTTAATTGCAAATTTTCATATCTTATTGAATAGGTATTTTTCCATGTTTGATTAACAAAATAAACCTTAGAAGACGATGAAGAACGTACGAGCCAAGAAGGATGGAACAAAATTGTTTTACTCATAAAAAAATTCCACAAATATAGTGTCCTATTATATAGAATGAGTTAAATTCCCACAGTAATATTACTTCACTTTTTCCTCATGTTATTTTTTTCATAAACAATTGTTTCCTGATTTTTGAATACTTTTTCATTTGAATGTGTTTCCAATATAATGGTAGATTCATTAGATGTCTATTAAACAGCCACGGAAAATTCTATATACATAAGAGTAAATTTACAATCATTAGTGGTTTTAAATTTTGCAGACCGAAGCAACATCCATGAAATTACTATAAGAGAAAAGTTAACAACTATTTAGGACATTATATTTTTATAGGATTCTTCTTACCTTTTTTACTCCAAAAGAATCATTATTTTGCCATTTCTTATGCTGAGTTAGTGAACCATATTTTTCCTTCCCTACTATGCATTTAAGTTTGTGAGTATTTAGTAATATTCATTCTCCTTTTAATTATTGCACATACGTGTATGTATATGCCTAATTTGAAGTGGGATTATGAATTGTCTATGTGTATTTGTTTTTCAGATTAGTCTTTTAGAAACCCTTAAGCTTTTGCAATTTGCAGTATTTGGGGAGTACTTTTTTTCAGAGATAATCAAATTTGTAATATTTTGGGTTTCGAAGGTAATCAAATTTTACCGCAATTGTTGCATATCTTTTTTCAATTCTATCACTGTTAATATGTTATTTGAATTTTATTTTTCATCTGTGTTTCGATAATGAAATTTGAAGTCTTCTTGATTTATTTATTTTCTAAAATTTGTTCTTATAATGCTTAACCTGTAGTCCGGCCTACTGTTGTAATAAATCGTATAATTGGGAGTTCCTTCCCATCTATAGAATCTACCTTAAAATAATGAAAAAATTGGGCCTTTCGTGGAAGAAATTTATGTATTAGGTGCATATATGCACCTCTTCTTTGGCGTTTTATAATTGCAATTTTAGCCACGTGTTACTCCTATTGTACGCACTAGATTTTCCTTTTTCTATTTTTTTACACTGTTTTATTTCTCATTGTAAACAATTCTTTAATTGTTGTGTTTTGTTTACATGTCATCGTTACATATTATTTGTTCTAATCTGTACTTGGATCTATATATTGCTTTTCCATCTATATTTTAATTCAGTACACAAAATCAGTCCATTGGCTAATTACAAGTATTGTTTTTTATTTAATTAATTGAGTACTACGTATATTGCTGCTGGACTAAATAACATGTAGATTATATTAATGTCATGGACTAAATAATAAGAGCTACGACACTACACCTTTATTAGACTCATATATGAATATATATTTTTTTGATAGACTGCGTTTAGATGCTTTATGCCATATTTTTTTTATTTTCGCCCTTTTTTATTTGTTTTCATAATTATTGCATATGTATATATATATATATATATATATAGTATGTATAGTAAATCTTCGCCCAAAATGTTTGCAAAAGAATTAGGAGTTTCATATTTGTGTCATCCTTTTTCCTTCATACAAAAATTAATTGTATTTCTTGAAGCCCTTTTATCCTATGTGAATATGAAAAGGTACTATGTCTTCTATTTTATTTTTTATTTGGAAATAAAAATTTACTACTTCTCTATGTTTCTTTTTTCTTGGCCAGTGCCATGCTACAAGTGTTAATCTTCAATAATTTAAATAGGCTTTAAGAGATATAAGAGTATAATGGAATATATTAAAGGTTTTTGAATTTAAATTAACTTCACCACAAAAATATATAACTTTTTTCTGTTTTAGGGTTGGGGAAAGAGAAGATGGACATTGGATTGTGGGTGTCGTAAGTTAAGACATGAAAGAAATTTCTGAATTAACTATTTAATTCATCGAGTTACTAATTTTAAACTACTATTTATCTCGATCATCATTATTTTAAAGTTGAAAAGATGTATAGGAGCTAGCTTGAATCTTGGGCAATTACCAAAAATAACCCCTAAAGTTTGACCTGAATCTCTCGCTTGTACCTAAAGTTCAATTTTCGATTGAATCACCCTTAAAGTTTTTCAATTTCTCCTCACTCATACAAAAATATATGCATTTTAGAAAGATGGATGGAAAATGCGCGTGATTGTCACGAGCCACTCTTTTAAAGAGTATTTTTTTATACTTCAACCGAAATTAGAAACTTTAAAGATATTTCAATCGAAAATCGAACTTTAGGAACGAGCGAGAGATTTAGGTCAAACTTTAAGGGTCATTTTTGCTAATTACTCTTGAATCTTGGAGACAGGCGTAGTTTATACGAGCATGAGGTTTAAATGAATTAAAATGACAATTATGCGAAGAGGGTGATTAAGTCGGGATGAAATATTTGTCTTTTAACTTAGAGGTCTAACTTTGTTCACTTTTAACCGACTACAATGTTTTCATCAAACTAATTTTATAGATTTAATAGTATTCTAAGTTGTGCTTCGGTTGATACTATGTTATAATTGTTTTTTCTGTAATACTTGAAAAAAAATTGTTGTATATTTGAAACATGTAAAAGATAGTAATATTGTATGTAGCAATGTTAAGTTCTTGATTAGCACCAAGAACATAAATGTCTGGTTCTTGAAACACTACAAAGTTGAATTCTATTAAGAAAAAAATTGTGAAGTACTTTCTCGTGGAAATTCTAAACTTATGTGTTGATTTGTACATTGTTTCTTTATAATAGTAATATTATTATAAAAATGCTCGTGCTTCCACAGGATTGCACACTAGTCTAAACTATAATAGTAAAACGGAGGAAGTACATCCACTAATGATATTATTTAATATTAATTAATATATCTACCCATAAAGAATTTCCATTTATAGTATCATTTATATTAATTAATCTATCCATCTTCTATATATACATACATACTATACTATAATAGTAAAATAAATGAAGTAAATCCATTAATGATAGCATTTATACTAATTAAAGTAATTTTATTGCATTTATGTCTCTATTTATTTAATTTTTGCATCATCCATAAAGGCAATTATATTACCATTTTATCCCCATCCATTTAATTATCTCACCACTCTACACACCTTTTAATGGCAAATAAAAACGTTATTTTTTTCACATATTTAAAGACTAAAACGTTTGTCTTTTCAAATATTATAACTATTTAATTTGTATATATACTCCTTCCTCCCACCTTATACGTACATGGCTTTATAAATAAAGACGTCTTTATAAAATAATGTTAATAAAGGTAATCAACTTTTATATCGGATAAAAGAGAAATTAGGCAGGTAAGTAAAACAACAATAGATAGACAAGGTATTGTAAATTATTTTATTTTACACTATTGGGTTTAGTAGCCAAATTAAATATACATTTGGCGTTAAATTAAATTATTATGTCTTCTATCAATATTTCTTTTACATTTGACCATAAATTATTATTTAGAGAACGAGTTGCTCAGTCTTCAAAAAACAATTATGTAAGGAGATTTTTTGCACCTTACAACTAAGTTTGATTTGTATTTTTTTATTTTGTTTAATTTGCTTATCCTCATATGTCAATCTCTCATAAAGTCACATTTTTTCCCAAATTAATCAAGTTTTTGGAACTTATATAAAATTTTGACTGACTTGATTGTGGGTAAATCACAATTATTTTTTAAAAAATAATGTCAGGTTATACATATTTTTATATTTTATAAAAGGACAAGAAATAGAAAAGTTAAATTTATCATGTGATTTGGATAGAAAATTATTGTGGATAAATCACAATTATTTTTTAAAAAATAATGTCAAGTTATACATTTTTATTTTATTTTTATTTTGGAAAAGGACAAGAAATAGAAAAGTTAAATCTATAAAGTGATTTAGATAGAAAATTATGAACTACACTAATCATAATTATTTTATAATTGAGCGAGTTTACAGGATTGGTCAATTTATAAAATTATTTTATGTTTTTATATTGCAAAACACATATTATATACATAACAACAAATTACATTAATGAATGGCCAAGTTCCTTTAAAACAAGAGTTTTTGGCAACATCAACATATTTATATATTTGTTCATACAAATTGAAATTGTTGCATTTTCATTATTTCATACATCAAAGTTAACCTATGCGAGATAATTAATTATAAAACTCATGTAACAAATAGTGAATTATGCTGTCATATAGCACATGCATAACCTAAATAATCATTAATGTC
This sequence comes from Lonicera japonica, assembly GCA_021464415.1. NCBI lineage: Eukaryota > Viridiplantae > Streptophyta > Magnoliopsida > Dipsacales > Caprifoliaceae > Lonicera > Lonicera japonica. Next base: position 4,864,784 of record CM038467.1, on the reverse strand, counting down.
AATCATAAATTTAAACTCTATATCCGGGTGATCGAGTAATGGAAGATGAGGGCATTTAGAGTTTAGCTTCTTTTTGTTTTGGTAACTATTTAAAACTAAATACACATTTGTGATCTTAAAAATGAAAGTATTTGATTGATATTTTATATTCTTAAAGGTGGTCTTTTAAATTTATGAAAAAGATATGTCCAAACACCCATGCATCGCATAGGTTTGAAACTGGTTATAATAGTAAAAATAGAGGAAGTGTAATAATTATAATAATAAATAAATTTTATTATGAAACCTTTATTTACTTATTTTTTAAACTTTTTTATTTTCTATATTTATATCTATAATTAATATATTATATTAGTATTATGGAAGGAAGAAGAAGAACGTGCCCTATTTATTGTATTCTTTAAAGCTTCTTTTTTTTTTTGAAAATATTTTTTTAAGCATGAACTACATTATTACTATTTTTTAGCAAAAAATCATTAGTTTACCTACATTATTTTGTGCGATCCGTCGGTTTAATTGTATGTTTTATTGTATAGTTACAACTATTTTACATAGATTTGTATTGATATTATATTATTTAATTTTTTTTTTGTTATTACATAATTCTTTTTAATAATAATTTGAATATTGTCCCGTGAATTGCACGAGTTTGTAACTAGTTATGTTTGTAATACGAAGGAATTCCGTCCATAATTAGGGTCTTTACTATCGTATTAATAGCGGTTTTATTTTCATACTTTCATTTTCTCATCATTTATCCTATTAATTTTAATAAGATTTATTTCTTTCCGAATTACGCTCTTTTATTACACCGCCTCTTCATATTCATACGAAACGGCTGCCCTAGGGTTTTTTTATTTCATCCACTTTGTTTCTTCTACCCGTCATCAATATTACTCCTTTTTAATTCTTTATCCCCTTATCATTTTTCTTCACCTATTTGTAATTCAATAATAGAAGTTGCACATTTCAATTAAAAGAAAGGCAATTTAACATTGCTGGTGTAAAAGTATATGAAGATATTGTTTTCCTTATTTTCCTTCTTATTTGTGTTTATACTCTTTCACTTTATGAAATTAATTATTTTTAAAGTTAATTGCTATTATTATATTTTCTTTATTCTGCTTTGTTGAGTGAAATTTAAACTCGACAGTACACACAAGTTTTAATCTTTCAGATTACAACAATTATATATTGCATTATGGATTAATTGGGTTAATGGAGTAATATGTGAATATTATGGTTTTTGTTAGAATCGCTCCACAGAATCAGCAATCTTTTGGGAGTCATTTTTAAAAATTTGCTTTAAGCATCTCCAAACTTGGTTTATTGGTTCAGAGGTTCATTTGCAATCAATTTTTTTCTAGGTTACAAGGCTTCACATTACTATTCTTTATTATGCGAATTTTAAGCTCTAAAAGGGATCGAACCCTAATCCCTCCAATATCTACCATTGTAAGTATCGAAAGGTCATAGTTATTCGATACAATATGTTATATATATATATATATATATATATCTTGAATCTATGCAAAATATGTAGGCAAACAATATAAAATGGAAGTCCATTTATTTGGATGATTTAATTTAATTTACAAAGCATATGCCACGTTAAAAGCTTGGTCATAGAGATGGGCAAGAATGGGTTGGAATGCCTTAGTTACAAACACATGCCATCGGTTTAAAAATTTAAGGGTTTGAATATAAGAGTGATATGCACTATATAAATTACCATCAATTTGTTTATGAAAATTTAATGTTGCAATATATTAAGATTAATACATTTTATTTTATTTTTGTTTTGTGAATCAAATGCATGGTTCATATAATTATATGTTAATTTTCCATCTCTAATTTCATACCGCATAATGGATATTATTTAAGAAGACATTTATAGTTGGCTTCTTTGTTTCAATTAGGTTTGGGATAATTTATATAATTTATTTTTATTTTGAAAAGCTTAACACTACTTTGTATTATTATTATTCACAAAGAGACAATTCCACCATTTTTTTTGCAATGAAAGTATTGCAAAATGAATGAAATTTATCACAATAATTGTCTTTCTTTGATATTTTGATTTATTCACATACCACATATCCTTATAAATAGCATATGTTGGTATATATTACTTTATTTGCTTTGGTTTTAGCGCAACTTAAATTCATTTTTCATTTTATGATGTCTATTTTTCATCAATAAAGAAATGATAGTGACTTCATCATTTTTGTGTGCTTAATTTTAAATTAATTTTATTTTTGAATTTAGCTGCCTTATGATATAAATTTATTATAATACGACCACGCATTGTGTGGGTTTAGGCGTTAACAAAATTACATAGTCCATTTAAAATTTTGATATTTTCATTTTTTGTTGAGATATTTTAAATTAATAATTTTATTATATACTTAGCATATAATTATTGTGCTAAATTTTATAATAATATCTAATATTATAGTAAGTAGAATTGCCTAACTCTATCATATTGCGCCATGTGGTGCTCTATTAATGGCTCTCAATTATTATTCCTTTCTTTTTTACACCTCTCCCACCATAAATTACATATTTTTAGTTTATTTTATATTAATGTTACATTGAAATAACGATTTCTTTTCTTATGTTTTCATTTAAATTAATTGTGTGCTCCAACTTTACATTTTCCCTTGCCTTACATTTCTTCTCATCCAATATTATATCAAGTGATTTATTAAATACATAAAGAAAATTCTTATTAAGTTTTGCCTTTCTTTTCAATTGTCCATGGAATTATGTTTTTTTATTTACTCTTTCAATTATTGTTGCCCTTTCTTTCTTACAGCTATCCCACCATAAGTTACATATTTTCAATATCATTTATATTAATTTTTCATTGAAACAACAGTTTATTTTCTTACGTTTTCATTTAAATTAATTAATTGAATATATATCCTAACTTTTCATTATTTTTCTCACTACGTTCACAATTAGTTTTAGATGACAAATTTGGCATTCATTCACACATAGTTTACAGATGGTAATTTCTTTATTTGACATTCACAAGCCCCATTTCCATGGGTATTGTTGTGCACAATTTTGTACATATTTTAGACCTCCTACTTACCTTTGTTTATTCCTTTTAGGTTGTAAACGTTATTTATTTTTAGTATATTGTAATAACTATAAAGTAGGTCAAAAAAATATCAAAAAATGGTTGAATTGAGTAAATAAAGTATTAAAGTCGAGAAAAAGCGAATCGAATCAATCTCGAAACAATAATTGTATTTGAGAAAGCCATGCAGTAGTTCGGTATTTTTAGCATATCTTTTCGTTCAAAACTCGGATTTTGACATTCTTTATATGGTTAAAAAGAAGATTCGAAAACCTACAACTTTCATGTTTTGAGTTTTCTCAAATTTAGAGGTTTATATTGTCGAAAATGGTTTCAAAGCTACTACCAGTGCATAATGACAGAAATTAAGATGTGTAACTTCCATTTAATTTCTTGTTTATTACTCCTCTAGAATCTAATCCCTATTCAACCTCTTTCCATCTCTTTCTCATTAAATACTCTTCTCCTATTTATATAATCATTCTTCATAAAAAAAAAAAACAATCCTTTAATTTAACCAAAACTCCCAATTCTCATTGTGCAACTCTTTTTGAGAGATTATCTGCGAGATGTATTTTTCATTAAGAGAAACATAGTGAAGGTTCTGGAAACTCCTAATTTTTATTATGCGAAACCTCGTTTAGGTTGTTTGTGTTTTTTGAAAAACAAATAAATCTTTACGATGAAAGAATATAATGAAATTTCGAGCCTTAATTTTTGTGGTATGATATTAGGTGGTGTGATTATTTGTATTTTTGAAAGAACAAATATTTTCATCATTGAAGTTACATTGTGAAGGTTAGGAATGAAAAAAAAATTATGTTCAACTATGTGGAGGGTACTATGTAGCCGAGGATTTAGAATTTCGTCCATCTATCTTAGGAATATATTTTTTATTAGATTAGTTTATAATTTAGTTTTTTGATGTAATTTTATTTTTCTTATTTATAATAAGTAAATTAGATTAATATAAATTCTAAACATTCATTCCATGTGGATTCGATCACTTATTTGTGCTTACGTTATTAATGTAGTGTGATAAAATAAACGTTTTTGAAAAAAGACTAATTCAAAAACCCTTATTGCCATTGATTTTAAAATCCAATCCAATGGAATGTAATTTGACATTTGATTAAATTGGTTTGAAAGCAATGTCTTTTGTGTAAGGGTTATTTAAGTTTCAATAACATTCAAAACAAATCTAATCAACTTCGCAAGGGTTCATTACTAAAATAAAAGTTTCATTCATTACTAACATACAAAGACTACTTTATGTATATTTTTATATGTATAGCAACACTCGTTATATGGTAGTAACTTTTATAATTATATATATATATACAAAGCATTTTTGGTACACATCAGGCTTTTTTATGATAGTTTTCTGTCATAAAAATATTTGAGGGTGTTTTTTATGACATAGAACCATCATAAAAAGGCCCGATCCATACAAATTATTTCTTACCTGAAATTTTCATGCAAGGAGGTGTGTCCGATTCCGCAATAAATTTAATTTTATTCTTTATAAAGTTACTCAAAATAATTTTTTTAATACTATTTATTTTACACTTGTTTTCATTAAATTAAGAGTTATATATTTTTGAAGACATAGAAATGTACAAGAAAAATATTACACAGCCTGAATTTTTTTCAAAAAAATTGTAATTGAAATAAATTGGGTGGTTTAGATTTTAGACTTTGAATGACATTTGTTCCTGCTAATTAAAATATGGGTGCCAAAGTTTATTACAATAGGTTTTTGGGTGCCATTTTGGATAGAATCATTTAGTTCAAGTAGTCAAACGTTACTTCTTTTTTTTTTGTACAATTTGACCCTTTTGCCCCTAATTACATAAAAATTTTAAAAAAATAATAAAAAATTGAGCAATTAATGAGAAGCTCTTAATAACTAGAAAAATAATCGTTGGAACCAAAAACTTGTATAAATTAACAACAAACACAACCTCAACAACACTTAAATTTAGTATGCCACTACAAAAACACTTTAATTCTCAGTAATTCATCAAACATGGGAGGAGGAAATAAATTAGAATATGTAAGTGAATGTGATAATTCAACTAAAGCAGTAAAAAATGTTGCAATTTAATCATATTTTGGATTTGCATTAATCATTTTTTTTATCAATAAAATGCTTGTGATAGGTTATATGCCAAATGTGTGAGCATGAAGGTCATATTGCAATTGAATGCAAATGGGTGTACTTTAATTGTGAAGTTCCTACATGCAATGGATTAAGGAAGCAACTAATTTCTAAGGATAAGAAAAGTTATGGGAAAGAGTTTTTGAAATGTCAACATGAGAATTATGTTGGATTCAAATAGTTAGAAAAAGAAATTGAACAATTATGATATTCTTTAAGTCAAAGAAGCAACAATGGTTGTTTTATATGTGGCCTACAAGGCCACTAAATGAGCAATTGTCCCTGAAAGGAGACGGTATGCTCAAATGGATGCAATGGAGCCTTAAAATTATGAACTTCTCATAAACCTCATAACTATGGAAAAAGTTCGTAAAATGTATATAATATGAAATTTTTTAGTGGTTATTAGATAATATTCCAAACTATAGGAGGGGAAATTTTAAGGTCAAAATAGAAATGAGTTTTGATGATTTGTGTAAATAGTTTGATAGTAAGATCAACCATGGAAAATCAATGTAATGATGCATGTTGTGCTTTGTTTCAGCTAAGAATGTAATAGACAACTTTATATATTCAATGCAATTTAGTATTATTATATCCTCGCTATTAATGCATTTCAGTACACATATAATGATAGTAAACAATGTATATCAACACATTAATAACCCCAAATCCTAAAACATGTATAAACAACAAGCAAGCTTCTTTTGATCAAACTAAACCCTAAATAATGATCACAAGAACACATAAAAACCTTAAACATACCGGAATGGCAGTAAAAAATGTCAAATCTTCATTAATTGCTACTTCAATCGCTTGCTTTTACTCTAAATTAGGGTTAAATTTGGCTTTGATTTGGATATTTTTTGTCTCATACTCTCTACTTACAATGGTCACCAAACACAGTTAGGAGCAAATGAACAATGCAAATGGCTGGTTGAAAATGTAACAAGGGGCAAAAGGGTTATACTGTATAAAAAAAATCACGTAACGTTTTACTGCGTGAACTAATTGATTCCGTTCAAAATGGCACCCACACACTTATTATGCTAAACTTTGACACCCAAAGTCTAATTAGCAAGAAAAAATGGCACTTAAAGTCTAAATCATCCAAATGAATTTTAAGCACTTCTTTTCTTTATAGAGAAAAAATTATTTTTGTTTGAATTGAGTCATGTTATGTAGTTTCATTTTTGTTTTTGAAAAAAGTACATTAATGAATGTGAGTGCATTCAAGTCATCCTTTTGGCCATTAAATAGGTAGCAGGTTGCTCTGATGAGGTGGTTATTGAATTAGATTATAGGCGTATCATTGATGAGATTATTTCCAAGAATTCTTTTTGACTGAGGAACAAAGTTTTTTATTCCATCATATTAATTGCTTCAGTTCATAAAGGTATTCCTTCTGCATTCTTTCATTGGAATGGGAATATATTAGCTCAATGGCTTACTACTAATAAGAAATATGCTTAGCTCCCTTGAATTGACGCTCTAACCTCCCCTCGAGATTGATCCATGTGCTTGTGGCATATCGTTCTTCTACCTTTGGAATTGATGGTTGGTTTAGTTTTATTTTTAAGCCATTTTTTTTGTTAGAGCATCTCTAATAGAGCTGTGTAAAATTATTGTGTAAATTCTACATGGCAAGCGAGTTTTACACAAAAAATTTACATAGATCTATTTAGTCTCAAATAGCCAATATTAATATCATGTGTAAAAAGAAATGGTCTAATAAAAAATAACCACCTAAAAAACAAGAAACTACACAAATGAGGAGAGAGAATGAGTGGGTGGATAGAGAATAAGAATGGTATGATTGAGTTAATGAAGAGAGATAATTAATAGGTGGGGAGAGCATCCTACTTAATTGTATAAATTAGATGTGTAAAATACACGGCCATGATACACAAGAGCTTAGTTGGCATTAGTTTTATACGACCATTGAAACAACAAAAAATTTACATAATGTATAAATTTTACACAATACTAAATTAGTTATTTTTACATAGCCCCATTAAAGATGATCATGTCTATTAACCTTTTTTTTTTTTTTTTCCCATTTCGTTTCTTTTTAGACAAAAAAAAAAAAGGTAAAAAAGAGAAAATGTGAGCGCATTGGTTTCAAACTCTCGCAGCTTCCAACAATTATAACATGAATAGCCTGAACTACCCCTGTGGGGAAAAAGTTTGATAGCAAAAATATTAACCAAACGATCACACAGTCTGTTCAAGTCAAACGAGTCAAACCTTGAGCTAAGAGTAATTATTTTATTACTAATTTCTTCATTAAAAATGGGTTATTTTTTTCTCAAACTTGAGTTTTGAATTCTCCATCATCCCGCTCTGATTTCTCTCTCTACAATTGTTGTTATGCTTCCTCTCTCTGTCCCGATCGATGGTGCTACTTTGAGGTTTTGAAGCTCAAATGGTAAAGAGTAAGGCTTAACTTCAATCGCAATTAGTTCTAATATATATATATATATATATTGAATTTCAAATTTTAAAAGTTCGCTACTCTTCGTTTCAGATCAGTTAGGGTTTGCATACTTTGTTTTTGTTTTGAAGTCGATTTGGTTTATTTCATAGTTCTATTAGAGTTTTCTAGAGAGGGAACACAAGTGCTTAACGAAAGACGAGAAAGAGTGAGCTAGACTGAGATGAATCTGTGATGACTTTTCGTTTCAAAATTCAAATGAGAGAGTGAACTATACACATAATAATAGCCAGATTTCGTTTTTGGTTCAGGCTTTTTTGCTTGATTTGTACATGTTCTGTTTTTTCATTTAGCTGGTGATGCCCAATTTTTTTAGTTTTCTGAACAATGCTTTGATGTGAATTTTGTCTAGGCATGTGTTCCTTGGGAATTCAGCCTGTCCTTTTAAATCTAGTATCTTCAATTTCATAAAAATTTCTCCTGTGTTTTTGTTTCTAGAGCTTCCTTGGGTGCAATTGCAAGTATTTGGACATAAATTGGTGCTTAGTTGGATACATATACATATACATATACATATACATATACATATACAACAAATGAACAAATGAGCTGTGCCGGTGCCATGCCAGTCTGTGTTAATAAATACTACTCTTTCTATTATCTCCATATCCTTGTTTACGAAATTTCTTCGCTGTTTTCCTTGTGTAGTGACCCGTAACAAGAATAACTGTTTGTTGGAATTCATAACATAGAGTTAAAATAGATCAATGTTTTTGCCTCAATCATTACTTCTGCATAATCATTTTCCTTTGTTGAGCACTTTTAAGTGCAGAAGAAGATTCATTTTACCTTTTTCTTTTTTTTTGCTCCTGATATTTCAACTATGAAATATTGATCTGAGCATTGCAACCCTCACTCGGCAGGTTAACCCTATATAACCATGGCCCTTGTTGTTAAATAGGTCTGATGATCACTGTTTCAAGTTAGAGAGCCTTGATTCACCCTTCTTCGAGATTTGTGAATATGAGGAAAGAAAACGTGGTAAATGCTATGGTACCTACTGCACGAGTAACACGATCTCAAGCTGCTGCCATTAGGTCATCTGGGACAATCCTCGGTTCAAAAGTTTCAAAGCAACAGGACCAGAAGCAGGTTTTACCAAAGAACTATAAAAGAGCAGCTTCAGATCAAAGGAACATCATGGCTCCTGAGACTACTAGTGGTCAGAAGAAGAGGAAGGGAGTGCTTAAGGATATCACAAATGTTTGCTGCAATAACTCTTATACAAACTGCCTCCATGCTGCTAAAATTACGGTTTGTGTTATGTCCATCAATCGTATCTCTTTTCGTGATAATTTATTTGCAATTGAAACCGTTCAAATGCTCATAACAGAGTTGAAAGAATGTTGACTATGATATTTCCCGCCTGAAATATATCTAATTAGTTTGGATGTTTAATGTTTTGTTGCCATTGATTCTTGCCATTTTTCTTTATCAAGATCGTAATTTGGTTTCTGTTGCATCTGCTGGTTCTCAGAAAAAGATTGGCAAGCAGGGTAGTAAAGCTCCAATGGATGTGTCCAACGTGGCCCCTTCTGTTAAAGTAGACATCCAACGGCTTCCACCTATTTCAGAAATGAAAATGAACCAAGAAATTGAAAACACAGAACCTCTATCTGCAGTAGACACTGAGATAAAAGTACATTTTCCACTAAGCATGGAGAGTGCTGGACAAGACATTGCTAAGCTTGAAAATCAGCATTGTGGAATGCCTTCACAACCACCAAGATTATCAAAGAAAGGTCCACTAATTTGTCTTTCAAAATTTTTGTTTCTAGTTTGACTGCTCTCTTTTCATGGTTTAGTTATTGCCTAATCTTTGGTCTCAACAAGTTGTTTTGTCAATTCCTAAGTTCTGGAGTCTCTAAACCTTTACTTGTTAGCAGTTTGTTCCAAATATTTTATCAGCTGTTTCTTATGAAATTAGTGTGTTGACTGACGAGGTTGTCTTAGTCTGTAGAAAAATATCACGCCCCTTCTGTTCCTATTTTATGCATTGTAATATATTAAATAAGCTCCTGCACCCTAGTGTAACATAGTTTTGGTGGATATAGCAGAGAAGATTAGCCACTCCGGGAAGTTGACAACATGTACTGAGCCAGAATTCAGAGATATTGATTCTGATCAGAAGGATCCTCAGTTGTGCAGCATCTATGCTATTGATATTTATAGAAATTTGCGTGTCGCGGAGGTTTGTACAACAACTAGGACATTAGTCATTTTAACTCACATTTTTATGCTGATTTTTGCTGTGATTCCATTTCTCCAGCTCATGCGAAGGCCACATTCTACTTTTATGGAAACTGGACAGCGAGATATCACTCAGAGCATGCGGGGAATTCTGGTTGATTGGCTTGTGGAGGTTTGTGTGGTTTTTGACATGCAAGTTTCTGTTAGAAGACATCAGGTTGCATTAAGAGTCACAATTTCCTTTTAGAGATATCTCAAGTTAAGACTTGCATTTCCCTTTCCTTTACTGCTTTCTTAAAAAGCACCAAAGTCAAAGTGGGATTCTTAATTTGAGACCGAGGGAGTACATAGATAATGATGTATGCCCTCCCAGATAAATGTGTATGCAACTTCACTTGTAATCATTTGGATGGATTTTTCTGTTACACTTCATGGTTTTATTCACTTTTCTGCATTTATGCAAAGAAAGCAAGTCAAAGTTAGGACAAAGTGGCCCTTTCCACTTCTTGTTCTGTCTCATTCCCTAAAAAAGGCTATCCTGTCTAATCTTTCCTCACTCTCTAGAATTTCATCCAGGGCAGTTTGTAATCTGGTATCTCTAGAAACATAGAATCGCTTCAAGGGAACAAAATATATGTTTTCTGTTCTTGATACATGAAAGAGTGCTCCGGAATTTTGCAGTTATGCTATTTGGTGATCAATGAAATGCTCTTCATGCGATCGTAAGTGTTGGAAAGCTGCATGCTAACAAAATGACACTGGTTCTTGGAATCTCAGAATGCTTTATGCTTTCCCATTGTTGCTAGTTATATAAAGATGTATTTCATCACGCCTTTACTGATAAATGGACCTCCCAACAAAAAATATAGCCTTTTAATCTTGTTTTCAGGTATGCCAGGAATATAAGTTGGTACCGGACACACTTTATCTCTCGGTGTATCTCATTGATTTGTTTCTTTCTCAATACTACATTGAAAGGCAAAAACTTCAACTGCTAGGCATCACTTGCATGTTAATCGCCTCGTAAGCTCACTTTATCTTTAGGAAAACCAAATGAAAGCTTTCTACACATCAAAACTTCCATTACTTTCATTCATAAAATGATGCTAGACTTGGGAATTTTATGTGATGATTCAACGTGGCGTTTTCCTCTTTATGGGTTGTAGGAAGTATGAAGAAATTTGTGCACCCCGCGTTGAGGAATTTTGCTTCATAACGGACAACACTTACACAAAAGAGGAGGTTTGTATAAGCTGGTGCAATTTCTTTGCTTTTGTTTGTATGCCAGTGTTTCTAATCAAGGTTGTTAGGAATCATCTCTCCCACCTTCCCTCACGTGCAATCCCATACTTGGATTAACAAATGGGGGATGGAGGTGCCAAGGCTTGAACCTTGGACCTCTTAGAAAACCAAGCTTTGATATTATGTTAGGAACCATCTCTCCCAAAAGCTTAAACTATTAGAAGAAGGAACTATAATGAATATCATGCTTAACAAAGGTGAATTGGCAGGTTCTCAAAATGGAGACTCAAGTTTTGAACAAGTTGGGCTTTCAACTTTCAGCACCTACAGCAAAAAGTTTTCTCAGGTACATCATCTTATTTTTTGTCCCTTGTCTTCTTCATCGTTAGTCTCTGTCTAATTACTCACACTTCTGCACCATGTTGCGTGAATTTTTCTATTTGCAGAAGATTTTTACGTGCGGCACAAGCTTCTTATAAGGTAAATATATTTTCCCCACATTTTTTTAATACTGCAAGTTTATTGCAAAACAAGACTAACACATAACAAATATAGATAAAAGAGTTATGCTAGACACACAAAATGAATTTAATCGGTTAAAAACTAGGGCCTACCATAAACCAGCTGAAATCATAGTTGTCAAATCATGAATCGTATCGCGAATCGAAAACCTATGAATCGTGTATCACGAATTGTATCGTGAATTGTATCGTAAGATTCGGTGCAAAACTTTTAAAAAATATTTAAATAACTAATTAATGTATATAAAACTCTATTGAGTAAGTATCAAACATAATTAGAAAATAAAACTAAATTTTGGATATGATTGCACATTGTCTAACCATCTACCTTCATGTAACTCTTACCTACTTAAGTTCCTATCCTTAAAAACGTGTTCATAGTTTATACTTTATACTAGATGTACCAAAAAACAGTAGTACAATGTTGCACTTCAAGTGTATTCGATTGTCATTAATTTTAGTACAATGTTGCCATGTCAGATCGGGTGTATTTTTCTTTCTTGCAACCATTTTTTTTCAAGGGACAGTAGACAACAAAATAAAAACTAACTAGAGGAATAAGGTACAGATCCTCAGTGACTGTGGAATTTGGAATGGAATGGAAGATAAGATAGGAAGAAAGGTGAAGAGAGGAAGAAGGTGAAACTAAGGTGAAGAGAGGAAGAAGGTGAAACTAACCAGAGGACCCACTGTGCTATACTCCTGAAGTTCTGATCGGTTGAAATTTGAAAGGCGAAGAGAGGAAGAAGGTGCTTAAGCATTGAAGACTGAGGAGGGTTATGAAATGATCGACTGAGGAGGGTTTTTGATCGTCGACTGAGGGTTTTTGAACGAGGGATCAAATCGGTTTTGGCTTTTTGGAAGTCGTTTGGAGTCCAATATAAGTTCCGTACACAATTTACGTGGAAAAGTAAAAAAAAAAACAGGGTTTAAAAGGTTTTTTTTTTGTCATCAGGTCCAATATAACCCGACCCAAACCCTAGACTTTCTGAATCAGTACTAAATCTCAATTCACCCGATTCACCGATTCTTAACGATTCATGAACAAAATCAATTCACTCCACAATTTTGTATCTATTTTATCAAGAATCGAACCGAATCGTACGATTCATATCGTGAATTGGACGATTCTGACAACTATGGCTGAAATCATGTTCACCAACACATCATTTTGTGTACTCTGTGTGTATATTATTGTTGATAAAATAAGTTCAATATAATTGGGATTGGTAATGACTCATTAACACCTTAGGCTCTAAAATGCCCAGAGTTAAAGCTAACTTCATAATCTTTATTTGATTAAAATATGTGCAGAGTCCTAGTCTTGAATTAGAATTCTTGGGCAATTATCTAGCAGAATTGTCATTGGTTGACTATGGTTTCCTTAAATTCATTCCTTCCATGGTTGCTGCATCAGCCGTGTTCCTTGCACGATGGACGATGGATCAGTCTAGCCACCCATGGGTTTGATCTTGCTTTATTTGCTTTGTTTCGACTTTTGCTTCCCTTATTTTTATCGGGTGTGTATGTCTATATGACTTTGACTATATTTTTAGCAGAATTCAACGCTAGAACACTACACAAGTTACAAGGCTTCAGATCTGAAAACCGCAGTTGTTGCATTACGGTGTTTACAAATGAACACTGAGGCTTGCCCTCTAAATGCTATCCGTTCAAAGTACAGGCAAGATCAGGTAACCAATGGTCTATAGAGGAAATTCATGCTTCTTCAGTTTATTTATTTATTTATCTTTTTTGTCAAAAGAATCAATGGGGTTAAAGAATGTCTTGGCATGATCCTATAAGAAATCTTGCATTTTTTTTTTCTTCCTTTTATGTATATTGTATTACAAACCTAATGAGTTATATTTTTCATGGCAGTTTAAATCTGTGGCGGCTTTGGTTTCCCCGGAACTGCTGGAAACCTTATTCTAAAATAATGCTGGTTTAATGTAAACCGAAATGGAGTGCTAACAGATGCAGATAGAGGTTGTACCTGAAAAGCTAATCTTTATTCTTTTCTTTTTTAAAAAAAAAAAAAATTAAATTTTGTTCCTGATCCATTTATATTAATTTCAACCTATTTTGTTTGGTCGTTCAAATCTGTTGATAAATTTTGTGCAACTTGAACTTGGGTTTGGTTCTTCCAAACCTACTTTGTAATGTTGCATCCCAAATGTTGGGATGTATATTTCAGACTCAAAGATGAATTTATTTGTAATTCACTGTTGTAAATTTTAATTGTTTTGCTGAACCTGACGGTCAAAGTTTACAACATTTGGGTTATAGTTGTATCTACAAATATGTAAAAGCCAATTTGGAGAGGTTAAATATTGGCATGTGAAATGAAGAAATTAACGTTTATTGTTTAGCTTATGTTTTTGGAGTTGGAGCAACGCAGGACTTCGTGGACCGTGGCAGCAAGAATTAAAAGTTTACTTATTTTTTTAATTTTTTTTTCAATTAAGTATCACTCTTTCATGGCTTGTTTAATTTGTTATAATATGTGGTCGTTTAAGGTTTCTTCTTGGTTCAGGTATATCGAGTAATTGAGGCAAGCCCCCAAATTCACTTGGGTTATTGTTTGGATGGACAAAAAGGTCATAATTTTGGAATTCCAAAATTATCAATTCTAAATAATTGAATTCTATATGAAGAATATAATTTTTTAATTCTAATTCTCATTTAATTCTAAAAAATCAATCACCACTATTCCACCCCAACCCCTTTTCCCACCCTCGAACACTACAACACACAGTTCTCCTTTTTCACGTACGCCCTTTCCCCAACCTTATTATATGTATATATATATATATATATATTTCAATTCTCATTGAATTATAAAAAATATTCAGTATCAATTACAAGTAATTGCCTCATAGATCATATATTTATTTATACTCCATCCAACCCCTTTTCCCATCCCTAAGAGCATTTCTAATAGGCATGCGTAAATCACGCCACATAGGATTTATGTAAAATTTACACATTATGTATAATTTTTGGTGCTCCAATGGTGGTGTAAAATATAATTTTTAATTTGTGTAAAATCTACACATCTACTTCATTATTTTCTCTCTCTTAACTTTTTACAAAAACTTCAAAATAGTATAATTAAAAATTAAAAATATATTTTCTAATAAAACTTGCATATTTGAATTCTATTAATCAAGATCTTTAAATCAATACCCAATTTGACTATTTAATTATATAAAAAAATATTTATAAAAAATGTTGAATATTATATATTCTATGTGTTTTCATATAATTAGTACTATCATAATTTTACACAAGATTATAAGTGAACCATTGGAGCAAAAATGAGAATGCGTATAATTTATGTGTAAAACAACTTTTTATCAATCAAATGTCAATTATTTATTAATTCACGTGTTTCTACATATCAATTTTACATATTTCTATTGGAGATGCTCTAACTTCCATAACACACATTGCTCTCTTCCCATGTATCCACATACCCACCCCACACCTCCCAACCCACCGAACACCATTTTGTTAAAGCGCCACCATTATAACTATATATATTAGAAATATACAATATATATATAAAAATACCTATTTGCACATTTTATATATTATATATGTAGAGTACATATAATATATATATATGCACGTATTATATATATAGTTAACATATGTATGTATATGTCTATTATACACTATATATACTATTAAACAACTTTCCCACCACCACCACCTACTTGATGACAACTCTTAGAACTCCCTGACAGCTTGATCGGAGTTTCAGTGATTTATTTGGACTCCGATAGTGGGTGATGTGCTGGACGTTCTTCAAGATCGTTGTTTATTTGCATTTTCGAATGAATTTGATAAATCAACCAAACAAATAAATTTGGAATTCTAATAAAATTTCAAATAAAAACTACATACAATCCAAACAATAGTATTGTAATTCTTTGAAATTGCAATTCTATAAAATCACAATTCTAAGAATTGCAATTCTATAAAATCACAATTTTTATATAATTCCAAAATTGTGTACCAAACACACCCTTAATGACATTAAATTGGTTGTCGTTTATTTAACCCTTACGCCCCCTTTTTTTTGGGATTTGAACCCACGACCTCTAATTTTTTTATTTTTTTTAAAAATAATTAACTAATAGGAAACTTCAATATTTATTAAGTACTTTTAAATTTATATTACATATTAACATGTGTAGAACAAGATTGTGGACATATATCACACGTCGTTAGATTTTTAGTAAATCTTTTATTTAAAGTGTTTGTGATTTAAAAATATTGCATTGTTCGAACTCAAGTGGCCTAATAGTGAAAACTTGCTTTGTTCCTATCATATGCAATTGTACCAAGGGTCTTAACAATAAGAATATAACAAATATTTTCTTTTTTGAAAAATTTTCACCAAGATTTTAACGAAATGCTTTTAAACCGTTTATAGATGTTGGTATAAAGGGTTATTTGGGTTTTGGTACCACTAATTTATCGAAATTGGGCTTTAGACACAAAATTTATGGTAATTATGCTTTGAGTACCATTTTGCACATTTTTGTGAGTCAATGTTTGTTGACCATTAAATCACTCACATTAGCCATTTTATATCCCATAAATGCTCTCAAACTTTGATAACATAATTACCGCACCATCAGATTGGCAACATTGATAAAAAAAACGAAAAAAAAAAGAGATAAAGAGAAAGGGGAAATCAAGAAAAACCATTAACCCTCATCAATTCCATTGCTGTTACTGCTAATTAAGTGATTGATCTATAGCAAATCAAGTGAAGGTGATGATCAAACCCTAAACGCGCATTGTGGAATTAAAGGTGAAGAAATTTATTCGATTTTGCTACAATTTTAGGGCTTAAATATCTTATGTTGGATTTAACTTTTTAATCCCTTTTATATTGTATTTGGATTCAAAGTTTTGGGTTTTGTTTAATTCTTTATACTTTGGTTTTATTGAAAGAAATTATTCGAGATGATGTGATTGATTGTTACGAATTCGAAACCCTAGGGGGACCCATCGTAATAAAAGTTAAGAAGCTCAATTAATATGCTTAAGATCTTCTTTATCGTGTTTTTACTTGGATCACTAAAGTAAAAAACTATACAACAATACTTAATTTACTAATAAACAAATTCATTTTACCTGAATTTGGAACATTTTTAAATGCTAAAAGAGGCTCAACTCCAGCCACCACATTCGCTGGAAACACTACGAAGGACATTCTTCTGACAACATTATTTCGAACAAAACTCGCATTCAAGCTTTATGATCTTTGAATGGCAATGTTTGGGTTATGGTTGTTAAAAGAGCCTGAACCATACTTAGGGGAATCAGTTGAATTTGATTTTAACAATTTTCGAGGAAGTCTACTGAGAATTTACTTCCACATTGTTTGTAACGACCCGGTCCTAAACTTAGCAAAATATTGTTCGCTATGGCACAGAGCCGCACGGTTTTATTTTTGGCAAAAGTCACCAAGACAACCTCAAAAGGCCTCTTTCTAGTTTGGAACCAAATGGGTACTTATGAACCAAAAAACTTTCCATTACACTGCCGAAGTGAGATATTTCGGGTTGTTACAATATCCCCCATTAAATCTGCACAGACCCGACTCGCAATATCTGTACGTCACGTGATAATGGTTCTAGGTTCGCTCTGATACCATCTGTAACGACCAGGTCCTGAACTTAGCAAGATATTGTCCCTTTGACACAGAACCGCATGGTTTTGTTTATGGTGAGAGTTACCAAGACAACCTCAAAAGGCCTCTTTTTAGTTAGGAACCAAGTGGGTACTTATGAATCAAAGAACTTCACATTACACTACCGATGTGGATATTTTGGGTCGTTACATTGTTCAAATTGCAACTAATCACAAGAAAAACCTTTTAATCAAAGCCATTGCAATTGCTTCGGCGTTGTTTAAATTTCAATCAAATACAACAAAAAGCCCTAAAATCAAATGCATTATTGTAATTACTCCAACAAACACATCACTAGATTTGCTCCCACATTATTCAAAGTCCAATCAAATAGAACAAAAAACAAAACCCTCAAATCAAAGGCATTATTACAATTAGCTTCAATAATACTCAGATGGTAATGTTGTGGTTTTGTAAGTATTCTTCTATCCAAAATTTATATTATCACTTAATTGTAATTATTGTTTTGAATCATTATAGAATAATTAACATTTGTTACATCGTTTATTCTAAATTAACTATTTTTTTATAAAGAAAATATAAGATATATGATTATTCACTAAATGATGGTGTTGCTGAATATTATTGAATGCTCAAATTGTAAAATCTGATATATGTCATAATTGTAATTTTTGTTCTGAATATTGTTGAATATTTATGTGTTGCTGTTTATGAATTATTCAATAGATGATGGTGTTATTGCATTTGGTTGGCGTTGATGATAAATAGCAATGGACGTACCTTTAATATGCTTTGATGTTATATAAGTGTACTTTAGTAACAAAAATATTAAGTTAACAGTCAAGGAACGTTGACTCACGAAAATATGCAAAATGGTACTCAAATCACAATTACCATAAACTTTGGTACCCAAAGCCTAATTTTAATAAATTAGTGGTACTCAAAACCCAAATAACCCTACTGTTAAAGTATCGGCTCGAGTCACACCAAATATCATTTTTTGAAAGCTAGAAATAAATAATATTTTGTAAATTCTCTAATCACTGTATGAATGGTTTGCTTCAAGTTGGTTCAGTTTATTCAAACCGTTTGAGCTAGAAAAAGAAAAGAAAAGAAAGAAAGTAGTATTGGAGTATTTGATAGGAATAAGAATATACAAGGTTGCTAAGTTGGCCAGTAAAATCTTAAAAACATATAAAAATACTCGACGCATCTTTTTCCTTAGTTTACTTAACAATAAGAAAATGAACTTAGCTATAAATTGGTTAATTTTCTTCCTTTCAAATTGATAATCTATTTTATGTTGATATTTTATAAGAAAACACTAATTTTATTATAATTATTATACTTACACAATTTATCTTATCTTTTTCATTTTTTTTTTTGTGATAGCAATTATGAGGGTATATACTCCCCGTATGAAATTAATAATCTTTCTTGGGTATATGTAAAATTAAATAAAATATAATTAATGTTGAATTTTTTATTGTAAAAATTAGTATACTTAAAAAATAAATAATCAGTTTAGGGGCTTTAACTAATAACCGAATTAGAAGAGGTTGAAATTTTTTTGATACAAATTAATAAGTTAATTATACAAATCTTTATATAAATAATATAATGAATTTTATATAAACAAGGCATTCACGTATAACAACTATTATTATAATAATATTGAGTGATAGCCACCACAATAGAGCGGACCGAGGACGAAATTAATCACAAAAGAAACACGCGATCATCGAGATAACAAATAAAATAGATTGCGCCTAGCATTTAGGCAGAATTAGCGTTTGAGATCGAACCACTCCAACAAAATTCTACAATTTCTAAGGAAAGGAAACCTTAATTCAGGAGAGGGGTCCTCCGTTAGAGTTTCATTTGAGCCTTTGATGAAAAAAAGTTGGTTGCTTTGATGATTTCACTGTTTGGCTCCCCCTTTTTCTTCCAATGGAATTAGAATCACAGTCTCGCTAAGAAGAAAAATAATCCAATGGAAAACTGTTTCCTATACCCTCATAAAAATCTTTATCTTCTCTTACTTCACTTGAGTTAAACCCCAATTTTCAGGTAATGAAATTCGACGCTTACTTCATTTTTGTTTACGCACTTGGTTCATTTAAAACTGCTCAATTATTTTGGTTCACTAATGGAGCTTGGATTTTCGATTTTGATATTTATTTTTGTTCCCATAAAATGCATTTTTTTAAATACCTTCTTTGCTTTTCAGGGAAATGTTAGATTCGAGCGAGAGGGAGGGAATATTTTATGTTCCAATGTTAAATTAGAAAACATATTTAAAATTGATAGTGAAAAAGGACTCCCCTATTTTCTTGGGTGTTTTGTAGTATTTGCTTGTTGCTTTGAATATATGCTGTGGTGTCTTTCTTTGTAAAGAAATAATGATACATACATGATGAGCAGGGGCGGAACCAGGGACGACGGGGCGGAACTAGGGATGACATGGCGGGTTTTAGCGTAGGTGAAATTTTTTAAAAACCTACTAACACTTGTAAAAATAAAATAAAATTAGTATAAGCCCACTCATTTGCTAAGTTTTAGCCCACCCCTTAACTTAACTCAAATATTATGAGCTCATTATTCAGGATGTTCGTGTATTGGTATCTTAACTAATGCATCACAAGTTTGATGTTGTTTGTGATACCGAATTTTATAAGCTTTCTATCCTTACTGAGTTATTCCGAGAACTAGTTTTGAGAAGAAAGTTGGAGGATTATACTATGCTTGATAGATTGATTTGTCTTGTATTGACTCTTTCCGTTTCTACGGCAAATACATAAAGAGCATTTTCCAATATAAATAATATCAAAACAAATATATGCAGCTCAATGGGGGATGTAGTTCTTGCCGATTGCATGTTGCTGAACATAAAGCGAGACCTCGGTTCGTAAATTGATTTAGAGTTTGTAATAGATGAATTCGAATAATTAAAAACTCGCCGAGCTCAACTTTGTTAAATACTTTTCGTTATGTATGAATTCAAATATTTAAATTATGCTATTAATTTTTTTTTTCACCATATGGTTGTACTTTTGATTTTTTTAATGTTTTTTTATCTATTACTATTAGCCTACCTCTCGAAAGAATCCTGGGTCTGCCTCTGATGATGATAGCTAACGCAGTAGGCCGGTCCATGTAGCATTACTCTGGATGCAGATTCTAGAATTTGCATTTCATTCCATCTTTTTCGTCCGGTTATTTGCGGTGGATGATGCGCTTAAATACAAAGAAGATGAATGATGATAATTCATCAAATGATGCAGAGGAAGAAGCAGGGCTTCTTTCTGAGATACTACCAACATGCCTCATGTATCATGTATTTTTGAGGCTCCATGTATTAGACCTTACAAGGTTAAAGTGCTTGTCAAAGTATTGGTGCAAGTCTCTCTCGGACCTTTATTTCCTCGGCTTGTACTGTCGCCAGTCCCTTCAAAGCCCTTCCTCCTCCTCCTAATCCTCGGGATTGGTGCTGCAGCCTTCGAACAAGGAGCTGATTTGTTTGTAGACTTCACGTCATATTTACATCTGCAATCCCTGTTCAGTGTGGGATTCGGATTTGTACCATCCACAATGGATTACAAAGTGGTTCGATTGGTTGACATATTCACCTGGGCTATGAAAACTTTGATGAATATGAGATAAGTTGTGAGATATTAACTTAGTATCTGTAGTACTGTTATTCCAATTGTTGCTCTTATTCATGGAGAGTGATCAAAGAAGATGGGGTGGGGGGAGTTGCCCTTCTCCTGTGTTTGATCTTTCATTAGCTATTGATCAATTTGCGATTTGGAAAGTTGACGAATGGTTTGTTGGAGCCCAAGAAAGAGATGAACTTATTTTGTGCTTCAATTTAGAAACCGGAAAGTTTAGTGCTGTGCCACCACCTGTTGTGTGGCGAACCAGATTGCATTTCGCTTGGCTGCGTTGAAAGGCGAGCTCTGGTTAATGGAGCCAACAGATATATATTCTTGCATCAACAACATTTGAATCTTGAAGGACTGGAATAGATGTGTATGGGTTAAGCAGTATAGTATTAAGATCAAAAGCAATGAGAAACGGGGGAGGCCGTGTCCATTTGACATCATTCAATAAGAGGACGACGATGGAGTAATACTGCTGCGGGGCAATGGAGGGCTGCACTACTACCATGTTCAAAGTAAAACGATTACAACTTTGGGGGATGTATCACCAGTTAAGTTCTCTTATTATAATGACAGTTTCTTCCATATTTAAAATGTTTCTTTGAATGCTTCTTTGATATCAGTCTTGGTCAAAGTTTTGGCAAATAAAAATGTTGCTTGGGGCCTTGGGCATTTTTGGGGGATAATTTGGAATGTCGTCAGGTTGGTGGTCCATTGTGTTGGTATTAATATTGGTAGATTTTGGGCCAAGATGATTGTTTTTTAACTCTGCATCAAATTATTACTTGCAGATAGTCATGGTTATTGACAATGTTGTAGCATTCATGCATGTTTTTTTCATTGAATAAGATCATTCGTGCACTTCCTTTCCCTGCAGATGGTACAGACCGGGTACAATCATGTGAAAACGTACTGTTAGTTGAAACAAGTCATGTTCCATTCGTCTGTTGCCTCACATAGAGCTAATTTTTTATGGGTAAATTTATTTTGTAATCTTTATATTTGACGATTAATAATAATTTAGTGAGCTGGATTGAGAATATTAGTCTGCTAAGGTAGTCTTAAATGGTTGTGTAATTTTTTTTTCTTTTATCAATATCCATAAAACAGGATCTATTGTAACTATAGATGATTATAAAAAAAATCAAGAAAGCTTATGAAAAGTTATATAAAACAACATCTAATACATGTAGTGGCAAAGTCAGAAATTTTGTTCAGGAGTTTTCTAAGCCAATATTAAATCAACCACAATAACTAAAAAATAAATATATTAATCTCAATATTAACTTATTAAATAATAATCTAATAAGCAAATCAACCTCAATAACAAAAATTATTATCAATATTTAACAATATAATAAGCAAATCAACATTAATAAATAATAACCAACAAACAAATATATTAATAAACACCTAAAAGCAAATATCAACATTAATATCAATATTTGACAATTTAAGAAGCAAATCAATATTAATAAATAATAACCAACAAACAAATATGTTAACAATTTAAGAAGCAAGTTAATATTAAAACACTTAAATCTTAATATTCAAAAAAAAAAAATTTAAAAAAAAGAAGAAGGGAAAGAAGGCTATGAGATTATAAGACCCCTAAACATGACCCACTAATTTCAATCACCGGCCCCGAACTTATAACATTCATCGCACAAAAGCCCCTCTCCCCTCGCCCACCAAATTTTCTTTTATTATATCACCGACCCCTAACTTTATATGATATCTCAAACAAACTCCCGTACTCAGCAAAATTTTCAAAAAATCCAGGTGGGGCCATGCCTCTACATGGCTCCGCCCGCTCCGCCCTGAATACATGTGCTATATTATTGGTTCTTTCATATTTACACGAATTTGGACAAAGGTCAAACTTGAGCAAGAGTGGACCTAGAATTGTTTGGAGGAGTGCGTTCGTAACAAATTATGCTATACTCGGCTAGAACTTTAAGTTAAATATATTACTACATAGAAAATATATTGAGTTGAACTACAACCCTAGTCAGCACAGGCTTAGGTTCACCTTTGCATGGGAACAAATTGTTTTAGAATTAATTAATGGAATGATAAAGTTCACCTATTTGTGTGTTACCATATATATTTATGTCCATAGTTATATAATTAACTTCTTGTATCTATATTTAGGTGATTGTGTCATTAATTAAGATATTATGCTTCCGTGTTTGTCCTTCATCTCAACCTTATAAACATGGCTTTTTTCTTTGTATTATACACTTTAATTTAATATACAATATTTCTTTTTTCATCTTTATGTACTTTAGCATGGTATCAAAGCGATAAACAATCTTCTCAATCCACCGTTTTGCTACTAAAACCTATATACCCAAAAAAAAATAAAAAATTGCTGCTATTCCGCGCCCTGTCTGTCCACCAAAACCCATATACCCACATCCACATATCTAAGCCATTGCCCCACTTGCCAAACCATACTTAATGACAATTCCCTAAACCATATTCACTGCCAAAATCTTCACCATCGTCCAGTGGCGTAGCCACATAGTAACGAGGGGGTGGGATGATTTCGGCAATTTTTTTTTTAAAAAAAGGGGACTTATATGCATAAATTTATAGTTGAGAGTATGTAATTGTAAAAAATTAAATTTGAGGTGCATTTTGAGAATTGAAATACACTTAAATGAGGAGAGAGATCCCGAGACCTCACTCTCCCCCTTTATTTTTTCGTTATCTTCTCCCATGTTTCTCTCTTTTTTTTCCGCTCTGTTTCACTCCACTCTTCCATGACTCCGTCCAGTGACGTCCCATCCACAGCACCGACCGGCGACCACCCACGCACTCAGCCACTCATCACCGACCAAGCCACCAAGGTTAGTGGGTCTCTATTTGCTTCATTTAAATATGTGAAAATTAGGGTGAAAATTAAAGTTTCAACTTTTAAAGCCAAGAAACTTTAACTTCTAATGCCAAGAAACTTAGTTTTTCATTATAGGGTGAAAATTTGGCTCTAGATACCAAGAAACTGAATTTGTGTTTGAAAAGTCAATTAGTTTGATTTTTTTCTCTTTAATCATATTTAATATTTGTTCGTATATGTATAAATGAAATGCTTTATATTAATGATTTCAGTATATTATTAGACTAATTTTATATTAGTCTAATGAAGTAACGAATAATTTCTTTAGTTGATTGTGAATACTGTGAGTGACACAAACACAGTTAATTGTGTATTAATTTATTGAATAATTTTATATTATTAGACTATTTAGTTAATTGTATATTAATTGTTTAATTAATTTAGGTATAATTATTAGTTATTAATTTAACAAATGTTGAATTTATAGGGCTGATTTTAGAATGAAGAAGTATTAAGGCAAAAGAGGAACAAGTTCCTCCTTCAGTCCTCAAAATGTGGGCGTGAGTTCTGCCATTCCAAGCATAAATTTTGCTATTCCAAATGTTGATTTCAATCCTACAAATATATTTTCGTCTACTCAAAATATTTCTTCTAACTTAGAGGTTCAATCTGATCCGGGGCTGAGAAAAAATATACAATCTTATAATCTTAATGATAGAGGGAATGTGAGACGAGTATACTGTGCACACCCGACTTCGAATTCCTGGCTACGCCACTGCCATCGTCCAAACCATTATCGTCATTCAACCTCTGCAAATCCAACATGTCAGTCAAATAAATCTCAGAATATTCAACCTTAAATCTACCTCACATCTCAGCACCAACCATTTATAGTTATTTTCTATATAACCCCCCCAAACTTTCCTCCAACATTTCACTCGCAAAGCTCAGTAAAAAAAATGAAACACAACGCATTACTGCAACGTCAGTGTTGAGTCACTGGTAGATCTGCATAAAAAAATTCAGTTATTTTGAATTTTCATATTGACCCCAGAATTTTCTGTTATTTTCATATTGACCCTAGAATTTTCAATTATTCTCATATTCACACCAAAGTTTCAGTTATTTACAAATTAACCCCAAACTTTTCACGTCAGTTTCACTACCACATTAGCTCTAGTCAACAATTATTTTTAATGATTTCGAACACATAGTGAACTTACTACCATGCAACCAACCATTGCCTCCTGAAATGCTATGTCCGTATATGCAAGAATTATAACAAGAAGGCTCTCATGTATTTTTTGTCTGACTGTTACCATATATATTTAAGTCCATAGTTATATAGTCAACTTCTTGTATCCATATTTAAGTGAGTGTGTCATTATTTAAGATATTATGCTTCTATGTTTACCCTTCATCTCAACCTTATAAAAGTTTCAGTTATTTTTAAATTAACCCCAAACTTTCCACGTCAGCTTCACTACCACATTATCTCTAGTCAACACTTATTTCCAATGATTTCGAACACATAATGAACTTACTACCATGCAACCAACCACTGCCTCCTGAAATGCTATGTCCGTATATGCAAGAATTATAACAAAAAGGCTCCCGGGTATTTTTTGTCTGACTGTTACCATATATATTTAAGTCCATAGTTATATAGTCAACTTCTTGTATCCATATTTAAGTGAGTGTGTCATTATTTAGGATATTATGCTTCTATGTTTGCCCTTCATCTCAACCTTATAAATATGGCTCTCTTCTTCGTATTATACACGTCAATTCAATGTGCAATATTTCTTTTCTCATCAGTTTCTGTACTTTAACAATTTTTATATGCTACTGGATGCCATTATTTTCCCTTTTCTTATTCCTTAAAGCCAAAATTTTATTTGAGTTACCATAGTTGGCCTAATGTAATGATTTCCTTCTTCGCTTGAAATAGCATTGTTCAAGCAAGCACTCTTTCGGATTTTAGGGAAATTACTTGTTTAAAAATGGAAAAGATTTTTGTTTCACCTAATATGTTTTGGCTATTATAAAACTATGATTTGAATGGAGTGCTAAATTAGGACTCAAAAGATATCTTGTTGTTTTGGTTGACAAATAGAGCAAAATATACTATTGGAAGAGAATTGGTTGACTGGTTTTTAAGTTGGGCTGGATTGAATAATACCGGTGTCCTCAGTAATATAGCAACCCATCATTGAGGCAATGGGCTGAAACTATGTGGCCCAGTCCCAGTTTCGGCCCTCTGAGTAATATAAGCAAATTTCAACATTTTTCACGGGAACTTGTTTTCTACTAATTAATAGTGGTTTTTTTTTCTTCCTGAAAAATGAAAAAGAAGAATTCAATATCTCGTATTGAAATTAAAAATGTTTGGAGAAATAATAATTATGAAAACTAGAAAGATTAGACAAATAATTTAATGAGATCTCATACTTAATTTCATGGTCTTTGCTTATCTTTTATGATATTTTTTTTCATCAACACCTAAGTAATTTTGTTCTTTGGAATGGCAAAAATACCATTGTGGGCGGTATGGGGCCAACTAACCTGGGGTGGGAATGGGTTTAAAGTGGGAATTTCTTAAATTAGTCGCTTTCGGGTCAGGTTCTCCACCTCGTATCCTTCTTGATATCCTTAATTTTGTAATTTGTACGTATGTATGCGTATACAAAATATAAATATATATAAAATTAATCATTTGTTCATTGTGTATATACAAAATATAGATGTTTTTAGATTTTATTAATGTTTAGTGTGAGAAAACTCAGACTTGTAATCAACTATCAGCCGTTGAACCATTTATTAGCCAGTGATAAATTCCCTTTCCCACAAAAGAAATCAATGTTTGGTCATTTCTCCAACACAAATGTTATTTCAAAATTTGATCTCAAAGCAGGATTTTGGTAACTTGGAATTCATAAAGAATATTGTCCCAATGCAACATTTTGCATTCCAAACCACCATTACCAATGAACAGTCATGCCATTTGGTTTGAAAAATGCTCCTTCTTGTTTTCAAAAAGCCATGATCTAAATATTTCAATATTTGTTATCTAATGCCCTAATTTACATTGATGATATTCTCATTTACTCCCCAGATAAAACCTCCCATTCTCATCTCCTTAGTCATTTCCATAAAATTAGCAATATGGAATCATACTATCTAAAAAGAAAATGATTATTGCTCAAACAGAGATTGATTTCCTAGGAATAAAGATTTTAAATGGAAAATTCCAACTCTAACCTCATATTTTCCAGGATTTGTTTAAATTCCCTGATAACCTCGGTTTCGTTAAGCAAGTTTAGCAGTTTCTTAGCCCTGTAAATTACATGGTAGATTTCATCTCCAAAGTTTCAGCCTATATTGCCCCCCTTTCAGAACTTTTTAAAAATGACCCTCCTCGTTGGAATCATATTCATCGTGATTGTGTGGTAAATCTAAAACAACTGACCTCAATGCTTCCACCATTACAAATACCTTCAGAAGGAAAAAAAATTCTTTAAACTGATGCAAGTGATGAATTATGGGTTGCAATTTTATTGAAAGAAATTAATGGAAAAAGAACAGTTTGTGGTTACAAGAGTGGAAAGTTCAAACCAGCAGAAGTGCATTACCGTTCAACATTCAAATAAATTCTAGCCGTCAAGCGTGGTATTGAAAAGTTTCTGTTTCACCTCATTGGTCATAAGTTTCTTGTTGAAATGGACATGTCCTAATTTCCAAATATGCTCAAATTCAAGAGGAAAATGCTCCCTCATCCTCAATTGCTTCGATGGCCAAACTGATTTTCTCAATGGTCTTTTGATGTTAAGCACATTAAATGAAAATATAACGTCCTCGCTGATTTCTTTTTAGACCCCCAAATTCTCCAGTTTCATCCATTATCCCGTGCATTTATCTTTTTCATCCTATAACTGTTGTAGGAATTGAGAATCTCCCTGAACCAATTCAATAGTCAATTATCCAGAAACTTCATCAAGCTCGCAACTTTGATCAATATAAAAGGTTTCTAGAGATTATCATCCGCTGCCATGGTTTTGTGTTTCGTGGTTTAAAGTTTCATCTAGATTAGCCATTCCTTTCTTTATTCCACATTCACAAGCTCTTTTATCTCCCCAAAGCTGCAATGTGTTTATTATGGTTTCTTTGTAAGAATTTCACAGTCGCCTTTTTGTTTGATGCTCCCAAGATACTTGCATACCTTAATGCCAATACCATTGATCATGATTTATATCATAATGTATATGGTTAAGAGTATGGTCGCAATGTCGCCAAGTTCCTTGAATGGTTCAAGCATCTCCATTAGTGGCATCATGAACTCCGCGTTCATAGGCAAAGACATGTCATGATAAAATTCAACAATCCAAGAACGTTTCTTCCTGAAAATGAATCAGAACTAGTTACAGATTTCCCAGCTCGGAACGATGCAGAAATCATTGGTTGGTATAGCTACAATCTTTCGAAGTCCTAAAGATCGATCGTGAATGAAAATTGGACTCAATTTCTTTACTTCATGTATGAATACAACAATGCTGATATGGACTCCATCCCCACTAATGTTTTATTCGGAGACCAGCCATGGAATGATCATCCACTCTGCAGAAGACTTTCCGATCATCTCTTTGATTTTGTAGAAGGAATCTCACAATGGAATACAGGAAAAGATAGTTCTGACACAGATACTTACGTCGGATTTGATGAGTCAGACTCAGATTGAAGACTCGCCGAGTTAGCTCAATCAGCTCAGTGTCGGTAACTAGAAGACAAATCTCTTTGAGATTCCTCTACACGTGCCCCGACAGCTTTTATTAAAGTTTGTAATAGCGCTTGTAATAATGCGTGTAATAGTGATTGTACTATAGTCTTTACGACATTTGTAAAAGTTGGTTGTATTATTGCGTTTGTAAGATGCTCTTTAGTTTGTTTGTTTGTTCGGCCCTTCCCTTATAAAAGGAGCCTTCAGTTGTAATGTTTGGGAGGGGTTGTTTAGTGTGAGAAAGCTCTGTAAGATTTGTGTGATCAATAAATGCTCTCAGTTTGTTTATGGATAATGAGTCTCTTATTATATTAGGTGTTTGTATATTTGGTATTATATCTATTATAGTCTTGTTTATACTTGTGTGTATGTAGTTATTCTGAGATCCCCGTTTTTAAATGTTTTTCGATTTTGATGCTTAAACTTACAAGTTAGATTTTATTAATGTATTTGAAACTTTTTGGTACTTGATACGTTTCCATGTTTCACTTGTGTTAAAGATCTTTTTGATTTTCCAAGCATGTTTAGTTCGCTGGTTGGCAT
The DNA here is from genome assembly GCA_021464415.1 of Lonicera japonica. Classification (NCBI taxonomy): domain Eukaryota; kingdom Viridiplantae; phylum Streptophyta; class Magnoliopsida; order Dipsacales; family Caprifoliaceae; genus Lonicera; species Lonicera japonica. The sequence continues at coordinate 4,835,593 of CM038467.1, read as the reverse complement.
TTTCAAATTCTTCTAGACTGGGAAACTTGGATTGGTAGTTTGAAGAAGATGGTTCAAACACGTGACATGGGATAGGTACAAGGGTTTTGGCTTGGTCAATTTTCTTGAGGTCGTTCTGGTAATAGGGTTGAAAAGCGGGAGGTTTTTAAAGAGTTGGTTTTGAGGGAGGAGGATGAGGGGGAACATGGAGGTTTCCGGAGTTAGCTTGATCTTGTTGTCTCCATAACAGACAAAGAAATCAAACTTACTAGAGGGTTCTCTAAGTAAGCCTACTGACAGATCATTGGCTTCATACTTCTCCTTCAAAATTTCCTACGAGGACTTCTTTTTTCCTTTCCTCTTAAGACGTTGTTCCATATACTAATTTTCATACTTGTCATTTTCACAATCTTCACAATAACATGTGTCATACCAAATATGACCAGACTTCGGATCGCGAGCTTGATAGCGAGGGGTTCCATTCTTGTCAAAGAACATAATTTGAATTGGTTCATTCTCAGGCCTAGGATCATCGGGATGTGCGAGCAATGGCTCCAACACACTAAAATCTGTAGTGAAAAGACCTGTGGGTGGTGAACTGGAGGTGGATGTGGCTTTTGGGAAGTTTATTTCAACCGATCTGTCTTTCTTGCGAAAGAAAATCGGCTCAGTGGAGTGTACTGGTTCAGGGTTGTTCCTTTCATGGAGCTTTTCATAAACCGTTACCCAAGATTCAAGAAATAACTTGATGAGTTCTTCACGGGGAATTTGACGAGGGACATAGGTGTAGCTGAGGGCCTGACTTACTTCAACTTTTAAAAATAAAGTATCATTGGAGTGGGAATTTAGGAGTGAAATATCGAAAGCATGGTCTTGCAGACGATAGATCATTTGGTGACGGATGGTTGTGGCAAAAGTATTTACAACCTGGGGGGCTCCAGTTATTTTGACCGTGTTACATGCAGTTAACATGGAACCAAATAATATATTAATTGACAAAGATTTTTTATTGGTTTAATTGTAATTGTTACCTTGACCGTTTAAGGTTAATTTGCTTGTTTTTGAAAACTGGGGTGCGCGGGTAGCTATGGAGGAACAGATGCTGAGAATTAAAAATATATATATATGCATCCATGAATGAAAATCAGAACAATTACAAAACCAATCCAATCCACGTTATAGTAAAGAATTAATAATTATGCATGTAAGCAGTCTTTCGGTACATTTACACTAGAGATTACTGAACATGCGGTTTATATATATATATGTATTACTTTTCAAGGCTAGCTAGAAACGCATACTCGATCGATGTTAATCAACAATTGGGTCAACCCATTACTCAATTCACCAAACCAATAGAAGTCAAGGAGTATCCTTACATCTTTGTGCTGCCCCCTCACAAGCAGTTTATCTATCTTTGCAGTACCCGACCGTATTTATGTTTGCAATCCGAGCACCCAAGATTTCATTGAGCTTCCAAAGGGTTTGCCTTCACACTTTTGCCTCTACCACGTGGGTTTTGGATATCTTCCATCTTCAATGGAGTACAAGGTTGTTCAATTGTTTCACACACATTCCGACGAACATTCTGATGATCATCCTGTTAAACACCTGTTTGGCTTTGAGGTGTTAATGATTAGCAATAGCTCAAACAATTCTTCCAATTCTTATGCGTGGAGACCGAGTGAAGAGGAGCGCCCTTCTGAAATGGATGAGTTTGGTTTGGTTACAGTTAATAGATTCGTGATTTGGCTAGTAGTAAAAGAATTGATTTCGAGTGAAGAAGATGATGGCGGATACATTGTTTCCTTCAATTTAGATATAGAAAAGTTTGGGTTTGTACCACCTCCGCCTTATTGGCTCAACATGGAATATGGATTTCGGTTGGCTGAATTAAAGGGTAATCTGTAGTATGTAGACCATGGGGAGGGGGCTTTGATAATGAACTCGTGGATCTTGAAGGATTGGAACACGTTCTTATGGGTGAAGCAATACAGTATTAGTTTTACAGGCCCAGAGGGCTAGTATGGACGAAAGCCATTGGATATTATTCAACAAGAAGATGATGAAGAAGTAAATATTGTTTCATGGAGGAAGAATAATGCAATACTATCATGTTCAAAGTAAAACTCTGATCCCTTTGGGATATGCACGTGGTTATAAGTTCTGCTTCTATCAGGACGGTTTCTCCTCATTGGCAAGCTCGGCTAACTAAGATCTTATATCCTCTTTTTAGAAATATTTTGGCAAAGATTTACATTGATTTAGAGTTTAGTTATGTGTCTATAGAAAGCTTACAAAATTGTTGACCATGTTAAATCCGTTCTTTATTTAGCACCACCACATTTCTTTTTCCTTCTTTTCCCTAATGTACTATTTGATGTTTTTCCTCTGTTCCAGCATTTCAATAGCGCTTTTACGAAAATAATAAGAACAAGTAATGGAAATTTATGACATAAAAAGTAAATACAAATGCTTAGATTCTTAGATTGTCATACTATTTCATAAGATGGGAATAACAGCTGCAACATAATCACCATGACATATGTAACCTATATAATAAAATGATTACTCAGATAGTCAGAAGATAAGATACCTACCACCTTTGACGTCCATACTTAACTAAATGGCATCAAATCGCACAATGAATAGTTGTAGCAGAAAGGTATTTGCGTGGATAGAAAACAAATAGTCTGTCTAGGCACAGCAACAGCAAGCACTGTCAAAGCAGCATTCACAAGTCTCAAAGCAACAACAGCAGCAACACAATGCAAACAGGCTGCATATCAACCAATATTGAAACCACGCGCTATCAATATTATCATCAACATGAAAAAGACTCCTTTAAATGAGTAAAAATTACGGTTAGGTATTAGACATTGGAACTATTGCAATCTACAAACGCATGCTCATGCAACAATTTTTCTCTTCAACAGATTTTATGCTTTTATATAATGAATCAGCAACACTCGTTAAATGTAATTAGTGAACAGGAAAAAAGACCCTTATCAGTGGTATGAACTAATCAATTAAAAGAAAAGAATAATATAATTAGATATGAATTGCCGGTATATGATCATCAAAGGAAAACTAACCAGGAATAGAGGCAGCCCTTCTCCTCACGGCGTTTTTGAACATGTTCATAGTATGACATCTGTTGATTTACTGGTGCTCCTTCCATTTCTGTTATATGTTTTTAAACTTTGATAGAAATTTTCGAAGATACGAGTATTTGTTGGTGCTTAAAAAGATGCACTGTAGATTAAGGAGGCAAGGGGAAAGGTTGTTCACCCCACCACATTTAATGAGGTAGGTAGTGGGAACTCTTGTGGACCACTTAGTGTCGGCAACTCCAACAAACAATGAGGCCCTAACCTCATAAAGACGTTGCTTGTGTTTAGGTGGAGAGCAACAAAATTAAATTTCATCTCATCTTTCACTTTCTTGATTCAATAAATAGTTAGAACTAAAAAGATGGCTTATTAAGTATCAATATTGGAAACCACATGATAGCACAACATGATACGAAACACATAATTGATACAATCTCGTTTCACTCGTTTCTTGTCATGCCCAATTATCAAAAAAACACATTTATAATCATGTTACTTGTGTTTCTCGTTTTTAAGAATATGCAAAAAATACTTGTGTTTCTCGTTTTTAAGAATATCTGAAAAATTACTAATACGCATCATCCTTATGAGTCATGCTCTTGTCAAATAAAAAAAAGAGGCATACATCATCGTTCCGTGTTCATGTCTTTGTTTTTTCTTGTCAAGACATGATCAATCAGGTGAAGACACCATCCAAAAACACGAATTGCAACCCCTAGTAATGATACACTGGCTGAAATGAAACACTGAGCAACTATCGAAATCAAATTTATGGATGAAATGATTGGATAAACATATTTTTTATGAGGATTCTCCCCACAAATCAATATATGTTTGCCATATAACTCCACCCACCCCCACAGGCCCACTTGCACCCGGTCTCTTCCCAAAAAGAGAGACAGGAGCGTTTAATTTCACCCATATACCAGGAAACCTCTAACAAGAAGCTGATATCATCAAGTTTATTCAAAGTTATAGGTGGATCACTTAGTAACCCGCAAATTGGATACAACAAAAAGCATTTTCAACAAACATAAGCTCTTTAACACCACATTCCACAGACAATCTCATTACATAATCGCCTAGGAAGCTCTACTCTTTTTACCTTACCAACCAGTACCAATCAATGAACTCGATACTCAAATTATAAATAGAACTTCAAAATAAGTGGTATAACACTCCCTACGGAAACAACTGAAATTGAACAAAACAAAAGAAAAGACATCAATATAAAGGATAGAACACTCCTGCAATGCCTATTCAATTACTCTTGAAACACCTATTTCGCAATTGAGCTCATCTGAGGATCATAAGAAACAATTCATCGAGCACATAATGAGCAAAAAGAAAATCACCTTTTAACTACACAATGTAAATGGCTAACGCAGTAGTGTCATCAAATACAGCTACCTAACCTACCCATTTTTCTCTGTTATCTTCTTTAATCCCTCCACCTCCTTCAACCACAAGTCTGCGAATTCACAATCCTTCCAAGCTTCAAACCACGGTCCTCCAAGCGTATAGTGTATAGCTTTCGGAGAAGTACGGGGATCATTCTCAACAACCTTGTTATGTCCCACAAGAAAATTCCAAACAAACGGAACGGACCCGATCTCATGATCCTCCAACCACTGAAACCTATGAAGAAATGCACCCGATTGCGAATTCACAACCTCGGGCGTCAAAACCCTATTCTTAGAATGGCCACAATTGTACAACACCATTGATGACCAATTCTTCCTCGGATATACAGTTTGAACAGCCCCATCCATTTTAGTCGTCTCTTTGGGTGTATAATCATGTTGAACACACATAACAGCATATTTATCATCAATCAAATCCTTCAATTCTTTAATGTCACCCAAGTAGAGAAAATCACAATCCACAAACAACGCCCAATCATCGTAATTAGCCAAGTACGGGGTCAAGAACCGAGAAAATGAAAACTCAGTGCTCTCTAGTTTGCCTCTTTCGCGCCAGTAAACACCATTTTGCCTCAATTCAGATTGTTTGATGGGTATAACTTCAACGGGAATTGAAGAACGTTTAAGAATCGAATGTTTACATACCTCGTAAGCGAGATCTTCGCGTGGATCGTAGCCTACGAAGACCTTGAATGGCTTTACATTTGTCGCATTGTTCAAATAAACCTTGCCATTTCTCAAATTCATCTCGATGGCGTCAGATTCAACCCTAGGGCTTTCAGATTTTGACACTTCGCCGTTTGAATTCGCGACTTTGAACGGTAAGGATGACATTGTATTCAAGATGGAGTCCTTGAAAAACAGATCAAATGAATTTCAAATAGAGAAAAATAAAATAAAATAAAGGGTTAGTCTAGGGCTTGGAAGAAGGGGTTTTGCTGATGGGATTTCTTGGGGGAGACTGAATTTGATTGAAGCCACCACCGAACCGACTAGTGTAATAATAAGAAATTTGGGAAGCTGTTCAATGGGTGTGCGAAAATTTAGCAATGACCGTTGATTGCGTTTCGACTAGGGTGTTTTCCATTTTCGTCGGTCGTCGGGCGTCGGCTAAAAATTTTAAATTTTAGGATTAACGACCTGAAGAACAAAAATAAAAATAATTATTTTTTGTATAATGTTAAAGCCATAATAGATTATATGGTGTCGCTCCGTATTATTTTATAATTCTAAAGATATATTTATATTTGATAAAGAGAAGTAATACTAATTTTATAATTTAGTTTACAATAAGAATACTTTTAATAATATTAATTTATTTTAAGAAAAATGATAACTGTTGATGGATAAAAATATCCCTAATATAAATATCTTTTATCATAAACAAAACTTACTACAATAATAGTAAATTAATTTGTCCATCCTCCTGCACTGAAACTTCCAATACTTCTTCTCTTTTCCTAGATTCTCATTCAACCATTAAATATCCATATATGTCTCGCCAACGGTCTCACATCTTCCACCACCATCATCACCCCCACCACCCCCTTAACTCTCCGATCGTATCGCTATTCTCATCATCATCATTATCATCATTAACTTCTTCTTTTTCTTATTTTCTTCAAGTGCAATCATAAAACATATATAACTTTTGATAGAACTGTTGGATTGGGATGATTTTTGAATATGTTGTTCGAAAGACAAAATTACAATAATTGCGCTAAAAAAATAAATATATATACATATATATTTGACGAATCTTACATCGATCTATATATATATACATATAAATAAATTGTGTGAATGATGATTTTATTAATTTTGTTGTTCTCTGTTTTGTATTGGTACAAAATACATTTAGCACCTTCTAGTTGTTACCATATGTGTTGACAGGTGGTGCTAAATGCATTTAGCACCTTCTGGCCGTTGTCATGTGTGTTGACAAGTGGTGCTAAATGCATTTAGCACATTCTAGTTGTTGTCATGCGTGTTGATAGATGGTGCTAAATGCATTTAGTAACTTCTGGTTATTGTCATGGTGCTAAATCTGTTTAGCACCAATTTTAATGAGACGCGAAATGTTATAAGGAATGGGTACTAGTGTCTTTTTTGTACAATATCCTTAATTTACACGGTTAATTTATAAGTGTCATTTATAATTATGTTATTATTAGAACGAGCCCTTATATCCAATTGTCCCAAAATTAAAATATGTGATGAGATATCTTCATTTTTTATAAATTTTTTTATGGAGAAATTTTATTTGATGGTTGAAAAAAAAATTCACAAAAAATTATGAAGGATGGAAGATTACATATACTTATAAAATTAGTATAAAATTGAGAGTATTTTATCACATGTTTCAAAAAAAAATTAATTTTTTACCAATTAAATGTTTTTATTTCCTTTTTCTATGTTATTATCAAATGGAGTCTAAAAGTATAGTTTTTATTTTTAAATCTTTAAACTCATTATCAAACTAAATTTTTTGGTACGATTTTATACTTTTTTAAAATAAATAAATTATAAGATGACATTTATTTTGGTCAAAAAATAAAAACTTTATACTTGTTCATATTTATTTTAGATATAAAATATATTAACACTTACATTTATAATATAGTTCTAATATTCATAATAACTCAAAGAATCAATTTCTCATTAGATTTTGTAAATTTTATGAATATAAAATTTTAAAAAGTGAAGTAATATTATTTTTAAATCGCATATGCAATAATTCGATTTACTTTGGTTTGGTTTTACAATGTCACACCCCAAACTCAAATCAAACATATTCGATTATAGTTCCGTACTTTGTTTCGATTTCAATTTTTTTCGATTTAACTTGGTACGATTCAATTGTTTGGTTTTCGAGTTGGCATAACACCCTATAGTTTCAACTTCCAAGGCATGTCCTGGATTTTTTTTCTTTCAATTTTCCTTTTTTTTTATCATTTAGAATATTAATGTTACATTTGATAATAACATGGAAAAAAAATTGTGAAAAGTTGAAAAATAAGTTAAGATATGTAGTGAGATATCTTCTTATTTTATGTTGTGGCTTTTTCAAAAAAAAAATAATAAATGGTGGATGATATTTACTCACAAAAATGAGCATGAATATAAGAATACGGTGAATATTTACACCGAACATTTAAATTCGAATATGGTTAGAAAAAAAATGATGTTCTTATTTGATGGAACATAAAAATTATGTGTTTGTTTTGGGTTGGCCCATCTAATTAATGGCCCGCCATAGAGTCAGGCCGAGGACTTTAACCCAAAGAAGATTCAAGTTGAATGCTAAGAAAATGGTCTATGTGGAGAAAGTCATAATAACGTCATCTAGTGCAGATAAAAGGGAACAGTTCAGCTGAGATGAGTGCTCTTTCCAGTGGAAATATGACGTCTGTGCAACACGAAAAAATACGATGCTTGGTCGAGATAGCCGCGCCAACTAACAAAAGGGGTACACCGTACACGTACACGGTACATTTATAAAATGTAAAGTTAATTAGTTATGGATAAAAATTAAATCACCGGTACAGTAATAGATTTGTGACCAAGTTTACTTAACATAGTTATTTACTATTTATCTTAATAGAGTATTGTAACTCTAATTATATGCATATAAATAGAAAATGGAAAGCTTATGATATAGTGGTTCTAAATTTTAACCAATTAAAAATAAAGAGATGAAATTGCTGCTTGTATTTTTATAAATTGATTTTGCACTAATAAAACACACACACGAATGGCGTATTGCCAGAATAGTATAAGTGTTACCAAAAGAACATATTGTTACTCAAAAAACCTTGTTCCCTTTGTCTCTTTCATTTATTGTTCCATTGATTTTGCATAATAACTTATTTTGTAGGGAGACTCAAATTTTTAGTCATCCACACTATTTACACTAAATTTTATTTGGCTTTACTTTATTATTTAGTTTTACTTGACTCACTAAAACTTCTATTTATTTACATTGCACAACAAACGCATTTATTTAATAATAATATATTTAGCTCATATGCAACAAATGTGTGTTTACTTATCGCTGCATATAAGCTGAATGTGTTTTATATATATATATATATATATATATATATATATATATATTTGGTGGGATATCAATATCAACATTAACCAAAAGGAAGAAAGACACAAACAAAATCGTAATATATATATACATACATATGTTCGTATATATATACATATATATACATATGTTCGTATATATATAGATATATATAACATCACAAAATCGTAAAATCGCAACAACTTCGTAATATATATACATATGTTTACATATATGTACGTATGTGAAAGTCTATCAAAACGATTCAAAAGAGGAATCGCACCTTTATCTTCGAAAAATTGCCAGGGAGCAATATTCCTTGAATCGGCTTCGAATCGGTTCTATGAATGATCAATCGGCTTCAAATCGGGTAGATTAAGAGTATAAAACAGAAATTTAGATGATCTAAATGATTGATGATGCAGAAAATTTAAATTGAAAAGAAGATTTATAGGTTGCGAAATTGGGGGTTAGGTCTCGCTAGAGAGAGAGAGGCGGGATTGTGATGGTGGCACAATTGTAATTTGGGAAAACGAGATGGTGCTTTTGGTCTTTTGCAATAATTTAAACATTGCCAGGTGTCTCTTTAATATTGGTGGTCCTTATTTTATAATAAAAAAGTAAGATGTCCTTTCACTGATTTTAATTTTGAAAGAGACCCTTTAAACCCATTGCCCCTTATCTTAATAGAGTATTGTAACCCTAATTATATGCATATAAATAGAAAATGGAAAGCTTATGATATGGTGGTTCTAAATTTTAACCAATTAAAAATAGAGAGATGAAATTGCTGCTTGTATTTTTATAAATTGATTTTGCACTAATAAAACACACACACGAATGGCGTATTGCCAGAATAGTATAAGTGTTACCAAAAGAACATATTGTTACTCAAAAAACCTTGTTCCCTTTGTCTCTTTCATTTATTGTTCCATTGATTTTGCATAATAACTTATTTTGTAGGGAGACTCAAATTTTTAGTCATCCACACTATTTACACTAAATTTTATTTGGCTTTACTTTATTATTTAGTTTTACTTGACTCACTAAAACTTCTATTTATTTACATTGCACAACGAACGCATTTATTTAATAATAATATATTTAGCTCATATGCAACAAATGTGTGTTTACTTATCGCTGCATATAAGCTGAATGTGTTATATATATATATATATATATATATATTTGGTGGGATATCAATAGAAGTCTTAAAACTTTTTTTTTAATTTAAAATAAAATCAAATCAAATAAAATTCAGTGTGAAAATAGCTAAGCTCCCGCACCCAAAAAAAAGGTAATATATCAATCGAGTACAATCTACTAAATACGCTCATTCTGAATATTAATGTGTAAATAGCTAATTAAATAAATATTTTGATTTTTGGTTTCATTTACCGGGGACAATTAAAGGTTTGATTTTTGTTTAGTTGTTTATTTACTTTTTTGACAAAACAGTAAATAAAATAGATAATTTTAATAAGATTAAGCGGTTTATTTATTTAACCCCAACGTTAATAGCGATATTTGAGAAAATCTTTAAATTAATTTTTATCAGATATAACCCTCTAAGTCCTAACATCATTAACTATTCATCCATTTTTTTTATTTTTGTGACAAAAATAACCCTTCATATCTTATTTTGCTTCATCATTTCAAATAAACCCTAACCCTAGCCTTTAATTGTCTCGCCGTACGTCACAACCATCACCGGAGGTAAAGCAACTACAGCACCATTTACACCTTCGATGACATGTACTCCCTTATTACCACTGTCCGCGCCGCCACTACTACCATCATCACTTCCATTATCTCTCTCTCTATATAAAATTTTCTCTCTTTACAGATTGGGGGCCGTTGGATCTAAAAAAACTGAAAGTCATGGTATTCAAATTTGAGGCCTTTCGATTTCAATTCATCTCTCTCTAACATACACACGAATATTATATACATGCAATTCCTCTTTCTCTCTTTAACACACACACACACACATATCCATATATACGCATACATTAAATACAAAATCAGGCACCAATTATACTAAAATTTTAATTTTAATCCCAACGGGTTCCAATCCAATTTGAAAATTGAATTATCTCATATTGGGTTCAGATGAAATTGAAAACCCACCAATTTTAGATCCAAAGCCTATTTAATATTTCATTTTCTGTTTGGTGGGATTTGAAGGTGTAATGGTGATGGATATATTTAAATATATGTCTTGTATGGAATATATATATATATAGTCCGTACGAATTGATCCTTTTTTCGAAAATTTTCCGTTATAAAAATATTGGAAAAGTATTTTTTATGACGCAAAATCGTCATAAAAAAGACCAGTTCATACAGACTGGTCCGCTCCTGAAAATTTTCTCGTATATATATGTGTATCTACGTGGTGTGTGTATAAAGAGAAAAGTTTAAAAAGAGAGAAAGGAGGTGATAATAGTGGTAGTGGGGGTTAGGGTTTATTTAGAATAGGGAATAAGAATAATGAAAGGGGTATTTTGGTCAAAAAAAATGGAGGAAAAACTGACGGTGTTAAGATTTAGGGAGCTATATCTAATAAAAATTTATTTAGGGGGTTTCCTCAAATACAGTTATTAGCATATGGGTTAAGTTAATAAACTCCTGAGATTAATACATAATCCTCTTATAACGCGATTTTTACATTTGCCAAATATATCATCACCAATCGCATCAATCAAAAAACTAAGTGTAATACCCCGTATCCTATTTTTCACGTTAATTCTCTTCATAATCCTAGTTAAGGACTATGTTTTAATCGGATTTTATTTTACTTGTATTGTATATAAACAATTGTTTAATACCGGACATTAAGACCTTTTTTTATAAATAGCTTTTAAGCAAAGTTTTGTATAAAGTTTTATATGTGGAGTGGATATTATAATGTGTTTGGATGTGAAAAGATTTATATGAAATCGTTTTTATTTTTACATGATGGATTATCAATAATATAGACTCAACTTGCCGAAATTTTCTAAAATAATGTTCTCTAATAAAGAGTTTTTGTAAGTTGTATTTTTCATATTTTTCACCCGTTGTCGACAAACGAGTCCGTGATTAATCAAACTAGAAATTAGGTAGAAGGTCTTACTACACATTGATTTTTACCAAAACTCCAGTGAATAATATTTTTTTGAATGAAGGGCCTATTTTTAATTGGTAATTAGTGTAAGAGACCTATTTTATTTTATATTTTAAATGAATGTATTTGAATAAATTTAAATATTATTTAATTAATAAAAACATGTTATATATTACCTAAATTACCCCCTCTTTATGAAATTTGCACAAAAAATATGAATATTGCAGTGAAATATGGACTGCAATATGAACTTTGCACCAAAAATATGGACTGCAAAGTTCATATTGCAGTAAAATATAGACTGCAAAGTTCATATTGCAATCCATATTTTAATGCATATTGGTATTTTTTAGTTTATTTTAAGGGTTGGGATGTCATTTTATAATGGAAAAAAAAACACACGTCATATTATTAATAAAATAAAAAATAGGCCCTTTATTTACAAAAAAATTATTCATTGGCTTTAGTGTGAAAATCTTTCTCTAATAAAACCTTTTTTTTAATTGTCCCTTAATCAAATTCCGGCGGAGTTATAAACCTCTTAACAGGATTTAGGGCGTCGCACTAGGAGTCATAAAAAAAAACGTCTCATATAAATACATATTATCATTGTCAGATTTAGATAAAAGGTCAACTATCCTATTAGCTTCCCGATATCATTGAGTAGAGCTTGAATGTCCTCATAAGAAGTTGATGCACCAGGTTCTCCGCCATGTACCTTTTTAGCATGTTGAAAATACATTTGAGAGTCGGTGTCAATGTTGATTTCTTTAATCTCATATTGCATAGCTGATTGAAATAATTCTTTAATGGCCCAAATTTCCGCATCAACATTGGAAGATGTACCAATATTTGTCGCCATTCCTGTTATATACTTTCCATTAACATCTTGGCTGACTGCCCTTACACTTACCATATGAGTTTCTTTCGATTGTTTCCCATATGTATATTTTTTGTAGTAGTATCATTGATAAATTTGGGGTTTTGAGCATCCTAAAAAGAATTTAAGTTGCTCTTCTATATTTTTTCAAAATATGAGTGGGATTAGTAACTTTGTTTTGAAATATGGCTCAATTCTAGATAAGCAAAAATGCCAAGAGTAAATATTTTTTTGGATAGTAAATGAGAAGAAATTAGCCCTTGATTATTACCAGTAATGAGATTAATATATTCCAAAAGATTCCAGTTTATCCAATCAATACGTTTCTTTAGAGAATCAAAAGATCTGCATGAAAGGAAACAATGGTTACCTCGCCACATAAGCTACAAATGGGAGAAAGGGACAATATAATGTTTGTATAGATTAATAACAATTGTAAGGAAGTGGGCTTATAGAATCTGCCATAAGAAGATTTTTATTTTAAATGGACATGGCAGTTTCCAAAGTTAATTTGTTCCAAGGATTTTGAGGGAAAACATAATTAAGTAGTGTCCAAAAGGATTTGGGTGCCATAAAGCCTGATAAAAGGTTTATGAAAGTGGAATTGGGATCCCTCGTATCGATCATGTATAAAATATATGCAGGGACAGTTATGTGGAGGAGATCAAGTTTCCATTTGTGTGAAACATTATCGATAAAATGTTTAATTTGAACCTTCATATTTTCGATACACCAATTATCAGGAATTTCTAGTTAGTTGCATTAATATATTTTAAGACTCTGTCTTTGTGATAAACCACCGCCGTTTAAGCCGCACCACCTTTTCATCTCTCACCTCAAGTTTAACCATCGAATTTATCCATTACCTTGAAAGAGAAACAAAAAGAAAAAAGAGTTATTTGATTCAAGTTATGATAATTTTTTAATTAGGGAAATGAAAACCGATTTAACATCGAATATTGTGCACTTTTTTTGTTTGTAAAAGTTAATGCTAACTTGTGCCCTCTCTGAAAGTACATGTTAGATATATACTATAAAATAAAAATAATATTAAAAAGCACAAAATTCATTTAATTTCGTATTTATTTTTATTTATAATATATTTAATATTTACTTTTAGAATATACACCAACACTACCTTAATGGTGTGTTTGATTAGCATTATTTTTCCTAGAAAATAGGAGTTTTCCACCTAAATTCCTACTTTTGGTGTGTTTGATTAGCTTCTTTTTTTTTTTTTCTAGGTAGTCAAATCCATACCTTAAGGTCACATGACCTTCTTTTCCTCCAAAAGATGAAAAATGTTTTCTTATGGGAGGGGTAGGTTTTATTTTCTATGCAATTGCTTTTTGAAATGAAAAAAGTGATAACTTTTAATGAAAAATAATGGCTACCAAACATTAAAAGATGGAAAAGTACAAAAAAATTCTTATAGAAAATTAGGACAATCAAACACATCTAATTAACATCTTCCATGTAACTCAATTCTATGCAATTCAATTGCCTATAACTTATTTGCTTTCGTTTCAAGTGCTATATTTGTAATCAATCGCACCCTAAGTATAATATAAGAATAAATTCATTTTTATTTGTTATCGAAAATCAAGATGATAGATATATCACCATTGTCCGCAAAAGCTAGCCTACTCTAAATTTTAATTTGAGCTTGATCTAATATTCAACTTGGTCCATGTTTTAATTTGAGCTTGATCTAACACTTAACTTGGTCCATGTTTTAATTTGAGCTTGGTCTAGCACTTAACTTGGTGGATGTTTTAATTTGAGCTTGGTCGAACACTTAACTTAATCGATGCTTTAATTTGAGCTTGGTCGAACACTTAACTTAATCGATGCTTTAATTTGAGCTTGGTCGAATACTTCACTTGGGCTCTTTAAAATTGGAACAATATCCGCATCCCTGTTTCACTTTAGTCAAGATGGACTTGGCTACCTTTCATTATATTTTTTTGTTTAATTTATGTTGGAGCAAGTGTGTATTTAAGAAAAAAGTTAAACAAGGCAAAGTAAAGTTTTCCCAAGTCCCACATAGGAGAAAGAAAAAACCTTTTATGGGTTTTTATATGAGAAAATTTGCTTAAGGGCTTGAGCCCTTTGGGCATTAGACTTTTGTGCTATTGGGTGAGGACTTGAATTGGGTGAGGACTTGAATGAATGTGGTTCACCACACACGTCTCCGTGTATTTTTCCATCGATGCGGATTTTTTAATTATCATCCTACCGTTTTAATTTTTTTTCTAGATATACAAAAAGCGAAAATAATTTCATCAATCGATATCTTCTTCCAAAAAGAAAAACAGAAAAAATATTCAAAAGAACCCTAAAATTTTTTTGCCTCCGACAGGAAATTTTTCGCCTCTGGTGGTAAAAGATTTAGCAATTCCAAGCATATATCAAAGAGTATATGTCGAACGATCAGCAATAGTGCACGCCGATCGTACAAGAGAGTTTCTAGGCTATTTCATCCTGGGGACGGCGTGGCGATTACAGAACTGCTAACACATTTTCGGGCAGAGCCGCGAAACATCTTAAAGATAGTGACCTAATCCATGACTCAACCCGGTGTACTCTCTCTCCATCTTTAATTTTACGTTTCAATAGTTCATATTTTTCAACAATTTCATTCAATAAAAGTTTAATTTGAGAATTAAACGGACAGAATTTTTTACGAAATTTAGTGGAGAAGATCTCTATAGTGAGTAGATCAATTTCACGAAATTGGGTTAAAAATATATCTGGAAATAAATGAAATGATTATCTAAAATTTGAATGGTAACTCAAAGAATTAGTAAAATAGGGGTTATTTCGAGTTTTGCATTAATAATAGCGGGTAACTCAAAAAATCCTTAAAAACATGTTTTTATGATGGAAAATCGTCGTAAAAAGACTCAATCCGTACTAGAAACGCTCTCTCTCTATATATATATATCAAATTTTTATTATATCTACCTTCTGTTAGAATTTTTTAATAAAATTTTGTAAACATAATATATTTGTAACAATCAATAAGTTGTCTAGTGTACTAAGATCAGCGCTGAGTTAGATTGAAAACTCTATAAGTCAAATCCTTAACCCGGACACCATATGGTCATGAAAAAATTTATATCACAAATTAAATCTCAAAAAACGACAATAAAAGATCTATTTATTATAAAGATTATTTCTACTTAGTTTTATAGAAAAAAAAAATATTACAAATTAAATGTCATTAAATAAAATTAGGTAAAAAAAATAATAGAAGAGTGCTAAGTCTAAAGATGTTTCAATAATCGCGTCGGCAAGATTCGGATGGAGATCCAAATGGAATGATGGCTTGATTTGGCAAATCATTTTGTTTGGGTGAATCATATCATATAATCGACAACGCACGGATCCAAATGAAATGATTTCGATTTCTCTATATAATTAATTATTTGCATATAAAAAAATTAAAAAAAAAAAACACTATATAATTAATTAAAGCTTGTCCTTGCATTTACAATCCCCAAAACATCAATTATATATATATATATATATATTACTTAAACAAAACACAAAAATATATCTATAACTAATGCCAGATCTATAATTTTGGTATTACACTCCTAATCTCTTATAACTAATTATAGCTGTAAATTAATTAATCCTCATAGATGGAACAAAATCCTATCTATACATGACCATGACCATGACCGCCAAAGCCTTATTTTAACTTGAACTTGAGCATTTTTCAGGTGTTCTAGGTCCTGCATGAAAAGAATAAAATTAATTTATTAATAAATATATTTATATATAAAGTGAATTGGAAAAATAAGGGAAAATAAAGAAGATATCATAAGAGTACACTGCAAATCAAGATGATTAAAAACAAAAATTATTAGAATACGATGATAGATAGAGTAGGAACCTAATTCAATCGCATCTTTGCTTTTCATCACACGTAATCGCTTGCATGATTCAACAAACATTCTGAAATATAATTAAACAAAGACAAATTAATTTTATTTTCTATACCAAAAAAAAAAAAAATTCAATCAAATAACTAATTAGTAAAAAAAATTAAAAGAAACTTACTTCCATGGAACATCACCAACCAGCATCCAGTCCCCATCTTTATCCTCATACGTTGGTACATACTCCACTCCATTGATAGGGTCAACAAGCTTCCTCTCATTCATTACATTACCTGAATATAGACCAAAAATAAACAAATTAATTAAATAACTTATATGTATGTATGTATGTATATATCCCAAATTACGCAAATTAATTTAATTAATATATATATATGATGGTACAAGTACATAGGGCGTGTATTAGATAAGTGATTAATTAAGATGACATATACACTTACGGATGGTGAAGAAAGAGAACATGTCCTCAAGAGCGGTGAGCAGCTGTTGATAGGTGTTGTACATTTCCAAATCAATTTTTCTTAAAAAGGGTGCCCCATCTACTCCCACCTTCACGAATTTGCAATTCTTCATTATATTCTTCCTACACCCTCTTACCGGTGGCCATCCTACCACTTGTACCCTGTCAACGCATCACAATATATATTAATTAGTTAGTTCTATATATCTTAATTATATTAAACATGCACAAATTTTAGATTTAATTATTACATACTTTTTTAATATATATCAGGCCAGCTTATATTAGTTAATGATTTAGCATAAATGCATTGGCTAGCGGTCAAACTAGCTAATAAAAGTATGAACCCCACCAACCACGTCAAAGTCACTTCTTTAAGTTTCAACTCTCAATATTCAGTGTATAATACCAAATTCGAAAGAGAACTTACTTTGCCGCCTCGGATTTCTGATTTTTGGATTGGTTTTCCATGGAAATATTATTGCTGGAATCAAAGGCTGTGATGGTGCCAAGGTTCAAATCAACGGTCTCAGCAAACCCACGTTTGTTGCCGGACTTGGGAAGACGAGATTCACCCGGTAAACCAAGGGTGAGCTCCGTTTCGTTGAAATTAAGGCCGACTGAGTAAAATTCCAGGGACTGTTTGGCGGTTTCCAATGACATCTTTAATTTTTCAGCTTTTCTTTCGTAAGGGTTCGGACACAACAGGAGGAGGAAGATGAGAGAAATGTTAGCAAGGAAGGAAAGTGTTTGGTTGTCTGCTTTATGTAAAAATTGGGCGGCAACCTATTGTGTGAACCACTCCCATATGGACACGTGTAGCGTAAGGAGCGGCTCAGATCCTTCCATGTCATCAGTAACTGCATGATGGAAAGCGTGTGTCCTTGGCTTTGAGTGCTTTAAAGCGTGGGCCAGCGGTCGCTTTCATAAATTTAAACTGCTTTCATCATTTACTAGTTTTACATTCAATTGGGAATATGATTGTATGTTTCTTTATGTTTAACATGTGTACTATCAAAATAATAGTAAAATTTTGTACGAAAATTTATATTATATTTAATATATATTAAAAGTTAATTATTTTTAAAAATAAATATTTAATATATATTTTTAAAGCACACGTTAACATATCTTATACCTGATAGTAGATCATGATTTTCGATCGACACCGCTTAAATTCCTGAGGGATATTAAACTAATCAATTGGGGACATTTAATTTATTTTGCAAACTTATCATCTTGTCTCATATCATCTTTATACATATATATATATATATATATATTTTACTTTTATTTTTATTTTTTTGAGACAGATAAATTACATGAAGTAGAACAAAAATTATGAACTATTATTCCCTGCACAGTAGCAAAACACTATTAACTATTCCCTGCAAAGGCGCACGGAGCTTAGAAAGATGGGAACTTAAGAAGTGTAATAATTTGGTACTTAAGCTAGAGTACAGTCCCCTTAATGTATGCTAACAACTAAAGATAGCTAGATAAAGGCATCACAACCTAGAGTAGTAACAATAGTTAGAGGCGGATGAACTACGAGATGATCAAGCATTTTTTTTTATTTTTTTTTTAATATAAGTAATGATAAATTCAGATGATTATTGAGAGAGGAGAAGGGGAAGATAAATAAACCGTAACACTTTAAATAAAATATTACTTTTTTGACCATTGAAAACAAAATCTAGATCTAAAACTATATTTAATTAAAATAGAGACTATTTGTATGTATATATTTGATACAAAAAAATTCAAGCATACATGCATCTTATACTCTCTCTTATCAAGAAAAAAAAATCATTGACCCTTGCCTCGTTAAAGGTGCTTCCTTAACTTAAGCTAAATTTTTTTAATTAAGTTTCAAACACCCACCCCTATCTCATTTGCGTCAACTGAACTACTTGATTTGAATAGCCACCCTTGACAATTCAATTAAGTATAACATTTCACAACAAATATGTAAATGCCCTCAAATCATTTATAAAAAGAAATGTACATAATTAAAGCTAGATCAATAATTTAATAATTTTGCACAAAACATATAATATATTAAGAAACATAATGCTCCTAGGCATTAAAATAAAAACCTTATTTAACCAGGAAATATGCCTCTTTTATTTATTTATCTATTGTCTTAAATAATTGCAGTTTCAAAATATATTTATGAATATTTTGTGTGAAAGCAAGAAAACATATAATGATTCATGTTGTAGAAGAAGAAAAAGTGGGTAGGGGTGCAGGGGCACGGCATGGAATTTATGGGGGAGATACAGGGAATCAGAATCATGTGGCCGTGTGTAGAAGGCATAGAAGGAGCGTGTGGGACCCATATGTTGTGGTTCTTGAGGTACAAGTCAACTTCATGCGAGTCCATGTGCAGCAAACAAATTACGCTCGGGGTCCCACCGACCAGCATGTGACCGTGCTTCTTTGTCGGGTCATGGATCCACCCTTCACCTCTACTTCCGAACCGAACCCAACCGAACCCAACCCATTTTCTCCGGCTCGATCTTCACTTGCTCACTCCCCACTCCAATAGCAAACTTAATTGTATTACAGGAATTCCCGGTTAATAGCATCCAGCCATCCACAGATGTAATAGTAAATAGAATAAATACACCTACATGTGTAGTAATAATGATAATTTAGTAAGCTTAAACGTTGTTCTATAAATTAGTAGTATGTTAGAGTTAGGCACAGAGATATAAATTAAATTTTGAAGGGGCTAAAGTAATAAGATTTTAAGGATTTTTTCTATATATTATAATAAGACTAAAATTAAAAAACTATATTATATTAAAATATTTAACATCTTACACGTTAAAAATCAAAATTACATATTTAGTTACAATATTTTCTTTTGATACTTCATATTTTAAAAACGCTGAATGATATATTTATTGTTGATAGCTTCAAAGACATATTTTTCAATATATATTACCTAGCAATCATTCATAAAATCATCTCCCAATCGATTCCGAAAATTGGAGCAATTTAGTAATTGAGAGCCGTGAATAAAGATTGGAGAAGAGAGGGAGAACAGTGGATAGAAACCAGAGAACGAAGAGCGAAGACAGTGGAGAACAAAATAGAACCACTGTAAATGAATAATAAAGGAGAAAGGGGGCTTTAATTATATCAACGATCTAAAAATATAAAGCTTCACCAGTCTGTTTCTTAAACAAATGTCAAGAAAAAAGTTTATTTGAAATTTATTATACCAGTCTGATTCTTAAAATTTGTAAGGTCACAAGAACTAATATTGCACCTAGCTAAAATTTAGAACATTTACAATGGATAGTATAAGTAGTATATTTATCTCACAAGTGCACGTAACATTTAGATCGCTAATTTATCAATGAGGCCCTGAGATTTCAGGGGCCTGAAGCGAAATTTATTAATGAGGCCATCTGTCCTCAAATTTTTAGGGTTTTTTTTCTAAGCATCCAAATTCAAAGAAAATAAATAAAATTAAATTAATGTACATAAATGATCATTACTTATTTTTTGATCAATAAATTTCCCATTAAAGGCCGACAATTAGCGCTGCAAATAAGCAAAAAATTACATTATGAACAAAAATAACTACTTGAGCAATAACAAAAGCATCACTTAAATATTACCAGCCTTGCAATTTTAGAAGCAAAAGTATCAATTAAGCTTTCGTAGTCAAATTGTTCGACTACTTTTTTCTCGATGGATAACATAGCCAAGTCATTCAACCTCTCTTGTGACATTGTTGACCGGAAATAAGTTTTGAGAAACTTCAACTTCGAAAAACTTCTCTCAATAGTTACAACTATAACCGGTATGGTCAGTAAAATTATGTAAGCAATATATACATTTGGGTAACGGCCTTCCATCATCTTCAAATAATTCAAGACATCAATTGCTCGTTTTGCTTCTTTTGGTAGTGTTGATTTTAAAAGTGTCAACTCCAAATATAAATCATATATTATAATATCAAAAAGCTCATTATACTTCTTCAAAAATTATAGGGCCCTCAAAAATTTAAGATTTAAGATAAGAGCCTGTTGTAACTTAGCCTCAAGTTCAACAATGAAAACAAAATATAGTTTCATAACATAAATATACGACAAACTTAAATTCCCTAAGTTTCATATCATACGCCACACTAATTGGTGTGAGGGGTGGCACGCAAACCTAATGAGCGGGACTGTGGGAGATCTGAACACGCCAAACTGATTTGTGGCAAGGATAGCGGCCAAACTCATTTGCGACACAGTGAAAGCCTTTTATTAGATATTTATATATGAAGACACTAAATTAAATTAATTAATATGAAATGGCTATGGAGAGTGTGAATTGGAGATATTAAATTAACTTTATTAACTAATATAAATGAATATGAAGTGTGACGTTTATCATTTAAGCATTTTGTTGGTGGCCACAATTTTAATGATTGTATGGGTCTCATCATATCATTATTTGTGCACATAAGTAAATAGGACAAATATATTCTAACAAATATATTATACCACAAAAACCTCTAAATTTGGGGGAGATTTAATTGTTGTTGAGACAATCCATTCGTTCTATTCTGCTCTATATATATAATAATGTACCAATATATTCATATTGCAAAATTGAATGCGGCCTTAATACATATATATGTATGAAATGGTAATAATCCACGAGTAATGCCAACAAATAGGGGCCAATTTTTAAGGTTCATTTCTTGATTCAACTAGACATTACACATAACGGAATTGGATGGAAGGTGTTAGAAATAATTATATTCTCCAACATCATTAGCATTATTCTTTGTAATTATTAAAGCTTAGCATTATTCTTCTTTCCTCTTCTTTTCCTTTATTCCCTCCTCCATGTTTCCCTCCTTGTCTCCTCCTTTCTTCCTCATTTTAAGGCTTCTTGTTTCCTTCTTTACTTGTATATATATACATGCCATTTCCCATTGTAATACACAACATTAATAGATACAAACATTCATTTTCTCTCACTCTCTCTCTAAGTCTTTCATGGTATCAGAGGGATTGTGATCCTACTCAAAATTATTCTCCATCTAAGCCTTCTAAAAAAAAAAAAAAAAAAAAAAAAAAAAAAAAAAAAAAAAAATTGCCACGTCATCACCCAGCACAGTCATCTGCCACGTATCAGCCATGTCATCGTTGACTGCCAAGTAAGCAAATTTTTCTTATTATTCTCATATTCACCCCAGAACTTTCTGTTATTCTCATATTCACCCCAAAACCTTCTATTATTCTCATATTCACCCCAGAACTTTCTGTTATTCCCATATTCACCCCAGAACTTTCTGTTATTCCCATATTCACCCCAAAACCTTCTGTTATTCTCATATTCACCCCAGAACTTTTTGTTATTTCCATATTTGCCCCAGAACTTTCTGTTATTCTCATATTCACCCTCGAACCTTCTGTTAATTCCAAATTAATCCAAAATCTATCCAAATTGCCCCAAATCTCCAAAATCAATCCCAAATACTTTTATGGATCGTCCCGAAATCTCTCGACCTATTTCCATCACTCTCAATGGACCCAACTACATCCACTGGGCCCAGGCCATGACTAGTTTCCTACAAGCTCGAAGGGTGTGGCGTCTTATCACTGGAGAGGTTACTAAACCATGTCAAAAGGAAGATGAGTCAGATGAAAAATTTTCCGTCAGGCAAGATGACTGGATCGCTAACAATGGTGATATCATTACATGGTGCCGCAATTCTTCTATTTCCTCCATTAATCAACAGTTTGGGCGCTTTACCACTGGGAAAGAAGTTTGGGATTTTCTCAAATCTCGATACACTACTAAAGATCTTGCACACCAATACCAACTTTTGACTGCCCTCCAAGCCAAAAGACAACAACCTGATCAATCCATTGATGATTTCATATCTGAGATGCAAGCTATATGGGATCAATTAGCTCTTTCTGAACCCGTCTGGTCGTGTACCACTGATGTTGAGAAGTTTGTAACTTATAGGGATCAACAACATGTGATGACACTACTCATGGCCTTGCATGACCGTTTTGAGCCTGTTCGAGCATCTCTTCTCCATCGTCATCCATTGCCAACTCTTGATGACGCTGTCACGGCCCTTCATTTTGAAGAAACCAGACTTGGGGTAAATTCCAAGAACTCTAGTGGAGTACTTGCTGCCACTCAGTCAAAATCTGGACAATCATCAAAGGAATGTACATACTGTCATGAGACTACCCATACGCTGCTCTACTGTCCCAAACGGGTTTGTAAGTACTGTCATAAGCGAGGTCCAAAACATTTCGGTTCTGATTGTTACAAGAATCCTGCCAGAAATAATAATATCAGATCTGACACTGCTGCTGCCGCCACTCAACCACCACCTACTCCAGCATCACTTGTCACCAATAATGATCTTGCTGAAATGCTAAAACAGGTTTTATCTGGTCCATCTAATGCAATGTCTGTAACTTCAGGTAATTCTTGGTATTTTGATTCTGGCTGTTGTAACCACATGACATCTGATTCCACAATATTTCTTTCAAAACATTCTACCCCACACACATCTCCCATTAAAACAGCTGATGGATCCCAATTACCTGTTAACTATATTGGACCAATATCCACATCCAACCTATCCCTTGCATCTACATTTCACATTCCTAAGTTGACTATAAATCTTATATCTGTTGGTCAACTCTGTGATCTTGGTCTAAATGTTGTATTTTCTTCTTCTGGTTGCCATGTACAGGATCCAAGGACGAAGCAAATCATTGGGATAGGCCGTAAAATTGGTCGGATGTTCGAGCTCATTCACCTCCATACACCATCTGAACTCACATCTACTTTGTCCACTGCTCCAGCTCTCTCCAGCTCTCCTTTCGAATTGTGGCATTCTCGGTTAAGTCATATCTCCAAAGATAGGCTTAAATCTCTTATTTCTACTGGTAAATTAGGAACTGTCCAATCAGAAAGTATATCTTGTCTATCGTGTCAACTTGGAAAACAACCTGCGTTATCCTTTAATAAAAGTGATTCTCTTTCCTCTGCACCATTTGATCTTATTCACTCTGATGTGTGGGGACCCTCTCCTCATAGCACCATGGGGGGGTCAAAATATTTTGTTGTTTTCATTGATGATCACACTCGATTTACTTGGATATATCTTATGAAAAATCGTTCCGAATTACCACAGATATATTACAATTTTGCCAAAATGATTCAAACCCAATTTTCTAAACCAATCAAAATATTTCGTGCTGATAATGCCATGGAATATAAAGAATCCAACTTTCTAAATTTTTTGCGTCAGCAAGGAACTATTTCTCAATATTCTTGTCCTGGCACTTCTCAACAAAATGGACGAGCTGAACGCAAACATCGTCACATTTTAGATACAGTTCGAACCCTTCTCATATCTAGTGGATGTCCTGAAAGTTTTTGGGGCGAAGCAGCTCTTACTTCGGTCTATACCATTAATCGTCATCCTATTCCATCTTTTCAAAATCAATCGCCTTATGAAAGGTTGTATGGTCATTCACCAAATTATAACATTTTAAAAGTTTTTGGTTGCGTTTGCTTTGTCCTCCTTCAGCCTCATGAACATTCCAAACTGGAACCTCGTTCTCGCCTTTGTTGCTTCCTCGGGTATGGGATAGAACATAAGGGTTATCGGTGTTGGGATCCAATCTCGAAACGACTTCGCATTTCACGTCATGTCATTTTTTGGGAACACAAAATGTTTTCATCAATCTCTAAATTTCATATCACCACCGAAACCTCTCTCCCGTTCTTCACTAGCTCTACTGCCGACTTATACCCATCCGTCTCCTCTACACCGTCGCCGGTTATTAACGAAATTCATGAACCACCTGCTGACACTCCGCCCACAGAGTTGAACCCATCTATCACTACCACTGATCCATCTAATGACTCGTCTCCTGTACCAACAACGGACTATTCTGATGATGCTGGTTCGTCCAACGATTCTGAGCATCAAACACCTCAACCTCGTCAGTCTAATCGGGTAAGACAGTTACCTCATCATCTTCGTGACTATCACTGTTATTCTACCATATTTTCACATCATGAACCCACATCTTATAAAGAGGCTAGTTCTAATCCTATGTGGCAGCAAGCTATGTCTGAAGAATTACAGGCTTTAGATAAAGCCCAAACTTGGGAATTGGTCACTCTTCCACCGGGAAAGATAGCAGTCGGATGCAAATGGGTTTATAAAATCAAAACAAAATCAGATGGATCTATTGATCGATACAAAGCTCGACTTGTAGCTAAAGGTTTTAATCAAGAATATGGTATCGATTATGAAGAAACATTTGCTCCCGTTGCTCGTTTAACCACTGTCAGAAGCCTTCTCGCAGTTGCTGCTGTTCGTAAATGGCAACTTTCTCAGATGGATGTAAAGAATGCCTTTTTAAATGGTGATCTTTCTGAAGAAGTCTACATGAAACCACCTCCAGGGGTTCCACATTCTATCTCTCAAGTTTGCAAGCTTCGTCGAGCTTTATATGGCCTTAAGCAAGCTCCTCGTGCCTGGTTTGAAAAGTTCAGCTCTACCATTCGAGAACTAGGTTTTATTTCTAGTTCATATGACTATGGCCTTTTTATTCGAAAAAGGGAGACTGGTATCACACTTCTTATTCTCTACGTAGATGACATGATTATCACTGGGGATGATGTTACTGGTATCTCTGATCTCAAACAATCTCTCAGTCAACATTTTGAGATGAAAGATCTTGGCCGTCTGAATTACTTCTTGGGGCTTGAAGTTCTCTCTGATTCTGCTGGTTATTACCTCTCTCAGGCCAAATATGCTTCTGATATTCTTGCCCGGGCTGGTCTCACTGATTGTAAAACCGTTGCTACTCCACAAGAAGCAGGTCTTCGTCTCACTCCTCTTGATGGTACTCTTCTTGATGATGCAACTCTATATCGTCAGATCGTTGGCAGCTTAGTCTATCTCACTGTTACTCGTCCAGATATTGCATATGCTGTTCATATTGTCAGTCAATTTATGTCAGCTCCGCGATCTACCCACTATGCTGCAGTTCTTCGCATTCTTAGATATATTAAAGGGACTTTATTCCATGGCCTACATTTTTCATCCACATCATCTCTTGAGATTCGCGCATACTCTGATTCAGACTGGGCTGGTGACCCTACTGATAGACGTTCCACTACAGGATACTGCATTTTCTTGGGGGATTCACTTATATCTTGGCGCAGCAAGAAACAGTCACTTGTCTCTCGCTCGAGTACTGAGGCAGAATATCGTGCTCTTGCAGACACTACTCAGGAACTCATTTGGCTACGCTGGCTCCTTTCAGACATGGGAGTTTCTCATCGTCTTCCAACTGTCATTGGGTGTGATAATCGGAGTGCTATTCAAATTGCCCACAATGATGTCTTTCACGAACGAACAAAACATATCGAGATTGACTGTCATTTTGTTCGTCAGCATGTGTCCAGCAATTCTATCCGCCTTATTTCCATCTCATCCATAGATCAACCCGCGGACATATTCACTAAAGTGCATCCCACAGGTCGCTTTCAGAATTTGCTTTCCAAACTCAAGCTGGCCTTCCATTTGCCACCTTGAGTTTGAAGGGGGGTGTTAGAAATAATTATATTCTCCAACATCATTAGCATTATTCTTTGTAATTATTAAAGCTTAGCATTATTCTTCTTTCCTCTTCTTTTCCTTTATTCCCTCCTCCATGTTTCCCTCCTTGTCTCCTCCTTTCTTCCTCATTTTAAGGCTTCTTGTTTCCTTCTTTACTTGTATATATATACATGCCATTTCCCATTGTAATACACAACATTAATAGATACAAACATTCATTTTCTCTCACTCTCTCTCTAAGTCTTTCAGAAGGTATCATTTGTATCCATATATGCATTAATTTTAGGAAGCAACCAATTGACAGTTGAAAACATTTTTATCATATTGTGGAGAGCCTTCTGCATTTACTTGTTGGAATGTGTGGTCACCTTTATTTCAATTAAGCATGTACATAAATGTGAATTTTCATGGGGAAACTTCAAAATAAATATTGTTGTAAGCGTGATCAAGTTTTCATTCAAACACATAAATGTGATATATTTTGATGAGACTAGCTAGGTGCTCTAAATTTTCGTTTTTTTTTCATTCTTGGCACACATAATCAGAATGAAAACTTAGACCATCTCCGTTAGTTTAGTATGAATGGGGAAAAAAATTAGAGTTAATAGGTCCGGTAAATAACTTCGAATATATGCAAGTATATATATATGTTCAATGACTATATATGCAGAATTAAAGAAAAATATATCATAGTTTATTTATCCAGTCTACAAAGTTTCGAGATTAATTGTTGTTGATCTACGAGATCAGTAATTCAATTTTCTGTAATTCCTTTTATACGCAAGCCAATTTTTCATGAAAAAATAAATTGATAGAAGGAAGGTGGTTTTTTTATTGCAGGTAAAAGTGAAATATCAAGTTAAAACTTAAAAGTAAGGTTTACATGAAAAATTGTTGGTTGGAAACTAATGCGGCGCATAGTCAGATGTCGATATGAATAAATTTCACCGATCTAAATCTAAATGGATCTATCAGAAAAATAACTAATTTCTAACTATGCATGAATTGATACCTTAAACTTATCTGTTGTGCATGCATATAAATATATATACACGTACGTGTGCATAAGTGCATTGTACCTAAAATTATTTTTCTCATTTAGTCTAACAAAAATGGTTAAGTTCACGGAACCAATCTTAAACTCAAAACATACTCTAGTTTACATATATATATATATATATATATATATAATTTCATTGTCTATATTAATTAAGGTGAATAACACTTGGTCATCTTACAAAAACGTAACAAATTAAACAAAACAAATCATACAGTCAAAATATGAACTAAAACATATATAATTAATTAATCATTCACGTGAAACCCCATATAGAAAATGTTAATGGCGGTGGTAGTTTAGTTAGTTGTGATTAATTAAAATATAGGATAGAACTAGAACAAATGCATATATATATATATATATATAATTAAGAATAAACAGACAAAAAACAGAGGTTCTGTACCTTAAATCAAGCAAGTTGTCGGTTAATAAATGAGATAATTAATTATGTTGGTTTGTTCAACTGAATTCATGTACGCACTAAAACTTGATGGAGTTTGACTTCGAACTCATACAGTAGAGTAAGAGCATCTCTAATAACCTCTTCAAAAATAATTTTATAAAAAAAAAATTATTGACCTATGTGACACTTTGAAAGAATGTTTTCAATGAGTTCCAAGAGCGTCTTCAAATATATTATTATTTTAATTTTTAATTTTTTAATTAATGTACATACAAATTTCCTCCAACAATATTATTTTAAATTAGTACAAAGTCACATTAATAAAATATTAAAAGTATGTTTGAAGAGTTCTTTCATCACTCTTCATATTTGAAGAGTGAGAAAGACTCTTCAAATTGAAGATTCAATTTTGCTACTTCTGTTGTAGTGAATTTTGCTGACATGACTCTTTAATAAATTTGCAATTTAGTCATTTTAAGAGCTTGTTAGAGATGCTCTAACTCTAAATAGAAAACAAAAATACATTCCAAATTAAGTGAACTGATTTAAGGGAATTTTTTATAATTAATTTGTCGTTACTTAATTCCGCACTTAAATACAATAAAACTCTACTGTTGTGTAAAATTAATTAAATTAGTATAGCGAATAAGTAGGAGTCAATCCAAATCCAAGCTAATATATTAAAAGTAGGAAAATTTGTCAAAATCCAATATTTTAGGAATCTAGATTAAAACAGTTTTTAAATTTTGATTTTTTGAAATTATTTTAACTAAGAAACTAAAAATTAAACTAAACTAATTAAATTAAATCGAGCAAGTAAGTAATCAATAATAAGAAATCCCAAGGAAAAAGAATCCACCACCATGTATATAAACAAAAAAAGTATCTAATTATATTGTTAACATTTATCCTTACTACATAAACAAATTCAAAATCACCGTCATTCTTTCTTTAAAACTAATGTAAATAAAAATAGGCATCGCCTGTATCCCCAAATTGGTGATCACAAGATATCCTTTCTTTATTTTAAAAACAATTAACGTACTAAAAAGAAAACACACGTTATAGTAATAGTAATTTTCAAAATATATTTTAATTCGGGACGAATAATTAAAAATCAATTCGAATTAAATTAAGCCCGTTACATCCATGGCGGTTTCATCCCTCCCCTTTGGGAGATAATTTAGCCAAGCATATTAAATAAATAACACATTAAAACAAAATAATAATTCATCATTAAAATTAAAACTAAAGTACTTAAATACAAATTATAAAAAATTAGAAAGCTAGAAAGCGTCCATGTTTATGATGCTCAAACTAGCGTGTACCGCACAGCTTTACGCTTTCCACTTCTTTTCCTTCAATATTTCGGTCGCATGGTAACTAGTATGGAAGATTTTTCTCTCTCTAGAATTTTCTAATAATATCTATATTCTATCTATTTTCTCTATCTATTTTTTCTAACTTTTTTCTTTTATATATTAGGTGTAAAGAATGGGTCTATTTATAGGAATGAAAGATAGAAGTTTACAAGGTTTAGAAAACTAGAATTGTAAAAGAAATAACAACTTTGAGTTCAATTATGATTCTAATTAAGAAAGAGAAAAATGAGTTATATTTGAA
Organism: Lonicera japonica; assembly: GCA_021464415.1. Classification (NCBI taxonomy): domain Eukaryota; kingdom Viridiplantae; phylum Streptophyta; class Magnoliopsida; order Dipsacales; family Caprifoliaceae; genus Lonicera; species Lonicera japonica. Next base: position 4,805,925 of record CM038467.1, on the reverse strand, counting down.
TTAGGAGAGAATATTAAATTGGAATATTCTTTCTTCTTTATCTTCCTTTTTGATCTTCAATAAACTTCTTCCACCTTTTCAGGCTTTTTATTATAATTTTCTTCTTCCCTATAAAAAGACAAAATAAATATTATTCTTCCATAATTTAAGCATTAATTATATTCTAACAAAATATTATTTGCGGGTTTAAATTACAATTTTGGGCACTTATCATGAACAAATTAATTATGAAGCATGCGATTCTTGATTTCCAAGTAAAGATAAATCTAAGTTGGAATAAAAAAATAGAATATTAAAAAATATGACTCGTTTAAAAAGGTTTTATGTAAAAGAATCAAGAAATAATATTTTTGTAAATTAATGGCCTATATTTGACCAAACTCTAAAAAGAGTGCAAAGTTAACTTTGCAGTATATTTTTAAATTGTATTTTTTTTTATGAAATCATATAAAATTAAGTTTACACTACATGCTTTTTAGCATTTTATTGTAAATAAGTATTTAATTGACAGTATTTTAGAATAATTTTAATAAAATAAATATTCAAAACTTATTTATTAATAAAATGTACTTAATAATTTTTTTGAATTTATGCAAATTAAGTTAAATTCGCACTCCATATTTTTTTAAAACATTACTATGTATTTGTATTTATTTGACGTTATGTTAAAATTTTATGAATGAAACATAAGAATACACTTGTTAAAAAATCTAAAAACATCCTTCAAAATAAATTTGTATTAAATTTTTTTTATTGCAAAATTAAGTTTGCACAAAACACAATTTTATACAAAATTAAGTTTACACTTGATCAGATATCCAGATCCCTTATTTTAAAACACAATTGATAATAGGGGTGTTGTCAAAAATCCGAAAACCGAACGACCGAACCGAACCGATCCATTGCAATTCGAAATTTCCCAAACCGAAAAAAAAACGAAACCGAAATCAAAAATTGAAATCGATTGATTTTGGTCGGTATGGGTTGGGGATTCAGGGTCCCTAAATTGGACCAAAAAAATTGAATATTTAAAAAAAAAATTTGCTAACTTAATGTAATTACTTAAGTTGTCTTACAATACGTTGAAAAAAAAAAGAGAAAACTTTCTTACAACATTTACATTATATAAATGACTCAACCCTATAGATTATTTACATTTGCAAATAATCACTTAAGCTAATTATTAAAATAAATACATTATATAATTTTTTTGTAGCGCCTTTTGAGTGAATTTATATTTTTAGTGCAATTTTGAATTAAAGTTTTAACAATACAAAAAAAACCTGAATGAGATCGAACCGGACCGAAACCAAATAATTTGGAGAGGGTTTGGGTTTCATAGGTACGAAAACCGAAATCGAACCGAACCAAAACCGAACTATAAAGTTTGAGGAGGGTTTGGGGTACCCTAGTTTCTACCCCGACCGAAACCGAAAACACCCTTAATTGATAAATAAGCCTTTATTTCATAATGATAATAATATTTAAGTCATTATTTTTTAAAAAAATATTATTTATTGGATTTTTTTGCGAAAAATATTGTCACACAAAATCTTTTACTTCATTTTCATATAAAAAAATAGAAAAAAGGAGAAATAATTAAATGGTTAATATATATCATTTTGAGTAACAAGGAAGGATTCAAATCAATGGATCTTTATATGTCTAATATTACTATATAAAAAGTTAGGTACGGTCTTGTATCCTTATAATGCAACAAGGATGGATTCACTCGTCCGGTGGTTGTTAGTAATTAATGGCAGACTGGCAATCCAAGTAATTTCTATACATTTGAAACCCGAGAGTACGTAATTTGAAAAAACACACTTTGCAGTAATTACCAATGACCCCCAAGTTAATTTCTACTTTCATATATATATATAATACATTGAGGATGGTAATCATATTTTCAGAACGTGTACCCGTGCTAAAAAGGTTTAGGATTTTATAACTAACATAGTTTACAACAATGCAGATGAGGTTGAATTTTTCTCTTGGCTTGATTTTACAATATATTTCACTATGCCCAGCAGGAGTTTAGGCGACGTATATTGTATGTCGCTTAAGCAGAGCTTGTTCATCGCCTAAGCTTCGAGCGACTAACACCGTGTCACCTAAACTCCGTTGCCTAAGTCACGTGACAAAAGCCTTAGGCGATGTACAAATAAAGGCGCGTCGCCTAAGTGATTCTTAGGCGACGTACACATTGTATGTCGCCTAAGTGATACTTAGGCCTCGTACGTAGAACATGTCGCCTAAGGTTCACTTGTTCGTCACTTATGTTTTACTCTTATGCGACATACCGTTTGGTTGTGTACACTTTAAATTTAATTAATTTCCTTGTCTATCGATTAAATCAAAAATACAATTAATTAAACTAATAATAAATGTACTAATTGTTTGTTTGGTATTATTTGTTGGCTGAAGTACCAAGAGGATTGATTGGTACATAGACCAAAAATACATACCGGAGTTGCCAATAGACCAACAATCCTTTTTTGAAATGTCCTGTGAGAGGACATGGGTGAGGTTAGACTGTGGCACTAGAGCACTGATCATGTGACCAAGAAAGAATTAAGTACAAGGTCGTATATATTTTTCTGATACGTATGAGTTGTTTGTACACTATTGTCGTTGAATTATATATTTACATGAAAACCTTTTATACTCTGTATACAGTGTACTTTTCCATAGATGTTTTTTTCTATAAGAGTACAAAAACTCATAATGTCAACGGGTTGGGACGCAGTGAGAGCTCGTGGGAGATATTATAAAGTATATATACATAATTTGAACATTAAAATTTATACCGTTATATTTTGAACAATATTATAATTTTTAGTCTATAATAATGTTATTATTCAATTTTTATCGCCCTTATGTGCAGGGCCTTACAAACCACTCACTCTACACCTTATATAATTTAATTAAACGTACAAGAGTCATTTGCTTTGTAAAATAAATAAAAACATCACAAATCACCAAAAAAATTGTGAGATATAACAGCAAATTAAACATGACTAATTAATTGATCTTTTCATTTAAGAGTCCCTTGAGCAAGCTTTTTGTATTAAGTCCAATACCCTTAGCATCTGATTTCTTCATTATCCTCAACCTCTTGCATGATTTAGTAAACATCCTGTAAATATATATATAAAAGAAAGTATATTAAATATATATTGCTTTGGGAAAAATCTCATTTTTTAATGTGAGATTTATACTCCCAACATGACCCTAACGTGTGGAATAATTTTGAGCGTAATATGTGGTTCGATTATATATAATGATTGACATATCATGTGGCCAATGGTCTTTAACACATGTTTAGCAGCCTTTCATTTAATACCATATTAAAGTTCAAAGTATCCAACTCAAAATTAATTTGTAATGAATGGAGTAATCCCTTAGTTTTATGTATTATTTTGGGAGTTTTATATATTTGGGATTTCTACAAAACTAAAAGTTAAACTAGAAAATGGAAAAAAAAAAGTTAAAAATAAATTTGAAATAAGTTTCGGTTGTATATGATTACTGATCAGAGAGTGTGCAAAAGGGCATATAAAAACTCAAACAACTGTATGTAAATCATTGTGTTTGCATTGGGAATCTATTTATCTATGTTTGAGTTTGTGTTTGAAAATACGGCCTAAATTTTTTCTAGGCAAGTGATGATGGTACTTTTGGCCATCTTGAACTGGCTGGCATTGCTTTATATATATATATAATCTTCACTCTTTCTGGGACATTTTTGTCCTCTTAGTTTCACATTAATGTAAAATATTACAATTAATTAACTTTGTAATTCTCGAAACATAATTCAAATTTTAATTAATTAATATAGTAATTAGTGTTAATTAAATTTGAGCACGACATGCACAATAAGAAACATTTGCCCACAACACACGCATACATCTGTATGCATATATGCTTATGTTGTTGACTCAAATGGTGTCCCTCTTGCCTGCCATCGCTAGGCAAAACAAGCTTTATTATGGAAAATAATATTGACTCGATCTATAACATTTAACTTTATTTGACTCGTGACTTCACACGTGTTGCATGTATCTAATATAATAGAGACGATCAAAATCAAAGGCCTAGATAAAAATTAAAGGAAAAGAAAAAGGTACGTTCCTTTCTTTTTCTAGTCGTAGTTTCTGCGATTCTTCGTTTATTGAATTCAAATTAAATGGATCAACTCAAAAAGTAATCACACAAGAAATTCATATATTGGTTTTCAAATTAATAACATATTATATATACGGTCCTTTTAAAAGAGTAAAGAGAAAATGGGTTCAGATGGCTTCTTCCATAATTTTATACACAAAAAGGACATCATATATTAACTTAATAAATAAAGGATTTTTTCACATTAATTTTTTGTTGTAAGGAAAATTTTGGTTTTTAAGTTAGTTATAAGTATTTTATCTTTTATAAATTAAATAATTTAAGAGTTTTAAAATGTCTAAACTACCCTTCTCTCTTCATATCCCCCGTATAACATATCTTGCGTAGAACAGGGATGATGTAGAACAGGGAGAGAGGCGACGATCGACCAGCAACTACCATTGAAGAGAGACAAGCATTTTAGATTAACGAAATTAATAAAGGAAAGAAGAATAAATCTGTTAACTCCATGGATGTTGAAGCATTATTTAGGTATAGTTTTTTCTTCATGTTCTTAGATGTGATTTTGCTTCGTTTTGGTTGATTATATCTTATATTTGGAGGATTTGATGAAATAGTAATTGAATGTTCATATTTTTATAGGTCATTTTAGCATGATTTCAATGAATCCATGATTTGCTCTGTTTTTCTTTTTTTTTTCCCCAACTACAGAAAAACTGCAAAAGTGTTTTTGCAGTTTTTCAATTTTAATGATATATTTAGATTATGGAGAACTATCTTGTGATTTGTGCAAAACTTGTAGAAATATTGTTTCATTTTAGTAGTTTTTAACTTATAATTTGAAAGATTTGATTAAATAATGGCTGAATGTTCATGCTTTTAAAGGTTATTTAGTATATTGTAATCAATTTATGTATTGCTTTGTTTTTTATTTTCTTTCCTCCTTTGTGCAGAAAAACTGCAAAAGTGGATTTGCAGTTTTCTAGTTTTAATCTAAGTATTCTTGTACTTTGCTCTGTTTTCCTACTTTTCTTTCATCATTTGTGCAAAAAACTGCAAAAATTAATTTGCAGTTTTTCAGTTTTGATCTTAAATGTTTTAAGTGCTGTATTTTTGTACTTGATTCTTATATTATAGGTTTTGGTTAGTTTAAATAAGTAATTTCATTTGTGAATGAATGAACATACATGTTTTTTATGCAATGTATTGGTTCTAAGTTTTTATGTCTCAATTTTTAGGAATCTTGATAGAGGTATTATAGGCATTGTTTATGATAATAGTTGTTCTTTTGAAATTCAATTTTTTCTTGGTATGAGTGCTGAAGAACTAAAACGTTTTGTGTGCGAGAGCGCCGGTTCAAGCATAAAGAAGAAACTGAGTGTGAAATGTGTAACTGTTATAGATATCACAATAAGAAAACGTGCACTGCACCGATTGTTTAGATTTTACTATGGCATAGTATAATTACATTTAGCGAATATTTTGGAATTTTGGAATTTTGAAATTCTTGATATGATGTTATTTGAGATTTTTTTCGGATTCCTTTAGTTTTTATTTTTAAAGAACATAATTTTGATTTTGATATATGAATGAAACTGTTTTTTTATTTTTGTGAAATAAATAATATCAAGATGTTGATATTCTTTGCAAGTTGTTTATTTGAATACGAAAGATTTTAATTATCTATGTTAAATTGCACTCGAATTTAATGCAAAAGGATTTTTGCAATGAAATATTTCTGATAATTGCATTCGAATTTAGTGCAAAATTGTTTTTGCAGTGAAATATTTCTAGTAATTGCACTCAGATTTACTGCAAAATTGTTTTTGCACTACATGCTAGTGCAACTTGTCATTATGAATTCACTGCAAAAACGATTTTGCACTAAATGGGACTACAACTTGTCAAGATGAATTCACTGCAAAAACGATTTTATGAGAAGAATGGGAGGTTGATGGCACAACTCGTAATTAACCAAAAAATAAAGGATTTTTTTTCTCATTTTGGCTTAATTTTACTAAGACACGTGTCACAATTATATTAATTATCCTTATTTTACAATAGAAATATAAGATGTCCTTTATATGATTTTAATTAGGAAAGAAGCCCTTTATTCTCATTGGCTCTATTTTAAATTAGCAAAGACTCTAGTCTTCTTTCACAACATATGGTAACTAATATAAAATTAAAATAAATAAATCATCCAATGAAACTTATATAAAAGTAAAAAAGGGGAAGGTGATCGATCTCTAAAGTAACTTACTCCCAGGGGACGTCATTAAGTAGTATCCAATCACCATCTCTGTCTTCATATATGGGAACGTACTCACAGCTATCTGCATCTTCCAACATCTCAGCTGTACGCAAATATTACCCATTTTATCATGAAATCCTATATTTTTAAATGCAAACTTGTTCAAACTTTTTGAAAAAAGGGGAGCGAGATTACTAAGATATATATATATATATATATTCAAACCATAGTATAAAGTAGGAAATTAAGAGTGATGTCTTTTGCCAATTTTACTATAAGCTAGAACTTTTTTTCATTGGAGTTTAGGGAATATTATGATAGGAGGAATAGTAACTAACACTAGCTAGCTAGTTTGCTCGTTTTTTGAATTTTACTTTTTTATACAAGCAATGAATCTAATCTACGGGATGGAAAAAGATAGGATTTCTATTAAACATAAATCATTTGGACCGAGCTACCAATAATAAGGAGTCGATATTGAACCTAAAATTTTCTTATTAAGAAGACTTGAACTTGTACATTAATACTTACATCCATTTATAATATTTTCACCAAAACAATGCGTGAGAAGGATAGTCCATCTAAAACCTAGCGAACTCAGAAAAACCACGATGTACATCTACCTATACTTGTATACTATTAATTAAGGGTGAGGATTTAGTGTTTTTATTTAATTACCAAAATACCTCCCACATTTTAAGATATTAAAGAAAATCCGATTAAAGGTGTACGTTCAACCCATGACCATACACATAATTAATTAATTATAATAAGAAAATCATTTAACCATATAATTAAAATTGCAAACATGCACATTGCTTGTGCCTCGATTTTAGTATTTATAATTAGTAATTAGACGCCAGTATTAGTCTTGCACGTGCACAATTTAGTACTGCCATAAGGGTTTTAGAAAAGGACTTGAGGTCCGGTTCTAATGACGGCAATTCAAATTAAAATCACAAAAGGAAGTAGGAAAAATCATTCAACTTACAAATGCCAGAACAAGAGAAGAGGTCCTCAAGAGCCACAACCAGCTCACAATACTCTTTATGAGTACTTAAATCAATTTTTCTTAGAAATGGAGTACCATCCATGCTTACTTTCACGTACATTTTTGGCCCATTGAAGCTATTCCTCTTTCTATAAGAACACACTGGCGGCCACCCCACAACTCCAGGGCCACTATTCTTAGTTTCATCAGTTTTCTTCCGGTCAACAGAAATTTCCGAAAACACCCTTTTCTTCTAATTTACAGTAGTACCCCCTGGAATCCGGCCAGTTTAAGCTCCCTGATCTCTAGCCCTAGACCTTGAGCAGCCATTGAAAAAAAAGGTTGAATATATATAATTTATTTATTTTGGTTCAAAAGTGTTTGAATGGAGTAGTAGTAGAAATTAAAAGGTGTAGTTGAATTTTATATAAGGGGGAGAATGGAGATATATATAGATCGATCGAGGGGCGGGGCGGGGCAGTGACAGGTCAACGATGGTTTAGTGGTCGGTCACATGAGTTAGAATGGTTATGCTCATATTCAGTGGGGAAACTAGGAATTAGACCAACGGGGGGTGAATTTGGTCGAAATTCAAAATACACTAAATCATATTTAAAGCTTTAAAATTTTAACGCAAACATAATAATATTAATAATAATAGTTCATACAACTCAAATAGCAAACAAGAACAATTACAATAACATTCTACGGTTTTTCATATTTTGGAAGTATTGCAACACTCACTCTTTATCAGTCTTATTGAAAATATCTTGTTCAATGTATGTCACCAAACAATCATTCATAAATTCATCCCTTATTCGGTTATGTAGCGCACCTTTATGATATTCATTGCAGAGAAAGAATATTAATTTTTAAAACATACACTCAGGCTTCGTTTGATAACAACATGGAAATTAAATGAAAATAAAAACACATGATTTAGTGAGAAGTTGAAAAATAAGTTGAAGCATACTCTTCATTTCATACCTCATTTTATGAGTAGATGTCCTCTATCTTTCTTAATTTTTTATGAATTTTTTTTCTTCCTCATCAAAGAAAATTTCTTCACGGAAAAAAGTCACAAAATAAAAAGACATCTTACCACATGTCTCAACTTATTTTTCAACTTTTCACAAAAATCAACTGTTTTTATTTTCTTTTTTCATGTTGCTATCAAACAGACCCTTAATAATGCAATTAATAAAGAAACATATTAAACTAATATTATACAAGGAATCAAGGAATAAAAATATGCCTAGAAAGATAGTGGGCCGTGGGCACTTGTGGTTGTGGACTTATGGTGGTGTGGTTAGGAGCGAAGGTATGTAGGGACAGGGGGACAGGTGCCCCTCCTTGGTTTGGGGCAGTTTAAAAAATAAAATAAAATTTAGGGACTTAAATGCATAAAAATAAACTTGAGGGCGCATAATTCTTAAATGCAGAAACTTAAGGAACCATTTGTAAATAGCAAACCTAAAAAGTAAAAACCTAATTCTTAACACATTCACCTGCCCAGCCCTTTTCTCTTTCTCTTCTCTGTCGACTACCGCCCAGCTGCTACTCCACCATTTCTTTCTTTTTTTCACCATTTATCTACACCACCAATACACCATTTCACCATTTATTCACCACCACAGGTTCGCCGGCCACCACTTCTCCATTTCATAGGTATATTTTCAGATTTGTTTTTAAAAATTAAGGTTTATATTATTTCTTGAATACTTGCATAATATTAGTTATGTTTCTTTATTAATTGCATAATATTAAGTGTATATCTTGAACTATTTATTAATTGTTAAATATTTAGTGATTTAATTTTGAATTTATAATTTTTGAATATTATGTTAATTATATTATTGATTAATTGGTGAATATTTAGTGTATATCTTAAACTATTTATTAATTTTTGAATTTATAATTGTTAAATATTATTGTGTTTCTTTATTAATTGCATAATAATAGTTGTGTTTCTTTATTAATTATTGAATATTAAGTGCACTTATTGAACTATTTATTAATTATTGAATATTTTATGATTTAGGTCGAAATTCCTAATTATTGAATATTAGATATATACTTATAGTTATTTAATAATTTATTTTATCATATTGAAAACATTATTAATGGACAAAATCTTAATAAAGAGGAAGAGGGTTGGTGAACCTACTTCTTTGAATTGTATGAATTATTATTATTAATACAATTATGTTTGTGTTCAAATTTTATGGCTTTAAACATGATTTAGTGTGTTTTGATTTGTGACCAAATTTCGCCCTCCGTTGACATAATTCCTGGCTTCGCCACTGGGAGTGGTCCCAGTGGTGTATTTGTGTGAGTGAGACAAAGAGATGTGAGAAAAGATGAAGAATGGAGAAGACGCTGAGAAAGAAGGATGATAGAAGATGAAAAATAGTGTATTTGTCCCTTAAAGTTTTTGCCAGTTACAGCTCCCTCAAGTTTATTTTTTTGCATTAAATCCCTGTATATATATTTTTTCTTCCAAAAAATACCTCATATCTAATAAAAAAAATCAAAATCAACATGAGGCACCTGCCCCTACACCCCTTCGCGCCTGCTCATATTGCCACCTAAAACACAAATAAACACCATCATATCATAATTATTTATTTTAATTTAAAAGTTCTGATATGGGCCCGGGCGGGCAGATCCTAGGGCTCTTTTAGGTTTTTTTCATGAAGATTTCCTGGGTTATATTGGTGGCCGTGTGATATGGTGATTGGTGAATGGGCGAACATCAAACATATATGCCATGTGATCGGCCCTCATTGGTCGGGTCTCTCGACAATATCGCATTGTCGCTTTTGGGATGTATACATGCATATTATATATATCGGGCTATTGTTTTTTTTTTTTTTAAAATTAACAGTTTAATTTTTTTAAATCCTTTCACTAGTTGTTCACAGTTTTGCTTGAAATGGCTAACAATTGATAAGTGGAAATGGGATAATAGAGAATCAATCACAACACACAAGAAAATGATTTTTAGTTTATATGATGGTTGTTCCGCCCATTGGACTATATTCACCATTTGGTTGTGGTTTATTTTTATTTTTTTTAAACTATGTTAAAAATTAAAACAATGGAGTACAAAAGTTTGGCTATGGTCTATACATTTGAACATTTCAAAGTTTCAATATAGTATTATGGTTTACAGGGTTAAATATGGCCGGTAGCATTTGATTAAGAACTATTTCTTACTAGCCATGTTTGGCATGCTAGATTAGGAGGTAGGATAGGATTATATATTCCTATGTATCCAATGTTTGACGCAGCTACGGAAAGGATAAAACACCCTATAAATTATACGAATGTGATGGCTTATCATAATCCGGTGTTTTGTTTGATAAGCCATTAATTTAGTACTTTTATTTCACACACCAAACGGAGCCATAGGGTAAGTTTGACCTAGGAGATAACTCTTATTAATAACAAGTCTCTCAAATCGTAGGATTGTGAATATCCCCTCTAACATACTTGAATTCGAATCTACTTTTCTTATCTGATTTGCCATCTTTAAGAGATTTGGCCAACCTCCGTGATGTGGGTTTATTTGGCATGGTAATGACTCTTCATGGAAGTCGGCTTCCATTTGATCTGTCATTTATATAATATATCACGATAATAAATAAATTTTATAATTATCATTAATTATGTATAGTGTATTTTGAATAATAACACAGGCCTATATATAAACAGATGGCCCCACCAACAAGTAATGGAACATAGCTTACGTATTATCGTAAATGCATAAAATTTTGTCTATGTTGACATGTGTAAACACTTGAATAGAACTTTAATAAAATTAGGACAAATACGTAATGCAGTTATTGTTTTTTTGGGTTCAAATCATATATAAAGCGAGGCTGAAAGAATGGTATACGCACAGGGGCGGAGGCAGTAAGGGTCCAGGTGGGGCCATGGCCCCACCTGGACTTTTGAAAAAAAATTTGAGAGTACGGGGGTTATGTGTGGGAAGGAAAAGATGAGGAGCCAATGTGTAATTATAGAGGAGGGTGTTTTGTGAGATTAAACTTATATGATGAAGGGGCGGCTTTGTAGTAAGATATGAGAGTGTAAAGTGGGGGCGGGGGGCTTTTTTGTGGAGCTAGAAAGTTATGTGCGGGGGGGTATGTGCAATAAACGTTATAAGTTGTAGGTTTTAGTTCATAATATGTATTAGGTTAGGCTTTAACCTTTTAAACAATCAAGTAGCAGCAGTAGCATACCAGTGCAGCCGTTTCTTCTTCTCCCATTTCTCTCTTTTTCCATTCAATTTCTTTGTGAGCTTCTTAGTTCTTTTTTTTTTCAAGCAGCCAAGGCTCTTCTCTCCGTCTTCATTTTTCATTGGCTCCGGTATTTTAAGTTAGATTTATTTTTTATAATTTTATACATATTGTTTTAAAATTTTGAATATTAAGAATTTGTTTATTGATGTTGATTATTTGTTTATTGATGTTGATTAGTCCGGTATATATTTGATTATTGATGTTAAAATTTTGTTCCAGTATATAATATTTTAATTTTGGCTTTATTATTGTATATGTAAAAAATTCTTGGCTTGTATATGCAAAAAATTCTTGTTGTATTGTATTTTGGCCCCACCTGAACCAAAATTCTGGCTCCACCACTATATACACGGCTCGAACTTAACAACTTGCCCCCTAGGCAATGACTTATTATTCTATTGCCTCAGCAGAATTTTTGATGCAGTTATTCTTGCCCTAACGGTAAAGGAAGAAAATTTGAACAAAAAACAATCATTGCGTGTGCAACAAACTAAAAAGGTTGGGATCAGAAGTGAAATTCTCCTAAAATTTTATAATTTTTTTCTTTTATGAATGTTATAATAATAATAAAATCTCATAAATAACACCAATAGATTATTTGTACTCACAATTTTTATTTTTATTTTTTGAGAAAAACCAAAGCAGAACATCAATCATCATTGAGAAGAATTAAATCATATATATATATATATATATGGTAGACATTTGGGATGAATGGGATGGATGGAAAGGAAATGGTTAATTAGGAGAGGAATGAATGGAATATAATAGAAAGAAATGAGTTTAATTTTATTGTTATTTGATTAACTAAGGATGGATAATAATGAAATAAAAACAAATCTTGTTTGATATAAAGAAGAAAAGAAAGAAAATGAATATGATTTAATATATTGTTAATAATTAGTGTTAAATTTGGAATAAAGTGAATAATTCGTTAAAAACTTTTTCTTGCCCTCCCAAACCTTCCAATAGTAGAAGAAAACAAAATAAAGGAATAGATGGGTTTGGTACTCCTTCCGTTAATATAATCTTTCATCCTTTTTTTTCTTTCCTTTCCTTCGTATTCACTCAATCCAAACGGACTATAGAAATAAAAAATTGCCTTGAAACAAACATCCTACTTTTAATCATTGGTAACTCCATTCAATCTCCTTAATTCTCTTAAACCATTAAGTCTATTCGATCGATGTAATTCGATGTTTGAAAAAAAAATGTAGAAGAAGGAGGTTTAGCTCAAGAAGAAACAAGAATCGAATCGAATCGAATCTCAATCAAACCTATTCATTAGCTATATATAGCCAGCTCCGGGCCGTTACTATTTAAACTGCATAAGATCGATGTTTTAATTCATGATTACATTACATGATGGAGACCATATATATATATATATATATGAGTATGAGGCCGTGAACTCGATCACCATTTCATCTTCAATTCGTTTGATTCCCACGGATATTGATGTATCCGGACATGAAAAAGAGTGGACTCCGTTGCTGCTGGCCTACACTTGTAGAATTAAATTAATTATTTTCCTTTTTGAAAAGCTGAAGAAATATTTTTCGCTCTGTACATTCAATTTTTTTCTTTTTATGAGTTTGATGAATTGTTATTTCGTATCAAGATTTTGCTTGTAATATCACAAGATGGTTGAAATAGTCCAACTTGTAAGGTGAGCCAGGCCCACGAGGATCCATACAATCTCTCTCGCTCGTTTTTTCCTTTACAATCAAGCCCATAATCTTTTAAGTTGGCTGGCTGTCCATTAGCTTTTTTAGTACAAAATATATATATATATTTTTTATTATTTTCACTGGACAGCTTCTTCTTGTTTCGTGTTGCGCAATAACACAAATATTTCTTTTACGTAGAACTACATATATTTTATAACGGTCACAAAGCATAAGTAATTGTAGTGAACACGGTTTGGAAAACAAAGATCAGCACCGACATATAAAAATCTCTCAAAAATGGAACGCACACGAATTTTCTATTGAGACAACCAGAGTTCGAGGCAAACTGGCAAAGGTTGGGCCCAAGATCTGATCTGGCCATTGAAACATATGATCTGACAAAGATATATTATTCTCAATGATTGAGAATGATTGGTTCATATTATTGATCATATTCTTAACATTTAGAATTGCTGGCTCATATTATTAATCTTACATAAAAACATAGTAGAATTCAAAAAGGATTAAGAAATAGGGTATTGTCACCACATATTAATAAGACATTTTGAGATAAAACTTCACATATGTGGCCCAAAAATATTTAAATTGATGATAATATCGTTACCATGGTCATAGATTGACGGACCGAACTTGATGCCATACTAGGAGGTGGGCCCAACCCTCACAACATCTTTATTACACCAAATGCCAAAATTTATAGCACTTTTTGACAAGCGCCACAATGTTATTCCACGATTTTTAAGTAAGAAATCTTTTTAATTTGACAATATTTATCAAAGTAACACAAGAGAAATATTACAATGTAGTGTTTTTAAAATAATTTCTTGTTTTATAATTAGAAAATTTATGTAATAATATGAAACCATTATAGTTAATTTTATTTGAAGAATATTAATAATCTCATACCTCATGTGTATGTAACCTTGCGTACCTCATGCATCACTTGTGTCAAAAAAGAACTTGACCTAATCGATGTAGGTTTTGTTTTAAAAAAAATCCTTATCTCTGTTTCAATATCCATAAGCCTTACTCAACCTAGATCTAACCTGACCTAATCGATGTAGGTTTTGTTTTAAAAAAATCCCCATCTCTGTTTCAATATCCATAAGCCTTACTCAACCTAGATCCATCTTGTCGCATGTCTATATTGTTATATTTAAGTTGGGTTAAGTCAAACAAGTTACATTTATGTGAACCTAAAACCTTGACCTGGCCTTTTGTTATAGTTTATAAGATATTAATAACAAAAATTCAATTTGCGTAAGCAGTTGATTAAAAGTAAATCGACCTAATAGGTGCATGGAACCATCACCATCACCTTTACTATATGTAAATGCTATAATTCAATTTGTCCCTCCTCGATGCACCATACACGCTGTAATTATATGATATTATAATTATAATATTTGAATAATAGTATTATATTTAAATCGGCTAGATCAAACAGATTAATCTACTAAGTTTTTTAAATAAGAAATAAACGTTATATTTACCTCAATTAATCTCATCATTCCAACAGCAAATTAAACCAAATTAATGATTTAATTTGGTTTTGAATTGATAAGGCTTGAATTCCATGACCCTTTGAATTGTTTGCAACCAGCTTCTTTCATCCACTATAGCTCCGAGGATTCTCAATTATTTTTTGGCGAAAACAATGGCGAGCTCTCCACTGGTAAATCTCTTCAATCTCTTGGGTTAATTTCTTTGCGTATTTAACTCAGAAGCAAAGTTGTTTTTTAAGGTGAGGGGGCCTCGAGTGAAGAAGAATAGAAAGTCGAAGTTTGAGTCGTCGGTGGTGTTGGTGGCAGAGGAAGAGCCACCAAAGTAATTGCTTACCACTTTTCTCTGTTTAGCCACAATTACCTAACCCTAATTTTTGTGAAAAAGAATGTCTCTTTAGTGTGTTTGATTAAAAATTACCAAAAATATCCCTGCACATGTATTACACGTGTACTTTCCGTCCACAATTTTAACAAGATGTCTACTTTTAGACGAGTGTTGGACGTAGAGCAAACTTTAGGGATGTTTCAGCCGAAAAAAAAATCCAAAATGGCCGTGGAAAAAGTGAGAAACTTTAAGAGTCAAAAATGCTAACTACCATATTCTAAGATATTGATGAATATAATATAGATTATAGCTCAAAATATTAATTTAATTGAATGAGTTAATGAAAAAGTGCATAATTCTTTCGAAGTATAAAGAGATTGAAGTTATAGCATACGAAAAAGAAGGTATTTCCCCTTTTATTCTTACCAATGTATAAGCACCCATCAAATAGCTGGGCGATTTTAAATGAAGGTTAAACCCGTCACAAGTACTTTGAAAAAATACATGATTATATACTACTCAAAAGACCTATTAAACAGATAATGTGTGTTTATATAATACAAATATTATAATACATGTTCGTAAAGATACATATAGTAAACATGAAACTTACGAAAATATAAACTAAAATTTTGATTTTCTTAAACTTACTTGGCATAACAGTGAAGAAGTTAAATTGTCCATGAATTTGAATGACAACAGAAAATGGAGTAAGGTCACCAAGTGAAGAGAAGTGAGATGGTGGAATATAATGACAAGGAGAAGATGGATATAAAAAATAGATTTTTTTTTCTAAAAGATTGGTGTATATATCCTTGCTAAAGTGGTAAAAGTTAAATTTTAACTTAATGGGATGTATTCTAATTAAAAATTTGACGTACGCATACATCAAACATAATTTTTGCACCTTGATCAAAGGCTGTGAGGTCTCGAGTTCGAATTTCAACACTTGTAGATACACACTTGGACCACACTTTTTACCCTACAATGTCATGATCTCCCGAAGCGGAGACTATTCTGAACACCACTAGGATTAGAACCAAAAATATATATATATATCAAGAAATCCCCATGCCATATTAAAAATAAATCTTTTTATTATTATATCTATTTTAATGTTCCTCTAAATTATTATTAAGATAAAAATTAACAAACAAAAAAGATTTAAGTGGCGTTTGATAAAAAAAATTGAAACTGTAGAAAATATTTGTTTAGTTTTGAAAAATGTATTTCAAAAAATATTGTTTATTCTAGAGTAAATACCATCAATGGCCACTCAACTATTGGCAAATTTCACCAATAGTCACTATACTTCATTTTGTTACAAACGCATTACTAAACTTTTAAAACGTATCACTGGCGCCCACTCCGTTAAATTCCACCGTTAATTTTTAACGGAGACTGTTATCACCTAGAATGTTAGGGGCATTTTGGTCTTTTTACTTTTTTTTCTTCAATTTTCAATTTTCTTTTCTTTCTTCTTCTTCTTTCTCCAGCCACTCTTCTTCTTCCCCTTCCCCTTTCGCCATTCTTCTTCTTCCTTCCGCCATTCTTCTTCTTCTTCTTAAGTTTTTCCTTCCACCGCCACTCCTCTCCGCACCCCTCACCGCTCATCGCCGCCGCCCACTACCTCCACTACCTCTCCGCCACTCCTCCTCTCCACACCCACCACCACTCATCGCCGCCGCCGCCACCGAATCTAGGTAGTGGATTCAAAATTAATCCAAAATTAAACCATCCAAAAACTCAATACAAGCCCCAAAATTAAACCCAAAATGAGATTGACTCATTTTCTTCATCTCTCTACAACTCAGTCAAATTGCGCCTATCGCCGCTTAAGTGGCAGCGCCACCGCCATTGCTGCGCCACCGTTGTTGCTGGTCTTGGCAGTGTTTCACCAACGTTGCTGGTCCACCTCCTCCGCCATTGCTGCGCCACCGCTGTTGCTATTGCTGTTGCGGAAGGAAGGAAGGAAGGAAGAAGAATGGCGGAAGGAATGAAGGAAGGAAGAAGAAGAAGAAGAATGGCGGAAGGAAGAAGAAGAAGAAGAAGAATGGCGGAAGAAGAATGGCGGAAGAAAAAAAAAGAAGAAGAAGAAAGAAGAAAGAAAATAGGAAATAGAAAAAAAAAAAAAAAAAAAAAAGAAGGTAAAAAGACCAAAATGCCCCTAAGATTTTAGGTGATAACCGTCTCTGTTAAAAATTAACGGTGGGATTTAACGGAGTGGGCGCCAGTGATACGTTTTAAAAGTTTAGTGATGCGTTTGTAACAAAATAAAGTATAGTGACTACTAATAAAATTTGCCAATAGTTGAGTGGCCATTGATGGTATTTACTCTTTATTCTAATATATAACGCATTTTAAAATTGAATTTTTTTTTAATATAACAATTTTTCCCTTATTATTTTGTTTAGATTACATGATTCTAAAATATAAAAATGTAAACTCTTTAAAATTAAATTTGTAATTTTAAATAAAAATAAATTAAATTGACATTTTAATTTTAATTTTTTTTATTATTAATAAACAACTTTAAAACCATTTAAGATTCAAACACAACCTACCTGTATCCTAAAACTTATTACAAATAGCCTTCCATTCCAAAGAAGGCTGCTATCCTACAGAGGAGAGCCCTAGAGTATCAGTCTTTTCGTCTCCGGTGCTCTGTCGGTCGCTCTCTCTCTCTCTCTGCTTTCATCAGTATCTTTGCACCGCTAAAGCTTCCCCTTCTTCTTCGTCTTATTATTATATATCAGGTATTACCTCTCTCTCCCAAAAAAAAGAAAAAAAAATTGTTATTCTGATTACATGTATTGTATATACGTAATATCAACGGGATAAATCTTTGATTGCCTCAATGAAAATAGAGAATTAAAATCGATTCCTCTTAATTAGATATCTATGTTAATCAGATCTGTTTCGTATATTGCAATCGGTTATCCCTATCGTGTTGTGGCCGTCATAGTGTAACCGAAACTTTTAGCGCCGCAACGGCGATACCTAGGTCAATTTTTTTCCGTAACGATCTGTTGGCGACTATTAGACTCGTGGACGTAAAATTCCTTATACGTAAAGGACTGAATTTGAATCGATGATGTGTATGTATTATATATATCTCTCTATATATGTGTGTGTAGGTTTTTCTGATTCCAAGGAATGATTTTTATGAAGGAGAAAAACTTTTTCCTTCTACGTTCTTTGTCAATCAACAGAATATAGTGAATTTTTGCTTTCTTATAATTCTTGTTCCCAAAAGTTCAATTTACGATATATTTATTTTTACTGATATATTTATGTGTTTATGTTTGCATATACGAATATTTGTATCAGGCTTGTCATAAATTATCTTCAATGGGAAAAAAGAAAACGGATGACAGTGGAGCAAATCCAAAAGCTAAGACAAGCAGTAAAGAAGCCCTAAAAGATGGGAAGAAAGAGAAGCTTTCAGTGTCTGCAATGCTTGCCAGCATGGACCAGAAACCCGACAAAGCTAAGAAACCCTCTACATCTAGTAAACCCAAGGCAAAAGCAGCGCCAAAACAATCAACTTATACCGATGGCATTGATCTTCCTCCCTCTGACGAGGATGATGATGATTATATCTCTGAGGATGAGCCCACTCGGCAGAGGAATGATTCAAAGCCTCTCGAAATTGCCGTATCTGACAAAGAATTGAAGAAAAGAGAAAAGAAGGATATGATTGCTTTTCAAGCTATTGAGCATGCCAAAAAGGAGGCTCTTAAGGACGATCATGATGCTTTTACTGTTGTCATTGGTAGTCGTGCAGCCGTTCTCGAAGGTCAAGAGGATGCGGATGCTAATGTCAAGGATATAACAGTAGATAACTTCTCTGTGTCGGCTCGGGGGAAAGAACTCTTAAGGAATGCATCTGTGAAGATATCTCACGGGAAGAGGTACGGGTTGGTTGGACCCAATGGAATGGGAAAGTCTACCTTGTTAAAGCTTCTTGCTTGGAGAAAGATTCCTGTACCTAAAAATATAGATGTGCTCTTGGTCGAACAAGAGGTAGTAGGTAATGACAGAAGTGCCCTTGAAGCAGTTGTTTCAGCTAATGAAGAGCTCATCAAGCTCCGACATGAGGTTGACTCATTGCAGAATTCTGCTGCTGCAGCAGGTGATGAGGAAGATGATGATGCTAATGGCCTTGATACGGCAGAGAAGCTTGCCGAATTGTATGAAAATTTGCAGCTTATGGGTTCTGATGCTGCTGAGTCTCAGGCTTCAAAGATTCTTGCCGGGTTGGGTTTCACCAAGGATATGCAGGGCCGTCCTACTCGGTCATTTAGTGGTGGTTGGAGGATGAGAATTTCATTGGCTAGGGCACTTTTTGTGCAGCCAACTCTGCTATTGCTGGATGAACCCACCAACCATCTTGACCTTAGGGCTGTTCTATGGTTGGAGGAGTACTTGTGCCGCTGGAAAAAAACCCTTGTCGTCGTTTCACACGATCGGGATTTTCTAAATACAGTTTGCAATGAAATTATTCATCTCCATGACCTAAAACTCCACTTATACCGAGGCAACTTTGATGATTTCGAGATCGGATATGAGCAGCGCCGCAAAGAAACGAACAAGAAGTTTGAGACTTATGACAAGCAAGTGAAAGCTGCTAAGAGGACTGGAAATCGTGCTCAGCAAGAAAAGGCTAAGGATCGAGCTAAATATGCTGTTGCGAAAGAAGCTTCGAAGAAGAAATCAAAGGGAAAGGTAGATGAAGACGAGCCGCTGCCTGAAGCTCCTCAGAAGTGGAGAGATTACACAGTCGAGTTCCACTTCCCTGAACCCACAGAGTTGACACCGCCACTTTTGCAGCTAATCGAAGTCAGCTTCAGTTATCCTAACCGAGAGGATTTCAGGCTTTCAAATGTTGATGTTGGTATTGATATGGGTACTCGTGTTGCTATTGTGGGACCCAATGGAGCTGGTAAATCAACACTGCTTAACCTTCTTGCTGGCGATTTGAATCCAAGCGAGGGCGAAGTACGAAGGAGTCAAAAATTGAGGATTGGGAGATATTCACAGCACTTTGTTGATCTTCTAACAATGGAGGAAACACCTGTTCAATATCTTCTTCGTCTTCACCCAGATCAAGAGGGTCTTAGCAAGCAAGAAGCTGTTCGAGCAAAGCTTGGGAAATTCGGACTACCCAGCCACAACCACCTCACCCCAATAGCCAAATTATCTGGAGGGCAAAAGGCCCGTGTTGTATTCACTTCAATCTCCATGTCGAAGCCTCACATTCTATTATTGGATGAACCAACTAATCATTTGGATATGCAGAGTATTGATGCACTCGCTGACGCACTTGATGAGTTTACCGGGGGGGTGGTCTTAGTGAGTCATGATTCTAGGCTAATATCGCGTGTTTGTGAGGATGAAGAGAGAAGTGAGATTTGGGTGGTAGAGAATGGAACTGTGGAGTCTTTCCCGGGTTCGTTTGAGGAGTACAAGGAAGAGCTTCAAAGGGAAATCAGAGCCGAGGTTGATGATTGACGAGGTGTATAATATAGGTATTGATTGTTTTAATGACTTATAATAAGATACTCCTTGTGTGTGCTTAGTACTTGAATTTTCTCGTGACTTGCGTTTTATGCACAAGCATTTTTCTATGTTATGCCCTGTATTGCGGATTTAGGAACCAGAAGCTACGAGTTTACATATTTATTTATGTACAAGTTTTTGTCTGCCTGCAATTTATGCTTTTATAAATACACCGTTTTACCATTATTTGGGAATTTAATCAACAATGAAGTGAACATAGTGGGCAGAAAATATGACTTGGTGTACCTTATAGTGTATATTGTGCTCATTATTCTGTGTTCCTTTTGTGACTTTGTGCAAGTTCTTTAATGGTCGCCATTAATTCATAAAAAATAATGGGGTGAGGAGAATAATCAATATTTGCAACAGAAGCCGATGACAATTTTGATCTCTTACTAGCTTATGAAATGCAGAATAATATGAAGGGGTTATATCTTAGTAGCTTTAGCTTTTTCCCTCGTAAACATGGAGCCGAGGAGTTGCTGTCGTTATTTAAGTGCCTTGTTAATCTAAAACAATTATTAGGACATGGGGTTTAAACGGCTTTTATCCCTAGTTAAAATGAGAATCTTTGAAGAGAAAAAATATTAATTTTATATGTCTCTACTTGCCCACCATATTTTCCGTAAAATAATAATAATAATAATAATCTCGACCAACATAAAGAGTAAGTAAATTAAGTATGACCTGCCCTCCCTATGCTTAAGGGAAAGGCCAATGTTGAGTTGATACAGACCTTCCTTTCTACGTTCACTTGCAATGTCTTCATTTTTGCCAAAAGGGCTTTTCAAATCGATTAGTTAGAATCCCCCACCACTAAGAACGTTTACATCTTTGCTCAAAATAAAGGGTACTAAATAAAAGTCAAGTATTTTTCAGTTTTCATCGGGGACAAGACTTTGTTGCTTTTTTGAAAATATTTGTTCAACAAAAGATCAACAACTCAAGCTGGAAACCGCACACGAATTTTATACTGTAGAACAATATCATCATTTCTCAAATGGTTATGTTTAATCTATAAGTGAAGATCTGCTTCTTGTGACAAAATTATGCGCTTCATAAAATGTCAAAAAAGTGATCAATTAGTATCATGACAAACAAACGAAGTCCAAGTAACGATGATTTATCAAGTGCAAATGTAAATGGAAATTTATCATCAAGCCATATAATTCCATGCCAAAAAAATTCACATAACTTTTATCATTTATACATCGTCAACGAGGAAAGGAAAGAGCAGAGGTGGGGGCAAGGCGCTAGTACAACATGTAAAGCATGGGGGGTATTTCTCTATCCTAACAGAAATGTTGGCCTAGTACTCTTAAAAGACTTGCATAACTGCTCCCTTCCGCCTATAATGTTGCAATGAAAACCCATAGAATAAAACCTATTGTCCACGAGGATCTCACCACAAAATGAGCAAATCCATAATTCAATAACTTCGGGATTGTTGGACAAATTTATACACAAGGAATGCCTTTGAAAATCATTGAGCGGTCCAACTAGGGGAAAAAGAAGATCCAAGGTCAAAGCGACAAGTAAACAGGGACGTGCAGAAAACCCAGATTTATCTTTTCCTTGACGAGGCTGCCTCTTTCTCAATTCATCTTCCTATAATTCTAAAAAAGCTTCAACGTAACCTAGGTATAGCTCTCTATCAAAGGAATGAGCCAAGTTCTATATCGTGTGATCAGATAACAAGGTCTTTGAGTGCCTCCAGTTTTTCTAATTTTCCATTGGAAGAAACAGACTCTGCATTTTGATCAGCATCTTGATGATTTACACCCCCATTTTCAGGATTCCCATTTACCTTGTTGGAGGCTGACTTTGCAACTGTGGAGCTACGACTACCATCAAAGTATGTCGAGTATGGGAAGTACTCAGCACACCGCTTTTTCCATCCTACATTATAAATGAACAAATAAATAAAGGCAAAATAATTTGGGATCTAGGTACAATGGGCAGTGGTCAAAAGAATAACAGCAAGACTTACTCAAAAAAGCAGCAGGGTCAGCCAAAAATCCCCCTAGGATATCGTGAACCGTGACACAGTCTTTCAGCTTCCACTCCCTGACTGGTCCAAGTGCTCCATTTCTGATTCAGTAAAAATTTAGACCTTCAGTGTTGATTATTAAAATTAATTTTTATGCATACAAAAGCAAAAATGCTATCCAGAATAAAAAATGAAACAAACTATATAGGCAAAATCTCAAAACTAGAAGCGCTACCTTAACGCAAGGTTGTTGGATGAATCTTCAATTAATTTGATAGCTTCAGCTTTCTTGTTTGGTTCTAAAACATACATCATTTCTGCTACTGATGCTCTATGCATCAACGAGTCTGCAAATAATAAACACAATGACAAAGTCAAAAGATGAACTGCATGCATGCATGCGTGTTGCATATAAATTAGCTGAGGTAGAAATAACCTTTATGTTTCTCAAGAAAATGGATATTTGCTTTGACGAGAGAATTCTCATGCAACTGGCTGCAAAATGGGAAAACAACACAAAAAACAGCTGTTTATATGTGGTTGTTGTAAAATTAAAACAACTACTACAGCAGCACCTAGGGCGAAGCCAGATGTATTATAGTTTATTTTATTTTGGGCCCTTGGAAGCGCCCAAAAAACAAAGGCCCAAGAGAACCTGAAAGTAGGTCGCTCTGCTTCTAAGACACCCCAAATGAGTTTCTCGGTGTCGGTTACTGGAGCAGGCATCGACCCCACATTATGAAAAAATTTAATCTGCAAAAATAATTATTATAGTCAACATTTGTAGAAAGGCTTCTCTTCGACACTCACAATGTTACTATTGTACATCCAAGGATAACTGGACAGTCAATTCATGATAATAGTTAAGTGTAATTATCCAACAGTTCTAAAATAAAATTTAAAACGATAGTTACTTAATTTAACAACAGAAGAGAGATGTTACCAAGCAGCGATGGGAGTCTGGGTTTTCAGCGTCCAACCGTATCAGCTGCTTTACAGACTACAGGAAAAAAAAATCAAGATTAAGAAAGAAAATGTTTATTGAACTCCATAAAACAGAAGTGGAGTACATATAGTAGTATATATCATTTAGCAATAGGATTCAATCTAGAGTATGTAACAAATGCATGGCAACTTCTTGTCTTGATATCTTCAACATAGAAAGGACCAGAAAATCAGACCAAATTACCTGAAGGGCAAGCAAGATTTTTTGCTTTCTCATATTTACTTCGAAAGAAAGTAAATGCGTCTCCGAGAAATCAGGAGAGTGCTTCTGAAGCAGCTTCAAATATTTTGTAGCTTCCAATAAAGGATCTTCAACCTACACATTAATAAATGTTCCCTAATTGCATGTTTATTATAGAATTAAGCGGTTAAACAGTAAATGCTCAAATGACAAGCAATAGATCTCAGAAAATGGAAGTGTGTGTGTGTGTGTGTGGGAGCAAGGGTACCAGCAACAACTTCTCTCCACGTGGATCTGGATCTACTGCTTTTGCATTCCTCTTTCCAGACTTAGAGCCAGTGACACTTGATTCCTCATTTTTCACTTCTGCCTCCTAAGAAAACCTTAAAGATTAGAGGGGAAAGATTTTCAGAGACTATTGGAAGTTACAAAGAAACATATAGCAGTACTTTCTTAGCTCGAGCTTCGGCCTTTCTCTGCTTTTGCCTCATTTTCTTTTTCTGAGAAGCAGGCAACATTGACATTTCATCTTCTTCTTCAGCAGTTGACTTTGAAGGAGAGTCAGAGAGCTTTATATAGCATCTGCAACTCAGTTGAAATAACATGGAACATGAAGACAAACAAAATCTGATAGATCACTGAATTATGAATACTTAAAAAAAGGCTTCACCTTATGGCTCCAGCCGCTGCTTTCCGAAAATAAGCATGTGAATGGAGCCGATCTTGAAATTTCAGCATCTCAAGATAGGCTCGCAGAGTCATTTTCCTTAAACAGTAAGAATGGAAATCAAACTGATCTTCAGTAATATCCGCATAATGCTTCTCCACTGCCAAGAACTTTTTTAATGCTCGTCCTAGGTCACCTTGGCGGAAGTAGCTTTCTCCAGAAGCAAGTTCATACCTTCCAAATATTGATACTTCAACACATTTAGCAAAAGTAACCAAAATATCCGCTTCTTAACAAATATCAATATCTTCAGGAAAAAAAAAAAAACATACCACATGCACTGCATATCATGAAGGTTATTGTGCTGATCTCCATCTTTCGTAAACAGCACAGCTGTCTTCTCTGCCAGGGCAACCTTCAAGCATATATTTATATAATGCATAATCAACAACGGATATAATCACAAGCCAAAGAAAAAATTGAGAAGGAACTCTATAACCATGCAAAGAGCATAACTAAATCATTAGAACCTGGTCAGCTTGAAGCATCCGTTTAACGCAATCACTATTTACATAACGATCAGCAAGATCCATACACCTAGCCTCGTCTGCCAATGCAGCAGCCCCTGCCAAGTCACCTCCATGCTTTAATATCCGGCTCTGTGGGTCAATAAGAGCCACATTAGCATTTCAAAAAGGAATAAGATATTTTCTTGAACTACACTATATATCGGTAAAGAAGTACTTGGAAGTATATTACAAAGCAAGACTAGCAACACGAAACATATTTCAGATTCACATTGAAGCAATATTTTCGAGTACATGCTATAACCAAGACAAGGTTACACCAGTATACCAGATACACAAGTGGAGATAATGAACCTAATGTTGAGAAATAAACTTACACTAGACTGCGTGTAAATATGTATTGGCAAGAAAAAGACATTAATTGGACTGCTGAGACTTATAGAATGAGAAATGCTAACAAAAATCTTGTAAGAGTACGAACTTTCTTACAAGATCTATAAATGCAGTGATGTTGAATGCAAAGATTAAGAGACCTTGGAGCAACTGATCACTTGTTTCCTTGGGAGCTACTCACTCCATCCCTAATAGGAGTCTATAATTGACTTCCATGCTCTTAAGGACACACTACTTTAAAAATAATCGATGGCCCCGAATAAAACTTGGTTAGGATTTTGGTACATAGATCACATCCCACAAGGGAAACTAGACTCGATTCAGAACATCCCTAAAACGAATAGTGGACTCTTAATTTGGGTATTTTAACATTCTCATATATTATGGATTCAAGTTGAAAAAGGTGCATCAACTGCTGTAAGTATTAGAATCCCTTCCATTAAATTTTTTGACCGGGCATATACAGGTTAATGAAAATAACAAACAAGTACGTATGGGCCTCTTGACATCCATGTCCTTTTCAAGAACCTGTACTGCAAAAAAAAATGTCATTCTAAAGCATTTTTATGCACGTATGAACTATGAATTCAGCAAACACGGTAACTGATTGCGACAGCCAAATCAAGTCAATTTTCAGCATGCAACTAAGTGATACAATTCTAATGCAATCGAGAACATTCTCTACTGCCCTTTGAATCCCCTATTGGTTCTAACCAGACACTTATCCCGCATCCTATAGTGTAATAAAAGGTCCTTCACTTAGGGCAATAGCAGGGAAAATCAAATGCATTGAAAACGGGTAGGTCGTCCAGACATAAACAAATGAAAATCTGACATGAATCAGTATAAATTTAATAATCCTCTTCTAACTAAATAGGAACACATAAAATAAAGAAGAAGATAAACAGTTATAGAATGAAATTTGCCGTATATCATTTATGAAAAATCAGTGGTAATGTCACAAACAGAAAATACAAACAGACCTTGGCTGTGTATAAGTCAATTACAGTTGGGGTGTGTTCTATAGCCTCGTCAATTTTTGCTAGAGAAATGTCATATTGGCCCCGTCTATCATAGTGCTGCATCAATAAACTAGAAGTAAATAAAAGATCCTTGGCAAAATACGAAATTGATAGAAAAAATAAGAAAAGGATAACCCACAGAATGTAACTAATTATCCAGGTGATGGCTGCAAACCTGAGCCAAATAAAACAGTGTCCACATCAGCGTCGAAGGTGGCTCTTTGTTTTCCCTGCAAACAAGATGAAATGCAAGAATATAGTAATCAATAGGAAGCGTATAGAAGTCACTAGATGTCATGGTTAACATTTGCAGAAGCGGATAACAGGCATTAGGTTAACCGAACATAGATGCGTGTTAATATTACATTCCATCTAATCATCTATATCATTGACGTTCAGGAGGACACATACTGGTGAATTCAGTTGGTTGTTTCTGAACTTTGTTCCAGTCAAGGACTAGTATTTTTTTATGCCTCAAGGAATTTTCAGTGAAATTGAGAGTATTATGAGTGCTTTCATCTAGACTGGAACTGAATTCCAATTCCAACATATATCCTTCTAGGAGTGGTGAATCTTTTTGTATATATGTACAAGTTAAAAGGTTTGAAAATCAAATTTACTCCCACCTTCTGAGGTTGAATTAGTAGAACATATGCAGGATATTGCACCACAGAGAAAAGTGGAAGGGGTGAGTTTTTTTTCTTTTTAATAAAAAGGATGGTCAACGTATCTTCTTTTTTACTACAAATAACAAAGAAACTGTCTCAAGACCAGGATCTCCCAGATCTGGGTGGAGGGGATGAGTTACTGTTGGCAGAAATTGAAAAACTTAGGGACCAAATTTTAACGACAGACAGCTAAATTCAAGCTTATGATAAACGTAAGAAATTCAGTGTCATAAAAGGAAATAGGAGGAACAATCCTACCAAGTTAAATTTATACTATAGTGAGAAGGTACAATTTTCACTATCCCCAAATCTTTTATATCGTTATCATCATGCATAAATATCTAATTAAAAAGGCAGACTTGGTACATCACGCGAATCACATGAAACAGTTCCTAATATTCTATTTCTAACTGCATTCACCAACTTAGAAGAAGAAGCTGCCAGCGGAGTTTGCAAGAATATAAGTCATGTTTTACCTGCCAGGGTATCCACCAGTTGCTTTAATGGACTGCTCGTACTGAAGAACTAACTGCTCTAGAATGTCTGCCTGTACGAGAGGTACTCACTGTATATGTTAAGTGACAAAATAAAAATATCCCTAAAAAAAACACAACAATTGCCCAACTTCATTGAGATTTTTCCAAAGTTCAATCAGATCATCTATATAAGAGATCGCACAAACCTTGCCAGGGTGATCATAGAGAGGAGAAAGATCAGAAAATAGTGAAGGAACTCCCTAATTGCATCATAAAGAGAATTGTGAGTTTTGCTTCTTAAAACATGGTTAGCCAGATAAAATAACGCACAAGTAAATAACTAAGAATACCTTTGTTAGGAGAGGCCTAATATAGGAATCTGCAGCCTCCTGGAACTTTTCAGCATTCAGGAAATCTAGAGGTATTCTCTGAAAAGACCCAAAAAAATCGTCGAAACTCAATGAAATTCACGGAAAATCAAATAAATCCTAATTCACACTTCAAAGGCTGATTTAGGTAGCCAAGTTCAGCTATGACATCCACCCCCAGATCTACATGTACAGTAAACAGAAGTCCTAAAAGTGAAAAGGAAATACCCCAACCAAGCATAGGTTACATAGCCTTCTAATGATCTGGAACAAAGTAGCTTTACTAAACATGGGACAAACAAACAGTACGCTTGACACACACAAATATTAGTTAAGTACCTTAGTGGTTTGTCTGTCAGACATACGAAAAACCACATGCATTTCTAACTTGTCAATTTACAAATAGCGTTTCCAATTTTAAAAAGTAGGATTTTCTGTTTTATACAGGGCACAAGTCATTGATAGCAGGGTGCCTAACTGAAGAGAGTCACCTTAACGGCAGAAGATTTACTGTGTAGCTGCCCAAGTGATTTGTACAAACCCTCCAACTGATCAGTTTCTTCTGACGAATACTGGCCACTTTCGGAATATAGTCCAACACACTTTTGTAGCCCTTCATAATATCTAAACGGAGAAAAGAAAGTATGACAATATTAGGTGATCCATTCAAGGACATAGCAATACACCCAATGGAGGTACACGTGCACCTATACGAATATGTTTGTGTGTGCCTCTCTCTCTCAAAGAACTAGAATTTCGGCTTCTAATGCTGCAGAAACAGCCTTCAAGTACAGCGCAATACAACCAATGGGAGGACGCCGTACGCGTGCACCTATATGAATGTGTGCGTCTCTCTCTCCAAGAACTATCATTTCAGCTTCTAATTCCTAACCTCAATTACTTGATTTTGTAGGAAGCTACCGGTGACGGATGCAGGGGTCAAGCCAATGGGGGGCATATGTCCCATACGAAGGTTTGAAATTTACAATTTACAAATATCCACAGTATATAGTGAACAACAACATAGAAAGTCAGACATTTATACACCTTTGGGCCCACCAAGTATGCTGGAAATACGGCACATTAAAAGGTTGTGTGATCGTAAACCCTGTAATTCTTGATAGTATGTAGATTTTTAATACAAATTAGTTACCTGTAATTGTCAGGATTCATGGAAAGCAGCACCCTGTACAAATTCTCACCGTCATCAAGACGACCAAGCTTCACAAGAAGAGAAACCTCCTGTTCCTTGTAGGACAATCTATCGACCTAAAAAGACATTAGTTTTTTTTTAATAAAAAGATGCTAAGATTTGAGATCCAATTTGAAACTTTAAAATAGTTTTCTATTCACCACTATGCTAACAAACTATAATATTGGCTTACAATTTTATACTCTTTCTTGTGCAACTCCTCTAGAGCTCTCCCAAGCAAGCCACATTCCTCTAATAAAGAAATCTGGAAGAAAATTAAACCACCCAAACTGTCAAGAAATTCAATGTACATGAAGAGATCATGCCACTAATAACTTTCTGAGTAAGAGAAATCAGCAGCATAACATCAACATACAGTTACAAAATTATGCTAAATTAACATGAATATGATTAAAATCTTGAATATTGTTTTCGAAGTGGCTGAACGAAATCCAGAAATAAGATCCATAATCTCCTCCGACTTTCACTACTACAATAGACTTATTTAGCACTGAGTGTTGGTGGAGGAGCCCAACCAAGCTCTGGAAACAAGGAGCAGAAATATCATAAGCCATATCCTCCCCTTCAAGGGCGTATGCAGGAATTTTTTTGAGGAGGTGCAAACAAAATGTCAAAAGAAATTATATATAACAACAATATGAGAAAATAAAAAATACTATGTACATGTAAAATAAAATATATATATATTCTTATAATCTTTTTTTAAATCTCTTCACCAATCAAACCATGACCATTTATACTTAACAAGAACAAATAATACTAAAGAATTTTTAGAAATAAACAAGGCTACATCTATTTCAAAGTATTTTTTTGCTTTTGACTCAACCAAGTACTATATATTTTGAGAAAACATACAATGTGTGTCTACTGCCCACAATTGTATTTAGCTTTGCCAAAAATCACGTTTTCTTTGGAAGTAGGGTAAGCCCTACATAATAAGTATCCATAAAATTTTCATTGAATTTACTACAAAGTATTATATGATGACCCTAAAAACTAGAATTGGGTTGCACAAACTTGAATATTAACGGAGGCCAAGTGGCTAAAAACTATCATGTCTGTCTTAAATTAAGAGGTCCACCTTTTTTCCGAGTCGTCTCAAATTAAGATTCGCATTCCATTATGGACATAATCAATGGATTAAATCTCAGAACAGAAATATAAGTTTTAATATTGAACACAATTTGATATTTTCGTAAGTATAGAAATCAACGTACAATGTAGTAGTATTTATTGTATAATATCATATATTTTTAATTTATATACATACATAATTTTCTTTTTCCAAAAAAAATAATTCCATTCTACCTATCATTTGGAAAGATCTAGCTAAAAGTATGCTCAATTGAAGTACTCCTAAACAGAAAAAAATACACGAGGTCAAGAGTTAATTGCGTCATCCACCTTATTCTTGTTCAAGCAAAGTGGGAAACTCCATTAAGAATATGATGATACCAACTGTACAAGTTCATTCATATTTGGAAAAAAAAATAGAAGCCTTTAAGAGAAAGATTGAATGGGAAGAATGGGGAGAAGAACATCCAAGAAGACAAACTCAAACAGTGACTTCTTATACAAAGGCTTTCATGGAGAAAAGCCACTAACTTATTGTTGCATGCCCACAAAAACCTTTTATTTTTCTTTTCTGCAAGTGTTTACATCAGTTGCAGAGTTGTTTTCATCTATAACATTGGTTCAGATATATTATATATAATATAAGTGAGTGAGTTTCAAAGCTTTGGCATGTTTGATTAGGCGTAAGAACCTCCATTTTTTGGAGAAGTATGACTATCCTGGGATATCTTTTGACTTTTCTTAAACGTAGAACAAACTGATCTCATGGTTAGAGTTTTACCTTGTATAAAAGCATTTCCCCATGCTCACACCTTTCATTATCTGGAGGATAATCATCCTCAAGAGTTCCTTCATATGCTTCAAGGATATCAATTGCTTTTGTCGCACTGGCAAATCAACCAAACAGTAATATACAAGTGAGGGAGGCCAACAATAAGATACCAAATTTTATTTTCATCAACTTGACAGTTTCAATATTGATATGTACAGATCAAGTATCACCATCAAGCTAAACATAAGAATTTCAGCAGCCTCATTTCCTCAAAATACACATAAAAAGCATTAACAGGGGATGATTGCCCAGCAATAATCATCAACATGGCTACGGAAAATCCATTACCAACATGATACAAATTTTTCTAACGTTATTAAATATGTACAGGAATTCAGGACTGGTGTGAATCTATAACCATCAAATCATGAATACAATGAAACCTGCAGAGTACACAAATTTAGCAAGATCGACAGCAAACTACATGTTGGGTTTAGCAGGCTTTACACTTAAAGGTTGCATTGCAATGTTACACCGGCTACCTGATTTATGACTTTCTAACTGTGTATATGCACATTTTGACCTTTGCTATATATATATATGCTCACAGAACATTTCTAGTCTAAACTTCTATCTTCATACTGCAGAGCTATGCACTGGCACACCCATTTAAGCTGTTTAAACTAATAATAGAAATAAATTACTAGAACGTAATTTAGTTCATTTCATTTTAACACCTTTCCCTTATGATAAGCATGATAAAAGCACCCACATCCCACCTAGGGCATGAAGCTTCAATATCCTTGAATCGTATTGCTTTCCCTGCTGGCATTAAATATTAAATTGTACTTGTGTTATATTTATGTAAATGATCTTCATCAAGTAGACAAATCCTACCTATTCAATTGGATTAGCAGGTTGAAAATGTGTGGTTGAAACAAATAAAACAGGTAATAACATGCATAATTGTGAGCATAAACTAATAGTACAACTGGAAATGCAGTTGAAGTCAACAACCAGATGTTATCATCTGCCTGCGGGGTTTGGGGAGAAGAGGTAAAAATGTTGCAATAATAATGAAATTAGGGCAAATAACAAACATTCATGGAACCACATATACCACTTGATATATTTAAATTCAATGAAACCAAATATACTTTGAGTTTAGATGATGAGCAACGGCAAAGCCAATCCAATTCATGCGATGATTCGATTTCAGAGTCAGCAATTGTTGTCTAGTTTCAACAAAACCTGCCAAGTCACGCATTTGAGCCTGCAATAGGAGGCAAAACACACCATCAGCTGCCCAAAGCAATTGAAGGACATTGTCACACAAAAAGGGCTAAATAAATAATGCGTGACATGACCAAACATTCCGGTCAAAGTAAAATCACAGTAAAGCGTATATCACAAGGTGCTTCATGCTGAGGTGCCAAAGGCAACATTTACAAATTCTTCTGATACATTCACAGAGAATTATGAAAGTTTTTGTTAAACAACTGCTGAGGTACATTGCCAGAACTCAGAACTTACTTTTTGGCAGATTATGGTTCCATCTACAACATTACCATTTTGCTACTGGCCTTTAGAGAATGCATTTGACATTGAGTCTATGACCGATCAAATATCCCGCATTTCAATAAACAAAATAGTGCGTTGTTTATTAACTTGTCCATATCTCTAAATGAAAGTGGTCCATCCTCTTTTCATGTTTTTCTTTGTTAATGACTCTAGTACATTCCATTATAGATCAGCTACGTGACATTAAAGGAAAAGGATAACATAGCAAATAATGCATATCCACCTGTAGAAGTGAGAGGTCCCTCAGTATCTCAATGTTGTCAGGATCAATCCTCAATGCATTTCGATAGCATTTAATTGCCTCCCTGTATTCTCTGTCTGACCGGTATAGAAGACCGTAAACATGCCAACAAACATGGCTTTTTAAGTCATTCTGCATTGAGAGAAGTGAAGTTCAGCCTTATACCTTGCTAGAAATGTTGAGATAAGCAGAAACATAAGTACCAAAACCTGGAAAACCATCTCCAACCTTTAGGCCGAGCCGGACAAGATCATACGCTTCTTGCTTGCGGTCCATGCAATTCAATGTTAATCCCTTCATTGAAAGAGTTTCTGGGAACAAGGAATGGTTAAGAGCATGATAATAACATAGGAGAAATAAGAAGTAAACAAAAGCAATTTAAGTTGAGATGAAAAAAGGGGGAATATAAACAACACATAAACTCTTTCCAACAGTAACAAACATATTACGTAAACAGACCGCATGTGCTGTATAGTTACCATAACACAACAACTTGGTTTCACAACAGATATTTTTTTTTTAATAAGAAACAAGATTTCATTGCAACAAAGAAAGAGAATGTACAAAGGAGAGCAAAAAAAGCCCAATGGATGAGGAATTCATTGAGACTAAACCAACTACCACCTGCTAACAACCACAGTAGCAACAGACCCTGGGCACAAAAACAAATCCTAATACAAAAAGCTATCACAATCTAGACCAAACAAGAAACAATCGAGAGAGTTAAAAATATTCAACGCTCTAGCCCATAGCCCAACTAGGAAAATACAGTGATTCCACACTTCATCCGGGGAGCTATATCTATCATCAAACACTTCTATTTCTCTCTAGCCAGACTGTCCATGCTACTGCCATCAACAGGAGCCTCCAAATGCACTTTGATCTTCTTCCAGAATGCTTAAAAGACCATTTAATAGCCGTAGTCTCAGCCCATTTCCGAGGAAGAACACCCACTAAACCAAACAAATTAAACAATCTACTCCACAGAATCTGAGTGAATTTGCAATGGAGCAAAATATGATTAATGTCCTCTCCATGATTCTTACAAAGAACACACCAGGAAGGAGACAAACACATATAAGGCCTCCACTTGTGGAGTAAGTCACACGTATTCACTCTACCCAATTAAGCAAGCCAAGCAAACACCTTAATCTTAGATGGAACACCACACTTCCAGATGAAGTTAAATTGTGAGAAATGGACTATATCTTGCGGACTAGATAAGAAGGCAAATAAAGATTTAAAAGAAAACTCCCCGGAATGATGAGCGGTCCAAACCCTTTGTCTAACATATTTTGGTTGAGGCTGACGTCAAGTAAAAGGTGAAGCAATGATAAGTATTCCGACAATTCCCTATCATTGAAAGTTCTAAAGAAGCTAAGATCCCGGGAGAAAACATTGTCCGAAGACCAAGAAACAACGGAATGAATTGTCATATTGCAGTTATTTGAGAGATGGAAAATTCTGGGGAAAGACACTTTCAAAGGACAAGCCCCAATCCATGTGTCTTCCCAAAATCGAATTGAATCCCCTTTCCCCACCATGAGCCTAATGTTTTGCACAAAAGAACTCCATACTTTTGTAATTGATTTCCAAGGAGAACGAAGAGAGCATTTGACATCAATGTTAGCATCCCACCCATTAGCGTGGAGACCATATTTACTCTCAATAATTTCGTGCCAAAGTGGTTATTTTTCATGTGGAAATCTCCATAGCCATTCTCCAAGTAGATCCTCATTTCTTTTCAATAAGTTTCCCACTCCCAAAACCCCGTTCTTTTTTGATTTCGAAACCACATCCCAACTCACTAAGTGACTCCCTTTCCCCTCTCCCTTTCCTTCCCAAAATAAGTCTCTCATTAACTTTTCCATAATTAAAGCTGGTTTGTTAGGGACTCTAAAAAGAGAAAGAAAGTAAATTGGAATACTACCCAAAACTGCTTATAACAAAACCAACCTTCCCCCCTACATAAGCTCCCTTTGTGCCAACCTTCCACTCTTTTAGCTACTCTCTCAATCACAGGATTCCAAAAGGACATACTAGACAGATTAGCACCCAATGGGAGCCCAAGATAGTTAAGAGGCCAAGAGCCACAACTACATCTCAACTGTGATGCAATACCCGCTAATCTATCTTCTTCCATATTCAATCCGACAACTAAACTCTTAGCCATGTTAACTTTCAGCCCCGAAACAAACGAGAACATCTTAATGACCCCCACCAGATTTTTAATGCAATTATCATTGTTGGAAACAAAGAAAATGCTATCGTCCGCAAATTGTAAATGAGAAATTCTCACTTTTTTCCTACCAATTTCAAAACCTCCAATTAAATTATTATCGGAAGCTCTCTTCATCAACCTACTAAGAACATCAGCCACTATAATAAACAAAAACGGAGACAAAGGATCACAACAGATCTTAGAAAGACAACTCGTGGAAACAACACAAAAAAGGCATTCCAAACTCTTTAAAAGACCCTATCGCGTGGGAATCCTGCCCATTGGCCTGCACTTCATAATTGGTGGAACAATTGAGAGCCAGTTCAGCTAAGATGGAATAAAAAAGACATTCAAAAACCGTAGCCAACCATCTGACCTGTCTATACGACATGGTGCACATAAACCCTATCAACATGCTACATTGTACAAATCGCACGGGAGGGGGAAAATGAGTATTTATTCCCAAGTAGTCAAGTACTTCTTTTTTCTACTTTTTCTTTCCTTTCTATAAGTAAATATTTATTTAGAGGTTGCCATCAGGTGATGAACCCAGAGATACACAAGATATACGGAGTTCTCGCTCCCTCTCTAACCACAAAAAACATGTAGAAAACTTGAGCCAAAAAATAATAATAATAAGAGGTCCACTAAACCAATGAAGGTCCAAAAGATATTATAATAAATGGGAATGTCCTCTAATCTAAGCACAGTGCATGACATGTAACTTTACAAGAGGACCAAATTCCATCCATTTCCATGCTGCCAAGTTATGAGAACCTCTCCTATTTGGGTCGCTCCACATCATGATTCTCCAAAAGCTCACAAAATGATTTCTAAAACCTTTCATTTGTCCCTATGAGCTTCCAAGGAGGATATGTAAGTTAGCGGCAAAGTGACTACAAAAGTAAACAGAGTAACAGTTCTGTTATAATAGCAGACAAAAATGTGATATGACAAGTTCTTCCCCTACTTACTTATCAAACCGTATTGAGTAGGAGGGAAACAGAACATTCCAACTTCTACCCACAATATTCCTTAGGTTGGAAAATTCAGCTATTCTGCATAATAAAATTGCATAGATTTTTGCATACCTCCATGATCTGGAAACTTCTTCAGTATAGCATCTGCAGCCTTCAACCCCTTTTTGTATTGTTTTGTTTCATATGATTTCTGCAACGATGAAGAAAATTCAAATATTATGTTTTGTTACAGAAAACAGATGTTTTCCCTAAGAAAAAGTATCAGTGCATAAGGAAAGCGTATAAGGTATCCTTCTAACAAAGTAGAGTAGTACTGTGTGAATGAGTAGAGTAATTCGCAGTACCCACGCACACTGCCATACATACGAGTAATTCATCTTGCAAGGTAACACCGTAACAGACTTGGTGCACACGTTTACTTGGATGATGCTGTGAGCAAGAAAAACCTTGTGGAGTTGAAGGTTGTTGCATAGATTGAATTAGATAGTGACATAGCTATACCCAATTCACTCTTAGCACTGATAGTGCCAACACGAGTACTTTGACATAAAAGATGAGTTTAAAAGTACAGGAGTTCAAATAATCTAGAAAGATGTCATGATGTTAGCGTGCAAAATTTACCACAAACCAGAATAGGAGAGCCCAGAGGCACTGATAATTAGCCGTGCCTACTTTGCTAAATACACAACATGAGTAAATAGTAATCACACCACATACGGGCCACACCAATCAAAGATAGTACTACAAAATTATAGCTCGTTCCATAGACATTATTATTACTTTCCATTAGAAATATATACTTCCTGAAATCGTTGGTGAGTTCAATATGAAAAATTGACGAATACAAATCGGTGTGGATAAAATGATTAGTTATTATAAGTAGAAACATTGAAATTGCGTAAACACTGAAAATACATTAATATAAAACAGTAAAAACGCGTGTGGCATGAAATTAGGGTTTTTGTAGATAGAAACAGAGCAAGGATTGATTGAAATTGAATACATACATGTCAATAAAAGTCCTATCCTATTATTATTATATTATGTACAACAGAGAGAGAAGATAGAATCCAATAGGTGCTTACGACAATGAGCTTGAAGAGGTTGGCCTCTTTGGGAGGAAGAGAGGCGCCCATTGTTGCAGAACAGAAAAGAGCCTCGTGATTGGGAGTGAGAGGAGAGAGTTGACGAAGTGATTCAGTTCAAGTGAGAGAGATTTTTATGGTTTTGTAAAAATAGGGGCTGACAGAGAGAGAGGATGAATGAATCGCAGGTGGTGACGTTTGCTGCCGCCAACCCTACTCCTGCTGCTGCTGCTACTCCTACTATTAGTTGTACCCTATGTCTCGGAGTTCAAATTTCCAGAGAAATTTCGTTTGGGAGCATTTTGGCAAGAGTACAAGAGGGATAAATTTAATTAAAGTTTTCTCCGAAAATTATTTTTTGTGCATTAGGAATAAGTGGAGAGAAGAAAAAAGATTTTTAATAAAAATATATTAAATCGATTATTTTACTCTTAAAATATAAATATAACAAATTTTTAGAATATGATATTTTCCATCTATTTCTCTCCTTCTTAAACATTCAAACAAATGGTAAAAAATATTTTTTTCTCTCTCATTTTTTCTTTCATCCGATTAATATAGTCTCTTTTTTTTTTTTTCTCTTCTAAAACTTTCAAACACAACGTAGTACGAGATATAGAGACCAAAATCAAGCGAAGCTCGAGTAAGTAACAACAATAAGTGTGAGTTTCACGAAGGTGTTTTCGTAAACATACAAATGCTTTCACTTTCTTTTTTGTTTGTTTTCCCAAAAGCTATTACGAAAAAATTGTAATTTACAAAGGTCCAAGCTTTCATTTTAGGCAAGTTTTGTAGCCACGCCAAATTAAAAAAATTTGTAATTTACGAAAAAATTGTT
Organism: Lonicera japonica; assembly: GCA_021464415.1. Lineage (NCBI taxonomy): Eukaryota > Viridiplantae > Streptophyta > Magnoliopsida > Dipsacales > Caprifoliaceae > Lonicera > Lonicera japonica. Next base: position 4,767,860 of record CM038467.1, on the reverse strand, counting down.
TTTTTAAAAGTTTATTTTAAATGTATCCACTTAATTAATCTTTTCACTCATTTAACAATTTTAACTTTAATAATTTAACTAGAAATTAGGTAGAAGGTCTTATTACACATTGATTTTTACCAAAATTCCAATGAATAATATTTTTTTGAATGAAGGGCTTATTTTTAATTGGTAATTAGTGTAAGAGGCATATTTTGTTTTATATTTTAAATGAAGGTATTTGAATAAATTTAAATAGCATGTAATTAATAAAAACATGTTATATATTACCTAAATTACCCCTCTTTATGAAATTTGCACAAAAAATATGAACTGCAAAGTTCATATTGCAGTGAAATATGGACTGCAAAGTTTATATTGCAGTGAAATATGGACTGCAAGATAGACTTTGCACTAAAAATATGGACTGCAAAGTTCAAATTGCAGTAAAATATGGACTACAATATGAACTTTGCACCAAAAATATGGACTGCAAAATTCACATTGCAGTGAAATATGAACTGCAAAGTTCATATTGCAATGAAATATAGACTGCAAAGTTCATATTGCAGTCCATATTTTAATGCATATTGGTATTTTTTAGTTTATTTTAAGGGTTGGAATGTCATTTTACAATGACAAAAAAAAGACACATGTCATATTATCAATAAAATAAAAAATAGGCCCTTTATTTACAAAAAAAATATTCCTTGGCTTTAGTGTGAAACTCTTTCTCTAATAAACCTTTTTTTAAATTGTCCCATAATTTAACCCTAACTTATTATGTAAGTTCACCCATCTCTTTTTTTGCCACTGTTGCTTTAGTTCGACCACCTTTTTATTATCTTTCTTTTTCTCCTCTCATTATCTTTATCATCTTCGTTAATTCTTTTCAATTCTCTTTGTTTAATATTGGCTACGCCCAGAAAGAGTAAATAATTACACCCAAGCGCAAATGGTTAAATTATAGTATATTTGAGAAGATCTAAGGTTGAATCACAGGGAAAATAATGAATTTATTTCTCTAGCTATTTTTCTCAAATGCAATAAGGGAAAAAATCATAAACTTGGGGAATCAAAAAAGGAATTAAAACTAAATTAAAATTACTAATTAACTAAACTAAAATTAAAGAAAAATCTAATACTATATTATAAAAGTAAAGGGAATTCACAAACGCAAATTATTTACATAAAATACTTCATGAATGCACTTAGGGAGCATACAAATAAACTAAAAATAAATTAAAAAATGCACTATTTAAATAAAACATAATATTAAATAAAATTAAATCATTATGAAATAAGCGTTAGGGATATTCGTAATTAGGAAATATAAAATTATTCCAATCAGGTAATCCAAATATAAGTTTAAACAAAAAAAAAATTAAGATTTAACTCCTAGACTCTCTTACCATCCAATTATATTACGACTACAACTATATGATAGCCCATGAGTGACAAATACTATATAAACTAATTTTGAGTAATAAAATTCGACAGTGAAATTTTTGACTTCGAAAATGTGTGATTTAAAACCTAGTATTGCTAGTGCGTGACAAAAACAATAAAAGTTACTTATGTTGACCTTGTACGTCTTAATCTTATTTTGACAATAACAATAACTTAATTATGTGTAATTTAACATATTTATTAAATTAAGTTTATAATTCATTATCTTATGAATTTAATAAAAGTATGGATTTTACGAAAAAAACATGCCATATGACAAGGATTATTCAATCCGTATCTGATCAAATATACAAAGCATTAGACAATATGAGAAAGATCAATCTCATTATATGCTAATAATGCAATTCTTGAAACACAAATATCAAAGGATTATATGGAAAGTTTCAAGGCAAATGCTTTAAGCGAATATCAAACTGAATAAACAAATCAAAACATTCGAATACTCGATTATTAGACAATTTAGTGAATGCTTATGATTTATGTAAAGTTTATTGATTGATCATTTTTATAGCTCAATCATGTCAATGCATCATTGTTATATTGATAGAAAACAAGCTTAAACTAAATTGCCTTTTAAAACTTCATTATTACAAAAATCAATTTTTAAATAAATTCATATTAATTTTAAACGATCACATTTTGAGTTTTTTCCGAAAATAGGTGTCTTGGGAACATATTTTTTGAGATCCCCAAAGTATTATAATTGAATTTAGAGCAAAAATACAAAATTTCAAAATTTAATATTTTGACCTAATGGGATAGAGGTCATCAGTCGACTGATGGGCTTTACTCAGTCGACTGATGACCATTAGTCGACTTATGAATTTTTCTCAGTGGACTAATGACTCGAAATATAGCCGTTAAATTTATGATTTTTTTTCCATTTTTTGTACCAAACCTCTCAAATGGCTATATCATATTTGGGACTATATATTGGACATCTAAGACACATTTTTGCAAGCTTGAACACATATACAAACTCATCTTTCCGATATTCATCATATTCAATAATTCAAGCTTTTGTATTTATCATATGTTTCATCTTTTAACGAAATCTATTAATCAATCAAGATAACTTTAGTGTGAAATTCAATTGTATATATTAAACACTTTAAAAAGTTATTGTTCATTAGTGTGAATCACCAAATAATTTAAAATATTCATTTGTGAGAGATTAATCTCATAAGATAACAAGAAAGTTAATTATTGTTGAATGTAGTAAAAGATAAATCTCATAAGTTAGCAATAGGGTTTATTGTGTGAGTATTGTGAGTAGAACAATGCTTATAAAGTGTGTGAGAATAATACACTTGTAGCAGTTTAATTTTCACCCAAAAAAAATCAATTTTAGTAAAAATTCTCGGGGGCACTAGACGAGCGCGGATGTATGGTTTAAACAATTGAACCGTGAGAACAAAACATCATTAGCTCAATCGGTTTAATCTTTTAACTCGAGCTATTTATTGTTTTGCTATATTATTGCTTGTGTTTTAATATTGTTTATTTAACTAATTTCTTGTATTACTTGATATAGACATAGTCGAAGTTTTATTCTTAAGACTTTACTTGAAACTTTTTAATTATGCATTTAGTTTTAACAACTCTATTCACCCCCTCTAGAGTTATTTTCTGACCAACAACTTAAACTTCTCAAAAATCAGTAGCCTAATACTCTTATTAGATTTGAATAAGTTTGAACGTGATTCAAAGTAAATCCAATTTAAAAAGAATGCCGAAAGTCAAAATCGGCAATTTTTTTGCACTTATATGAATAAATATCAAAACATTGCCAAATCACTCAATTCACTTAAGAAACTAAATTAACTAATTAGAGAATAAATACTGTCCTCAAATCAGCCACATTAGGGTTTTGGTGCAAAATTCATGAATTGATGTTTTTACGTTCTTAATCAAATGGAACTTTTGAACTAACATATGAAAATATATTTTTTAACGCATGTAAATAAAAAAATACTTATTTATTCGTTATATGATCTATAACCAGTGGAAAATTAAATTCAAACTTAGATTGAATTACATTCAAATATTAATTACACATCTTTCACTACGGACCCCTAACAAATGATTTAGCTAGCCATAATCAAAGCAAATATGCAAATGATCTTATAAATCATGAAAAACAGTAAACACATTTCAAATAATGTAAAAAAATCATATTTAAAAACGTTTGGCTTTGAAATTTTGTAATTCCAATTTAAAAATATTTTACGCCAAAAAAGTAAATAAACTTAAAACCGAAAAAAACTAACGGATTTTGTCCAAACCCTAAGAATTTTGAAAAATCATATTCTTAATAATCAAGGATGAATCACACATAAATAGTATGAAAAAATTATAAATTATTTTAATATAAAACGAGAATCAAATATAAATCGACGAAAAATCCAAAAACCATCAAAACAGATTTATAAACCCCACAACCATCCCCAAAAATGTGGGTTTAAGGATGATTCCATAATATATATGATCTCAACTAACTGATATATGAATAGCAAAGCAAACAAAAAACTAAAAGCAATCGAATTGGAATAAAACATAAAACTAAAGTTTTCCCATTATGCTATTGAGACTTGAATTGAATGATGGATTAAATGTTGATTACAGCAAAGTTCTAGTATCTAAAGAACATAAACAAACTAATTTAAAAATTATTTTAATGAATTGAATAATAAGACTATTAGGTTCGATCGTTAGACACAGCGCAAAAGCTCCTAAGAAGTTACGGTACTCTCAGCCTTTATGTAAATCGACTATAAATTGTCTAGTACCATAAAATATGAGATATCATGCCTTTTATATGGTATACAAGTGTATCAAGTTGTGGTTTGAATAATCCTTGAAGAAATGGGCTGAAACATAATTTAAAATTGAATTTGGGCCAAAATTTAGCTCATGTTTTATGCATTATTCTTTTACTCATAACTTTATGCTCCGAACTCTAATTGATGCATTATTTCCGCATACACGTAAGTAATTAAAATCTTTAAAACTTTTATTTATAAGGATTTCTTCAAATTCTAAATGAATAAAAACTTTGATCAGTTAAAACTTCAAACTTCTTACGGCAATTTTCAGTTTTCTTCGAAAATTTCAGGAATCGATTTAGTTGAGCTTCTTTTATCTTAGAATCATTATTGGACACTTACATTCATTTTATTCATACTTTGGGACTTGCTTATTCTCTTCTTACTAGTGCTTTGGGAGTAGTTTGCGGAGTTTTTCTCGCATCGGCCCTCATAATGTATATTGACTTTTTATTCGGACCTTCTTCTTGCACGTTTTCGTATTCAATCCTATTTATTGCATCCAACCTCAGTTGCTTAACCACTTTAAGCCCGCAAAATGACTTAGTAATACATGAATACAACGTAATGCCTTATTTTCATGCTTAAACTAAATTTACATGCAATTTTTTATTTTAGACATATGCTATAAGCTAATTTGAACCTTTGTTTAAGAGGTTATAAATGCAATTTATGGGCTCAATCAAATATCATGTACTATCATTTTTATTAAAATTATGGGTTGCTCCGTTTTAGATTTACAAACAAAATACAATGTTTTTATTATTTATGAATTTCAATTTGATTGAAATTGTGAAAATTTTCATTATTGTAGATGTGCATGGCTATTAGTCATTTGCAATTTTAAATCTAAGAAAGAAATATGAATAATTCTATCTCTTAATAAATTATCTTTTATGGTATGTCAAATTTAAGTAGTATATCTATAGTATTATAGTGTGGAGCAAGGACTGCATACATAGGTGCATCATGGTAATGTGGCTTGTGCATAAGAATAAGTTTAGCCCCAAAGATAAATTTCAAAATTGGGGGATTATTAGTGATATGAGGCATAGGTAGAGCTATTAAGGGGTAAGCGGGGCAAGCACCTCCACTTGGTTTTGAATTCTTTTTATTATAAATGGGGTATTTTTTTTAAAAAAATTATATAAGGACTTATATGCATAAACATATATTTGAGAGTACTTAAGTGTAAAAAAAAATAAAACTTTCACTGAACCAAATCCACGAAACTATTCTTTTTCACTTTAATTTATTCTTTTAATACTATCGAGTTCTCTCCCCTCAGCCATCTCTATTTCTTTCATTTTTTCGCTGCTCCACCTCCATGCCGCCACTGCTCCACCTCCACTCTCATGCTGTTTATTTATCCACCACAAGTTCCTACACTCTTAAGTAATATTTCTAGGTATATTTTTCAAAATTAGGGATTATATTATTTCTTGATTAGTTGCATTAGATTAGTTGTATTTCTTTATTAATTGCATGATATTAAGTGTATTTCTTGAACTATTGATTATTTGATTAGTTGTTGAATATTTTGTGATTTAGGTCTAAACCCCTAATTGTTAAATATTAGGTCTATTGTGATTTAGGATTATTTGTGATTCATGGAGTATTGCAATACTTCCAAAATATAAAAAATCATAGAATGTTATTATAATTTCTTGTAATTATGTGCATTTGTTATTTTAGTTGTATAAACTATTATTATTAATGCTATTATGTTTGCGTTAAAATTTTAAGATTTTAAATATTATTTGATGTGCTTTGAATTTTGCCCCCACTTACTCCAAATTTTGGCTCCGTCATTTATGTGGGTGTTATGTGTGATATTGGTAATGAAGACATATATAATTTATTTCTTGGTTGCAACTTCTCTAATGATATTTAGATTAATATCTTTCAAAAGTGTAGTTGACCCCATATAAGAGTAGGAGCTGGGAGGATACACTACAATTTGCTATCTCTATTTTCAAAGGCAGTAGTTTGAGGACTAAAGTAAAGATAGTTGCTTTTAATGTTACAATATATTGTATTTGGTAAGAGAAAAATGAGAGAAATTTCCATAATTGTTATTGTAGGTTTGTTGATGTAATTTTACAAATTTATATGTATATATACTAAGACTAGAGGTTGGTCAATTGTTATGAACTATGTGAACAAGGAGATTTGTAAACAGTGGGGGATGGATGAAAGGATTATGGTGTAACTAGCCCAGGGTGTGCCCCGTGTAGTTTGTATATCTCTGTGTTTGCTTTGATTTGATTTTAAGTTAAAAAAAACAAAAAAGAAACGTCTATATTATTATAGGTTATTGATTTGTTTGTATAAGCTTACCCCAGGCTTACGTTCTTACGAAAAAGTAACAACGCCTTAGTGTTTATTTATTTTTTATAATATAATACAACTTGCTACATGTAAGTTTTATCTCAAATATGCATAAGACATTATAGTATTACTCGCAAAATATGCCTTCATCATAGTTCCTAATATTATTTGTCTGCAAAATTAAGTTATGGATTATTTTTTGCCATCAAATAATTCGGGTGAATATTTTAAGTTAGTGACAAAATTTTTGCCACTAAATATTCTTATTATGTAATCATATATGTTTCACAGTAAACTCACCCTAGCTAGAAGGTGAGTCGAAAGCTTTTTATGATAGCTAGTGGAGTGAGAAACAAGTTATTTCAAACTGGAGGGAGAAACATAATATAGTGAGTACATTTAAAATCACCATTTTCAAAACATACAACTTTGTTAAGCTGTTGTCCATAATTTAGAAAAAGTATTCATATTTTTTTTATTTCCAAAAATTAAAGTTTTATAGCAGTAGCAAAATGTGATCGTTACATTACATTTGATCCTTATAATGTAACGATTGCGTATTCTACTACCACCTATGATTTTTAGAACTAAAAAAAAGTGTAAGATTATGGAGTGCTAATTGTTGCATTGGAAGGAATAACCACCATTTTTATACTGCTTTATCTTTTATTATATCTTAATCCATTTATATTCACCTAAAATATTTCTTTCGAATTAACAATATAATATTACTTTGACTTCAATACGTTTTTAAAAAATATAATTTAAACATAATTAATGCTAAAAATTGTGGTTGAATTTAAACATCAATTATATTTCAAAAAATAATAAATTTGAGATTTGATACATCCAGAAGCAATAAAAAATGAACATAAATCATACGAAGGGACCAAAATAACCATGTTATAAGGCCATCTCTGATGCATATTCTAAAAGGGTAAATCAATATGATTTATGTACTATTTTAACCTATAAAAACTTGTAGTGGATACTGGTAAATTAAACTTTGGACAATGGTTACAGTGCTGCACATTGGCCAAAAAAACTTCTAAGAGTTTAAAATCAATGCGTGTCATAAAAAAAATCTAAAAATAAAATTGGAAGATATATTGTGCATTGTCCAAGGGGTTACATTGTGATGAACTACATATATATATATCGTCAAATGGTTTTGTTTGCATGGGCCAATGTAATGTGTATCACTAAGGTTAGATGACACACGTTATGCTACCCATAGCAAATAGATGTTGACTGGTTTGATTTAGTATTTCTTTTATTATATTGGTATCTTATAGCGTGCATTACATTTCCAATTTATGATAAAATTATCATTTTACATTTTGCATTGGAGATGGCCCAATACTCCTAACGGCTATTCCTGTTAAATATGGGTGGTAAAAGGCTCCATTCTTGCTAAATCATAGTTTTATCCCCTATACATATACATATACTTTTTCAATCTATATTATTTAATCGTGATTCTTTATTCAATTTTCACTACTTCAGTGCTGTGGAAAGTCAAGAACTTTAGTTGCTTGGATTCATTGGTAAGTGAAATAAACATTTATTTTTTTTTAAAAAAAGTTAAAGATCGAACTTAAATTGGGATTGAAATTAATGATTGATAAGGAAAAATGAAAATAAAAGTTAAGAGGGGTAAAAACTAAAATGTTGCGCAAAGAATATAGCTTTTTTTTTGTTTATATTTGAAAGAGGGGCTACATATTTTTCTGGAGAGAGGAGATAGTGGGAAAGTGGTCATATCAAATTAATTTAATTTGTATTGAGCCAAGAAAGAAATAAAATATTTTTTACCTAAGACGCTAGTCACACAAATTACTTTAATTTTTATTATAGATTATGAATTGTTTTCGAAAAAAAAAAGAAGAGAAAAATAAATTTTCATTGTAGGACAATGGTCCATCATATTATTATCCTGATTTATATCATAAACATAAATATAAATTTGTATTTTATTAATATTATAGATTGGTATAGAATAAATGTATGAACGAGTGATATCAAATTGTTATTGGAATAATTTAGAGTCGACTTAGTATATCAAATTTTGACAATGATATTATAAATATAAACTAGTTTTGCAGCCAGTGCATCCGTTTTACAAATTCGCAAAATTACATTCTATACAAATATTAAAGTTTGCCCTTTTGTTTAATTCCTCTAGGGGAGTAAAACAAGGCGATCCTCTCTCTCATTGCCTTTTCATTATTGGTGCTGAAGTTTTAAGGAGGGGCCTAAACACTTTACTGCTTACTGGGAAAACTGTTGCTTTTTCGAAGCCTATGCATTGTCCAGCTATTTCTCATCTTGCTTTTGCTGATGACATGTCATTTTTACTAACGGTTATAGGCAGTCGTTGCAGAATCTGATGGGTTTTCTAGCTCAATATGAGAAAGAATCTAGTCAAGTCATAAGTCAAATAAAGAGCTATTACATTGTAGGGAATAATACCCCTAACACTCGTTGTCAAATCAGAAGGAAAATTTTGTATTTCGATGATTTATTGCACAAGTTTGGAAAGAAGTTAGCGGGTTGAAAATCAAAACTTTTATCGCATGGGGGTAAAATTACTTTGATAAAGCATGTTCTTTAAAGCTTGCCTATGTTCACTTTTGCTGTTGTCAATCCTCCTAAAGTTGTGGTGAATCGTATGGAATCTATATGCACTAATTTTTTGTGAGGAGATAGCGAGCATGGTTTTAAACACCACTGGGTGGCATGGAATAAATGTTGTCGTCTTATGAATGAAGGAGGCCTGGGCATTCCTCGTATTCAAGACATTATTGATGCTGTCTCGATAAAACTTTTGTGGCAAATTCGGACAACATCTTCTTTACGGGCTCAATTTATTAAAAATAAGTACTGTTTCAATACTCATCTTTCGGAATGTGGTCCAAAGTTTGGCAGCTCCGCCGTATGGCAGCACTTGATTAGCATTAACCGTATTGCAGAAGAGTCCACAAAACGGATCTTAGGCGATGGCTCTATTGATTTTTGGAAAGATAGATGGTGGGGAAAGATCAAGCTTGGGGAGTTGACTAACACAACGGTTTATCCAATTTCTGTTAAAGTTGCTCTATCAAACTCTTCGCGGCAAGCGATGTGTATAAGTTTTTTATCAAATAGCGATATATGTGATATGGAAGATATAAAGCCGTTATTTACTCGGGAGGCTGATAGATGCGTGTGGATCCATTCGACTAATGGTAATTTTAGTATTAAGTCCGCCTGGAACTTATGCCAATCCAAAAATGCTGGGCTTGGGAACCTTTAAACACATTTGGCATCAATGTGTTCCGGTGAAGTAGTCATTTCTCTTATGGAAAGCTCTGCAAAATTCTTTACCCATTAATGAAAGTCTTTTGGAGATTGGCTTTCATTTAGCTTCAAAATGTGGGTGTTGCAAAATTCTAATTTTGAGTCCAATTTACATGTATTTGTTAACAGTGCTATTGCTAGGAAGGTTTGGGCTTATTTTGAGGAGCTGTGCAATATTACTTGTGTGGCGAAGACGCTTTAGCAGAAAATTAATACTTGGTGGTTGCAAAAGGTTAGATCTCCTTGCTATAAGGCTATCATTTCGTTAATCCCAAATGCAATCTGCTGGGAACTTTGGTTGAATAGAAACAGGGGCAAGTTTGATGGGATATTTAGAAGTGCAGATCAGATTATTTTTTAGATCAAGTTAATTTAAAAGCTATTTTGACTATCATCAGTTGATGCAGATAAGAGGTTTTGCAGACTCAATCCTGTTATGGCAATTGCAAGTGTATGTTCCTCTTAACCACCAATGTACTTGGATTATCGCGAAGTGGATCTTGCCTGTAATTGGTAGATTTAAACTCAATACCGATGGAATTTGTAAAGGCAACCCCAGAGCAGTTGGAGGGGGTAGTGTTCTTCGGGATAGTAATGGGCAAGTGGTGTATGCCATGGCTGATTTTTATGGAGACACTACAAATATTAAGGCTGAGGTTAAAGCTCTCCTACAAGGATTACAACAATGTTCGAGTAAAGGCATCCTCAATGTGGACATCGAATTTGGACTCCCTGGTGATTATTAAAACCATTCAAGGTAGCCGGGTTATTCCTTGGGCTATTGCGTATGATATTAGGTGCATTAAAGTTTTGTTACAAAAGTTTAATTTTTTCCATCAAGTATATATATAGGGAAGCTAATCGCTTTGCCGATTTTTTAGCTAATTTAGGGGTCAAGGAGCAAAGATATATGTTGTTTTGTAGAGATAATCTCCCCCCACAAGCTCATATGGATAGATCGAGCTGATAGGGCAGGTCTGCTTGATTATCGCATAATTTCTTTGTAATCCATCTGTTTGTAATTAATAAAAATTTCAGGGGCTTCTGCCTCCTTTGCTGGAAATAAATAAATAAATCTAGATATAATTAAAGTGTATCTTGCTTGTTATCAAAATTGTTTTTAAAGTAACAGATGATCCTTATAAAATAATATATTACTTTTTAAAGCAATGTGAGCATTCGCTTGAAAAAAGTAAGAAAAAATAACAAAATCAATATAAATATTAGAGACTTTAATGAATCTATTTAACTAATAGGTAAAGGTTTGAAAATATATAAAATTAGGTAACCTGGTTATTGTGTGATCGGTGGAACACAAAAAATTATTTTTGTAAGATATTGTAAATATAAGCAAATAGTATACATTTAATTAATATATAAAGAATTAACGAATATGTTATACAACTATTCACACAAAATTATTTAAATCTTATTATTTTTTGCATTGCTTCATTTAATAATAAGAAATCAACAAATAAGTAAATTAAGTATTTGAGGAGTTTATATCATTTATAGAAGTTTGCTAACAGAGATAATATAATTCATAATAAAAATTAAAAAGAGACAATGTAGTTCATCATACAAATTAAAACAAACAACGTAGCTAACCATTCAAATTACTAAAAAAATTAAAAAAGAAATTTAGAAATTTTAACTATTATTATTTATATATATCTCTCTAAATATTGCCACCAATCACCAATTTCTTTTTCATAAATATGTAATTGCAATTTTTATATTCAACTATTGATTTTAAAACAATATGCATCCACTAAATTAATGAAAATATTAACATTTGAGGTATGGATCTTACTTTAAAGTAAGAGTTATTGTGTGCAAACACTGATCGACAAATATCAAACATCAATTGCCCTATATAGGACAATGAGGAAAAATTACAATTAGTGAAAATGGATACAAAACATATATGTAATATTTATATATGAGAAAAAAATTTCATAACTATTTACTTTTTATATATTGTAAACAAAGTAAATAAATATAAAATGGTGAAGTTGGGAGAAGTGAAAAGAACAAACTTTGAGGAATTAAATGATGGTGGACTGGTTATGCAAACGAAGCGTGGTAAGAGAAGGGAGAGTAATTGATCAAGAAGAAAAAATGTGAAATTGGAAAGCAATCAAATATATAAACAGGTAAATTAATATAACAAGTTTGAGTAAGACTTAGTAAAGTAACTTATTTTATATAAACAACTATCAATATATATTCTATATCAAACATAAAATAAGAAATTGAATCCATTAAGAATTATAATTGAATAGTCATAAAAAAATTACTACAGGTTGATCATACATTCAACTTTGAATGTATATTTTATTGTATTGTTAATTTTTCTTTATACACAGCTTATTTAATGAATGAAAGAGTAGGATAGTTCTTTTGTTGTTCATGAATTATATAAAATGGGTTGATAATGGTGGTTAAGATTCTTATTATAGAGGAGCTATGTAAATTGTGATAGAGAATACAAAATGTGCATGATATAATAAAAGAGGTGAGAAAAAAATCACGCTGATATTATGACATTCAAGATATAATTAAATATTATAGAAGGAAAAATTCTCGTTGTAGAAAGAAAGAGAGAGAATATTAGATTAATTTATGGGATAAGGGTTTATTATTATGGTAATCCAAAATATTTAAAACTATTAATATTGAAAGATATTTGCAAAAAAGTACACATATCATGATATATACATAGATATATATATATATATACCAACATGAAAATACCAAATGTCTTATTGTTGTTGTAGGAATAACTCTACTAAAGCTTTCATTAGACAAGCCCTTTAAATAGGGTACAAATACAATAGTAAATAGGGTATACAAGGAAGCCCATTATGACCCATAACACATAATTTACACAGTAAAATTCCTAATACATATTATATCTAGACGATAGCACACTACGTGTAATTTCCTTAAACAATCCCCCTTGTGCTGAGTCGGAGATAGAATGGACATGTTTTGTTGCCTCATTAAAACTTTGTCAAGTAACAAAAATTCTATGGGAAAAATAACCTTGATCGAAGGAAAAAGAATACAACATTATGACAATCATGATAGACTTCATTCATTGAGTCTATACTTCTACTTGATCTTTACTTTGATCAATAGAATTTGCACATATCGTTACCTCATTAAAAATCTTGCCAAGTGACAAAACCCAGTGGAAAAAATAAACCTTGGTCTAAGGAAAAGAGTATAACGTAATGTCATATAGATGTTAGACTCCCCCTCAAGTCTACACCCCCCTGATGTTTACATTAATCAAGGAATTTGAAATGTTTGTACATGTATCATTGCCTCGTTAAAAGCCTTACCAAGCAACAAAATCCAGTGGGAAAAATAAACCTTGATCTAAGGAAAAGAGTACAACGTAGGTGCGAAAATTCCATCTTATTTCACACCTTCATTTGATCATTACTTCGATCACGAGAGTTGGGGAAGCCTAAGCACCCTTATATTTTTCACATGCTTTTCAAATATGGCATTAGGAAAATACTTGGTGAACTAGTTTGCTATATTCTCCTTAGAGCTTTGTGTGGGTCAGAGAGATACCCAACACCAACAAAATCAATCAAGATTTTGTTTGGGGTTTCAATGTAGGGGGTGGCCATTTTAGCATCATCATTTACTTTAGATGTTGCTGTCGTATATACTGTTTCTTCTCAATAGGGAAAGAACAATTTAAAGCCAATGGTTCCTTTTAGGTGTTCAATTATGCTGCGTTGGCGCTGAGCTAAATATAGCTAACAAGTTCAATGCGAATGTTATGTCTGGTCGAGTATGTTGTGTTAAGTGCAATAATGCGCATATTGCATTTAGATAGGAAGTTTCATCTCCCATCTCCCAACATATTTTCATGATCTTACTTTGTACGAAATTGATCTTTCCTTTGATCTAAACTTCGACCAACCATGGGAGTGCTAGTAGAATGCGTTTTGTCAGGTTAAATTGCCTAATTATCTTTTGAACGTACGCAGACTAATGGATTAGTATTTCACAAGCTCGACATTTTAGATTAAGATCTAAACAAAGAATTTGGATTTCAAGTAGCTAGTTGTTTATCTTATTTCATCAAGAGTATCTATTATGTTCATATCATCGGCATATGCAGCTATAATTGCGAATTCAGAACTTGTTTTCTTTATGAATACACATGGGCATAATTCATCATTCTTATATCCCTTCCCAATCAAGTGTTCACTTAGACGGGTATACCACATCCGTCTGAATTATTTTAATCCGTAAAGTGAGCGTTTTAACATAATTGCAACCACATTCCGTGGTTTAGAGTCACTTGATTAAGGTAATGTAAGGCCATCAGGCACTTTCATATATATATATATATATCTGAATCAAGATCCCCATAGAGATATGTACTAACCACATTCATGAGCTGCATTTTCGGTCCTTCGAAAACTACCAAGCTAACTAAGTAGCGGAACGTTATAACATTTAGGCAATTCCAGAGCGTCTGTGGGAAACCTTGCGCCACAAGGTGAGCCTTTTATTTTAGAACTTCTTTTTTCTCATTTACGCTTTATGGCAAATAATTGTTTATGTCATACAGGCTTTACACTTGGCGCGGTTAGCACTACCGGACCAAATACCTGTTTCTTTGCCAAATAATCTAATTATGTCTGGATTACTTATTTTCATTTAGGCTAATTTCACCATTTGTTAACATTTTACAAAAGAGCGGGGTTCGACATCATCGTGCTCTTTAATTCCTTAAGCAATAGTGTATCATTAATGCATCCATTAACTCATATGCCATCCCTCAACCCGTTGAGATTTATTTATTCTCTGTAATCATTATAACTTCGGGGCGTCCCCCAGTATTGATTAAAGGACATAAGTATAATCAGAGATAATATCATGAAAAGAATTTTTATAGTAATGATTAATTGATCAATTTGTACCTTACTTCACCTTTTCTTTTGTGTGAGTATTTGTCGAACTAAGTGGCCTCCCTTTCTTTCTTTTAGAAGCCACGGCCTCAATCACACCTCCACTAAAAGTGGTTACAACGTCTCTTTCTGCGACACTGTGCCCATTGTTGGGGATTTTTATCCTTGTAGGCGTATTGTAGCTAGTATGTTTGATCTCGTTACTTTTCGATATCAATAAATGTATCAGGCATCGAATCTGTTACATTTTAAAGATCGATTATTCTCTTTCACTTCACTATACATTGTGATACGTGTGGGGAACAAGATGAGACAGAGTGGGGACCACGACAATTCCTGTCGTTTCCTTGAAAATATCTTTTCATATATCCCCTTAACGACGGGAAAACTGTCTCATCAAAGTGACAATCCGCAATTCTTAGCGGTAAAGAGATCACCTGACAATGATTTTAAATAGCGAATTATCGTTGGGGATTCATATCCAACGTTAATACTTAATTGTTTCAGTGAGCCCAGTTTGGTGCGCTGTTTTGGTGCGCTGTGGGGGCGCAATCGGCACATATATGTAAAATATTAGGCTAATATTTAATTACCAACTGGTACGCATATAATAAGAGTCTAATATTGAACTTTGAAACAAATAAGTAAAACTGCGTGCAATATTGCATAAATCTCAGGCATATATAGGCAATATAGTGCGCATAACCAATGCCCTATCTACTATCTATATCCTTTTGATGGTTGCTTTTGTGAGACTTTTTTGCGTATGCACATAAAAAATGAGATTCTTTACTTCAATTTTATGCAATAATCATCAAGTACTTTTGATGTAAACTCTCAAACTTTATCGAGTCTTATAGACATGATACAGTAATCAGAGTAGTGAGCCCTTAAGTGTATAATATGTACTAAGAGGTTTGTAAATGCGGCATTTCTTGTAGACAATTATTCGACATGTGACAAGAATGTCGAATTATCCACCAGATCCATAAAGTATTTTGAATTGTTCCTCACTCTGGATGGATTTATCTACAAATATATATTGTAAAAATGATATATTTTATTTTATATCTTTAGCATAAGAAGGTCTCGATCTTATTCTTGCTAAAGGGTAGACTTTGAAAAATGGGGTGTCATTCATTTGACATGGTCAATTAGGCATAATGGGAAGGGGATATGGCTTTCAATACTTCGAAAATCAAGAATTACTTTTGAGCATTGCTATTATTAACATGTTGCAATGTGTTGAATTTTTGTTTTATTTACTTGTCATTCAAAAGAAGGAATATCCATGTAAGTACTTTAACGCATGGATCATCATGATTAAGGTGCACTAGGCAAGTATGCCAAAGCCTGTATGAATCTATGTCCCACGATACATTGTTGGTGACATCGTAGGATTTAACAATCCTTATCTTAGTGGGGTACATTCTACTAGAATGACTCATAAGTTTCTTTAAAATGTGTTTCTTCACACATTTGTTTAGATGTAAAACAAATATATTTTTATTCTGTTCTTACATTTGGTTTTTAAATGATTATTGTTGGTATGCATATCATTAATAAAGTTCAAGTCGTTTTAGGTGCATATAGAGCGTATGTGACCTTAAACACCATTTTAGCAACAAAATGGTTAAGTAGTTCTTCGCTCTTATGATGATTTAATCATCATAGTCACATAAGTATTGTAGGTTATTAATTGCCTATTTCGTTGAATGACTATAGTGATCCCACTATCAATCAATCATTAAAGTTATCATCGATTCATTTCTATAATAATGAAATTGAGTATAAATTCCGAACTATGTAGTAATAAAATAAACAAATTCAATTACTTTAGAATAAAATTCGAATAAAACTAGCAGTAATTAATCCAGTATCTTGTTTAGAAATCTAATCCATCTATTCAATCAATCATAAATTTTAAGACAAACCATAGTCTAATTAAAAATTAGGCAATATGCCCGTTCAACTATTTCTGAAAAAGAAAGTGAATAAAGCAGATTAGTCAAAATCGAGTGCATCCATTAACTGAGCAAAGTCCTTCTTGCCACTAAAGTTTGCGATTGTGAAGTTGATATTATCGTCATTACCTTCTCCATTCATAAAATGAGATTCTTGTTCTTTAGACTCTCGATATCTCTTATTACTTACTGCTACTTCAGTGCTTGCATGGAAGTTCTTGTATCAGTGCTCAACGACTTTATACTTGTAACATGGCTCATCTCTAACTCTTTCCTTTTTGAACGAAAGGTTCTTAGGTGCATTTTTTTATCTTGTTTTCCTGACGACTAGGTCCAATAGTACCATTTATTTTTCATACTTTGGAAGAGCTTCCATGACCTGCACAATGATTTTCACGTCCCTTTTCATGTTGTGCATTATTACCACGTGAGTAGGGATTAGTACATCCAATCCCCCTTGATTGGGGTTCTTTCCACTGCTCATCTTATCATAATTAGCCTTATGAATTCTCTTTATCCCAACGAGCTTGGCATTGTTATTCAAAATAACCTCATTATGTCTTCCAGCCAATTGCAGCAGGTTGATCAGTTTATTGAATGTTGTGATTCTTTTGTTATCACACTCGAGCTTATACTGGTTCGCTAGTATAAGCGCTGAAGTAGGAAAAGTGGAAATGGTGTTCTGAATCATATCATCTTCTGTGAGATCATTTTCACAGAAATTAAGACGTACCTTTAGGCGCAGCATGTCCTTGTTAAAGTCGTTAACATTTTTAGAGTCAAGTAAGCGGATTTCATTCCACTGAACGGTTAATTCTAGGAGCAAAGTGTAATGAATGTTCCCAAAATTTCCCTTAAGGGTATCCTATAATTCTTTAAGTGTCTTCAACTGAAGGTACTCTAGCGTAGGCTGGGGCAATATGTTTCCTTAGAAACATTAATGCATTTGCTGTCACATTGTCAGACGATTCGCTGTCTGTGAGGTCTTTGGGGTCAGCAAGTGTGACAGAGTATTCTTTAGCCACAAAAGCGACTTCTACATCAGAAACCCACCGATGCTACTCAAGTCCTTCTAAGTCCAAAATGTCAAATTCAGGTCGATTTGGGTTGGCCATCTTAATAAATAATAGATAAAATATTGTACAGTTATGAGTACATCCATGTTAATTATTTTTCAGGAATATGAATTAGATTTCAAAACCAATATTTGTAATGGTCATATTTTCAATGCTATATGAAAATACTTTATCATAGTAATTATAATGCGCATGAACTTTCATTATTATGATAACTTTCAATTTATGACATACTCAATAAAATTATTAATTATTGTGCCATGAACAATTATTAATTTATAATTCCTAATAAGCACAAAAATTCAAACCAAACATCAAGTTATTTCCTAAGGAAAAAAAAAATTGGATAGTACTTGTACCAAAAAATAAAAGTAGAAACAACCAGAATGTATTTATTTAAGCTATATAATGGAAGGATAAATTTTATTTTTTTATTAATTTTTTTGTAGGAAAAGCACGGGAAATATATATATATATATAAAATAATTTAGAATGCTTCATAATAGCAACTTCATATATAAATAATTTATATATATAATGGTTAACTATAATAAAACAAAAACAAAATAAAACCAAAGCAATTCAAATAAAACCAAAACAAATATTTATGCAAGGCATTAAAGCAGAATAGCAGATACCAGAGAGACAGAGATTTTGTTGGCACATGTATATTAAATAAATAGATTTGGTTGAATTAAAACAAATCAATCTAAATCGATTTCCTCTATACATAAAGACTAACTTTAAAATGGCAGGTGTATGTATATATATATAATGGCACAACCTACCGAAACAATAAAATTCAAAGATGGGTACATATATATATATATACGGATGCAAATATCTCTCTCATGCGGATTACTGTTCACGGAATCCGTGCACGGATGGTGGTCCTGTTTGGCACGCTTCCCGATGGAATTTTTCGATAATTAAATTTGGTGGGGATTGTTCTTCAATGTGTGTCAAAAAGTTAACATACTCACTTCCCAAATTAATTTATTTCATCGATTTGTAAAATTCTTTAAATTAAAAAATCGGAAGTGGGTTAACTAATGAAAAAAATATTTGGTCAAACCTAATCATCGAGATATATAAAGATCATTGTTACTATTTTTTTAATTTTTTTTAATATTTTTCAATCATGTAGTTAACCCACTTCCCGATTGAATTTTTCGATGAAATTTGGTGGAGATGTTCTTTACACATTGAAGAACATAAGTTTATTGAAAATAACACCAATATTTCATTGAAAAATCTCCTATCGGGAAGCGTGCCAAACGGACCAATCTGTACGGATGGTCCGTGACAAATCATAATAGTAATGAAGCGTTTCATATATGTGCTACTGGTTTTATTAGTACTGTTCAACTAAATAATAATTTAACACAATAATAAAATAATAATAGAAACTTATTTTCTTATTTAAAGTATTTCAAACAAATCAACTTTTATAATTTGATATATGGAAGTATACGCATGATTTAAGGTAATGTGTTGTAACTCTAATTCCGCGATACAATCATGTATTAATAATTAGAGAAGTAGTACTAATTCATAATTAAAAGTGGGAAAGTTTTACAATATTTTAGGAATTTAGACACTTTTCATAATGATTGAATTTATTTTAAGGAAACTAAACCAATTAAATTAAATCTAGCAAGTGATAAAAAATTGTTGATAAACAAAAAGGTATCTAATTATATTTTTAATATTCATCCCAACTATATAAAAAACTACATCCTACTAATGTAAATAAAAATATATTCATTTATTCTAATTATACAATTAAAGTATTAGAAAAAAACACGTTATTATGCTTAATCTTAAAACAATATACATCCATAGTTCATCCCTCCATTTTGGGAGAGCCAAGAAAACATTAAAATTTAAAAAAATAAGAGATAATTAAAAAGTTAGAAAGCGTCACACTTTATGATACTCGAACTCACCACCACCACCACCACCACATGACAACTAGTTTATGAAGGATTTTATCTCCGATCTATCTTTTTCGAGAGAGATCATCGTTAGAAAACTCATCAATTAATTAAGAAAGAATAAGGAGTTGTATTTTAATTATGAGAGAATATTGAATTGTAATATCATCATCTTCTTCTTCTTCTTTTTTTCTAGATCTACAATAGTAAAACATATATAACTTTTGATCAAACCGTTGGATTTGGCTAATTTTTGGATATGTTGTTTCGGAAGACAAAGTTACTATTATTGCGCGAAAAATTAAGACGATCAGAAGTACTAATTTAGTTTTGCTATCGAAATCGATCAATTTTGCAGCTTTAAAATTCATAAATCTAAGATTTAAAAATTACATATTTGAAAAAAGAAAAATTTTGTGTTTGCTATACAAGGATTGTAATCCAAATATTATTCTTTTTTATTTTTATTTTTTTACAAACCTACGTCGACCCGCCCCGATCTTATAATATAGCATATCTATATACTATTCATATAAATAAATTGAGTGATTGTTGATGTTGATCCTTCATATTATTATTATAATTAATATTATAAGTATATTTATAATCAAAAAATAATAATTTTGTTTAAAAATTAATTATTAATTCAAATTCGCAAGTTTGTTCTCTATTTTGAAAATATAATTTGGTTCTAAATCTCATTATTTTATATTTATAAATCTTAAATCATAATTTCACCTAAACAAAAACATTTGATTTGAGTTGTTAAAATCTTCTCTCAAATCTACATTCAAGTGATGTTAATCTTATAGTAGTTGTTGTTCAGAAGTGTAGCTAAATGCATTTAGAATCAAGTATACCTTCTATAATGACAATCACAGTTGTTTATCAAATTTTCAATATATAATGGTGCTAAATGCATGTAGCACCATTTGGTTACTGTCCAGATGGTGCTAAATACGAATAGTATTTTATTTCACTTTGGTTGTGGTGCTTAATCTTTGTATTTAGTACCTTCAAAAAAAATATTTTTTATGAATTTATGTGTCAGCAACTACAGATGGTGCTAAATGCATTGAAAGCACCATTCTCAAGTATTTTTATTTTTCTTTTTTGTTGTACATAATTTTTTTTCTTAGTTTAAAATTGTAGCATCTTTATTTGATAATTAATTTGAAATTTAGAGTTTGCAGAATTAATAAAAAATAAATGCATTTAGTACCTTATGTTCTGGTTGACCTTTGTGCTCGATTACATGTTCTTATTTGTTTGCTGTCTTGTTAAATGCCAGTTTTTGTTAATGCATTTTTTTAGCACCCTTGATTTAGTAGTTGCTGTCTAGGGGTAGTTTTAAATGCTATCTTTTATTTTGGTAATAAATTGCATTTAGCACCCTCTGGTTGCTGTCCAGGGGGTGCTAAACTAATCCTTAGCATCCTTCTGTTAGCTGAGAGTAATTGATTTGTACTTTGAATCCCCTAAATGATTTAATTTAGCACCTATTAATCTACTTTATTTTGTTAAATTATTAATAAATAAAATTAAATGCAATAATATTTTTTGGTTGCTGTCCAGGGGGGGCTAAATTAATTTAGCACTTACTAATTAACTTTGTAGATTAACTTCAAGATATCAATATAAATGCATTTAGGAGTAAAGAATAGGGATATCCCTTTGGTTGCTGTGCAGGGGGTGCTAAATGAATATCTAATTTATGCATTCCTTAAAATGGTTGCCATGTTGGTGTTATAATGAGACATATTATAATGTGTATTAAGGGGTATGTTAGCCAACTACACATTTGATCTCAACCATTGATTTTTTGTATAGTGTCCTTAATTCTACCCATAGCTATATTTTATGTCCTTTAATAATTATATTATTATTATAATGAGCCCTTATACCTAATTGCCTCATAAATAAATGAGTAATAATAATAAAAAAATTAGTTAATCGTACGAGAAAAATTAATCATCAGGTAAAAAAAATTATAGTACTCATTGGACTTGCAAACAGTTGCAATATTTTCACCGATTAAAACTAAGAATATAGAGACAATCACCACTTGCCAACCTAATCTCACTTTCTGCAAAACCACACTTATTTTAATATCTTGATGGAAAAAGGCAAAAAAAAATCAAGAAATAAGGCTGCTTCACAAACATACAATCTAATGATACTTAGAATTCTAAGAACCAAATTTAAACTAGTCATATATATATGTATAATTCAACAACATAAGGAACGAAGAAGGAAATCATGACATAAATTTATAGTTGGGGCCTGTGAATGTAGCTAGGATATTTTTTATTCAAAAAATAATCCAATTAAAACAAAAGTTAAAACAATCATAAATACATGAGTATGTGAATGTAAGGAAGTAAAGGAGACGAAGAAGAAGATTGGTAGGTACCTTTTTTTTCGTGGCCTTGGCGCGACTACGATCCTTATGTAAACAAACAAATTACTTCAAGCAGCGGAGTAGCAAATTACATACCTAAAAGATGAATCTTGAAGGTCGGGCGACAAGGGAGAGGATCAGTGATGATGGTGGGCAGCGGTTAGGATTAGGGTTATTAGCTCTAAGCGTGCTGATAACGTGTTGTAAGAATAACTCTACTCAAGTTGTCATTAAATAAGCCCTTTAAATAGGGTACAAATACAATAGTAAATAGGGTATACAAGGGAGCCCATTATGACACATAATACATAATTTACATAGTAAAATTCTTAATATATATTATATCTAGACGATAGCTTACTATATGTAATTTCCTTAAACAATTGTACATATATGGACATATATTTATATCCATGCATGCAAAGAAATGGAGGAGATCAATACTCTTAAAAAGTACGGAGATAAATGAGAATGTTACTACAGTAAATACTATGCAGTGATAAGTGGGAAGTAGGTGGTGACATTTTTTAAATTGGACAGAGAGGAATTGAAAAGTGGGAAGTAGGTTTTTAATTTTGGGTAAATTTTTTTTGGTATTTAAATTGTAGTGATAAGAACGTGGCTTTTAAATTGGAGAGAAAAAACTACTGACAAGTGGTTTAGTATAGAGCACTGGGATCAGCGATAGGTTTGACTAGAAGTTCTCCAGGTCGAATATCGACAGCTGTAAAAATATCTGGTGGCTAGCAACTGGCCACTGTTTCGCGAACAAATATTAGTCGAGGTGCGAACACCCTGTAATATTAGAAAATATCTAAAGCAAAAAAAATAAAATACCTTGTGATAGTAGAAAGTATTTAGAACAAAAAAAAAAAATTCTTCTATTATTAGTATTAATTATAATTGTATGATTAATTAAAATGCGTAAAAATTGATCTAATAAAAAAAGAAAAAAAAGGAAAAACGAGGTCAACGTGGAAATCGCCCAAATTGAATTTAATTTTGAACACACACCACCACCCTACTCCCCGCTCAGCGCCTTTTCGAAATAATTGGTAGTGCGCTCAATCCAAACCCTTTTTTCTCTCTCTAGAGTTTTAATTCGAACCTGTTGGCTGTTTCATATGTCGCCAAGGCACGAAAGATGATGAACGATCTTCATAACTCCGACCCCCTCAACGCTCACTCTTTTTTCTCTCTTCTTCCTCGAGCATTCAAAGATTCAAAACTTCCCCAGAAGCCCAAGGACTCTGATGAACTCGAATCTATTCACATCTACATGAAATCAATGGTAATTTTACCGATTTAATCTCTATTTTCACTGTCTTCAGTAGTAGCCCTAGCTATATTTTAGGTTTTGCTTTCCTATGATTGCATATCTTTATGTATATGTACCTAAAAGGTGTAGAAGAGGAACAGCGGAGGTACTAATTAGTAAATTGGAAATATATTTTATGGAAGATTTTGATATAATTACTGAAGTGAATACTTTGTTTTTGTGAATTGTAAGGCACTAAAAAGTCCTGATAAGCTGTTTAAGGAGGCAAAAACTTACGTACAAGGTCCAGTGGAACTTCCAAATAGAGCACTCGGGAACAGTGATGATGTTGTTGTTCTAGCAAAAGGCAAGGATAATCCCCAAGGACGAAGAGTGCCTTTGGCTCGTAAGCAGGATCAAATTTATTCGAATCCTAACACAAGGTAGCATATGAGTTATTACTTTGGTCATCTATGCAAAGTGAATTACTTTGGTCATTTTAACTTTACTACTTTTTAAGAACACACTAATTTCAACCTAATCCATGGTTAAGAATTAAACTTATTTTCTATTGTGAGATTTTGTACATTAACTAGCTCGCAAAAAGGAGATTTAACTATTAACTTGAGGTATCCTGAAAGGAAAGTGGAAACCATTAGTTTGAGCCGGAGGGGAGTATTTTAAGAAAAAATTTACTCAGCATATTTGACAACCTAACTTCTTTGCATTTGAAACCTAGCATGGACACTGATCAGATGGAAGAGCCAGAGGACTATTTCTTGGCACATGACACGCATGAAGGTAAATCTCTTGTATTTGAGCTTTTTTTCTTTGTTGCAATTATTGTGTACTGCTAGTTTTTGTGTTGTCTTATAAACTCTAACATGCAAGCTTTGCAGCATCAGAGAACAATAGTGAAGCTGTTACAGCAGAGGACAAGGAAAACCATCAAGTGCGAAGGCCGGGTTTAGGCCGTAAGCGGGCTCAATTTTCTTTGAAGCCTACTACAAGGTAGAACTTGCAACCTTGATATTTACAGCAGAGTGCATTGTTTGAGAAAGTTGTTTTAACTGACCATGCAATATCTTTGACAGCCAGCCTTCTTTTAGTTTGGAACCAACTTTGGACATTTATCAGCTGCAAGACCCAGATGAATTCTTTTCGGCATATGACAAGCTCGAGAGTAAATCTTACTTTTTTTTGCATTTCATGATTCTATATGGCAGTTAATTTGCGTGCAACTAGATTTCATAATGTCTTGTGATTTGTTTTGTAGATGCCAAAAAAGAAATACAAAGGCAAATGGGTAGTAACATGATCGATGTAAAGGCAAACAATCCATCCATAAATACTACTCGTTCTCGTCGACCAGGACTTTTGGGGTATAATTAGTTTCTAGCAGCCATTCTCTTAAATGGCCTTTTTGTTTATGGGTTCATGTGTTTTTGTTTACTTTTCATTATATGAAAGCATTAATTTTATATACTGCAGGAGGTCGGTTAGTTATAGGCACAGTTACTCGTCTGTGCTTTCTGAAACTGATGACATTCTTATGAACTCTCAAGAGACATTGCACCAGGACATTCCTACTTCATCAAATTGTGATACCAAACAAGAAAAAACAAATCCTAATGTTCAATTAAAGGAAAAGGGATCAGATGGTAAGTGGATGCTATTGAGTAGATAAACTATTTAACAACCATTCAACTTCATAGCAGTTCTGCAGTTGTTGTGCTTGCTGCTACTACTACCACCACCACTACTACCACCACTACTACTACTTACTGCTTCTACTACTGCTTCTTATTTCTTTCCATAACTATCAATATATATAGATATACATATCTAATTATATTATTTGGGCATTTCTTTGCTATGCTAGGCTGTACTGGATGTTGCTGTATTACCTTATACTTGATAACGATGTGTTGAGTATGTTTTCAACAGGATTGTTAGCTAAGACGAAGAATGGAGTCAGTGAGGTGTGGGATGAAGTATCTAGTACAACTGAGAATTTAGATGGCGATTTCGCATTATCTATCATTCAAGAGTCCCTGCAGATCAAACCAATTGATCTAGACAAATTATGCCTCCCTAACTTTCATGATATTGAAATGCCGGACTTTGCTTCTCTGGGAGAAGAAATACCACAGGCTCGCAAATCCTTTAGAAGTAACATGGGGAAAGGAATAAGTTCTAAAACTCCCTTACAACATAAACAGGTGCGAGAAAGCCCTGTCCACCCTCTAACTTCTCCTACCCCACCGAAAAGTCCATTCGCGTCTATATCGTTGTTAAAAAAGCGTATTTTGCATACAAGTCCATTGAGCAATCCATTTTCAACCCATAATATTGATGAACCAGCCATAAATCCGTCTGTTGAAGTACTTGACCAACAGTTGGGTAATGCTGATACAAGCAAGGAGTTCAGCATTTCTGGCAAGTTGAAGTCACCAGTAAAAGATGGAACTAGAAACACTACAGTGACCAATAAAGGTTCCCAAAAGGTGATCGGAGGAGATACACTCCATTCTGACATGTTAGTGCATGATAATCCGAGTAAGCTTGGCTTAGATGGTGGTGCTGGGTTGAGTAAATCTCATGATGACGTGGCAGATCATGATTGGAATAAGAGTATGGATGGGAGGGTTATGAATGACAGTGTAGGTAGGATGAATGTTGACTTTGATTCTTTGGTACATGGGGACAATAACCTGCAAGAACATGTAAGGTTCTATTTCAATTTTGATGTACTGTAATCTATTACTATATATATATTTACTGAAGGGAGTACTTTTGATATGTACTTGAAATTACGAAATTACCCTTCTTTAATTTATAATAAATAAATAATAGTTCTAACAAGGTTTGAACTTGTGACCTTTTTCTCTATCAATATGCTACTTAACCACTTGATCAAAGATGATTACATTAATTTAAAATGAAAAACATTGTGTTAAGAATTACCATGTGCAATATTGCACACACGTCTGAGTGTGCCACATTTTCTAGTTTTGAAGAAATGTGGAAGTCCTTATAGTTAGTTCTTCATGGGCCGTGACACAATGCAGGCCGAAGATATGATGCAAGAAGCAGTGTCTTGCGGACAACCAGATATTGACATTGCGGGCTCAAGTAGGTCTCATACTGATACTGATGTTATTAAGCAGAATGGATTAAGTGAAGTTGAGGAGAATGTAAGGTTTAATCAATGCTAATGTAAATCATCTTTTCATTTTGTGAAAGATCCGATACTAAATGCTAGATTTTGACTTTCTTTGACATAATACAGCTTGAAGAAATGCGTCAAGAAGCAGCACCTTCTGTACAACCAGATGTGAACATTGAGGACTCAAGGATTGAAAACTTGAAGGACAGTCCAACTCAGTTGGGTATGGTTTTCACTTTATCTTCACAAGTTCGTTAGATTCTTAACATATTGTCTGAGTATCTTCAATTCTTTGTAATCTCCATAATCATGATTCTTGTTCTGAAATACTAATAATCAGATGCAACAGTTCAGACACTTTTCAAATACGACAATAATAGTAGGGGTGTTCATCCGGTGACCACTGTGTTTTTGGACCGGATTGGACCGGGTACCTTGACCACTTTAAATTTCGGTCCCAATTCCGGCAGAAAGAGACGGAGGAAGTGAAATTGACGGCAGCGGGGTGAAGAGAAACATTTCTTTCTTGTTTAAAAATGGATTTAGAATGGGAGAGTATTAATGGAGGGGATGGATTGAAGGGGTTGATGAAACTGTAATTTAGGTTTTAGTTTGAAAGGGGAGGAAAGATTTAAGTTTGATTATCTGAGAGAATGAGGAAGTATATTATGTAGGGCAAAGTACTAACATGCTAACTATGCTCTTCGCTTGAGACCTAAACAACACCTCCTGTAAAGTTATATGCCATCGGTCCGGTCTAGGCTTTTTTTTTCACAAGACCAAAGACCGGAACGGTTAGTTCTCCTCTAAAAATTCGGCGTTATAATTAAAACGATTTGGTCGGTCCGGTCGGTCCATTCATGCAACCCCACGTTTAGTTTACTTTTACAGCATCTGATTTTTGCCTTGATATGAATATGCTGTTCTTATTTTCTATGTGATTGGGACGGTTTTGACCTTCTGTTTGACAAGGATGTATTTTCTTGTTTGACAGATCAACAAAATTCCTGTGTGGACAATACATTGGTTCAACCTTATGCTACTCCAGAAATTAGTCCCGAACAACATAAGGAGGTATCTTCCTTTTCTGGTCATATTCTCTTGGGTTCTGTGTCATTGTTGTCAGTGGAGTAATGTGCTGGAACACCAAGTAATCAACTGCAAATAAGTATATCGCATAAGGAGAAAGTTACAAATAAAAGGCATAAACTTCTAATACCCAACATTTATCATGCTATCAATTCATTGTAGTTAGTATCGTATGATATGCGATATGTATCTTACGATGTGTAACGTCTCAGGAAGAAAACGAGATGTATCGTTATTTGTATCGTGTTTTAGTATGTATTGCAATATTTGGGTGTATCATGCATCGTGCGGATAATTAGTGATAATTAATTTTTGGGGTGTTTTTTTTATTGAGACTGTGTTATTTTAATTTGAGTTCAATCCTAAAACAACGGATAAAGTCAAAAAAAACTTACAAGAGAAAAAATGGCGACTTGAGAACGCAGAAGGCTTAGCAGAACAAGTTGGAAGAAATCGATTTAGAAGGTATTTATATTTATATCTATTTATATTAGGTGTTCAAGTTTAACTTGGTCTGGGTATTTTATCTATTTATAATACCCTACTTTTATTTATAAATATTTATATTATGCACTTTAAAACTTGATTTTACTACTGGTTGTTAAGAGGAATGATGCACAGCCTAGGGTTTCTAGTACCATACTAGGGTAACCCGTGCCGATGGCACTACGGCTTAACTCGTATTAATATCTAAAAAAAGGGTAAGGATCCAGTACTGAGAAAGACTCAATGTGATTTTTTATAAGTAATGGGGTTGGAAATGTTTAAAAAAAGGCTCAATGTAAGAAAGCCGATATTTGTTTTAGAATAAAATTTGCCAATACTCCCTGTAGCTGTAACAGGGAAGTCATGGGTTCGACCGACTTGGACGTGGTTGTTGAACCCCATTGATCCACCCATATTGTGATTATTTGTCCACCCTTGTTATGGTGGTTGTAGAAAGATGGATTCATAGCTGTGTGAAAACAATTGTATGTGCGGAAATACTTATGTTGTAAAATTATTGCTTTGTATAAAAAAAGGTAGTATAATAAACTTGTACCGCTTATAAGTATTATTAAAATTCAGAAATTATATAAATGTAGTTCCTTGCCAACAGAAATTATCAAAATTCAGAAGTAGTTGATTATTATATTATAGATATTTATATTATACACTTTAAAGTTCAAGTTTTGAAGTTAAAAGTTAAAACCCCGCCTTCAAATTTCTTTATTTTAAACTATATGATATTCTATCTAAAATTTAAAGTGTAATTATTTGAATGAATATTTTTTTTTATTGTGTAATTGCCCTCGGATTAAAAATAAAAAGACGAAATTATTCATGCTTAGGATATCAAATTATATTTATCTTGAATGAAATATGTACTGATTGACTAAATTGTCTTTTATTTGATCTATATGAATCTTTGGCGACTGTGCATGTGTTTGTGTATAAAAAAATGTATATTTATGTAAATATCTAAATCAAATCTTATCTTACAATACATTATGATACACAATACTATTTTTTGGTAGAGTGATACGCTACCGATACACGATATTGACTACCTTGGCTATTATACTTATCCTACAATTCTTTTTCACTGCCTAATAGTGGGACTCTACCTTATATATGTACTATATGATTCATTTTTCCTTGTTTGCTTGCTCTGACTAATTAAGACCAGCCTCTCTTGTCAAATGTTCAGGAACAGCCAAGGATATCAATTAACGAGGCAATTACTGCAAAAAGACCAAGAGAAGGGCGCAAAAGAAAATTACTTTCTCACAGGCAAAGCCTTGCAGGTATTTGCTCATAAATCTACCAGACATTTTCTAATATCTGGTTCCTTTCTTATATTAATTCCATATCTTTTTTATTTGCAGAGTCTGGTTTGTTGTGGAACTCGGGTGTAAGGCGAAGCAGCAGAATTAAGAGAAGGCCTTTGGAATATTGGAAAGGGCGAACGTTTTTTATATGGACGCGTACATGAGAGTGAGTATTACTTGATTAAAGATTTTTTATGTCGTATGCATATGGCTATTTGTGGTTTATCTAGACTGGATTTTTCCCACGCGTTGGTGTTCATATTTTGAGGTAGACAGTTCCTTCATGTAACTGTTGAAGTTATTTTTGCCTGGTGTTGAATAGCTGCTGTTAACCGTCAAAGTTTACCATGCACGATTATGGGATAGCATATTACTAAATATTACAAAAATACAGTTTAATGGAGGAACGAATCTAACTTCTAAAATTTTGTGCCACACTCTTAGGTAGCTTGTAAACTGGAAGTTTTGATTGAAGAAGTTTGTTTTTTGGGGCAAGCCAGAAATTGTGGCTGTATATATTTCCCGAAGATCTCTTATGCGAGGCTTACCAAAAATTGCATGATCTTTTAGTTTGGATTCCCTTTTATGTGCCCCCAATGTGCTTTTGACTGGACATTGCTTATTTATTAAGATAACAAACTAACCTTGAAAATCAGAAACAGAAATGTAAGTTCCACTGTAAAGTCGAAATAAAGAAAAATGAACTCCACTATGGGCTAGACATAGTGCCCTAGCAGTTGGGTGCAAGTGTGCTGGAAAATCCTGAGTTATAAAAAGATTATTAAACAATGGGATACCAATATTGCCCTTTAAAGTTCAAAGTGTATATCGTCCCACACATGGAAGTGTGATGTCAAGGTCTAATGTGTAACACAAACTCCCTGCAGAATTTGATAGGGTTTTTGTATGTTATTGCAGGTCTGCCAACAGTGATTGGGGTAAAGTATATATCTCCAACAAAGGGTAATGCAAATCCCATTTTTAGGGTGCAGTCTTATGTATCTGATGACTACAAAGAACTTGTTGAACTAGCAGCTCTGCACTAAGATCTACATCCTCTTGTATCCTTTTGTTAAACTTTGATGGATCCTTTTAGACTTGTGTATCTGATGTCTACAAAGAACTTGTTGAACTAGCAGCTCTTCACTAAGATCTACATATTCAAAATTAAAGAAGCCTGCTTCTTGCATTCTTTTCTGTTATCTTAATTTGCTGTACTGTATCTAGTCCCATGAGAAGTTGTAAATTTCAGCGTAGAAATTTGGAAATAGATTGTCATATAAAGCAATTACTAGCTCATTCTGTTGCTACTATTCCATGTTTAATTAGCCGATTTTTGAATATTAAATTTTCTAATTTGTTCGTTATTTTTATGCCATAAGTGTCTTAAAATTATATTTGAGCAGTGTTTGTAGGAATGAATAAGTTGTTGGAGGTATGGGACTTGGATGGTGCTCTAGGCATGGTTTTACCGTATAGGCAGGTGACTGACCCCTTCGTACCCAGTTCCTTGTGGTAAATGTAAGCATTTGCTTTCTATCTCTTGCTCTCCATTTTTTTTAAAGTAAGATTTATGTCTATTTCTTTACTACAATAAGAAAGAAAATCTCACATCTTAGATGAAACTCTAATCCGAAAATATCCCTCAAAGGATTTGAATGGATTTGAAATTGCCGCCAATAGGATTTGAATTTTGTCCACTCTTTTGAAGGGTGGGTAGGCTGCTTGTGGGTTTGATTGGTGAACGAACTTTATTTTTGTTGGAGCCAAGTCTGGTGTTATACGTAGCCACCTTTGTGCCATCAAAAGTCAGGCCTGTGACGGTTGGTATCAAACAAACGGGTCTATAGATGAATTATGTATATAATACATGCGTATGAGGAATAATTAGAACGGGCATACACAAACCAATTTTTTAACTAGACTAGATATATGCATAAACATATATATTAGAGAAGAAAATTATGATGTATGAAAAGCTACGAAAATTGTGACTTAATTGCGTGAGAGATCCTGGTGAGACAGAAAATGAAAAATGAAAACTTAATTGCGTTGCGTGAGATACTGACATCCACAATGCCAGCAGAAAAATCTGTTTAGGTTTTGGAATGATTTGATGCCTGTGAAAATTCAGTTTCTTGTTGGAATCGTGTCCGCAGAAAAATCTGTTCTAGGGTTTTGGCTCACACACTTAATGATTTGACGGTTTTGACAACATTTTACCCATTTTCTACCTGCTATAATTAAACTACAAAATTCAAATTTAATAAAAAATTTATATTTAAATCTACTCATGAAGAATCATCAGTTTACAACCTTGTTAAGGCAATCAAATACACTACAATCATGCAACTCAATGCAATTTTATTTACATGCTCACGCTTGCAATCAAACGAGAAGGCCCATTTCATAGTTGCCTCACTCGAGTTATTTTACAACACTCAACCCAGCTTGCTACAACAAAAACCTCGCCCCTTCTCTCTCTCTCTCTCTCTCTCTCTCTCTCTCCAGCTATTGTACTTATTTCAAATTTAAGACGCAACTGATCTTAAAAAAAGGAGTGATAAATGTGCCTATTTTTTTCGTCACTAACACACTTCATACTTTTAACCCTCTTATTTTCTAATTTTTTGTCATAAATACACCACCCCACCACCCTCTTATTTAACCCATTAATTAACAATTAATTAATTATTAACCATCCTTCTTCCTCCTGGTTCTCTTCTTTAAAACATATCTATATACACACACATATAACAAAATAAACAAAGAAAAAAGACAAAAGAAAAAATGCATATATATATAGAGCAAGGTAGATATTCTCATTTTAACAAAAAGAAGGGATGCTAAATGGATAATTTTTTTTTTTAATGAAAATTTATAGAGACAATCCATATAGCGAGTAGATCTGATCTACCAAATTTTATAAAAAAATTAACTAGAAGTAGGTATTTTGAAAAATTAATATATATGTGCATTTTAAATTGTTGAATTTTTTTTGATTATCATCTTATGTACTTATAGTTTGAGGTAATCTACTCATCATTTAGATTATTTGTATAATTTTTATAAAAAAATCCATCTATTTAAGCCTCCAAATGAGCATCCATTCTTTTTATTAAAAGGAGATAATCTATCTTTTTAACCTAACTCGTATATATATATAGATTTCTTCTAAAAAAATAAATGAAAAGTTCATACCCACAGATCTGTTGGTTCACTCGATTCATGTCAACTAAGTTGCATGTCTCCCCAATTGATGATAGGGAAGCGAGTAGAGTTGTAGAAAATTGTTTAACAATCACTTGTTTGACATCAAGCGAGTATGTTAACAGTCACTTGTTTGACATCAAACGAGTATATTAACAATCACTCGTTTGACATTAAGTAAGTGTGTTAACAAATAATTTTTTCAACCCTACTTGCTTGCCTGTAATTAAGTGTGGATACTTGTAACTCAGTTGACAAGAACCGAGTGAACCAACAAATTTGTGGTTGTGAATTTTTTTCGTTTATTTCTTTTGTTTTCGTATCTATATGTATATATATATATCTCAGTGTGTATATATATGTATGTTTTGAAGGGGAAGAAGAAAAATAATAATAAGAAGAAGGCGCAAGGAGAGGATGGTGAAAGGGGTGGGAAAAGATGGTAAGATTGTTTTGTTGTAATTAATGATTAATTTAATTAATAAGTTAGTAAAGGGATGAAGAGAAGAATTGTAAAAATAAAGTTTGATTTGTTTAATTAAAAAATATTTAAGAAATGTTAGTGACAAAAAAAAAATTAAAATACAAATATCACCCTTAAAAATATTAACAAGTTCGACAAACAATGTGTCATCTTAATATAAATTCAGTTCCCTTTTCAACCATGCCTCATTTTGGGTTTACCCGTTGACATTGTCCTTTTGTTGACGCTACATGTTTATCCATCTTAATTTTTATTTAGGGTCATTTGGGTTTTGGGTACCGTTAGTTTGTCAAAATTGGGTTTTGAGTAACAAAGTTTATGAATATTGTGTTTTGTGTACCATTTTACACATTTATGTTAGTCAGTCCAAGTTGACCGTTAATCACGTCCAATAATGACATAAGTTACACAAAAATGCCCCTTATTTACACCTCTAACATATATATAATTGATTAAAATAATTGATCAAAACACATTTGTATCAAAACAAGAGAGAGCAGACTAGCAACTCTGAATTCGAGAATTAGAACATAGAAAATTAAAACTCGGAACAATCAGATCGAGATTCTGTAAGCAATTTAGGGCTCAATCGATTTGGGGAAGAATCGTCTATTTCTTGGTTTTTTTTTTTCTCAATCCTCAATATGTTGATCCATATCCCCATCAAAGACCTAAAAAAACAATTTAATTTGCAATCTACTACAAAATTCCAGTGAAGGAAAAATACGCATAATAAAAAGATGACAATCAAAGAACGTAAAAACTGATTTCTCTTTAAATGAGGAAAAGAAAAGAGGGCTAACATTTGAAAAGGCAAAGGGATTTGATTTAATTTATTCTCCTCATGCAGCAGATGATTTCTTAGCTTCTTCAACTGCTTCTTTTTCTTGTAGCCTAAGAAGGGATGGGGGTGGTCTTACAACAATGTTCTTCCTCCATTGACAATCAAGCTTTCTCGATATCCTCATTCCTTCATCTAACTCTCTCTCCTCGCTTAACTGTCAGCATACGTGCAACTGTTTTGCACATACGGCGAAACTTCGCTGAACTTAAACTCATTACGAGCAGGCCTATGAAAACAAAGCATAAACAACTTTCCTTTAAGTCTTATATATTTCAATTCTTCTTCTCTCTTTGCCATCATCACCACCGAATAAGCTAAATTCTTGGGGGTTACTCGAATTGAAAGAATGTGTTTGGGGCAAGCTTGTGAAATTCGAATGCCTATGAAATTGAGATTTCTGTTTTAAAAGAACAAAAAAGGTTGTTTAGGGATGAGAACGTGAGGTTGGAAAATGAAGCTATGGACATGCTCAAGCTCATCATTTTTGTGCTCCTTTAATGGCCTTTTTTTACTTCAAAGCCTTTTTCTGTGACTCTGCGGATAAGGCTTTCTATACCTCTTCTACATCCACTTCCCTAATTCGTCTCTCTTTGGTCTTGATACAAATGTGTTATGATTGATTATGTGTGTGAATGAGGGGCATTTTTGGTAACTTATGTGATTATTGGACGGAGTTAACAGTCAACTTGGATTGACTAACAAACAAATGTAAAATGGTACCAAAAACTCAATATTCATAAATTTTGGTACTTAAAGCCTAATTTCGACAAACTAATGGTATCCAAAACTCAAATGATCCTTTATTTATTGTAATAAAATGATGATTTTAACATATTGCATAATATTATAGTCTATTTGCAGAAAGCAAATCTTTATTATTTGTTATATTATACAAAAAATGGAAAAATAAATTCGATGTCCGACTTAAAATTGACTTTCGAAATTACCACTAGTCTATGATCTTAATTAAATTTTTTAAGGAGTCTATTTGAGGTTGTACTACATATAATCAAAAGGCATTTTATGGTATTGTGAAATCAGAGATTTAAAAGGAACAGGACCACTAAATGGGGACCAATTATGCAAACGTAAAAGACGGACCTAAATAACACTTTACCATTCACTACTTTCGTAACATTTAGAGGAGCCTCCTCGAAATATAATTAAAGCTAGAATTAAAGGTCTTTCCATTATCTCATACTCACTTACATAAATATATTTCATTTTATTTTTCTTAAATAGCCAGATTCGTACGATTTGATTTATTTTGAAACAGTTATTATCTTGTTATGGGATTCGAACTTTTTTGAACCACACATAACATGAGAGAAAGTTATAAATGATAGAAATTCATTTACACTTGTTATGGAATTGAATTTTTTTGGGTTGAGTAACATTGTTTACTCCTAAATAAATCACTATTCTCTAATTTTTTTATGAAATTGAGAAAAATATTGATTTGATCCACTATATATCAACAAAAATAGTGATTCCGAATCACTATGTTTGGATGTGTGCTATTTTAGCTATTATGTTAAAAAGTGGCTTAATTTGGCTATTTAATTTAAAAATAAGTTTAGTTTGGCAAAAAAGTCACAATAACATGACGAGCAGGGGGAGTTGTAATTTTTTCAACGAGGGAGCAAATTTAATATTAATGGGCAGTAACACGATTGATGTTAAGGCAAACATATTCATTTTTATTGCGCTCGTCTCAATTAAGTATTTGTAGTTTTAGATATTATTATCATTATCATAGTCAATTTTTTTTTTTTACTTCTGTTGTTTCACAAAGCAATAGACTAACAGCTAGTAAACTTTTGAATCTACTCAGAAAACTATATAAGCAACTTTGGTATTATATATTTCCTATTTTCTTAAGCCCTATTTCATTGACAAGAAAACAATATGAAGAAAATTGTCTACTATGATATTATTTTTGTAAATAAATTTTATTTTAAAGGGTAAAAGATACTTTTTTTGTTAATAGTTTTACAATTTCTCAAATACTAATTCTAAATATTTTAAGGATTTTTTTTTAATAAAAATTTTCTCACAAAGATGAAGATTTTGGGGAACAATAATGATTTGTGAGAAATAAGAGCCAGGTTGGCAATATTTAACACGACAAACAAACTCAACATGAAGCAGGCCAAATATAAATAGATTTATGTTAATTTGGGATAGACACGCTTGACCTGAAAATTATAATTATAAAAAATTTAAAGGCGTAAGGAAAAAGCCCACTCCAGCCTATTTAATTTCCATTAGGCCTTGTGGCCTTTGCATAGTTCAATAAGCTTAGCCGCGGGATTAAGTTATTAGTTAATAATAATAGACCTTTGTTTTTAGAGTTTAATTTTGTGGGTATGCTAATTCTACGTGGAAATGATTATATACATATTTAAATAATAATAATAATAAAAAAATCCTAATCCTGTGTCCAAAACAGAATAACCAAAAAGATACATGAAGATTTAGTGGGTAAGGCCTGCTATCAGCGCCGCGCCGCATGTTTTAATTTGATATATATATTTTTTAATTATTTTGTAGAAAACAAATATTCATAGATTAACTGCATTCTAAACAAATAAGGCAGCATTAGTTATTAAAATATTATTATGATACTATAGCAAAAATCCGTTTACGGGACGGAAGGGAAGGGTCTGACATATACAATCTGATCTTTCTAGAAGACCCAATGCAATCCAATGGATCATCCATCGATCTGTAAAGAATAACACCCACACCCACACCCACACCCACACCCACACCCACACTTTTAGTATAATTATATACCCATCGCATGCAATAAAACAAGCACCTCCTTCCTCATTTATCTTCTTATCTTATTTATATACATACATACTCTCTATCTCTAAACTTGTATACTCTTCTCATTATTTCCCCACATCCCCAATTTTAGTCTATACTTCGCGCGCTCTCTCTCTCTCTCTCTCTATACATACATATATATATATATATTATATTCAAAAATGGATCTCATTCCGGGTCTACCCGAAGAAATCGGCCTCGAGTGTTTGATTCGCCTCCCCTACCACCACTTCTCCACGGCCGCTTCTGTCTGCCGGAGTTGGAAAATCGAGGTTGAGCTGCCGGAGTTCTGGCGCCACCGGAAAGCTGCGGGGTTCAGCCGGCACCTCGTTGTCATGGCACAGTCACGGGTCGACCCGACCCGGAAGAAAGGTTTAATGAAGGGTTCGGGTACGCCCGTTTACCGGCTCAGTGTTTGTGATCCAGAGACTGGCAGTTGGAGCGTCTTACCTCCTGTGCCGGGGTACGCTAACGGATTGCCGCTGTTTTGCCAGCTAGCTGGTGTCGGCTTGAATCT
The DNA here is from genome assembly GCA_021464415.1 of Lonicera japonica. Classification (NCBI taxonomy): domain Eukaryota; kingdom Viridiplantae; phylum Streptophyta; class Magnoliopsida; order Dipsacales; family Caprifoliaceae; genus Lonicera; species Lonicera japonica. Next base: position 4,730,378 of record CM038467.1, on the reverse strand, counting down.
CGTGGTTATGGACGGGTTGAACCCCGGTACCTGGGAGCCTTGTAATGCGGTTTTTGTTTACAATTTCGTGTCATCCACGTGGCGGCGTGGGGCCGACATGCCAGGCTGCCCTAGGTTGTTCTTTGCCTGCGCTTCCGATTCTGATCGGACGGTCTTCGTTGCTGGCGGACATGACTGTGAGAAGAACGCCTTGAGATCCGCGATGGCGTATGACTTGGCAACGGACAAGTGGGTCCCGCTCCCTGACATGGCAAAGGAGCGGGACGAGTGCAAGGGGGTTTTTCACCGTGGCAAGTTCCACGTTATCGGCGGTTACCGTACCGAGATGCAGGGCCGGTTCGAGAGGAGCGCCGAAGTGTTTGATGTCCACACGTGGCGGTGGGTCCATGTGCAAGAAGAGTTCCTGGAACATGCCACGTGTCCAAGGACTTGCGTGGAGGGTGGGGACGGAAGGTTGTACATGTGTCGGGCAGCTAAAGTGGTGGCACTGAATAAACTTACGGGCCCGGAGACGGTAGCCGAGCTTCCAGAGGAGGCGAAGAGTGCAGCGTGGATGACAGCGTGGCAAGGGAAGTTGATGGTGGTTGGGTGTGCCAGGTTCGGTGAGCCCCACCAGTGTTATGTATTGGATTTAAAGAGTTATAGGTGGACAAAGGTAGATGCTGATGAGGAATTCTCCGGTCATGTTCCCTCCGGTTGTTGCTTGGAGATTTAATAATAATAATGTTAATAATGTTAATGTTAATGTTAACTATATGTCTATATAATAGTATATATATATACCTGAACGGCTGAACCTGATGATGGTGTGTTACTTTTGGGTTCCTTATTTTGATAAATGCAACGTTTTGAATTGTCTTTAGAATTCTTGTTGGTCGATCACACATATATAGTTATTTTTGCATTTTCATAATTACGGACGTGACTTTGATTCTTCAAGTTTATATAGACGCGTCTTACCTATCAAAATCACTCATACAATTATACTTCATTTGTTTCATGTTTATAATCTCACTTCGATTTTGAATTTTTTTTTATAAGCATGCATTAATTGTTATTGGACTACGACAATACCATCTTTAGGATACAACAAAACTTGTTTAATTGAGATTTAAAGATAACAATTCTGTAGACTCCTTATTTTGTTTGGTAGAGAGGACACATTTTGATGAATAAATTTTGGGAAGGAAAAATAAAGTATCTATAAGAAAGGAAAATATACCGTTTAATTAGCTGTTATTTTCAACAGTTGTAACTATTGACAATTTTAGGTTAAAATACAGATCAAATTATTCAATTTGAATCAACGACACATGCAATGGCACTAAGTGCCCAAATGTCCGCACGCGCAAACGTCTCTTAATGTATTGGCATACACTTTGATTGCACCTTTTCCTTTTATCTACTTGAGACATTGAAGACAAACATTTAATATTTTATAAATACCTTAACAAATACTTAATATATTGTTAATTGATTATATTTAGGATTATTTGGGGCATGGCCCCTATTATTTCTGCCATAACTAGGCTTGGCCTTCAAAATTTATAATAATGTAGGTTTGGCCTCCATTTTAAAATGATGATCTTTAGTACTTTTCTTGTATTTTTAGGGACAATTTATTCACATTAGTCATGAATTTTAGAGTGTTAAAAGATTTATATGGAATGCCGATTGCCAAATCCATATTCTTTATATATATATATATGTATGTATGTAATATGTATCCTCAAAAAAATAATATTTATATATTATATACTGGGGACATTCTCCCTATTGCCAGACAAATCATTTTTCAAATTTTTTTTTAAAGAAAAATGAAATTCTCAGTTAAGTGACAAAGAAAGGAAAAAAAAAAAGTGACTAAAGACATTTCTTTATTTCCGATCTCTCTAACCCAAATCATCGATCCAGCTGTACATATTTTGATCTTGATTTGAGCATGTATGTCATTCTCCATAAATAGAGGCAAAATCAATCACGGATGATGAATAAAGATTGAAGAAGATCACTAAGACCAATAGACCACCTTCATCGGATTGGTAAAATTTTATGTTAAAAATGGAAAATACAATATACCATTTATTCCTACACTGTAGCAGAAAGGGAAGGACAAGGAGGAAAAATGCCATAGCCGATGTAGCGGACATCACTAATCATAAACGGATCGTGTATAATTTTGTTACTTCACCTTTGAAATAAAGCCACAATCATATGCTAGAAAAATGGAGAGATCAAGAAAGAAAAACATTGAAGTATATCAGACTATGAAAAATCACACTCTGTGCGCATGTATGTATATATATATACATATTTCATTCTAAATTAAAAATTTACTTTTACTTAAACATTTTTTAGAAGTATATAGTTAGACTCCGTTTGATAATAATATGATAAATGATAAGAAAAATACTTGATTTATAACATGTGATGAGATGTTGCTTTATATCTCCTACTCATTTTTATGAGTAGATCTCAACCACTAAATAAAATTTTTCCTCGGAAAAAACCACGAAGTAAGAACACATTTTCACAATATGTTTTAATTTATTTTCTAACTTTTCACAAAAATCAACTATTTTTAATTTCTTTTTTTCATATTATTTTCAAACGGACCCTTATTATTCAATATGAAACTTAGTATATCGTGAAATTTGGTAAAAGAATTCTCCTTCATTTGATAAAACCCAAAAAAAGAATATTAAAGGAAGTATTACAATATGCTGTTGGATGGGCGTATACAATTATACATGTTTCGTCTATATCTTGTTTTAAGTGGTACTGTCCACTGCCCCACAACATGAACCAGATATTCTGAGTTATTATAGCAACGTACTTGAATTCAATGTGGGTATGCCATCATAGGTATTGTTGCCTAAGATGCCCACTTCATCACCCGTGCTGCTTTTGCATTAATGGCGAAAGCTTCAATTGGCTGTCCTTATCCTTCCAGAAGGAATTACCCTACCTTTCTAAGCTATCTAACCTAATTTTTACGATCTTTAAATTTTGAAAGAAGTTTTGGCTATACCCAGTTGTTGTATCTTCCACACATTTATAAGAGAAAATATTAGGCACCAGCATAATGCAACTCCAATTATATCACATTTTCTGTACTTGTGTTTTCTTCCTTGTAGTTTGCCAGGGAACATAAAAGTGCTAAACATTCTACACAAAATGCAATCACTAGAAAAGGTATTAGCTAGTTTGCTGTGGTACTCTAAAAATATGCAACATCCCTTTTTTTCGCAAGGTGCAGTGGTAAATATTTCTATAGGTCAACTTACCCGTTTTCAGTGTCCACCCAACCAAAAGGGAAAAATATTGAAAATACAAACCACCCCGCAACCCCAAAAAAAAAAAAAAAAAAAAAATTAAAAGGAAAAAAGGTACTTTTCTTTGGTGGAGATGCCTTGCCATTTCCTTTTGTCTTCTCAAATTTCAGAATAGGATCAACTCTTGTATGTACATTAGTTTATAAAACTGAATTCCCCAACCTCCTAATGGGAACTAGAATTTTGAGTTCTCTTACTATTCCAACACACAAACATCACTCAGAAGTAGCAATTCAATCAGAACGAACTACTTATATTTTGAGAAAATCAAAATCGTCAATGAGTCAGACCATTTGGGCGGACTAAACAAGTTCATCATCATGCAGCAACTTGTGAAATAACTCAAAAATCAAAGAATGAATGGTAAAATGGGCAGAGAGGGAGGATCTTTATTTTATCCTCATGCTCCTCATCATAGCCTCAGCTAGCATCTTGTACATGTGCTTCTTCAAGTACATTTTTTCTACTTTCTTCCTTCCCCTTATTCCCATTTGCTGCCTTTCCAATGGGTTTTCAAGCAAATGCTGAAGATTCTTGGATAGAACGAGAGTTCCTGGACGCCCTATAGGATGGAGAAGACCGGTCACATTGTGTTCAACAATCTCCTTTGTTCCTCCTGCATCTGTTCCTAGCACCTGCACCACAAATTTTTTTTCACAACCAAACCTTAACCATCAAATGTATAGAAAATTAAAATACGTGTGCACGCGCGTGGGAGTATGCAGTTAGTCTCTAAAACAAACTTGTTGGCGATGAATTTTTTCATCTCTAGTTGGCAACGAATAGAACATCCACCATACAGGTTTTTAATCTTAGGAGAGCCAAGGATGGTGCATTTTTTTTTTTTATTTTATATTTATATATGTATAAGAAGATAGAAAAATATCTGTATCTGTCCAGATTAAGAGCCACTAATTGATTTTCACACATTATAGGGAAAAACACTAATTTTCAATGTCACCAATGGCCAAGTAAATACTTATATACCATGGTGAGGTTTGGTAATTGATCATGTCCCAAAAAAGAAACATGATTGTTAACTTGGGACTGAGTATTTAGACTTAAATGAATAGAGTTGAAGCTATAAACAGGACATTAGGTTGAGTGTTGTACCGGAAGACCAAATGCCATTGCTTCAATTGTAACTCTTCCAAATGTTTCACCAAGACCCTGTACACAGTCTACAAATCAGTGGAGTTCTAATATCATAATAAGAATAAGATTGGGGAGAGGTAGTAAGCCAGAACAAATTAAATAAAAAGATGCCTGTACCAAAATGTATGGTCTACATTCTACGGCAAGAAATTATAGATATTTAACAAAAAGGTCTTAAAATTCAAGCTAGCTCCTTTTAATTGAAGGCTGTCTAATTCCTCCAAATGCACCAGATCAGTAGCGAAGGATCAGCCTCTGTACAAACCAAGTATGCCACTTCTATGGACCAATTCAAGCATGACCAAAAAAAACCATGACTATCTGCCAAATTCTAAAACACAAGCCACTAGCTAACTCAGAACTGAGGTATTTATGAAACTCCCAAAACTTTCAAAATGCCAATCGAAAGACCAACCCCTTGAGGACTTTACCTTCTCCAAAGAGTAACTCCCTACTGTTCAGACTAGGTTAAATCAAGATCTTTTGAGTGGTGGCATCGAGTCCTTTTGTTTGGTTTAAGTAGAAGCCTAATTATGATGACGTATGGATTACTTCTGTAGTTTATTCTGCTTCAACAGGAGTAATAGAAACACAAAAATAAAAAAAAATGTCATCTAAAGTAGCAAGCTTGGGGTTGTCCTAGCAACTAATGATTAGATTTCTATGTATGATTGCTAACCACTCTACTAAGTGGCTATCAATTTGCATTCTCATCTCTCTTATTCAGTTCCTAATGTTATTTCTCACCTTCATAGCATGGGAATGTATATACCACAACACTTATGATGCTTCTTCCTCTTATTCATCAAATTAACACACCCAAGGGTCTCAAGAAGATAGTCCCACTTTGACTTTAGTACTTTTTAAGGAAACATTAATTTCAACCCTAATTAAAGGTCAAGAATTAAACTAATTTTCTATTGTGAGATTTGGTATATTGATTATGTCCTGAAAAGGAAAGTGGAACTATCTTTTAGAGGAGGATTGAGTAAACTATTTTAGTAATTAGTATTTTGCAAACATAGCTCAACAGTCGAAACTACAATCAAATAGGTGATGCAAGCAATTAAGCACATACCATAAACGTTCTACATATGAAAAATCTGGAGGTTCCAATGCAAGATAAAAGTAGGGTAAAAATGCCGTCATCATCACCTGTGAATTTATAACATACACATCTGCTGCAGCGTAAAGAGAGGCAACACGTGTAGTTGACGGAGTCCACAGCACAGACTTTGACAAGTTTGAATGCTGAGATAAAAATCTGAGAATCGCCTTAACATAAGGTACCTTATTACTCTTAGATCCTACTGAGCCAATTAGAACCTTAAGAGTCCGTTCCACCTTTCCTTCACTATCAGACATAAGTTTTCTCGAGGATTCACTAGCTTGATTCAAATTTTGAAGTAAAGCCCTCGAATGATAATCATCGCCTTTTTCTATTGCACCTTCTATTGCAAAATCATGAAGAGCTGGTTCTTGTTCAATCATTGACCGTACTGACTCAAGAAGCAAGAAATGACCCTTTCCAGGGTTTATACTGCTTAATGACATCACAAGCATATCCTTTTCAGTTAATCCCATTTCTTTTCGAACTGAATTTCGCAATAACTGCTTTTTTTCCCGCATTTTCTCGGTACTGGATGCTGGAGTATTCAGTGAACAAGAAATGCCTGCTACAAAAGCCAGTTCATCATTCACAGAAAGCGGAACAAGTGCAGGCGGAGATTTCAATTTAATGTTTTCTTCCTCACACCAGGCTAGCCATTGTTTAGACTGTGATTCAGAAAGAAAAAACAACATTCTCACACGGTCAAGAACAAGCTTTGACCTATTAAAGTACTCCCGCCGGTTCTCCATGATCCACCAAACAAGTTGACGTTGACCAGCCACAGAATGCTCAAGATATTGTTCTGAGGTCATACAACAACATTTATCAATATTAAATCTAAATCACATGGATACATGCATTTGAAAGGGGGGAAAACTCCCTTTTCCCAAATATAAATCAGTTTATTTATTGACTTTAAGCTAAGATGTTTATTAACGTAATATAAGTAAAAAAAATATAATTAAATTGCCAGTAATTTTACATAAGCCATATACTATGCCATTCTGTATCAGCTCATACAAGAACCTGTCTACGAATACCAACCACAAGGAGCCTTTACACGAATAATTTGATATCTTCATAGAATAGAAATAAGAACTCGAGGACTTAGGACTTGGGACTTTGGCAAGAAAAAGCCCCAAGCATATGCAAACTTTTGTAACAACAGAACAAAATCTAGCAAATTATATACATTTGTCTATTCATGTATTATAAATAACTAGCCTAGGCGCACATTCTACGTGCGTGAAATAGGATACTTCATAATTCTTCCCAATAAAATATGTAATGACATTTGGTCTTAGAGGTAATTAGAAGTGTTTTTCATGCTTAAGGTCATGAGTTCAAATCCTCCCTTTAGCATCATTTTATAGTAATTTCCACAAGAGGGTAACTTGGTGATGTGTTTAATATATATAGTATAGATGACACTTCGATGGGGGCTCTAGTAAAGCTAATTTTTTACAATTCTTGTGTAAGATCGACATATTACTGCTCAAGTGGTTGATAGTACATTTAATCATTAATGTATGGATACAGAACTTTAAGAGTAAAGTATTATAGAAAACGAAAAAGTCCTTGGGCTTCTATTAAAATGTAGAATGGAGCTATATAACGTATTAATGTGGAATTATGATGCCCATTCAACCAAGGTGTGTTATCTAGTCGTGAACTATGAAAAATCTTGCCATTACCATAACTACTAGCATTTGAATAAATCAGTAACACCCAACTTTCTACAAAAATCATAACAAAATATAGAAGGAAGTCTCACCGATCCATGATGCACATACTGCAGACCCTGCAATGACAAGATCTGCCTTCATAGCAGTTTTGAAGCTAAGCTTTTCTTTGTCCTCGAGCACTTTTATCTTTCTTCTAGCAAGCTCTGGCATCAATCCACCCCTTTTACTAAGAACTACAGCAGACACTGTGGCTCCACAGCTCAAAAGCTCCGTTGCCAGCTCCATCATCGAAAGTGGAGCTCCAGTCATCGAAAGCTCATGGAATATCAACACAAATTTTCTAGACCAAACAAGACGTGCAAATTCACCCTTCCTGTCACAGGTTCCTGATCGCTTCTCCACACTCCAATCCAGAACTGCATCCTCTAATGAGCCAAATGGACCGACAAGCAGCCCATAAGAAGTATTTTGCTTTGGAATTTCCTCTTCTTGCACGTCAATGTCAGTGGGCTTGGTCTTTCCTGCTACTTTCTGCTTACCACGAGCTATCCTACGTGAATTACGCCCTGATCTCTTGGTCCTCTTTTTCGGAGGTGTGCTTTGACGAGATGTTACACCATTCCCTTTCTTTGCCAAAACGACATCCACATTCTTCAAACCAGGTTGAGTTTTATTCACTCCAGTCTTAACTGCCAAAGAATCATTACTTGCAATCAAGTCTCGTCGAAGAACTTTATCAGATTCAGAACTATTATGACTTGTTTCACTTCCATAACCAAAAATCCCCTCCTTATTGTCGCCATGAGCCCACCTTGATTGGACATAAAATCCACCATAAGCCCAAAGAGTGATCAAAAGCAACCAGAGCACTATCCGATTGCTTCGAAACCACTGAGAACTGAAACCACTAGTTCTACCATCCCTTCGCGGAGTTCGACTAGAATTTAATCTCCGAAACGAAGGAGAATTCCTAGGAGTTGATCTTCCCGACAATGTAGACTTCATCTGTCTCCCCACATTTCTCTGCAAATCTCCTCTATTTTCCTCCATTAGCAACTTCAACTATATAACAGATACTACAAAATTTTACAACATTGTATTGTGTCTACCTCCTAAGACAGAACTATTAACTCCAGAAATGGTGAAATTAGAGCTATGCAGGCCAAAAATACTTCACAAACACGTTCTTGCACTGCTTCTAGTTTCGGTTCTACAAGAAAGCAATAAATGCACAGGATTTCACTTTATTTGACGCACAACAAAGATTAAAGCAATAAAATTACATGCTGACAGGCCGATCACAAAGTCGAAGGAATTTAATTTTTTTTGTGCTAATATTTTGGAAATCATTTATCCTATACTTTTTCGTTTCCTCGGCAACCAAAACTGAAGTCTCATATAGGTATTTCTTTTGAGCATTCAATACTTGAATAGTAAAGCAACTACAGAAACAAGAGAATAAATGCTCGTTCGAAGTATTAAATTAAAAAAATAGTAAAACGTAAACCCTAGACTGACTTACGAGATTTATGGATGATGGAAATGAAGTAGAGATTCAAGTCAGAGCAAGTGATCTTCGACGGCAGTTAAGTCGATCTATATCAATTGAAACTCTTGAGTTTGCGTTTCAGATTCACGATCTTGATTAATGTTACATCGATTGTTCAAGAGAAATTTAGGAGGAAAACGGTGAAAAAAGTGTCAATTGTTTCTGATTGGTCTCAGATCATTAGAATTTGAGATATAGAAGAGAGAAAGAGATGAATCTCTGATTAAGACAATGGTAGAGAGTGTTTATTAGTGTACGTGCTGTGCGTCTTATACTGAGAATGTGTGTGTATGAGAGAGAGAGACAGAGAGTTGAAAGATCCAAGACTACTTCTACTACTACTATACTAGTAGTATTATGTTGGAGAGAGAGATAAGGGGGGAGAGCAGGTTCAGAGAGAGAGAGAGAGAGAGGAGAGAGAATTACTTCTTACTACGTGCTACTGAGCTGGCTATTAGAACGAGTTAGTATCTTATGTTGGAGAGTAAGAGATAAGGATATCTACTTTTACTCAAATTCTATATTTAGTTTTGGGACATTTGAGTTAAATTAAATTTCTCCATGCTCATGTTATTCTATAGAGATGAGTTATTAAACTATTAAAATTATTAAAAGATGAGGGTATGAGATTTTAAGACGTGATTTGGACGTGATTTAGAGATATTGTCCGAAACAAAGGTTGAGATTTTGAAAATTTGGAGATTTTCGACAAAAGATGGATTTATTTAAAACCAAACCATTAATTCGCACATTTTTTTATTTTATTAGTTTTTGTTTATGTGCATTTTTCTAGTTTATAACAATGATTGCAACTCATTAATGATGCTCCTCATACAAATCAATTATTTTTTTTTCATGTTATTATGAGCCTGATGAAATAATTAATATTAATTCCTCAAATATTATTTAAAGTGAAATCTTTTAGGGGTTAAAAATATTAATAATATAAATATAGGGTAAAAGTTGGGTCGTGAAATTTTTATTTTTAGGGGTAAAATGTTAACAATATAAATATATGATAAAAGTTCAAAATTTTGAAAATCCAGTCAAAATTTCTGGCCATAATTCGTCTGTAAGTTATCATAAAACTTACAGACTTTTAGATAAGCATTTTTTTGGAAATAAAAGCCATCAGTACTTTAAATTAGTTTTCCTTCAAAATTATCTTCTTATCTTGTCTTTCTTATTCATAATAAAAATTGACTAGTTTGCTGCTTTTTTTTTTCTTCTAGATTTCTTCAATAATGATTTTTTTTATTTCATTTCAACTTTCAATAAATAATAAATAATTTATGGTATTACTGTTAAAGGACAAATTTATATTGTCAAAATAACACACACTTTTAGAGGCTCAAATGCAACTTTTCGATAAAAAGAATATTACTTTGGTAATATAGTTACTCTAAATCATTTTCTTAAGATATTAATATATATGTAAAATTATAATAACTAAAACATGTAACACAATAACGGTTATCTAATAAAATGAATGTTGTGGGTTAAAAATTCACTAGTATTTAAATTTTCCAATGAATAGAAGGCAATTATGTAGCACGTGTGCCGTAAAGGCACATGATAAGAATTTAAATATAAAAAGAACAATACGCATTAAATAATATACAAATTCTCATACAAGATTTAATTATTTTCATTTATAACATATTTTTAAAATACTTAAAATAATAAATATAGATAAATGGGAAAAAAAAAAGAATAAGAAGCAACTTTAAAGAATAGATATACATATATTTATACTCGTGTTATTAATTTTTTTAATAATATTGGCTAAAAATACTACTATAATGATATAATCAAATTTTAGCAATCTTTTTGTAATCAATAACCAAATCTACCACTTTTATAATCAAAGTTAACAGTTTTCTTCAATAATCAAAATAAGAAACCCACAAATTCTATTGTTTAAAAGAGAATTATTACAAATTTAAATAATCTTTTTCTCTTTTTTTTAAAATTAATTAATTTGTGGCTAATTAATGTAACAAACCCTACAAATTTAATCATTGAATTTTTTTTTATGAAAAGACATATATTATTAACTTTAATAATTTATTAAATAAAAAATAATTTTAATTATTTTATTAGAGGTGTTATTAGTAAATTAAATTAAAGAACACAAGAGAGGTTGTTAAAAAAGCTCTTGTTAGCTCCTGGTAATCAGAGTTCTGAAGAGCTATTCGTATTAGTTCTTTTTATGACTAAGGTAGTTTTATAACTTATTTATAAAAATAAGGTACTTTTCTACTTATTTGTAAAAAAAAAAGCACTTTAGACTTTTTGTCTTTATTAGACATTTTCAGAAATTGGACTTTAGTCCCTAGACTTGGTTACAAATTAATTGTAGCCCCTCCGATTTTAGAAAGAGACAAAAACCCCATTTTGGTATTAGAGGTAGAGAGTTATCCCAAACTCATTTCCTACAGATTTCAAACAATAGATGTTGTTTACATAGATGCCATTGGGAATATTCCTTCGCATCTACGCCTCTATTTTTGGAACAAATCCAGATTACCAACTAATTCTGATTCACCATATCGGAGCAGAAGGGTGTTTAACAACTCAGACTGAAGATTGTTCACATATAGAACATATACCTTTAAAACACTCAGAAAGCAAGCAAGTTATTACAGGAGCAATAAATTACTTATTAGACCAAAACCAATATTTATTATTAGTTTTGTAACAGACTCATATCGATCTCCAAAAGATCATTTCATACATCCAACTTCTGGATTTAGAGACCAAAAATAATATTAGACATATTAAAATCTTAGATCAACAAATCCCTTTAGATTTTGTTACAACATTGAGAGAAATTCTCAATACAACTAGAAAAACAAAAAGTATTTGCAAAGAGCAAAATTCTTCTTTAGAGACAAAAATTGATGAATTAACTAAACGTATTTACCAATTAGACATCGAGCTCACAAGATTATCTACCGAGCAATCTAAGATTATACCTAGACTACACAACTATATTCTAGAAATATAAAACATGGAAATAGTTAACTTAGACTGGAAATAAGTTCCAGGAGGAATCATTCCTCTAGATATATCAGACTTTTATCGAAAGATAATAAACAAGATGAACGATGAAAGATTCTCTCACAGATTTATTGAATCAGAAATCAATAATGCTAATAAAGCAACAATCTGTATCCTAGATAGACTAAACTTCATTTCTACAGCTATAGCAGCTAACCAAGACTGTGAGTACAATTTTACTCAAAACCTAAGAAATGATTTGCAAGCTAAGACTGAAGGATTAAGAACCTTCTATAATGATTTTGTTAAGTTCCAACAAAACTTAGCATATTATCTAGACGGTAAATGGGAAAACCATTTTAAGACTCAAGAAGCTACCATAAACGAATTTCGAGTAAATTCAGATAAGGTAGATAAACAATTAAGAGAAATCATGAATGGACTAAAAGTCATTTATGAGAAACCTAGTCAGACTAGTCAAGCAGATTTAGACACACCTCACATATTGATGAATGTCGATAAACTTGAAAGAAATTTCAAGGCTTTAGAAGCTAGACTTATAGAATAAATTATTTCTAGACAAGACTCAGAAAATATAAATGTGCTTGAATTAAAAAAATATATTGCAACAGCACACAGTTCTCTAAAAGAGAATACTAAGACTATAAATGAAGAATTATACATTAAACTATATAAAGACCAGTTAGCTCTTAGGGAAACCTTTATTAGCCAAATTAAAAGACAAAATGATTACTCAGAATCATTAGAAAGAATTGAGAAAAAAATTGAACAGAAGCAAGAAACCACTTGTAAGTTCAAAGAAACTCCATCAACCATAGTAAAAGAAAAATCTTCGACAGGAAGAATTAGAAATGATAGGTTAAATAAGATTAGAAGAATAGCTAGCCTCACCCCTAGCATTGGACACCAACATATGATGATCCAAATAGTTAGAGACTCATCTTCTAACATAAGAACATGGTGGAGAGAAAGAAATATTTCACACCCACTTCAATGAAAGAATGGGGATAAATAGACTGGAAAAATGCGAAAGAATCCATAAGTAATGGACAACTTCCTCCGGTCAAATACATAGACTTATTCCGATAAGGAGCTATCCCTAAGACCCCTAGCTACAATATGACTTATTGTAGTAGAAATCAAATCCTTGAAAAGAATTATACAGAAATTCAGATCTTTGAACCAGATTGGTTAAGATCGAGAGGAACAGATAGGAATTTTTAATTCTTAACTTTTGGACTTTTCCAAGCAAGAATCCAAAGACTTCATAGACCACATAATGAAGTTAACATCCTTTATTTCTTAGTTGGCAAAAGATAGAAAGATTTCCAGAAAAGCCTAGTTGGAATAGCCCAGTTAGAGATGTTCAGACAATATAGGATACTTCAATGTCACCCCGGTATTTACGATATCTATACTAGCAGCTAAACACTTTAAGCTAATCTTATACGCCTACAGGCTATGAAGATTACGTGTTACCAGACGCAAACATTAACATAGAATATCAAAGCTATGTTAAGTTTTCCCAGAAAGCATTCGAAGGAATGTAACCAGGTATTCCACAAGAAAGAGTGAATGAACAAATCCTTGTTAGAACGAATACTTCAGACTTTAATAATACGTACATTATAAGAAATACTGTGTAACATCCTGTATTTATATTAATATTAATTATGTTATATTAACTCATTGATACATATATGAATGATCCTTTGGTGATTCGTGTGGTCCGAATCGATTTTGGTTGGTAAATAGGAAGTTTTGGTTCTTCGCGATTCGTTAATTTTGGCAAACTTTGAGCTATCGTAATTTCTTCGTTACTTATCCAATTAAGGTTCCGTTCACGTGGGTTTCTATTATTCATACCATTCTACAACTTTCGTGTTTTGGAACGAAATCCAATTCACACTCCTCGTAGGTTAAAATAGGGCGCGAAGTAGGCCCATTGCAAAATTCTGGTCATTCGGTAGCGCTTTGGCAGAGCGCTGTCTTCGGTGAATTTCTGGGAAAAATATATCCATAATTTAAAAAAATTTCCTTTTAAAAAGTTACAGATATTTGAAATACCTTTTCGTGGACATAAAGAACGCCTCAATCGGAGTTCCGAGAGAAAAGTTATGGCTAAAACAAAAACAGTGTTCCAGGGCCCAAAAATTAAAGCGCGGACCGGTATGGAGTTTTTGGCATACCGGTCCGGCACCAAATTTTTGGGAAATTTATGCTCCGCGGACCTATATTCAATATTAGGCATACCGGTCCACCAGTTAACTTTTTTTCACCGACTTAAGCTCGTTTTAAGTGCGTTTTAGCTCATTTTTTATCCATTTTTTGACCCAAACTCTTCCACACTTTACGAGAGGTTTCTAGAGGGTTCTAGAGAGAGAAAGTAAGAGATTTCTATGCATTAATTCTTCTGCATCAACGATTCAAGCTCAAAATCATCCGAATCATCTTCAACTTCACTATTCATCGTCTTCCTCATTGGGATTCCTTTGGGAGAGCTTGAATTCTCTTCGTTCTTCATTCCATACGGATAATAAACATGAGGTAGGGGTTTACTTGCTTTTATAGCATGATAATATGACTTTATTAGTTAAAAATTATTGTGTTTTATTCATGGTTGGTTGGGAACTAAAATATAAGTAAGGTTATAATGTTTTATGATCTTTAAGGCTATGATTACATGATTTAAGACAACGTATGCCATATATACTCGAGATAAAGTGTTATTTGAACAAAATGATGTATCCTTTGGCGGTATATACTATACTTGTTGATAAAAGTGGCTTATTGATGAATTTTGAATACCAAAGGATATGTGGTGAAACTTTTGGAGCATATATGGCATATATTGCCTCATATTTATATTTAACATCATATTATGCACTATACATATATTTGTTGTGTCAACCGATTTCTCGGGAAACATATGGCAATATTTTGAACGGGCACGCGGCTTACGGATTGGTTGGCTACCTTATAAAAGGCCTTCATCATTTACTACTGATTTGGAGAGCTTGTGTCTCTCGGGAAACAAATTCTTGGTATAGTTGGACATTGCTTGCCGGGATGGGAAATAAGTGGGGCTCGGTACCCTTGGGTTGAAAATTCCTAAACCCCCGAGAGAATAATGTTTGGCCGCCTATAAGCCAACGGTGAGGAGCCCGGGAACTTAGGCAATTGGCAAGGCACTATGATTTATGTTGATATCCATGTTCTTATAAAATTAGGATGGTCGATCTCATGGCTCTATTACGATGATAGCCTTATAATTTTGGCAACTATGGATCATATCTACAGCTCGTGCTATTTATTATACGGTAAACGGTTGACACATGAGGTAACCTGCATTAGCACGATCATGCACCTTTTAATGGTTGGCAATGATTCTTGTTTGTATTACTTAAATAATATATTTTGAAAATGAAATGACAACTTGTCTGAACACCATGCCCTATACTTTTCCCCTACTGAGCAAATAGCCCACCCCATTCTTTTTCTAAAACATTACAGGTACTCAGGAATCCAAAGAAGACAAAGACTCGATGGGCTCGGGAACGAACTAGAGGCTCTGATACTTGTATTTTAATATTTTTGATTGTGTATATCTCGGTACGGCAAGTCACGGCTTGCTTATGACACGTCCACTTTTAATTCGATCTAATAATATATATATATATATATATAATTAGCTCCCTTTTTGATATCTATACATGTATATATGTACGGACTTGACTTGCCCTACATCATTACTATACTTGTGAAATCTTAACTACATGGTACATGTTATAATGTTTTGACATCATTTTCGTATCTTATACTCATCAATGCTTGATATACAATATGTTGTTGACTTATATTATTTTTATATACCTATCTTAGTCCTACTAAGATGGGTCAGTGACCCCCAGGCCTTAACTACGGTGTTATCCTGTACAATTAAGGCGGGGGTGTTACATACTGGACATATGAGAGAACATGCTAAGACTCTCTGAAAATTACTAGAGTTCTAAGAAACAAAGGCTGTACAAAACGAGCCTTTATATATTGCCCAAGATAATATCACAAGCAATATTAATATACAGTTTTCTCCTTTAAAGTTCAAAGCAAAAAATATTAAAACAGAGGAATCAAGATTTAAAAACATGGGAGATTTAACAATGGATGACCCTTCAGAAGGAGAATGTAGTACTGCTAGCACTGCTAGAATATTACAACATGCTCCAAATTATAGACTAAGAAATTCTATAGACAATCATGATATTTTATATGAGAAGGCCAGAATCCAAAATTTTGGACAAGAACTAACAGAACAAGAAAGAGACACATATAAAAACAATCTTGAAAGAAGTAAATCGACTAGATACAACATGATGATATCTAGGGAAATTATAAAAGACTTAAGAATTTTCAGGACACGAAAGAGTTCCTAAGAAAATTAAGACTCCAAGAAGAACATGAGCAACAATAATTATTTCCAGTTGCTACGGCAATCCCAGGAGGAAAGAATGTTAAAACAGGAGAAACTTCTAGAAGTAGGTTCAATTTATTTGAAACTCCCGCAGCTATAAATATTCCGATTTATAGTGATAGTATTATTAAAACTAAACCAGACTATGTCAAAGGATTACCCACGACAGCCATAGACTTCCAAAGTACAAAGAATATGGCTTCAGTAGCCATCAACCCAGTAGGTATCTACCTAAACTTAGACAATGTACAAGATAGAAAGAATGCCTTAAAAGAATGGCAAGATCAGATGCACATGTGCTTTGCGTCTAACGAAAGTTGGGATGCAGAATCATGTAGAAGATACGCTGGGCAATCCCTAAAAGGAATTGCAAAAAACTATTTAAATAGTTTAAGAACAGTAACAAATGAAGCTATTATAGCTAAACTAGCAAGATTCAATGAGATAAGAGACCAGAGATCTGTAAACGGGTATGTACAACTCCTTACAGCCGAATTCATTGGAACAAGCCACCTTGCCCAAGAATCAGAAGTATATGTAGCAAAAACTAAGTTATCATTACTTAGTATATGCAGTTTAGATAAGATCAATGAATATAGTAATAACTATGAAACATTGTACTATCAGATAAAAGAGTTCACTACAACTCTTAAAGACGAGTGTTTTAGAAAACTCCCAGCTATTGGACACCTTCTTATTAATGAATATAGAAAGTGGCTTAGAGTTAATAATACTAAATAAGATACTCTTGGTGAAAGAATAAATTTCGCCAAAGACTATATTATAGCTAAAAGATGCGAAAAAGCACAAGACGCTTTGATCAAAGAGACATTTAAAAATATGCCTTAAATCAAAGATGAAAGAGACATAGCACCTATCCAATGGGGATGTGGAAGAAATACTTCCAAAAGTCATAAAAAGAAACATTAGAAACAGACTTTCAAAGTTACGATCAATACAGACCCTAATAGTAAAAGATACAAATTCAGAAAATCAACTAACTTTAAAAATCCAAAGAAGAGAAAGAAATTATTTCTTAGAAAGAGATATTTCAAGAAAAATTCAGACACTAGAAAAAAAGTGCCTAATTATAGAAAGGGTGAAGATAAGAAACCAACAACCTACAATTCAAAAAATGAATGTTAGGTATGTGAAAAGACATGACATTTCGCTAGAAACTGTTCTCAAAGAGAGAACAAAGAAATAAAACCCAGCGTTAGACTTATAGAAGTCATGCTTACCCAAGCTGACTCACAAGACTTAGACCTCATATATAATATTGAGTTATCAGACTTCGAAATAGATGACAATGCCAGTGTGTATAATGCATACACAACTGAGTTAGATACTGAATCTTCTTCTTCTTCTTCTGAAGAAGAATTTAAAGAATGTTTTGTCATCACAACAATTGATGATGATGAATTCATAGAAAAAGCTATTTATCTAGACTATGAAGAAGCCATTTACTGATGTAATTTAACAGACGTATGGCGACCTTTTCAACCAAAGAAAATGGTTAAAATACCTCAGTGTTACACGAATCCAAGTCATAGGTGTAAATTTGAAATGAAATGTAGCCATGTAGACTTCACTTCTGATTATTGCTTTACAATAATATCACTTGAATTATTCATGGTATGTACTACATGTAAACTCCATTACCATGAAGACTGTTGGAGACAAAAATTCCGTACTATGTACGAAAATAAGTATGAGCACATACTAGACACAGACATAGACAAATACTATCAAAAAATTGATACAAATAAACTCAAGAAAATTAAAGAGGGAAAAAGAAAAATAGACAAATGTCCTCCTAAGACATTCCCTGATATTCCAAATCCCTTAAAGGGAATTGAAATCAAAGAACAGAATAATCTAGAAGTCCTAGCTAAAGGAATTTTTATAAGCTACATTGAATAAAAATCCTTAATCCAGACTATTATAGATTACTTTCTGCTATGATTGATACCGGTTGTACTACCAGTATTTGCAAAGCGAATGCATTTCCAGATGAGTATTATAGACCTAGCAAACAACTTATCTCCGGACAAGTTGCTAATGGGGATTATTTTGAACTCCCATTAAAGACTATTCCTAACTATTTTCAGATAGGAAGTAATGAATTTATACATGAATTTTATGTCATGGACCCACCGTGTAAATTCACAGAAAATCTTTTAATAGGAAATGATTTCTTCGTAAGACTCAGCCATTTGCTCAATATGACAATAAAATATAGAATTGTCTCATATAAGCAAATTTGATACCCAGACTATGCTCATATATAAAGACTGAGCATTTGGCCTTATGCAAGTCAAACCTTCATGGGTCCCCCTCAGAGTTCTACAGCTAAGTGTGGTGAAATAGAGGAAATTACTGCCCTTCTTAAACACAAATGCACTTGTCCAGATAAGAAATGTTATAAACAGATAACATTAATCCAACAAGAAATTGTTGACCAGATTAGACATCATCTCTTGACAGTTCAAGAAATGAGAAAGAGAAAAAAGATAGACGTTAGATCCTTAAAAATAGAAAAGGATAAAATCAAAGAATTAGCAATTCCTACAACTGGAAAAAATCCTATAGAAAAATGGGAAAAAGATAAGGCATATTGCCAAATTATACCTTATAAACCCAGACGCCACCATAAATGGAGGCACATATAAGAAAGGATATTCTCAGAGAGATAGAGAAGAATTCCAAACAGAAATAGACAATCTACTTAAGGGTGGAATGATTCAATAAAGCATTAGTAGACATAATAGCCTTACCTTTTATGTTAAAAATGAATCAGAAAAGAAACGAGAAAAAAGACGAATAGTATTAGACTATAGAGCTCTCAATAAAAATTGTGAGTTTGATTCATATAAAATACCAGATAAGAATAATCTTATTAGTCTTATCAAAAATAGAAAGATATTTAGCAAATTTGATTGTAAGTCCGGATTCTGGCAAATCAAAATGCATCCAGACTCTATACCGTGGACAGCGTTTAGCGTACCACAAAGAAAGTATGAGTGGTTAGTAATGCCATTTGGATACAAAAATGCACCCCAAGTCTTCCAACGAAGAATAGACGGCATTTTTAGAAAGTATTCAGAATTTTGCTTAGTATACATTGATGATGTACTAATTGCAAGTCATACAGAAGAAGACCATATAGAACATCTTAGAATAATAATAGTCGAATTTGATAATCACGATATTATTATTTCTTATAAAAAGATGCTTCTATTTCAAGAAAAAATAAACATCATAGGAGTCCATATAAGAAATGGAAAATATCTCCTTTAACCACATTACTAAAAAGATTTTAGACTTTCCAGACAAAATTAATGACAGAAACAATTACAAAGCTTTCTTGGATTGCTTAATTGTGCCACATATTACCTTAAGGATTTAGCCAGAAAAAGAAGAAGTTTTACCGCTAAATTAAAAGGAACCGAAAAGACTAATCCATTTAATTGGACAAAAGACGACATGGATATAATGACTAAATTAAAAAAAAAGTCAAAAATATCCCTGGACTAGAGATGCCTAATGCAGAGGATATCTTTATAATAGAAATAGATGCTTCAAATAAACAATAGGGGCGCAATCTATTATACTTTAGACTATCAGACTAAGAAAAAGAAAATTGTGTAAATACAGTTCAGGGACATTCACTGATCCCGAAACAAGATACACAACCCACGAGAAAGAAATTCTCGCTATTATAAGAGCAATAGAAAAATATATGCTCTTTTTAAAACCCAAGTACTTTACGGTGTATACAGACTCTAGCTACACAGTTGGATTTAGAGACCTAAATCTAAATAGATCAAAAACTAATAGACTAATTAATGGCAACAGTCTCTTAGTGATTATGATTTTAGCATAATTCATATTAAGGGAAAAAAGAATACAATTCCTGATATTATTTCAAGAGAACCAATGTTTGCCGAAAATCTAATAATATATTTCATGTTATCTACAGATAAACAAACCAGATCAATGGAGACAGGAGGAAGCTCCAGCAGAAAGACTAGATTTATCAACCAGGTTGAAGTCGCTAGGTACCTACAGGGTGCATATGACCCTCAGACCCAGATCAATAATAGAAACAAGCTGAAGTTGCCTAGACCTATTCTTGAAAACCTAGATGATATGCTCATTCCTCCAGGGAAAAGGAGTGAAGAAATTTGCAAGCAAAACAAGATCATCAGAGGAATGTTCTTCCCCGAGTATAGACCAGACAGAGGTTTCCAGACTTAGTTAAATTCAGAAGAGAATTCACTAAGAAAACTCTCACTTTCATAGACGCTCTATGGTGGAGCCATTCTAACAACTTTAAAATAGAGTTTAGACAAAATTTGATTTGCTACAGCCAGATTTAAAAGGTTGCAGTGGCTCGCTATCTCCCAGATAAATCCAGCTCATCCCAAAAATTTAATAGAAGCTCATAGACCTCAAGAAATGACCTATTTTAGAGCAACAGGTCAGACGGCGCCACCTAAGGAAAACAAGAAAAAACATATCATTTACGAGAAAAAGAGGTTCTTTATCAATCTTTTTACCCCGTTGAGAAAAGAACGAGAGGTAGAAAATAATAAGACGATTAACCTATATTCAAACATTGCCGAAACCCTAAAAGAAATGGGTAATTATCTCTTCAACAGAACAATTTCAGGCCATGCCTCGTTCATCAAGGGATTTTGTGAAGGATGCCTCAGATAAATATTTGGGAAAAAATAAACATTCCTGTAGAACTCCTGGCTAGCCAATGACTCATTGGTCAAATTCTCATACAAGAAACTACAGACGCAGACTGTTTTGGCAAAAAGGTAGCCAATTATATCGAGACAGTTAAGGAATACCTTCCCCTCTATTTGAGAAGCTATTCTATTGGACCAGAAGCAAGGTTCAATCATGAGATTGGGGGATTCCAGCTCGTCCGGTTCTCAGAAGAACCATGCTTAGACGTAGAAGGACTCTGTTCAACTGAACTCGAGCCCATTGAAGGAAGACAGAATCCATAGCCTTGAAGGTCAATAGGTCCTTAGGAATTTCTAAGGATTATGAATGAACTTTTAAGTGAAGACAAATGGTACACAACGTGCCAAGAAGAGGACCTAATCATCCTAAGCACAAGAACCCTTTGGAGGGAAGATGACTAGAGGACAGACCAAGGGCACATAGGTAATAATACCAACCACCACCTCCAATATTGCCAATATAGAAGAATATTGGAGCACCATTAAAGGCTCCACCCAGACATACCAACAAGGCATCTCTAGTAGGGCATCTAGCCCAAACGACTACATCAAGGTAACAGCCGACAACTAGTGACGTAAGAAGAAGAGAAGAAGGCATCAGCTTATGGAGAAGCGTAAGCAATGACGACTCAGAGACCTGTAATTATCAGACAGACCAGACGAATCTTTAAAGTTGTATTTTCTTTCTTTTTGCTTTACTTTATAAAAAGACTGATTGCATTACCATGCTTACACATGACAATGGGGCCCATGAAAGCAGCACCCGATGTGTATTATTGTGTGTGATTGTCTCTATTTGTTATGTCGGTAACCCCTTTCACTCACTACTCGCCGAAAGGCGTTTAAAACTGTGGGGCCTGTCTTGTTAACCGGATTATTTTTAGTAGCCGGTTAGTAGGTTTAAGAGTCTGTATCTCCTCTATATAAGCAGAGTTAGTTTTCATTTGTAAGTACGAGTTTTTCCATTCTCAGCTTAGACTAGTTTATTCTACAGAGCATGAGTGAGTAAAGCTTCCTTTAGTTAGCAAAAGGAAAGCGAGTAATTTGTAATAATAATATTTCTTGAATAAAATTATGTTTCTCCTTCAATACAACTTTCATTGATATCTGAGTTTTGCTTAAATTTTCCAAAAATTAAACCTATCTTTACGCGGTTCCCAGTAAGGACCTTCTCTCTGATTCATACAAGATCGTTGAATGGCCGATTTTGAGTTGTCGCTGACAGGTGTCGTAGCCGTGAGCCGTTAGCAAGGATGCGTTAGGCGTTGAGGCGTAGACAGGAAACGGACAACCAATCCTTTCAGGTGGATGAACAGCGAGAACAAATGCAAATGAGATAGAACAGACCGAGGACAGAAGAAGAAGGCAAGAAAGGCGATCGGAAACAAGGTGAACCGGATGTTTTATTTAGGTATATTATTGTTTAAACTATTTATGAGTACTTATTGTTAGCTAAATATTTAAAACAAAGAAATCCTCCTATAATTAATTTATAAGCAATATAGACAGAGATTATGAGAATTTCGTAAATCAGACAGACACTAGAAGTACCCAACCAATATTAAGGTGGGGATTAATTAACCCAGAAGAACAAAGACTAATGCGTACAACACACTTCAGATCTGGAGGATCCTTCCCCTATATACACCACGTTTGCAAGTGGGTATCTAGAGAAGTAGGGAAACTCCCAGACTTAGAAGATTCTACAGATAATTATATTCAATCCTTAGTAGAAAATATAGATGAAGAGGAAGTAAATAATCCTCGAAGAGACCTTCCTCAAGGAAGAGATAACGTTCAAGTAGACGTTACCGGAGGAATACATGATCTTAGACGAACACTGCAAGAAACTTTAGAAAAATTAAAGTTTGTGCAGAGAAAAAGACTTGCAGAAACTGCAGAATTCCTACATGAAAACGAAGGAATTAGACGTCTTGGATTTATAGAGACAGCTAGTACGTATAATTTACGTGTTTATAGACAATTATTATCTAAGTACGGAGACCAAGAATTAGACTCGTTTATAGAAAACAATATCTTAAATCCCGTTAGAGATATTGTATACGATATTAATTGGAATATCCCAGATTATAGACTAGAAGCCTTAGACTTAATAAACTTCCCGTAGAGACCGCTGACAGCTTCACAGCTCCATCAGTGTCCATACGGATTAAACTGGAGTGAAACACTTAAACCTCTCCCACCAAGTTCACCAAGTGAACTAGATAGTGATTCACCAGCAGAAAACCCGTTTGATAATTTTAATACAGACGACAATAAAAATTCAGATATAGACGACGTAGATTGGTCAGACTAAATTCCTTATTTTAAAAACAATAAGGTTAGACATAATTAATTTGAGAAAGACTAGAGTAAGAACTTATAATTACAAGTGGTCCCCTCATATAAGACAAAGTGGTCCACATGGTCCGAGTCAAAACTATCATATTTGATTAAATAAGACTAAGAGAACCCTATTTACCAAAATAAATTTAAAAAGAACACCATTCATACAAAAAACTCATATTCGTATTGAATAAAAACGCAATACTGAATGAAAGGCAAGTATAGTAATTTATTTTTATTATTATAATAATATGGGGACTTTTATAAGAGGTGAAATAAAACAATTGCGACGCAAGGCCCACTTGGTGTGATTTATAAAATTCACGACGTGTCGTGTCTCACGGAGGATTTAAGCTTGCTATTGTCCCCATTCGATTCGACGCGGCGTAGTCATTAAGGCCTCATTTGATTCGGGTATTAAAAAGTAGAATGTGATTATTAATATCACTTTTTTTATAATACCTTGTTTGATTCGCACAAATGTGCTGGGATTACTAATACCGGTACTAACTTAATACCACTCTTTGTGGTATAATTTAATACCAAGGAGGAGGTGGTATTGTTTATATAGTATTAAGAAAAATGAACCATATATTTTCAAAAATGTCACTACTACTATTACTACTACTATATTATTATTATTTTAAAAAAAATTAAAAAATTTTTTAAAATTTTTTCTTTTAATTTTTTTTTACAATTTTTTTCTTTTTAATTTTTTTTTTATTTTTTTATATTTTATATTTTACAATTTTTTTCCCAATTTTACTTATTTATTTATTAAATTAATACCAAGATTAATAGTATTAACATAATACTGATATTATTAATCCCAAAATATAATCAAACCCGAAAAAATAATAATAACAAAATGAGAAATATTCTCCCTTCTTCTACCATCTCCAACC
This sequence comes from Lonicera japonica, assembly GCA_021464415.1. NCBI lineage: Eukaryota > Viridiplantae > Streptophyta > Magnoliopsida > Dipsacales > Caprifoliaceae > Lonicera > Lonicera japonica. The sequence continues at coordinate 4,706,037 of CM038467.1, read as the reverse complement.
CAAAACACCATTTTGGTGTTGATTTAGCACAAAATGTGTTATTTTTACACCAATTTTTTTTTCAACTCCAACCATAACACCAAATATAACACCATTTTGGTGTTGATTCTCTCTAAAAATAGCATATAAATTATTATATGTACTAATTATTTTATTATAGATATTATTATTAATTAACTTATAATAATTTAAATAATTATAATTTATAAAACTAAAAATCACTAAATTATCCATTACAGCTGGAAATAAACATTACATTGGAATTATTAATTCTCCGAATTAGTAAATTCTTCCCACAAGTGTTCAATTAAGGCAAAGTTCAATAGCATTTCTTAATTTTTTTATGTCGAGCAAGGAATTCTTGATCGAGTATTATTTAAGTGTACAATTGATTATTCAATTAATTTGGGTCATTTCGCATCCCTCAAATGATTTGCTCTACGTTGTATGTTTTAACTCTAGTACTTTAGTGTACTTAATCTATGTTGCATTACTTTGTTTTAAATGTGTTTTGTTTTAATGTAAGTTTAAATTTATGAAGTTTAAATGTTGCTTATTATTATATATTAAAATTTTTAATTACAATAAATATACATAAATTTAAGAATAAATTAATTTTTTTAATAAAACAAATTATTAATATTTCTAATTAAAACAATAAACTAAAAAAATTAAATTATAAGTATAAAAAATAATAATTGAAAATAACAATGAAGAAAATAATTAAAAAATAAAAAAAAAAAAATGGTGGGATGGTGTGGAGTGAATAGTGTTACACCAAATATGGTGCAACACTATTCATTACACCAAATTTGGTGCAACTTTTGGTGCTTCCTTGGAGCTAATTGGTGTGAAAATTACACCATATTTAGTGGGATGGTGCATGGTTGGAGATGCCCTCAGCAGCCAATGAATAATTATGTGAGCAAACATAAAGATCTGATTGATAAGGAATTAGGTACGTCGAATTTTTCCCTTCTTCGTTCTTGCTTTAATCAAGAAGATTGAAAAGTTATCTAAAAATTCCTATTAGTTACTATCGGGGAAGAGACCAGTGGGTTTGGCACCCAACTAAGTCCGGCAAATTCAATGTCAAATTTGCTTATAAAGAAGCATTTAATTGGTTGGCACTTTCCTATTTGAATTCAGCTTCTTCGTCTTTCATGGCCTCTAGAATTTTTTGGAAAATTGTTTGGAGTTTAGATGTTCCTCCAAAGATTCGTTTCTTATGGTGGAAAATTTGTTGTAACGCCTTGGCAACTAAAGGAAACCTTTAGCAAAGAAGGTGTAGCAGATCCCCCAGTTGCCCTCGTTGCGATTTGGAAATTGAAAATGTGGAGCACTTATTTTTTAGGTGTAGTTATGCTCAGCATATATGGAGTAATTTTGATAGGGGAACTTCTTTTGACCCTAGCAATATGGTTTTAGCTGTGAAATGGGCCAACAATTTGGTGGAAGAGGTTGCTTCCTCGATCCAAGCTCGGAATTTTTTAAGTTTGGTCGTTACGGTTTCTTGGGGTATTTAGAAAGCTCAAAATGTTTGGATTTTTGAAAGCAAGTTTAACTATAGTGATAGAGTTGTTTCTCAAGTTAAAGGGTGGCTGGGGGAATTTGCTCAACTGAGAAATTCCCCTCCAGTTTCGTCTTCGATTAATAGAGGTGTAAGTGGGTCTAATTTTCTTCGTATGGGTTCAGTGATAGCTTTTTGTGATACTTCTTTTGATTGTGCTAGTTTTGAAGCTGTCGTGGGGTGTGTGTTGTTCAATTCTGTGGGTTCTCTTTTGAATGGTGTTGGAAATAGGGTTCATGCCTTTTTGGCTTTACTAGCGGAAGCTCTTGCAATTAAAAGTAGTTTATAAATTGGTGCAAGTGAGGAACCTTTCAAATCTTTCCATTGCTAGTGATTGTTTATCTTATCTCGTCTGATCTTGAGCCCCCATGGGAGATCACTGTAGTTCTTGCTGATATTAAGGTTATGGTGCGATCCAAAATATATAAATTGGAATTTTGTTTTGAGAGAATCTAACCAGGTGGCGCATTGGGTGGCTAAAGCGGCTCGTCTAAAGTCTCTTCCGGTAAATTGGGTGGCGTCTCCTTTTCATGGTTTAGCTAGACTCTTACGTTTTGTGCCTTTGTAGTCTTCTATTTGTTTTTCCTTGTTAAAAAAAAGAAAGAAATATTCAAATTACATATGTGTAATTTTTTTTTTATACCCATTCATAATTTTTTTCTTCTAATTCATAACTTATCAATTTTGCCATTAGATAATTTATTTTTCTTGTATTGATCAACCATACAAAATTTTAAATCAATCCGATATTTATAATCAATCATTATAGTTTCTTTTACTTAACTTTTAAAAACTTTATAATAGAATATAGCGTTAATTGCACTTTGGCACTCTCAACCATAAGGGCCGTGGCTCTTTGTCCTATGAAATACCAAAATTAGCATTTTTTTGCCACCATCACTTTTGTTACAATTGATCATTTTAAGTTGATGGAGATAAGTTTTTAACGGTAGAAGCAACACTTGCACATCACGTGAGATTTTTTTAAGGCATTATTGGAATTTTGCAGTTGGCTCCATTTTTACCATTTCTCTGGCTAAAAAGAAGGGGCTTACACATTATATATAATATAGATATGTATACACATGATATATATATATATATGTGTGTATTATTTATATGTTGAGATTGAAACAAAGTGAGATACAAATAAAGGGTGAGAGAACGCACAGAAAGAGAAAGAGAGAGTTTTCCATTAATAAAGACAAATGAATATATTTGTTTGTTTTTATGGCAATAGGGAAAACATCATCACCTTATGGACTGATTTGAACCTTGAAGAGGGTTTGCTTCCCGTCGACTTTATGGGTATTTTCATTAGGTTGATCCACCCATGTGCGAGAGAGTGAGACAATTGATTCCAGGTTTCCTTCGGAGGATCAATGAAAATGAAGTTGCAACTGCCAATTACAGAGCAAAAAAGAGTGTATTGTTGGTTTGCTTGGTTCTGTCAAGGTTCTTTTTTTATTATCACTTGGCTTTGTATGAATGGTGATGATGGTATTAATTAATGAGGAAGTACATAAGGAGTTATAAAGGAGATTTGACTGGTGTGAGAGTTGTGAAAATGGTAGTTTTTGGTTGATAATTTTAAGTCTAGTAGTTAATGAATGTAAAACCTTTTGTTGTTGCTGGTTGATAATTTTACAAGTCCTTTGAGCTATATCCACATTAAATTGTGCAACATATGGACCTAAAACCTCAAATTTGTTTTCTATATTCCACCTTGGTATCCAGTCAGTTGTATTGGTCTTGTTTTGCTCAATGGTTGCTTGAATTGAAGGACAAAGCAACCTCTCACACTTTTTCATTTTGTCTATCTTCTTATGAATTTTTTTAGTTATGTTAATCCTTATTTTCTCAAGCATTATGATATTGATTTGTCCATTACATTTAAAATATTGGCATTAAGATATTCACAAAGATTATTGAGCAACATGTCAGAGTTATACTAAGTGTTAAAATATGATATGCTCCAATGCACTATTATATGCTTCTTTGTCAATACTCTTGATATCTTCCATAGCATTGTTAAAATCAGACATTCTTGTAGCTCTAGGAGCTCTCTAAACCAAGTTTTTCACTGTAATACCTTTGTGCTCATTTTTGAAGTTATTGTACAAGTGCCTCACATAAAATCTATAGGCAGTATGTGGAAACACTTCCACCATTGTTGGTACAAGACCTTAGCAAGAAATAGTGAAGAAAAAAAGTAAAAAAAGAAGTTATTTTCATAGAGTGTTAAAACAATTAAGAAAAAGTGTTAAAAACAAAGTGCGTTACTGAATGGAAGTAAAAAACATAGTGCTTACCTTTTCTTGGTATAATATGAAAGTAAATGCATATAGATTAAACACCAAATCCTCCTTTAGTAACTCAAGAAACCATTTCCATGAATATTTTTTCTCCACAAATGCATATGCAATTAAATAAATTTGATTATTTGCATCCATAGCTACTGCAGTTAATTAATAATACACCACCATGTGGTCCCTTTAAATGGCATCCATCCACCCTTATAAGTGGTCTATAACATTTTAAAAACCATTTCTTTAATGCACCCCAATAGACATAAAGTCTTTTAAACCAATTTTGTTCATGTTCCCCATTCATTTTAACTTTCATTACAATTATACTTACATGGTTGATTTTCTTGCATTCATTAATGTAGTCCCACATCATTACAAATTGTTCTTTTGAGGTTCCTTATAATTTGTCCGTTGCTTTTCTTTTTTGCTTTAAAAATTTAGTGTTTGGAAACATTAATATTATAGTCTTCTAGGACATATTCCATAAAAGAGTGTGTTGACCATGAAAGATTAAACCTGATTTACTCTATATAAGTTATAGCTATCCATTTAGAATTAGCATGACTAATATCAAAAGACCTGTTACATGGGTGTTTATCAACAAATGTTTTCACTTACATTGTATGCTCCCTTTGCACCGTAAAAGAATAAACAACCTAATCACAACCATAATTGCACACTGCCTTGAACTTATGTTTCTCATTAGTAGTAAATTTATTTATTTTACCATTCTTAATTACATATTCTATCACTGCTTGTCTAAATTTATCAGCTGAATTAAACACCATCCTTAGTTGAAACACACGTGACTTCATGTCAACTTCAATATTAACCTCTAGAAACTTGCCCCTAGAAGAAATTTTCTCATATGGTGAATCACCTATTATGTTTCTCATGTCATCTGACTATGGGTAATCAATATCAGATTGATTTTCATGACCATCATGCACACATATTCCTTTCTCAGTACCTATTTGCACTATTTTTCCCTTGTCGTTACCTTCATCAACCCTGCCATCCTCAACCCCTTTCCTTTTCTCATTATCCCTATACTTTTCTCCACAAACACATTCTACCTTGTGCCTTGTGGTCTACATTTGCATATAACATATTATCATATTCATCTTAATCAATATTAAAACTTTTATTAAAATCAGGATCACTAGCCCCAAAGAATGAAACCAAGCTCTTATTTGTACTTTTTTTTTCACCTTCAATTGCTTCAATACTTGTTTCACCCTTAACTGCTTCAATGCTTGATGGTAGGAGCGTGACCATCTTCAAAAGTTTTGGTTCACGTGAACAAATGCAATAGAGTATAAGTAACTTTTTAGGGTCATACAAATTTATATGTACATTTAACACTACGTGACTCCACATAGTTTAGAGAAAAATATCACTATATGGGGTCAAAACATGTTCTTCATCCATATTAAATTGAGAGGTTTTTTTTTATTTAATTTACGAGAAGGAAAAAAAATTCAACATAATCAACTGTCAATGATACAACCTTCTTCTTTTTTTGTAATTTCCTACATTGATTGTGTTTCAAAGATAAAATCATATTCTTATTTTAGGGCATTCTAAAAGGAAATGTTGAATGTTAATTTAAGACAAATAGAGCATAATGTGTGATCCTACTAACAAATTTCTCAGGCTACAATACTACTTGAAGTTTCATGTACACATCAACTATCCCATGCTCATCAACAAATTTATTTAACCTTAAAGCATACATGTCTGTTTTAATCTCTATAAAACCTACTTCTACATTAAATCCATTAATCTTGTACATGTAAACTGGTATTTATAGGTAGCCTGATTCCTTTCTCATCAGTTCTAAATTATTCAATAACATCTCATCAGAATGGGAATAATTTATATAACTTACAATACCACCAACATACACCTTTTCGGTTGTGTACCTAAACAAACCACCATAATGCATTTGAAAGGTGAGGTATTTAGACATGGCATATAAACTATGACAAACAAATACATATGATTAAAAAAACTACATATAATGTATGAGAAGACAACAATAAATCATAAACAAATTATAAACAATAAAAAATACCATATAATAGAGTTTAAAGCACATATTAATCAAGAAACAAATAACAATAAACAAAGATAACCACTGACAATAATCAAATGACCACTGACAAAACTCAAAGGACAACTGAGAATAAACAAATCACCATTAATTGTATTGAATGCCACCATCAAAGCCACCTTCCCGCACTTTCCTAACCATTGTGAACCCTTGATCAATATATTCGAGCCTTAATCAGTTGATTTCGCACCTTAATATTATTGATTGTAGCCCTATTCGGCTTGGTTTCTTCCTTAATGTATTTGTTGGTTGTGTATTGAATAAAGTGAAATCGGACAAAGTTGTGGGTTTTCTGTCTCCTTTTAATCATTGAAATATGGATTGTTAATTATACTCTTAAAAAATCTCATCTGATGTGCAGGTGTTGCTTTTGCCATTAAAAAAATTAACTCCGTTAGTAAAAAATGGTCGATTGCAACAAAAGTGACAATGACAAAAAAAATGTTAATTTTGGTATTTTAGAAGGTAAAGTGTCACAAATCCTATAGTTGAAATGGGCAAAATGCAATTAACCCTTAGAATATATAATATGATTATGATGAAGGACTTATGCATGTTCGATTACTTTATTTTTTTGCATGTATCTTTAAATATTATAATTAACTAATTCAATGGTTAAATTGATGAATTGCGAAATTGAGAGAATGTTATTAGTGAGTGTAAAACTTCTTTATTTTACATCAAGTGTAATTTGAACTCTCCCCATAATAATATAGGAGGTTTTACAAGTTAAACTATCAGTTATCTGGGCACACCAATTCTTAATTAGGGTACATCTATTTAGATAAATCTAATTTTTAGTACTTCATTTTAGTATAAATAGTAAAGGCACGCCCAAGTAATAAATACTAAATATTGATTTTAGAAGACAATAAGAAGATTCAAGGAGGCACTTAAACAGTAAAAAATTGCATTGGCAATAATTATAGCATACCATTTAATGGCTTATTGCCGTCGAAAAACATGTAATAAAAAGAAAAATTGCATTGGCAATAATTATAGCATACCATTTAATGGCCTATTGTCGTCGAAAAGCATGTAATAAAAAGAAAAAATTTGAAAATATAATCTATAAATCTACTACAAATCTAAATTCAATACATCTTAAAAAATTTAAAATACTATGCATTTTTTAAAAATCAAAATGTAGTTTTATAATACAAGCATTATAATATTTAATAATAATGACAAATTTAATAAGCATAAAATTTGTAAAACATTATGTAAAAGTTCGATATAATTAAATGTATTTATCATTGAATTAATGGAGAAATTATAATTTTTATACATTTAAATGACAATGGAGAAGAAATCATATGCCAAGTGATCGAATGAGGATAGGAGGCAATGATAAGGCAAATGATAAAAGAAAATGGTAAAAAATTAATTATTATTAAATGAGATGTGCTCTAATTAAAAATGAGCTGTGCCGCTACCGTTTTTCTATTTTGACGGACGGATAGCAGTGCAACTAGCAACAAATTTATCATCACATACAACAAAGTAAATATGCAAAAGACCACTGTTTAGTCTGTTTATTTAATTAACCCTACTAAGAAGAAAAAAAATAGTATTTTTTCCTGTATCAACTTCAACAAGAGGACATTAGTCAAGTCCGTTTGAACGAAAATGAATTAGTTTAATTTTATTAGTATTTTGATAGTTAAGGATGAAAACGAATGAAATGAAAATAAATCTTATTTGGATAAAAAAAAAATTTAAGGAAAGTAATGTGATTTAATATATTATTAACAAATTAAAATTAAATTTAAAATAACAAGAAAAAATCATTAAAAACTTTTCATTTCCTTTCCAATATTAAAAGGAATCAAAATAAAGAAATAGAAGGATTGACATTCCCTCCCAATTCCTCGGTTTCCTCTTTACTCCCTCTTATAAATATCCGAATGCGTAAAATGCAATCATTTTTCCTCTTTTTTTTTCTTTCATATTTCCTCAATCTAAACGGACCGTAAATTCTAACACTAACCGATACCAAACCGACAGGAGAGGGCTTATATAGAAAGGTGTACAAAACATTCACGCACGTTTTTGCTTATCATTTCGATGTTGAAAACTCACTTTCGAAAAAAAAATCGATGTTGAAAACTGTTTCAAAGGGAAGGGGTTCTCATGCAACTGAAGTTATACATACCTGTTTGGTTAGCATAAAAACTAGTGAATTTTTTTTAACCGTACAACTAGTTTACGTCTAAACGTAGAAGTGTAAAAATAACCCAGTTTTTTCATTTACAATGCCCACCAAAACATACTGAATTTTACATTTTTCCATTTTTTTTTTGTTTACCACAAGAATTTTACATTTTCCCTTGCAAAACAATCTCTTATCTCTCCCACTACATGTGCAGGTGATGAATAACATAAACTAAAAATGCATGAAACCCGGAGTTTAATACGTTTACGAGAGAGGATTCATTAACCACTCAGCAAATCAACACAAAGCTCGGATGGTATATTATTGAACAAATACAATAATCTTGTATTACCGAGTAGGTATAAAGTTTTCAATCAAACGAACAAATCACAGACACCACATAGAGATCAATTAGAAGACCAAGATAAACATTTTCTAAGAGAGAAATTCAACTTCACTAAACAAATAGATGCTGTACAATAGTTCTCGTGCTTTTCCTACGTTTTCATACGATTTGGAAGAAAGCAAATCCAACTACTTTCGAAGGCTTCGTAAAGTGAAAATAAATTCCTAACAATTATTCAAAACTATTAGAACTTAATATATTGACAGGGGTGGTGCTAGAAAGGGGAAAGGTGGGGGTAGGGCTTGACCCCCTTGATTTTCAAAAAAATTAACTACATTTGGGGTATTTTTTGAAAAATAAAAAATATACAGGGACCTGTGTGTATAACTTTATACTTCAAGGTATTTAAGTGTAATTGAATCCCAAGAAGAGATATGTCTGATTTTAGGGAGTTTAAACTTTAGGGGCTATTTGAAACTTTAAATTTCACTTAAATCCTCCTATATATTCCATTTAATTCTTCATATCATATTTTCTCTTATTTTTTTTTTTATTTTGTTCTTCACTTACTTAGTTGCTTTGCACCTCTACCTCTATCGACTTCCTCTGTTATCTTCCACATACCATTGAGTATATATATTTTTTTATCTTTCTTAGTATTTGGTGTATTTCATTATTAATATTAGGTGTATTTCTTAATATTAATTTTATTTCTTGATTAATTGCCTAATATTAGTTATATTATTGATTAATCACATAATAATAGGTCTTTGTTAGATTAATTGAAGAATTGATAGTGATTGCTCAATGTTGAGTTCATTTATTGATCAATTGCATAATATTAGGTATATTTCTTGAATAATTGATTAACTGTATAATATTATGTTTACTTTTTGATTAGTTAAGTTTAATATTATGTGATTTAGGTCTAAACCCCTAATTTTTTTGTATTCTATTGAGAAGCAAGACGTCTTGGAATACTTTCAAAATAAAAAATCCCTTAGACTGTTAGTAATTTGTAGTATTAATACTATTATGTTTTAGTTAAAATTTTATGGCTTTAAATTTATATTTTTTTGTGCTTTAAATTTTTTCTCGTTGAATTAATAGCTCCGCTACTATATATTGACAAATAATACAATAGGCTATATGCCATAATAAGATTACCATACCATATGAAAGACATTTAAAAAATACTCAACATAACCTAATTAAAGGCATGTGTTCACATATTTAATTTTAATAATTACCATTACTATGTCAAAAAATATTTCAAAAGAAAACATGGATGCTTAAAGTTTAAGTTTTACTAATTGCAGGTGCAACATTATTCTCGGACTTGTTAATGTAATAGTACTGATTTATTATTATTATTAAGGAAAACGCAAATTTTATTGAATTATATGATATAATATTTTATTTTTTATTTCACTAAAAGGATGGATAATGTTAAAATATAGTAATATAATAAAGTATTAACCGATAATTACCGGTTTATTTTACTAAATTAACTATAGATAAATATTTTATTTGTTAATTTTCTCATATGATAAGATTTTGTAAAGATAATTTACATTTTTTTTTGATATATACATAATTGACTTAATGTAAAATGTATTTCAGTATTTAGTTGGAAATATATAAACAATCTAATTTTATAAATAAATATTTAATTATAGATAGATATTTTATTTGAATTATATTTCTCATGTGATAAGATTTTTGTAAAGATAATTTATATTTTTTTGATATATATATGTAATTGATTTAGTGTAAAATGAATTTTCAGTAGAGAGTTGGAAATATATAAACAATCTAATTTTTTAAATAAATATTTAATTTAATAAATAAAGTTATACTAAGAATTTTGGTAGATTTGAAACACTATTTTATTTATTGGCGAGTTAAACAAAACCCATCATTATAATCAATATTACTAACATGCCATAATAATCTTAAGACGTTGGATTAAAAGATAAATATTCACATTAAATCTGAGTCACCCGTTATAAACATAAACATAAAGAGTCCTACTATATTAATAGTAAATTTATCATCACATACAACAAAGTAAATATGCAAAAGACCACTGTTTAGTCTGTTTATTTAATTAACCCTATTAAGAAGAAAAAAAATCGTATTTTTTCCTATATCAACTTCAACAAGAGGACATTAGTCAAGTCCGTTTGAATGAAAATGAATTAGTTTAATTTTATTAGTGTTTTGATAGCTAAGGATGAAAAAGATTGAAATGAAAATAAATTTTATTTGGATAAAAAAACAAATTAAGGAAAGTAATGTGATTTAGTATATTATTAACAAATTAAAATTAAATTTAAAATAACAAGAAAAAATCATTAAAAACTTTTCATTTCCTTTCCAATATTAAAAGGAATCAAAATAAAGAAATAGAGAAGATTGACATTCCCTCCCAATTCCTCGGTTTCCTCTTTACTCCCTCTTATAAATATCCGAATGCGTAAAATGCAATCATTTTTCCTCTTTTCTTTTCCTTCATTTTTCCTCAATCTAAACGGACCGTAAATTCTAACACTAACAGATACCAAACCGACAAGAGAGGGCTTACATAGAAAAAAAGTGTACAAAACATTCACGCACGTTTTTTGCTTATCATTTCAATGTTGAAAACTCACTTTCGAAAAAAAAAATCAATGTTGAAAACTGTTTCAAAGGGAAGGGGTTCTCAAGCAACTGAAGTTATACATACCTGTTTGGTTAGCATAAAAACTAGTGAATTTTTTTTAGCCGTACAACTAGTTTACGTCAAAACGTAGAAGTGTAAAAATAGCCCATTTTTTTCATTTACAATGCCCACCAAAACATACTGAATTTTACATTTTTCCATTTTTTTTTGTTTACCACAAGAATTTTACATTTTCCCATGCAAAACAATCTCTCCCGCTACACGTGCAGGTGATGAATAACATAAACTAAAAATGCATGAAACCCGGAGTTTAATACGTTTACAAGAGAGGATTCATTAACCACTCAGCAAATCAACACAAAGCTCGGATGGTATATTATTGAACAAATACAGTAATCCTGTATTACCGAGTAGGTATGAAGTTTTAAATCAAACGAACAAATCACAGACACCACATAGAGATCAATTAGAAGACCCAAGATAAACATTTTCCAAGAGAGAAATTCAACTTCACTAAACAAATAGATGCTGCACAATAGTTCTCGCGCTTTTCCTATGTTTTCATTCGATTTGGAAGAAAGCAAATCCAACACTTTCGAAGGCTTCGTAAAGGAAGAAATCAAGCCACAAGAAACCTGAAACTTTATATATCAAACCCAACGGTCATTCTTTTGTGCAATTAATATCAGTAAAAGGCTTGCTTAGATATCTGGAACTTACAGTTCATGCAAACTAAAAACTGCCACCCGTCAAACTGCAATATTTTCCTTCAAATGACCGCAGCAGCATGAGCAGGCGTTTGTATGTACCTAAAATAAAATAAAACCAGAGAGTGAGGTAAGTGCCTATATGCAAAAGAAATTAACAAGTCTGTATTTTGTAGCCAAAGTTAAGGAGCTTGTCCAGGAGGAAATTTCAGTCAGATACTCCATCCGTCTCAAATTGATAGGCTCACTTTCCTTTTCAGAATGTGTACAAATTGACAGACCTATTTCATTTTTGGTACATAACCAGTGTACCAAATTTCACAACAAAAAATAAATTGTATTCTTGACCATTGATTAAGTTGAAATTAGTATTTCCTTGATAAAGTACCAAAGTCAAAGCGGGATTATCAATTTGAAAGAGAGGGAGTATTTACTTCCATATCATACAACAAAACATAAATGAAAGCATCCTCTACTATCTTTTCCTTCTTGACGGCGAACCAAAACACTCTTCTCCCTTTAGATACCCCTCACGAAGAAAACTCATCTAGTCAGTCCAAATCAGTGTTACCTAACACGTGGGTCAGAGGGGTACAGGTCTTCGCTCGGTACAGGGTGCATTCTTTAAGATATTGTAACACAATTGAATCCCTAAAATCTCTCCCCCACTATTTTCCTTCTGTTACCCACGATTCCGTCCGTCTTTAAAAAAATTTAGCATAAAACAAACAAAATTCTATTTCACAAACAAACAAGTAAAAAAAAGGAGAAACTCTCCCTCACAAACTCTTCCTTTCATATACAAGGTCTCCCTCTCTAATACTACTTCTCTAAGGTCTTAAATCAACTAAGAATCCCAATCTTTACCAAAATCCAAAAGTGCAGAATCCACAGTGCTGAAGTATTCTTCTCTCTTCCAGATAAATATTTCAAGTTTAAACTACTATATACATGTATACATACAGTAAGGAAGGATCTCTTAAGGAACACGTTTATGGTCCCTTAAATATGGACCAACCATTTTGAGGGGGACAAAAGGATGAATTTTTTGATGAAACTTGGTGAAGATGATCTCCATGATTAGTACATCATCTCAACCAAAATTCAACTGGGAAGTGGGTTAACTAAAAAATTGATAAATATGCGCATTTGTAGCCTCTTTACCTTATTCTGTTGAAATTTTAGATGTCTAGTTAGTCCGCTTCCCGGTTGAATTTTTTGATGAAATTTGGGGGAGATGATTGACTAATCATGAAGATCATCTTCACCAAGTTTCATCAAAAAAGTCATACCCCCTCAAAATGGTTGGTCTGTATTTAAGGACCAATACACTTGGTCCTTACGAGATCCTTCCTCTCTATATATATATATATACAATGCAACTGAAAAGGGTATTAATGAAATAACAAAACGGATATATATATATATATATGTTACTAGAATTCACTAAATATTGGGTATTGGGTCGCGAATGACTCCAGTTTGGGGTTGACGGTCCCAATACACAATACGCTATATACCTCAAGGAATTAGGCAACCCTGCTCCAAATCCTCTTAGGCCACCTCCCATTAATGTATCCTGGGCATGCAGAATGAGGATTCAAGGATCTAAAAACGCATCTTGGGGGATTATTACTCAGGTGCTCTAAGAGACCTAAATACCCTGATTTAAAAATATGTAAAAAGGGAACTGGTTTGGATTAAGAGATTCAGTTCTTCATAATCAAGCTTTTGCAAAATGATTATGGATACTTCCTCCTGAAAACTGGATCATTAGGAATTCAATCATTCGGAGCGAGTATGGAATATAAGACGAGTGGAGTCCAAAGTCGGTCGAGAGTCTCTCTTTGGTTTCCTTGTACTTTGGAAAATAGTAGGCTCAGGGTTGGAAGAAAAGGGGGAGGGGGCTACCATTCGTCTTTGGCAAATATATTTGAAAATTGGCAAGCCATCATTGTTTTTCCCATCTGGCAATACATCTTGCCCTCAATCCAGTCAGTATCTCTCATAGATTAAATCTCATTCTAATCTTCAAATAGAAAACTGGTTGCATTTTCAACCTATACCCCCCTCTCTTTCCTCCATTGATGTACTCAAGAAAAAAACAGAAGGGATGTAGAGCCATACACAAAGAAAATGCAAGATTAGTCAACCCAGCCTAAGTATGTAGTCATTATATAAAAGATTATGGAATATATCCGGAATTCACAATAGGACCTGGACAGGCCTTCGGCACAAACAAGTATAACTCAGACATTTGCCAACACAGAAACTGATGCAGGAGTTTAATGGGAAGATTTTGAACTCTCTCAGCTACTCAAGCGACCAAATTTACTTCATTGATCAAACTTCATTTCCGTATATCTGCACAAAAAAAAAGAAAAGAAAATTAGAGGAAAAAAGAAGAAAAAGAAAAACTCATTAACTTTTCAGTGTAAAAATATAGTTATGATAAAGCCAGAAGGAAAGGGTATTCTGTAAAGAAAGAAATGAACCAAAAATATGATCTCCTCTGCACTACATCATCACAAATACAAACTTGCCTGCGAGGTTTGTTTTGCCGTTGCGCTAACTCATCATTTGCAAGCTCTGAGGAGAAAAATAAAACATTTTAACTATATATTTATGTTCTAATCCTTTTGAGGCAAGTAAATAAACAAAATCAAGCCAAAAGATCCAAAAGGTGCATTATGTCTCACCGAGTCTCTGAGAAGACTTCAACTCATTACCAGGTTTACTAGTATTGTTTTCTTTGCTGCAGAAAAATAAAATGTTTCAGAATTGTGTAGTTAAAATATTTCAGAGAACAAGGCAAGTGTCACTCGCTAGAATCATTATTTGTTTATTTATTTTAGGGAGCAACAATGAACGAAAGAAACCAACAAAGAGTAAAAACTGATCCTGTAGCAATGAAGAAAATTGGATGACATCATGCGGGCATAATACGGAAAAATGCCTGCTGATTCACATGCATTTCATGGAAATAAACGAAATATGAAATATTTATATACACACACATATATACAAAAGGCAATGTTCCAATCCCTAAATTAAGAAAAAGATTAGATCATATTTTTGCTAACTCCTCCATGCATGTTTTATGTATGTCATACAAGAAGTAGACCCAAGTACTAAACTAGTACCTAAAATTCAACTTATGTAGAAAAAAAAATCTTCCTCCCCGCCCACACCCCAAAAGAAAAGGTTTAAGAAGAATATTGACAAAGTACCTGAGAAACAAAGCACAATCATCACACATGCTAGGAAAGAAAAGAACCAAAGGCATCAGAATCTTGCAATTCACAATATGATTAGCCATATATGCATTGCGTAATCGAAAATGAACATGTATCAACAATTCATAGGATTATATTCACTACCTACACAGAATATTCATCTAACATAAACATGATTGTGATTTTTAACATTTTATCAATTGAATCAAGAATCACAATAGATTTGTATTTCTGCCGCGTACTTGCGTCTCTTTGACTCTATATGCTTACAAGTTATATACTTATGAATTATGATTAGTTATGCACGATATGTTTGAGACTTTGACCTGTGAGTTGAAAATTGGGATCTTAGAGATTCAAACTCCTTTTTTTCTCATAAGGCAAATGGGCTTCAATAAGATACAAGTAAAATTGTCTTAAAATTGATTTTACATTAGTGCCACTGACCTTGAAATACAAGCAAGGGAAGACGTTTGTCCTGATGCAGTATGATAAGCACCATCAACAGCAAGATATGGAGAACAATATGCTGCCCCCAACCCTCCTGCAGCTCCCGCTAAAACAGGAAGCCTGGCCATTGTAAAATGATTTACTAACATACTCCCTTAAAATATTAACAATAACACCAACAGATGTATACAAAGAAATTAAAATTGTTCAGCAGCAAAACAAAGCAGCAACAGTTGATTATATAATAAAATTATACTGCGCAACAGAATAGGAAGCACAGTGGACAGAGGAAAACTCAAGAGGGCCTCCACAGTGACAAGTCCTAGAACATTATAATACCTCTTCCCTGGACAGAGCTATTAAGCAAATAAAGTCCAGGACTCCGGGGATAATTTATAGTTTCAACTAACAAGTAGCTGCTTCTCATGAAAAAATAAATGACAATATGTTTCTATTTCATAATAATGCATCAGTCAACTAATTACAGAACTGAACAACAGCTCATTGCCACAGAGCACAAAAGATATAACAGTGCTTTTATTTGCACCCAAAAATTCTAAGTAAACCCACCAGATTTTCAAAAAGACGCAAGTCTCAAAAATGCCATTATATCCATCATTCTTCCCCATCCCCCAAAACACTAACCCAATCACATCAAACACCTCCACCAACCATACCTGCTTCGCTGCAATAGCCAGTCACAAAACCTGTGCAATTCTCTCCCTCCTTCCATCTCATTATTTCTGTAGGATGTTTTTTTAGCGGAGTGGGGGAAAGGGAGAGACAAAGGAGAATAGAAAGAACAGGTGGGTAGGTAGAGAATACCTAGGGGCGCGAGACAACTCTCTCTAAGGAACTCCACAAAATAGCCCCGTAGCTTCGGGAGAAGGGGTGCCTCCTCACAAACAAATGGGGTCACAGTGACCAGGCCCAGGCGACTGTTTACCAAAAAACACAGGTCTCCGCAAAGTCATAAGACCAAGTATGGGGGCTGACGCCTGCCCTGTGCTGGAAGGTTAATCCAATAATGGAGACGGGCAGAGATGGAAGGAAAGAGAGAATAGGGCCAGTCCATTGACGGCAATTGTTGCCAGTTACGTTGGCAGTGGAGTGCAGCAGCAGGTATGAAGGAGGGTGGGTGGGGCTATGATGTGTCGTCATTTTGATGCCTTGACGGAGATGAATGAATGAAGGAGACAAGGGCATTTTGAGGACTTCAATTTTTTTCTTAAATCTAATGGGTTTAGTTTGAGAATTCATGGGTGCAAATAAAAGCACCCAAGTGATAACAATCAACCAATTAGAAAAAGAAAAAAGAAAGACATGGAATACATCTCAGAAATACAGAACTATAATACCATGTCATCTCAGATTTCCCTAACCCAAGTTGTTGTTGAGCAACATATCCGGGGAATGCCATGCCAACAGCAGGAACTCCCATGCCACTAGAATGCTGGCTCCCAAATTGCATCACTGCACGTGAATCCACCAAAAGTCAGGACTTGAATATTACTATAACCAAACTTGTTAAAGTTAGATGAACAGAAGCATAGATTATTACAATTATGAAAACTTTGAGATCCAAACAATTTCTCTCTTGGCATAAAGGTTAGTGCAAATAGTCTTAGTTAACGCAGGTAGAAAAAATAATCCAGAAGAGCCAAGACCAAACAAACACCCCATAGTAGGAAATCTTCAGTTAATGCAATTTACAAGGAATTCAATTTATTTTTCTTTTCAAAATTTCCTACTAAATGTGACTAGTAGCTTTACCTGGCAAAAAAGCCGGTGTTGCAGGGAAGTTTTGATCACCATGACCACCACCCGTGCTTACAGATGCTCCCATAACCTGACCCCCGCCATATGGAAAAGAGGACCTTCCACTACTACATTGAACATTGCCCTTTCCTTTTCCAACCAAAGCACTCTTGGGCTTACTTAAATCCAGAAGTGATTCCACTTCCCCAGATTCAAAGGAACTTACTGAAAGAGCAGCTTTTGGTGGAGAGGTAGCTTGTAAGGAAGGCCGAAATTGGCTTTGAACAGGAGTCCTCTGTACGTTACGGAGTTGGGTTGGAGGAGAAATTCTTCGAACTGGGTTAAGAGGCAAAGTTAGACCTCCTCTCCCTTGAACCTTCAACTGAGGAGATTCAGTAGAATTGATTAATGATGGAGGCGGCAATTGCAAGTTGGTTAAAGGCTTCACAGTGGGGATGGAAATTGAATCGTCAATATAAAGCTTGTCCATGCTAATAGAGTCAGCTACATTCTTCCCTCGCAAATCCCTCTTCTGTGCATAAGTAATCTCTTTGCTGGAAGAGCCAGAGGGATAAAATGGAGGAGAAGCAACACTCAAGCTTGAAGCAAACTCATGTTTCCTAGATGAAACTGGAACTGATTCAACTTTTGATGCAGGTGCAGACACTCTATCTGAACTAGCATATGAAGTTTTCTCAATTGACCTCCCAGGTCTAGCAAATTCAGCAACGCACAAAATATGATGTGTTCAAAAAATAATCAGGAATAAGGAATAATAAAAGAACCAATAAAATCTGACAGTTTTCTACTTACTGTCTTTTTTGTGTTGGAGCCTCACTGTTGTTCTGAAAAGAAGGTTGATACCTTCTAGGGCCTCTACCTCTCACACTCTTGGCTGCATTGTTTTGATTGTTATTGTTGTATACTTTAGACTTGTTTCCCCTTGGAAATCCACGGTCGTCCCCTCGATTTTTACCATGACCTCGATAACGAATCCTAGGAGCCCTCCTACCCTGCAATGTAAGAAGCTTACATAAGAACAGCAGATTCTACCATGAAAATTATTAACATTCAGAAGCACAATCACTTTCACCATTCAGAGGCAAAGCAAAACAAATTACATCATCATAATGGCTTTCCTCCGTAGCCATCTCCTCAAACTTGTCGTGCCCCCATTTTCTGTTGTCCTTCGACTCCCATAATTTCTTTCCACCAAGAGTTCGCCTAAGCATCATTTAGATCAGAAGTTATACATTTTCAACATATCACGAAATAAGTGGTCTGTAAAGGGCTAAAGGTTATATAGAGTATATGGATAATTTAAGGTCTAATTGATAATAATAGCGGGAACTTGGGCGGAGTACATTCGATCTTTATTTCTGCAACTCAAAAACTTACAAAACAAAAAAACATTAGACCTCCGTGAATTTTTATCTCATTGACCTTCTGCAAGTAGACATTTAGACACATTGGTTGCAGAAAATATGCAATGCAAACAGACAGGCACCACGTGTTACAGGGGATAGGCATCAGCTGAGGCAAGAAAACGATCTGACATTTTTTTCTTATAGTTTTATTTAATAAGTAAAAGAATCAATCGTTAAAAAGGTGAACACTTCTAACCACATTTCTCCCCCCTTTCTACAACCTCCATATAAGATAGACCCACCCTGTCATGAAAGCCCGCACATAATTTATAACAAGGATACCTTCCCCATCCCCCAATCAAGTAGACCTGATAACTAAGGCAAATAGGATAAAAGAAATATTATCTGGTGTTTGGATGCAAAGAGGACTAACATATTGGTTATTTTAGCATTTTAGGCGATATGTAGAACAACATTGGAGTGCTCCTAAACGCTGGGCTCTTTGGGTTAATATTTTTGGGACTAATTAGTTATTCATTTGTTTTTGTAATATGTGTTCTTATTTGTTGCTTTACAGTTTAGCTTGTATATCAGACCTTAATTGATAGCAGGGTCTGATAGCAGGTCCGAACACTGGATAACATTTACCTTATCTGGTGGAATATAATTTGCTACTAGCCAGCCATATCTTATATCATACCCGAAACACAAATCAGGGCTTTCAAAAGAGGCAAGTGATTGGAGATAAAGAAGGAGAAACATGTTAGGAATAGCAGAAAATTTTCAAGAACTTAACACAAGGTGTTTCTACACAAATGCGCTTCAATTTTCCGAAAGTACGTTACTGCAGCCACCATTTTCCTCTTCTCTCCAACGTGTAGTACAGGCTCTGCTATCAAGACAAGAACCTTGGCCCTTCAACGGAACCTCACAAGTCACAAGACATCATTCACAAAATCCTTTTACTGTTTTATTAGGGATGGCTCTATGTTTTTTTCCCCCAATGGCAGGTGAGACCTAGATACCTAGCTTCCTTGCTGACATACTTATTACATGAAAAAGATTATGGATTTGCACACACCTTTACAGCAAAGATCAGTTAGACCCTGAGACTCATAAATCCTCAAATGATCAAGCTACATGGGAAAAATGAGGGAATGCCCGTATTTACCCTTAACAAGCTTCAAAAGTCAATCAAAATCAGGTTTGCAGGAATATATTGTCTGCTACGTATTGGAATGTTGAGAGTAAGCTCATATACATCCTGCTGGCAATGTTTGAATAGTGGATGAGGCTTATGCCTAAAGGGCCCCATGAGGAGAGGTATGAAAAAATGTAGTTAGATTTAAAAAGTAATAAATAAATAACAATATTAAACAGAAGATAAATAAAAATTATGAGGGAGAATGAGCATCGAATCAAACATCGTTTCTCAATCTATCGTAGATATTATATTGGAATGTGGCACAAAGCTCACATCACCCACATGAACATTAATATAGCATATAAACTCCTATTCCTCTGGATACGGTTCATGGTTGAACTAATCATCTAAAATACCTCCATACCAAAAACCCATAATTTAGTTCCCTATATCCCAGACATCAAACTCTATGAATCACGATATAGCATTATGCACCCAGAAATGTAATATCTGCAATAGTTCCCCGTCATCTTAGATAACAAAATATGCTAATATTAGTACAATAACATTGATAAATAAACATAAATCTAGAGGGAAAAACTCTAAATCGGACAAACCATATAAACAGAAATTTAACAACAGTTTCAGACAATTAAAGTTTTCACCAATTATAATTGTCAATTCATCAAATACCTAATAATCATTTTTCTTCAGGAAACCTAATATATTCATCAAAAAACAAAAAATACCAGAATATTGATACAAATACTAAGCCTGTTATTTTAGATATTTTATGTTTTTTTGGGCGAGGTGTTAGATTTTGATTCTTCGAAGTAAGACTGTCCTTATTCACCACTATAATCACAATACTCCATAAGCACCATTATATGACAAAGGTCGATAATTCCCCATGCCATAAGCACAAGTTCCGCTTAAATTTCTCCCACTCTAACTTCCACTCGTAAGTAGAATAAACATTACATAATAACAAGTACGAAGCAACTAAAACCAATATGAATACCTGTGTCTACTAGCGCCAGCACTGTCCCGAAATCTGTCGTCGTGCATGTAAAAGGCACCAGCAGTTGGCACCGCAAAAGGCTCGTTCTCTTTCTTCTCCTCATCTCTCCCACCACCATCACTACTGTTAATTATTTGATGCTGGTCATCGTCATCGTTGGCATGTAATAATAATTCCTCAGTTGGCATCACAAATTCCTCCTCATTCTCTTTCTTCTCTTGAATCCCCTGAAGAACCTCCGTTGACATCCCAACAAATCTCCCAACATCACCGTCAAATTCCTCCCCTGAAGGTAACACAGTTATGACCTCACCGCCACATAATCCGACACTTTCCTCAACCGCGTCTTCATACTCTTCCTCAATCTCCGAACCTTCTTCATCGTAATTCGCCGGAGCACCCTGACCGTCCGATTCGTAACCAGAAACAATCCCAGCCCTAGAATCAGTCCTCCTCGGCGGCAAATCTCTCTCCTCCTCTTCACCGTCTTCTTCTGCTTCTTCTTCATCCTCGTCGTCACTAGCTTCTCTTCGCCTCATCTTCAACAATAGCTTTGCCTCCTCCGGATCACTCTCGTATTCCAATTCTTCTTCCCCAACACTCGACATCGATTCCCCAAACACACAATCTAACACAGAAAAATATCAAAATCCAAGGACCTATTGATATGAAATAAAAACCCTCAGACTAAGACCGAATCAAGTGGGAATTAGGGGTTTTTTTTTTTTCTCTTCAGATCTGTGCAGACGAAGACGAGTGAGTGTGTTAATTTTTTGTGCGGGGAGAAAGAAAAGAAGATACTCTATATTTTTCTGTTTTACCTTCGAATGTAAGCATTTTGTTTTTCAACTTATTAAAAGATTAATAGATATTTTTTTTTGAATAATTAAACATTCAATTTAGTGTTATTAAATACTTAATACTGAATTTAAATTATTATTTTATTAAAAACATAAAATTTAAAATTTTATTTAAAATAAAAAACAAATAGTATTTTTAGAATTTGAATTTAGCATTTAACAATTAATAATCAGTATTCGACAATTAGTAATTAGTAATCAGCATTCAACAATTAAAGATAAGACCAACAAACGCACCTTAAATTAAAATATAAAATAAAAAAGTTTAAGTTA
Source organism: Lonicera japonica (assembly GCA_021464415.1). NCBI lineage: Eukaryota > Viridiplantae > Streptophyta > Magnoliopsida > Dipsacales > Caprifoliaceae > Lonicera > Lonicera japonica. Next base: position 4,684,060 of record CM038467.1, on the reverse strand, counting down.
ATAATGGATTATTTTGTTCAAAATTCAAACCATTTTGCGAGTATATTTTTTAATAAAAAAATGCATAAGTAAAATAGGCAACTTAAAAATTTAACACAATTTTACTTCGGTTAAAATTACTTCTAGCCTTTTATAATAGTATATATATATAATATAGTTTTCACTTTTTTGGGTGTTGAGTTGTTTCAAATAAGACGCGATGTTCCTTCAAAATTAAAATTATGGTGAGAAGAATAATTTCACGATTTCATTTTATCCTATTAATATTAGCATCTCCAACAAATTAATTAGTTGAGCTTATTAACATCCAGATCATATAGGATTATTACCTTAAATTGATATTTGGATTTACTATCATATGTGTAAAATTTGAAATCCTATATATATAGGAAAATATAGAAGAACTTTAGGCCGTTTTCCAAATAACGTACATAATTTATCTCTTAGCTACACAATATTATTCAACGCAACATATGTACCTTTGTCCATTGGTCTTTTAGAGTGATAGAGACTTCAAACCTAATTCTACAAAGTTCTTTCTATTGATCGTATCTTAACAATTAACACATTCAAATTTCTCTTTGATCGTCGTACCCTCTGTCATAACTTATTTTCCCCTGTTGTTGTATAGAGTTTTTCCTTTCTCTCTTTCGCCTTCTCTTTCTGCCCTCCTCCGCCCCCCCCCCCCTAAAAAAACACACACACACACATATTGACATATATGTGTGTATAGCTTAACTGGTGAGAGAGAGCATTATTTTCTAGTCTATTGCATATTATAATTATTTTCTTATCAATCTTGATAGCTCTCTGCTCTCATTATTTTTAACTATTTATTTATGTTCGAACTCTCTTTCCCTAATCTAATTGTTAACATATATTTTTAAATATGCATACCAATTTTTCAGTTGTGAAACCGTTGAAATAGTGCCTCCAGTCAGATTGGTAGGTATTGGACTATTGGAGCAGATTGTTTACATAGATCGGCTAGCGGACCGATAAAGTTTTGTTGAAGAAGGTGGAGAAGTGAAATAAGGTCGGGAATCTCTGAGAAAAAACATTGAAAGAAGTTACAAAAAGATATTATAGAAAGTGTTTGGTCACCGTTAAGTATGATATTTATTACAATTCTTTCTCCTAATAGTTTAAGTTTTTTTAAGAGATGATTCCTAACATAGTATCGGAACGTTCGGATATATTTATTTAAAAGAAAAATGGAAGGTGGTGAATTTGGTGAATGGAAGTTCGGCTTTTTGGTCATTTGTTTCTGAACGTCATGGTTATAAAGGGAGCCATGGAGCCTGGCAGACACCTAAAGTATTGGACCCACATGATTTTCAAACCCACAATCTATAATATAAATTAAGATAATTGATGCGACCATCATTCTAGGTGGAAAGTAATTTTTTTTCTACTTATACAACAGCTTTTTATTTTATTTATTCTCTCTCTAAACAACAATTATTAATGTGGTATTTGGTTCAGAATTTAAAATCAAGTTTTTAAAATTTACTTCACACTTCCCAAATTTTAATTCACTTTATTTTATCTCTCATAAAATTTTTAAAACACCATAACTTTAAATTCAAAAATTGGAATTAGATAAAAAATATATATTTGAAATCTATTTATCGAGATCTATAAAATAAGATCCATTGTGACTATTTTTTGAATTTGTTGAAAAAAAATCCAACAAAAATTAAATTCACTTTTCAACAATTCAACCTATTTTTACACTTCTCAAAAACTTATTTAAAAAACATATTTTAAAATCTCAACCAAACAAGCACTATAACTCTCTTTAAATATCTAGAACAATTGTCAATCATTCGATGATTGAACTTGGGAAATGATGTGACCACTGTCAAGAACAAATTTTATGATAGTCCATTGTAAAAAAAACTTTTATTTGATAAATACAAAAGTCAAAAATACAGTTCAAGTTTTTCAATTTTTTTTGCTTAATTAAGAGCAACCTTATCTTATTTCTTTCTTTCTTTATTTATTTGATGCTTTCAACTCCAGTTCAAAAACTCTTTACGATTAGTTAGGATAAAATAAGTTTTTATTTGATAAATACAAAAGTCATAATTTATGATGTGCAAGCTCAAATTCATTAATTAAAAGTTTACAATATGTTCCTTGCAACATTGTCTTAATCAATTTTTGTATTAATGTTGTAAATTTTTATTTCAGTTAATTTTGGTAAGTTACATTTTTTGAGTGAGAAAATTAATAAAAAATAATGAGGTTAATTCTTACATACTTCGTGCCATAGGTAGGTAATATATAAATTTTTTCAATCATTTTTTACTTTTTTTTATTAAACTAACCCTAAGGTGTGAACATCATGTAGCTAGACATGTCAATAGGTCAATTTGGATTATATTTGTGTGGTACATTATCGAGATTTAGGTGTTATTGTTTTTGATTTAGATGAGTATCTTTTTTCTTAAATGTAAAAATAATATTCAAGCTACTTTATTCAAGATTTTTGAATTGTTTAGTATTTGGCCCACTTCATTTTCATAATTAGTTTTCTGCCCAAAGTTATGGATAACTGATATTCCATATTTTAAAATTATTTTTATTTCTTTTTGTGATTTTATAATGTTTTCTAAATGACTCCTAAAAATTAGCCCAACATAGATTAACTAAGATAATTATTATAGATTTTACATTTTGAAATGCAAATTAAAAAACCATTTCAAATTAAAATCGACTTTAAGTCAAATTAAATATTAGCATACATATTATTATTCAATATAAATTGTATTTAATAGCAAAGTCAAAAGGGATTTACTATTGCTTGACAATGACCACTAACTTTTTGAATCTAAAAGTTCAAAATAGTTTGAAGAGATCCAATGGTTTATAAAATACTACACTCTTTTGTAAAGAAGAAAAAATACATTTGTTTTTTCTTATGCACATTCTCTTCACCACATTCATATGTTTTTTACATTTTTTTTTTCAACAGCTCTCACTTCCCTTTCTTAATAAGTTAATTTTTTGTTTTAAATGAAAAGGAAAGAAAAATAAAAGCAAAGCAAAAGCAAAATTAAAATTAATATATATATAATGAAATTAACATATGGGCAAAAATTAATCATAATAATTTTTTAGGAGAATTATTGATTATTTATGAGAAATGCCATCACATCTATTGGTAAAAATTTGTGGGCAAGAAAATGTTAAGAGTCAATAGAATAATTTTAATTTTATTCAACATCTTAAAAAAAGATGAGTATTTTGGTGAAATATTTTTCATATTTTTTTAATTATAATTTCAACTTTTTTCTTATCCACTGCCTAAAGAGTTAAATTTCATATATAAAACAAAAAAAAAATGCCTTAAAAATAAATTATTTTCTCATTTACTTTTCGATTGACTTTGCAATAAAAACGTATCCTAAGTTTACTCTTTTTTTTAATTTCACTTTCCAAAGAATTAAATTCCTTTTTTGTAATAAAAAAATTCAAATACAAAACTAACTATATTACAATCCGAGGCATAGATGATGTGGCCGGTGTAAAAAAAATCTAAGGGTTAAAAACCATCTAAACACATCCAACGATTAGCACTATTTACTATTTTATTGACAATTTTTTATTTTACTGACATCTTTTTATTTTCTCCCCAAAATGACAATATTCTCTTTTTTCTCTTTTTGGTCATACTTCCACACTTACCCCCTCTCTATCTCTCTCTTCTTCTAGAAATGGGTTTTGATTGTTCTGTAATGGTGATGGGAGAGTTGATTCGATGATTAAATTTTTCAATGCTGCTGAGACCCATAATCAATTAAACTAGTATGAATAAGAGGATTGGTTGATTAATGTGACGGGATTAAATGGCTCGGTGGTTTAATAGTTTAAATTTGCCAGCATCATGTTCTCTGGGCGGTGGGGGTGGGAAAAACAGTATTTGGAAATTCAAAACTGAAAGTTTAGAAATTCATTTGATTTAAATTTTTTCCAACTCAAATTAAGAATAGTCCAAAAAAAAGGAACTCAAATTAAAAAATTTTGTAAAAAAATTATGTTTTCTAAGGCTACGAGATAAGGAATGAAGGGACCGGGTGTGGGAGAGTTAGGTGGAGAGTTTATTTAACAAATTAAATACTTTTTTTGCTTTGAAATAAGTAGTTTCATTTTTTTAATAAATATAGCTTGATTAATAAATACAAAAGTACGTATAAAGAAAATAAATATTCACTTTACCCATAATCAATGTAATACAAAGTAAATTTTATTTATTTATTTTTTTGGAAGAAAGTAAATTAGATTTATTATAGGTTTATTGTACTTTAAAACATTATATTTACACTAAATTATATCACACTTTTTGTCTTCCACTTTAATCATAGTAATTCACACCGTTAACAATTTGTTGATGGAATCTTATGTGGCTGTTCCAACTAATATTCTCCATTTATATTTTTCACGTTAGCTTATGTCCCAACACTCTAACTCAACAATTAACTCATTTATTAAAGCAAATTCTATTTGCTGAAAGAGATTTTACGTGCACTGAAGTGAATTTTGTGCTGTGATTCAACACGAGTAGGTCATAGTTTGCTACTCATATATGTATTTTTTTTACTACAATAAGACTTTATCATTATTTATATATTTATTTTTTATGATAGATTCAAATCTTTATTTGTCAAACCAAATGCAAACAACATATTCATATTCGGTGTATTGGTTAATTGTATATTCTTAAAATATACAACTAAAGTAAATCATTTAAATTCATAAGTATATCATTTCCCTAAAGTATACTAAAGAATTTTTTTTTACCATCTCAAATTCAATTTTCTATTTGGTCATATATTTACGATTACAAAAGTTAAATAAATCTGGAATTTTAAGTAGAATTATACGATACACTTGATTAATCAATTTGAAAGTAATGTTAAAAGGAAGTTAATTACTAGTGTTGTAATACAATGCTAAATGACGACGCATTAATTGATCACCATGTTTTTTACGTTTTACTCCCCCCGTCCCAATTTAATTGTTCACTATTCCATTTTTGGATGTCCCAAAATAATTATCCACTTTCTATATTTAGCAAGTCATTAATTAGAGAACTTTTATTATTTTCAATATTACCCTTTAAGCTCTCACCACATTGTTATTGTAGGTCCCGCCACCTTTTTTTATTAGAAGAAAAGTAAATGTCATTTTTGAAAATAAGCATTTTCTCTTAGGCCTCGTTTGGTTCACGGAAGGGAAATCAATTCTCTTATCTTTTCCATGGAGGTGGAAAACTAAATTTCCTGTCAAGTTTCCTTTTTTGTGTTTGGTAAAGCATGGAAAGTATTTAAGTAAGGGTATTATTGTCTAATTTTTTTGTAATAAATGCTTAAAAATCACATGAAAAAATGAATCCCATGTGTTTTAAGATGAATGGTTTTACCCCATACTTTTCCCTCTCTCGGGAAAGTGTTTTCGGAATTTGTGCTTACCAAATAAAGAAAATGAATGACTTTCCTTTCCCGAGTATTAAAATCCGTGAACCAAACGAGGCCTTAGAGTAATTATTATGTCTCCTTAATTTTTAGTTTTTCAAAGTGTGACAATTAAATCGGGACGGAGGTAGTACATTTTTTTTTTGAAGAAACATTATATACATTTTTTTTTAATTACACACCATATCTTTTATCGTCTTTTTTTTCTTCTTCCTTTTGATAGTGCCAGATGGCACGAATTATTTTATAATGTTAAATGAAAATTAATTATCATTGATAATTGCTACAATATAGTGCTTAATGATGGCACATCTATCAATCACAATGTTTTTTTTTACGTTATATAGTGTTTTGCAATCCAGACACAGAAATAGACCGGTCTCATGTCAGTTTTTAATAAATGTAGGTTATTTTTGCCTTTACCCAAACACAACCTAATAAACTATTTTGTGATTTTTTTTCAAATTTGTATATGACTTGATTTGTTCTCGGATAAGACACAACCCAATTGTTCCCATTAAGTAGACAAAAACAAATATGTACAAACTTTAACTCGATTTATGCCATGTTATCGTTTAACGCGTAATTAAGAAAAATCTAATTGATTACATCACAAAACAAAAACTGGAGCCTTAAGTCGACAAATTCTTAAAAATTGTTTGGTAAACTTTAAATTTTTGAAATAAAATTGTAAGAATTAATGTTGATATACATTTATTTTAGAAACATTATATGTGATGATTTCTTATTTTCAACAATTTCTTATCTTCTGTATAGTAACGAGGGTAAGTGAAAAATCAATGCACAGTTGATTAACATCAATACATAAAACATAGCATAAAATAAAATATAAGCAGACAACTAAATATTATAAAATAAGTTAAATACAACTAAAAATAAAACTTTTGTGTCATCGGCATGGGCATACCCTAGTTATTAACAACATTAGCCCTCCTCTTTTTTTTTTTTTTTAATTGTGGTCATGGTTGAATTCATTTATTTGTTTTAAAAATCAGACTTCGTCTCATTTATACAAAAGCAAGATAAATATAAATAAATCATGTACTTTGTTTACATACTTCCTCGTATATATGTAATTCAATATGCTTATTAACTTAATATGTTTAAGATATGTAAGTATACAAAATTTAATATGCCTCATATATTTAAGTTGAATTTTATTAACATTTATATTGTATGTCTAAAGATCATTATGTTTTGCATGTTAATTGTTCCCACATACAAAGGCATTTTCAAGTGCAAAATTATATGTTTAAAATTTTCACTCAACCAGACATTTTTTTCACAAAACTCAATATGTCTAGTATACTCTTCATATCCTGTTATGTCTACATCCAAAATGATGTTATGTCTAAAACTTCGTTTATAGTAAACACTTGCTTTTAGGGATTAAGTTTAGTAATAACCAATAATTCTGCTTTTACAATTTTTATTTTTATTTTTTGAAATTAAAGTCATGACTTTAGGTTAGATAATAAATGTTATCTAGATTTTATGAGTTTTATTTAGTGTAAGAATTTAATTCTGTTTTAAAGTTTGAATTTTTTTTTTTAATTGATTTGAATTTGAAAGTTTGACTTTGACTTTAGGTTAGATTATGAATTTATTTAGATTTTCGGAATTTAATTTTGTTGTAGGGCAGTTTCGGATCGGAACATCATAGATTTTTATAAAAATTGATGATTTATTTATTATAAATTTAATTATTATCCTTATGCCAAAGTTCAATCCATATTTAGAAAGTTTAGTCTTTAAACAATTGTACCAAAAAATTTGTCCTTTTGTAAATAGAATAAAACTTTTGTCCTTTAAACTAAAAGTCCATTTTTTCTCTTCAAAATAAGATATAGTTTTGTCTCCTAACTCTAAAAATAGTAAAATCTTAATTTTCAAAAGGTAAAATACTTTTTGTTCCCCTTAATCTTTTAAATATAGTCATTTTTATAAAATAAATAGATAACGGTAAATTTGTCCTCATGAACATTTATTCAAATTTCAGATGTGATATATTTAAACAAACAATACTTATTTAAATATGATATTCATAAACAAAACAAACAGATTTTTCGGATTTAATTTTAAGATTTCAAAACTAGTTTTCAAATTTGGCAATCAAATTCAAATAACAAAACAAACGCCCCTAACATTTTGGCGATTATCTTAAGAGATTCTAGAGTTGGTTTTGTTCTTCTTAAATTGAATTATGCTTTTTCCTCTTGAATAACTTGAGTGAAATTTGTTTAGATTGTTTCTAAATACATACCACCATTTCTTGGTTTTACCACATCAACATATATGTAATGAATGAATATGTGCATATTTGCTGCGTATGCACCAAGCTAACATATATTTTTTAGTACCCAACATAGACTCAACACATATGTAATGTATTTAATAGTTATCTTTGTTTAGTTGTCTCAAACTAAATGTTTTTTGTTAAAAAATAAATAAAACTAACACGTATAATAAAGGGAGGGGGCGCTATTCGTGCTCCACCCAAAGCCTCAAGCGCTCCATCAATATGTTAAAGGACATAAATGCCCCTGCACACATTATTATCAACACTATCTCTTTTTTCCCTTTTTTTTTCCTCCGACATAGTCCTCTTAGCTACCATTCCAACTGGTGAGTTTGAGATCGATACATGGGCCGGACTTGAGAATTTGGCGCTCTAAAGTGAAATTTATTTATGAGACCATCCGTTCTTAGATTTTTAAGGTTTTTTTTTTTCTAAGCATTTGAATTTAAACAAAATAAAATAATAAAATTAATCTACATAAATGATAATTACTTATTTTTTAATCAATAATAACATATAAATTTTTTTGATCAATGAAATTCTTCAACTTTAAACTTTAAAAAATTATGGAATTTTAAAAAATTTGGAGCCTGTTGCAGCTCACCTCAAGTCCTGGCTCATCCATAGTAATGGAAGTGTCATTTTTATAATTTCTTTGTAGGCCTATGTATGAGCGTCATATATAGAGAACTAGCGGTCCTGGTCTCTCTCCACCTCCGGCCAGATCTCAGATCTTAAATGGAACCAAAGTCTCCGACCGGGTATGAAGTGAAAGCACGCTAAAAGACAATCTATTCCTCTCTAGCCCTTTATCCCTCTAATATTGATTAGAAAAATGAGGATAATAAAATCATGCTTGTGTATTGATTATTTTACTTGATTTTTTCAACGTTATTTCTTTTCAAACAAAGTTTTTCGTTTGCTCACTTCTAATTTGGTCTGAGATGAAGAGAGAATGGTGCTTTTTAGACAATTTTAGAAACAGGGCACTATAGAGAGAATGGTGTTTATCTTATATTACGGGTGTACATGGTTTGAATTGAATTGGTTTGCAACTTAAACAAAACTATGCTAATCGGTTTTAAAATTTTTGTACCCAATTCAAATTAATTACACAAAAAAACCCAAACAAATCCAAACTAAATAACAAGGGATGGGTTGTTGGTTACAAAATTTAGTAATATTTTTTTGAAGTTATATAAAATTTAAGAGAAGAATTATATTCTATCAATAAGCCAAATACTTGAAACATTTAATCTTGTAAACATAATCAAACCAGTCAATCAACCGGTGCACATTGTATTGGCTCCTCTATTACTCTTCTTTAATTAGGGGTGGCGCTATTGCCACCCTCCGAATCTCTCTATAACACTCCTTTAATAAAAATAATTTTTTTTCTATTGCCACACACCACCACTTTTTTATTTTATTTTGAAGTACAATAATCACCAATTACTAACAATTAATTAATTAATTAATCCTATCATCCTCTCTATCTAAAATCCACCCTCAACAACACTTCCAAAACCCCAATTACAAACCATCAATCTTTCTCTATGCAAAAATGAGTGTTGTTCAATTCCAAGAAGCATTTAACACATCCTGATCTTTAAATTTGGAACAACAAGACATTCGATTATGGCAAATCTAACAATTTCTTCACAATCAAATCCTCGTGGTTCGTTATCCATCCGAGTCTGTAGAGTCCCATCTTACTGGAATCTCTCGCTCAGGTGAAGCCATTTCACCCTAATTCTGCAATCACCCCCAAACAGGTTTTTAATTGTATTCGGCCATACTTAACCGAGTAAGAGTAAACAAGCTCGGTTGTTCATAACCGAGCGTACATTATTGGTTTATACAAATGAAGAATATTTGCTCAGTCTTATAAAGCCGAATATAGCTAAATACACTCGATTTTACCAAGCCGAGTAAGTTGATATGACTCGTTTTTAAACTAACGAGTATGTATTTTAAGCTTCAGATTTGGCTTGACACGGCGGATCTGCACCGAACCCCCTCTTATCAAGTTCGGTTATTTTAGGCCGAGTAACATACCTTCACACTCGGTGGATTAAGGTCGAGCAACATTGAATGGAAATCTGGTTGCACTCGGCTTATTCTATGCTGAGTCATTTGCTACTTAATTGGTTGCGATAAGGCCGAGTATAGCTTCATATTAAATTTTCGAGATCGTTAATGGCAGAGAGGTGAGAAGGGAATGGTGTGGGCCGAAGAGGGCATTGAAACGAAGGGAGAAAGTGTGGAGACTGGAGAGATTGCCGAGTGTTGGTGGAGGAAGAAAAGAGAAGAAAAGCAAGAAAATGAAGAGACGATCGAAGAGAGGAAGAAGGAAGGAAGGAAGGAAGAAGCAGTCTGATTTGTGCAGATTGTGGGCCTTTTAATTTAATTTAATTTTTTGTTAATTCCTTCTTTTATTAATAATTATCATTAATATAAATGTTACTAATTAATATAATTTAAAGGTGAGTGCTCCTTAGATTTTTGGGAATAGAAGGAAGTAAAGCAATGTATTAAAGAAGTGTTATAAAAAAGGGAGTGCTAGAGAGTAATTAGATGTGTGGCAATAGCGCCACCTTTAATCAGGATGTTATGGGACTACGTTTTGACTTTTCAAACAAAGATTGATTAGTCATCAGTTGGAGGACCGTCAAAGGTGGACAGAACATTTGATGATATTGTGTGCAGGGGCAATTAGGTCCTTTAATATGTTGATGATGCGCCTGAGGCTTTGGGTGGAGCGTGAATAACGGCATCCGCAGAGGGAAATTAATTTTTCGAATTTTAAAAATTAATAAAGGATGAAGAGGCTGAAAGTTTATATTTTTTTTGAAATGAGTATCTTTTGGCATATATTACGACCGTAATTTATATAATAGGAGATAATAATTTTTTCAATCTTACAAATATATAAGTGATAAAGAAATGTCTGACTAAAAAATATTATACTTTTGAATAGTTGATTTTAGTACGGTTTACGATTTAGTCTATGTAATAAGGAGTTATTGTTTTTAATTCTTAAAAATTTATAAGAGATATATCAATATATTGTTGAGATTTAAGATACTTTTTAATCTATATAATAAGGAGAGATTATTTTTAATTCTTAATAATATATTAGAGATAAAAAATTGCGTGTTTGAAGTTTAGTATTTTTTGAATGATTCATATTGCCTTTGATATGGGTTAAGATCTATTTTATATAATAAGGGGTGATGGTTTTTAGTTTTAAAAATATATAACAGATAAAGAAAGAATTGTATGACTATAATTTAAGATACTTTTTAAATGGTTAATCTTTGATACGAGGTGCGACTCTTTAAATGCACAATATGAAAAGTAAAAGTTGATTGAAGTATATAAATCGGAATTGAAAAGACGGTATTCTTTCTCAATAATGTTGATCTAAAATTTTTTTTTTTGGTCTATGTTTAATTTGTTTGTTTGAACGTATATAACATTTGAATGTTAAATCATTAATATTTGGACATGAAAAGCATCCGGAGGAAGGATCTTCTAACAAGGCGATGATTTATGAGTAAATACCATGGATGGCCATTTAACTATTGTAAAAGTTTTAAAATGGTCACTGGACTATAATTCGTTTCATTTAACCCACTCAACTATTTAAGTAGTTCAATTTTGGCCACTCCGTTAAAATTTCCGTCAACCCACTTACGGATTCAAGGGCATTTTCGTCCAAACAGCAAAAAAAAAAGAAAAAAGAAAAAGAAAAACTGTTCATTCGTCTTCTCCAACTCCGGCCGGCGCCGGCGAACACTCCGCCTCCTCCTCTCTCCTCACTTTCTCTTCTTCTTCCCTCTCTCTCCTCGCTTTCGCTTATTCCGCTTCCTCTCTCTTCCTCTTTTCTTCCTCCTCTCTCCGATACTGTTGCAACAGACGGTACCGAATCGAACAACGCCAGTGGGGCAGTCACAGTCAACGTCCGATGCTCCAATGGCTCAAAGTTCTCCATACAGATTCGCCTGGAATCTACCGTCGGATCGTTCAAGTCCGTTCTCGCTCAGAACTGTGATATTCCGGCCGAACAGCAGCGATTGATTTACAAAGGACGGATCCTCAAGGATGATCAAAGCCTTGAGCTACGGTATTTTTCAATCGATTCTCACTTTTTGTGTACATACGTAAACGGAGGAAGAAAAGAGGAAGAGAGAGGAGGAGGAATAACCGGAAGCGAGGAGAGAGAGGGAAGAAGAAGAGAAAGCGAGGAGAGAGGAGGAGGCGGAGTGTTCGCCGGCGCCGGCCGGAGTTGGAGAAGACGAAGGAACAGTTTTTCTTTTTTTTTTTTTTTTTTTTTGCTGTTTGGACGAAAATGCCCTTGAATCCGTTAGTGGGTTGACGGAAATTTTAACGGAGTGGCCAAAATTGAACTACTTAAATAGTTGAGTGGGTTAAATGAAACGAATTATAGTCCGGTGACCATTTTAAAACTTTTACAATAGTTAAATGGCCATTCATGGTATTTACTCATGATTTATAATCGATCAAGGCTATATATATATTCTCCATATATATATATACATATATACCTATTAGTAATCTTTATATTCACCCCAGATAATATACATATAGCTAGAGTCAAAAGAAACATCAAGCTATCATTAATGTTTTGTGTAGTCACCAACAACGGTACTCTGCGAGATTAAGTTTTGTTAGGGACAATACCACGTCCAAATTTTGTTACGAATACTTCCCCTTTTATTATGTAATAGTGTAATTTGCCTCATCGTAAGATCTTCATAGAAGAGGGACTCAAGGATTGCCATTTATTCGAGTGTGACAATCTGAATAATTTACGTGTAATAAAAATTGCGGGTAATTAGCACTTTCGACCCTTAAATTTTGTTATTTTTTCCACACTCATCCTGAATCTATTTTTTTTTTCCTGCTCAACAAACCCCAAAGTTTCCGCCGCGACTCACACTCGTCCAAAAGTGGATGAAAACAACACATGGAGGGCACGATCCTCTTTGTGCAAGGGCAGTTTAGGGATTTAAAGCATATGATCAAAAATAAAAAGAATTAGGGATTTATTTCCTCTTCATGCTTGGAGAAATCTCTTGTTCAGTGATGATCTGACCGTGCCCATTTTATTCCAGTATAAAGATTGTAATGCTTGCTTACTACTGTTGACTATATTCTACATATCTGATTTTGGTCTTGCTTGCGATATTGAGTTACTTTGTATTTCATCTCCATTTATTATCCTTTCAAAAAAGCTTTGGTGATCATTGATATTAAAGTCAGAATCGAAGCAAGCATATTGTTTATCGAATAGTCCTTATCTCTATCCATTGGTCTACCTGTGTTACTTTTCTTATAAAATATAAATCCAGCATAACACCCAATCATCAAGTTGGAAAAAAAAAATCACCATCGACTGTGTAACAAGCGATAAACATGCAACTGAATGATTGAATAAGAGAGGATTATTGGAATATATGTGTATGGGATTAATAATTGATTGATTTACTTGGAAGTTCCCATGGATCGAATTTGTAGAGACCGATTTCGGTAATGATGGTAACGGGGAAAGGGGTGGAGGCCACTTTCTTCTTGAGGTATTGAACTACCAGCTCCTCATCCGTTGGGTGGAAGCGAAAGCCTGGTGGGAGGTTCGGATGCTGCTACGAGCACGACGATGAATCTATGCTCTCCATAGCTACCTGCAATTTGGAGAGAGAGAGAGAGAGAGAGAGAGAGGATTGTGCTTTAAATCCCTAAAATGCCTTTGCATTTTATTTTTGATCATATGCTTTAAATCCCTAAAATGCTCTTACATAGAGAGGATCGTGCCCTGCACGTGCTGTTTCCGTCGGTATTTTTAACGGGACATTCACTTTTGGACGAGTGTGGGACGCAGTGAAAACTTTGGAATTTGTTGAGCCAAAAAAAAAGATTCAGAACGAGTGTGGGAAAAATAGCAAACTTTAAATGTCAAAAGTGTTAATTAACCAAAAATTGCCAATGTTATTCCCTCATCCGGCCAAAGTAGGGGTCGTGCGAAGGAAAATAAAGTATATATTTATTTTCACTCGAATAACTTATAATGCTATGACTATTTAACTAGATTAAAACATGTTCCTAGATAATGATTAAGTATACTATAGTGATTTCATAATTATAGATCGCTATAGGCATATGTCTAATTTATGAGAGCCTTTATTTGCATTATAAAAAATATTTGGTTATATTTCATTTTTCATTCGCAATGCTTATTGGATGTGCTTGTCGGCCATTCAAGCTTATACTCGACTTTCATAAAGCGAGTAATAAGCACTTACTCATTTGTAATTGAACAAATGAAAAGTTTAGTATAACTAAATAAAAAATGATGTTCAAATAGTGGCTGCCAATTTCATAGTAGGGATTTTTTTTCACTCTTCATGAAAAGTGGTAATTTATAGACCACGTGGTTTAATTGTAATAACAAACACTTGAGAATAAATCAGTAACAAAAGGATTTGGTGAACCTTTTCCATCCCAATTAAAATTGGTAATTCATTTTAACTTTGATATTTTTCTCAAAAAATACTAATTATTTCTACTAATTGAATGTCAAAAACGCAACTTAGCTTTTTATTGATTTGGTACATTGATCTTAATTATTTTAAAAAAATTTAAAAGAAAATAAAATTATCAATTTAAAACATCTTAAAAAAAAATGAGACAATCTGGGCGGGGTGGAACCTCCAAAGAAAGAAGAAATCTCTTGCCAACACATCTGCATTGCATTTGGCATTTGTGATTGTTTAGAACATTAACATGTGTATTGTGTAGTGGAAGTTGCTTTAAAAAAATATATAAAAAGGAATCAAAAGGACCCGTGAATGCCAAGTAGCCAAAAATTAGACAAAACAAACGAGAACATGTGATTGAATTAAGAAAATGACTCGCAATCCATTTAATCGAAAAAAACAAAAGTCCGACTGAATTGCCTGCTAATTAAAATCAAAAATATTATAAAATTGAATTTATAATTACGACTCATCTGTCATCTCTGTGTGGTTTCAGCCTAATCATTTTACTTTGTTAATTATCCAAGCAAAGGAAAACAGCAAATTACTTCACATGCAATATTACTGTACTCCACAGTCCACACCAATAATCAACTACATCAAATTCTAAAAAGGATGCTCATCTCTTTAAAAAAAAAAGAAAAAAAGAAAGATTATCTATTTTATGGGCTTAATTGACAAATTTTTTTATGAAACTTAGTAAAAATAATCTCTATAATGATTATTTCATTTCCACAAATTTCACTGAAAATATCAATTTGTAAGTGGGTGTAACAAAAAACTGAAATATATATATTCAATTTTGGCCATTGAAATTTTAAACGATGATCTCACTAACTTCTAAATTGAATGTTTTGATAAAATTTACTGTAAATAATCTATTGATTATAAAGCGCATATACACCAATTTACATGAAAAAATTAGTCCGTTTGAACCAATGAAATGGATGGTCCTTGTTTTTCTTAAAGAGAAGGACTTACTCTTTAGACTCTGTCTGTATACATATATATATAAATGATGGTCAGCCACCATGTGTATCAGTACACACATATATTATATATATATAGAGAAGCCTAATTTTAATTTTGAAGAGAGATTAGAGAGAGAATATGGAGGAGGGAGGGAATTTAAGGGCACTTGTGTTGATGGTGGTGTTGGTTTTGGGGATGCATGTAGGGGAGTCGAGTGTTGACTCATTCAAGGATTGTTATGTAAAATGCTTTGTCTTCTGTATGATAGAGCCTTCACAAACCCTATGTTCCTGCTCTACCACTTGCTTGAAAAGTTGCATCTTTCCTGCAGATTCTCATCCTTTTCAACTTCATCATAATGATGTTGGTGCTGATAATTTCAATGATTTCTGCAAGCTTGGTTGTGCTTCCTCTTTGTGCTCCAATATCAGCACTAAACACAATCCTAGTGAGTTGCAATCTCTCTCTCTCTCTATATATATATATATGTGTATATATAATGATAAACGCGCACATACGTACACTCACGCTTCAAAAAAAAAAAGAAATAGGCTCTAATAATTTGGATTGTTATTTGGCAGATGGAGAAAAAATGGAGAACTGTGTGGGATCCTGCTCTAAGAGGTGCACCAAGAAGAACTGATTTTTCATCACCCAAAGAGAAAAATGTCTCTCTTCGTGTTAATTTTGGATTTATTTGTAGGATTGCAGATGCTTTAATTGACTCAAGTTTGTTTCTAAAATTTGTTTGTTTAGTTCTTGGTTTTTTGTTTTTTTTTTGGGTTAATTGTTCTTTAAATTTTGCGTTTCTTTCTTGTGGTGATTTTGGGGCAAGCTTTTAGGTCAGGGAAGTCACATGTCTCCATTTCATTCTGATATTGTCCTTATGTAACACGTGAAATAAAGGCGACAAGAATAACATGCTAAGGTTTTATTTATTGTACTGGCATTTAAACTTTTTATCTCAGGATCACATTTCTCAGAAAAAACAAAAAGGATTATTAACATACTATTAAAACATATATAACTCATATTGTTTATAAAATCATAATGATTGTAACGTACAATACGCATACAATTTCAGTATCCCGAATTACATTTCACCTAGATGGAAAATATTTCAACCCGGAACCAATCGTGTACCTTTTAGTGAAATTTGGCCAAAATCATTTTTTTTTTTTGAAATGTTGGCTAAAATCTTTGATAACTCTAAAAAGGGAAGTGCATTATCTGATTTACTTCAATTCGTATGAAATTCAAAAAATGATTTTAATTTGTTCAGAGTCTTTATTCTTAACTTGAATGTTTCAAATAGACAAACTAAATTGGAAAAGGATGGAGTTCTATAATAACATTACAGGTCTACAAGATTCCAGCACATTATTAAGAGGCTGTACTTGCTCCCAAAGGACAACATCACAACAATACTACATGAAACTGAGGCTCCTTAAAACTAGTTGGATCACATCTAATAACTACATTCTGAATTGAGTTCTCTTTTATTCCTTAACCTGTTCCAAATTTTCAATTGCACGTGGCCAATTGCTCCGTCTCATGTTAAACGTGGCTAATTGCTCCGTCTCAAGTTAAGACCCTGATGATGGTAAATTAATGTACCTCTCAAATCATTACAATAAAAGATTAATGCTGTGCCATACTGAATTCTAGGCCCAATTTTACAGACAATCATCCCAATTTGAGACATCTCAAGTAGAAAAGTAGACTCGATTTTCAGCACAACAAAGTATAACCAACAAAATCGAATGGTAATATGCACGAAAATGAATGGACGAGTAAAACCATGTTTCATCATTCAAGGTGGAAGTCTGCTAAAGAGAAACAAGAATAAAATTGGATAGAGTTCTATAACTTCGCTACAAGAAGCTTACATAAATAACCTAGTTCTAAACAAGATCAACTTTTCTTTTTTCCCTCTTTAATCTCCTAAAGAAGAAAAGGCAATACCAGAGGTGAATAGTATTCTGTGTATTATAAAAAGAAAAAAAGAGAAAAAAAAGGCGTAACTTCTACTCATCCAAAGCCTTTGGAGAATTTTCCGGTGTCTTTAGGGCCACAGCCGCCTTACCTTTATTTTCAGTAACTGCCACACGAAACTCTTCAACAATGGAAGAATCCCTAAACTTCAACGCAAATGTAGAAAGACCATCCTGGCCTTCACCCGTACTGTTCACACACGCAAAAGTTATGCCTCTCTTCTCCATATTTGCCAGCTTCATGTCAGGGTAAAGACTTGCATTCAAAATCAACCTGTAATTTCCTTTAGACCTCATGACCAGTCTAGCTTTCCCAGTCCCATTTGTTGAAACGTTGACTTTAACTTCTCCCTTCCCCCTCTCCTTCCACCCTCCATCGAAAAACTCAAAAAGCACAGAGTCCGCAGCAAAAACAGCCTTCTCGTTCTCTTCTCCTGTCTCAATAGGAACCTCCTGCATGGATGAGATTCCACTTCCCTCACTCTTATTAACACCATCGCTGCTGAGAGAAGAATTTCCGTTATTAGAAACACCAAAACCAAAAGAAGGGATTGAAGGCTGGTCACTCTTCTGTCTGAATAGAGAACCAGAATTAGATCCTAACAGGGACCCATCTTTTGGAATTGACCCAAACGAAAATGTCGAACTGGAAAACCCAGTTCCGGCAAGTCCAGTGAAAGCATTTTGACCACTTGATAGCTGTTGGAATGAGCTAAAAGGTTCAGCTTCCGTGCCTTTTTGTAGATTTTCACCTTCATTGTCCTTCTCTTCAATATTCGTCCTCTTGCCTTCTGTATCTTTCTTTGCTTCACTTTCAGTCTCATCACCATCTGCTGCCGTTGCTTCACTTAACTCTGCTTTGGGTGCCTCATAGACTATCTCGTTTTTCGCTTTCTCAGCGGCTGAATCAACCTCTGATTCATCGGTCTTACTCTCTAATTGCTTATCATTGTCCTTTTTTCCCACTTCAGTTTCCTTGATCTCTTCATTCACATCATTTTTCCCTTCTGCTTCTTCAGAGATGTTTTTTTTGTTTTCTGCTAAAACATTAGATTCCTCTGGAGTAACACTCAAAACAGTAGGAGGTACCAAACGGATCCCAGCAAAAGGGTTAGAAGAAGGGGTTGGAGCAGCCGAAGATGATTCACGACGACGAACTTTAACAATTCTTCTGTTCGCAAGCACCTCCTCACTTGCCTTCTTGAAAGTTCCAGTTTCTTGTCCAGAACCATCTTCCTCGTCATCAAGGCCAGGGTCATCTCGAGATAGTTGCCTACCGGCAGCTCTCTTCTTTGAAGGTTGAAGGTCATTTTCAGCATCCCCCATCAGAAAATAAATGACACAAACTAGAAGCTTATAAAATTTGCTTCTCAAAGCAACACGGTGGTTCCTACAGGTAATCAAAAGATGCATTCACTCTACAAAAATTAGAAATAAAGGACAAGTATTTTGACTAAAGATAAGACATAAACCATATAAAAGAAAAACCGATCCAATGGAAGGATACCGCAAAATGAAGCTGTAACATATCACGTAACAACATGAGCAACAATGCAGAGTTGACTAACTCTAAGGGTGCATTTGATTGCAAAATTGGAAGATGATTCAACTAATTTCAATAAGTTGGAAAATTAGTTATTTTTTCAATCATTTTCCAACTTTCCAATCAAATAGACCATAAAATGAAAAAGATCCTTAGAAAGGCAATATAATTATTAATAAATGTGGCATCAGTTAGAACAAATTCCCAAATGTGCAGGCAAATTAAGAACTTAACATTCATTTACACGTGTTCCAAGCATTAGCAAAGATCTAGAGAAGCTCATATCATCTTTATCAACAGATTCAACACTTTTCTTTACATCTTCTTTCCAAATATTTACTTGAGATTACAGATTACACAATACAAGGAAAATTTAAAGAGAATGGAGTATGACAGAATGTCAGGACTCCCTTTTGCATGGGAGTTTAAGAGCCCGTTTCACTACTTGCATAAAATATTCAAATTTGAAGAAGCTACCATTAGCATGTAGCCAGATGAATGCTTTTTTAATTTTTCAATATATAATAAAGGCTTTACCACTCCACCCACGCTTACAGCCCCAGGATAGTGTGGGGATGGGGTAGTTGAGTATGCACCTAGGTTTGTAAGCCACTTTCAAGGGAGATGTGATGATTGAACAAATGCCAAACCATAGAATGTACTAACAAGAGGTGGTTGCAATACAAGCATTTAAAGAGAGAAGGCGGATGCAATAATTACCACTAAACAGTAAGGCAATACTAGCTAGTTTGTACTTGGGAGGTTAAATGCAAGTTTAAACCTTAAATAGAGGAACAACAAACTCTTCATGTAGGATATCAATGACCAATAATTATAATGTCACTAGTTATTGATTGTCATTCCATTGGTGAGAGCAAAAAGAAAAACATAATGCCATGTTGATGTCGAAGGAATGAATGTTTTAAAGGTTTTTTCACTATATGGTTCAACTAGTTGCAGTTACAGTACAGAATTTGAATCTCTCGAGACGCACATCAAACAATAATAAATTCAATTTCAGTTATCCCATTTTATCAGAAACCTAACCGCGAATCAACTAAGCTCTAGTAAGTGCTACAATGATGTACTGGTTTAAACCTAAGCCTAAGCTATAAAATTTCTGCAGAACATATAGATACTGGGAAAGATGAAAACCTATATACAATTACGATAAACACAGATAAGTGCGAACCAAACTAAATAACAACTCAATGATAAATTAAGCAAACTATAGCTTTACATGTAAGATCGAGAAACGCTTCAAGCTCAAGATTCATCGATTAGTGTAATACAAAAAGTCAAACCGAACAACAGAACGCGAAAGATTAAACGGAGAAAGAAGGGGAATTATCGGACAGAGATCGATACCTAACCGGTCTTGCAGGTCGCGTTAGGGTTCCGTCCGTGTTTGTTGAAGCTACTCGCTCTATGGAACCCTAGGGCAAAAAGCAAGTGATATATATATACATATTTTTCAAATTTCTTTTTGTATTCTTAGTATAAGGCCATACAAATAACACATCATTAATTTAAGAAAATGATATTAGCATTTTATAATTATTTTTAGTGACATTTATATAAATCTTTTAAAATATTTTTTATGTCATTAAAAAATAATTTTATAGTGTCTTAGTAAGAATGTGGAGTGCTAATATCATTCCCTTAATTTATCAAAACAATGGTTGAATTAATAAGATAACTTTTGAATTATTACATATATTTTTATCCTATCAAATCAAAAAAGTTAACAAATTTTTTTCCTTATCAACATCTTTTTAAAATTAAAAAGAGATATTGAATTCATGTTTAATAAAGAGCAGCAATACTAATTTTATAATTTTATTTTATAATAAGGACACTTTTTATAATATTAATTTTTTTTTAAAAAAAAATGATACATATTGATAAACAAATATACCCCTAATATAAACCAATTCAGAACAATCAAAATCCAATTCAAAACCGGAATATAAATACACCTTCCATTCGAGCCATATGTGTACATATTTGCATAAAATATATATATATATAAAGATATCAATTTTGAGAGTGGGTTTATAAATATAGCCGAATTTGAGGTATGCTTTGCTATCATTCTTCCTCCTTTTATTATTATTTATGTACATATAGTAGTAATTGAGGTTGGCAATTTTATTTACATTTATGGTATTTTCATTGATCTGAACATTATATTAAAATATAACAAAATAAAGAATAAAAAAATATGTGTAGACATGTGATGCTAAAACTATTTTAACACCTTCAGCTTAGTTATTTGTGTTCGCATGTGGTGCTAAAACCTTTTTAGCACTATTCTAGTGATGGACAATTGGTACTAAAGTTGTTTTAGCACTATGTTATTAGTTATTTTGTTTTGAATAATTAGTGTTAAATCATTTTAACACCTTGAATTTAATTGTTTTTTTGTTTGCTATTGGCGTCAAATCTGTTTTAACACCTTGAATTTTGCTATTCTCTGTTTTGTATTTGTGCTAAAACTCTTTTAGCACATTTTTAGTGTTGAACAATTTGTGTTAAAACCGTTTTAGTACCATGTAATTAATTACGTTGTTATGGACAATTGGTGCTAAATCTATTTTAGTACTTTTGAATTCCGTTGTTCTCTGTTTTCTATTGGTGTTAAATCTATTGTAGTACCTTGAATTTCGTTGTTCTCTATTTTGTATTGGTGCTAAAACCCTTTTAGCACAATTATAGTGTTGAACAATTGGTATTAAAACTGTTTTAGCACCATGTAAATAATTATTTTGTTTTGGACAATTGGTACTAAATCTGTTTTAGCACCTTGAATTTCGTTATTCTCTGTTTTTCATTAGTGTTAAATCTATTTAAACACTTTGAATTTCATTATTCTCTGTTTTCTGTTGGTGTTAAAATAATTTTAGCACTATGAATTTCGTTGTTTATTGTTTTGTATTGGTGCTAAAACCCTTTTAGCACTATTTCATTGTTGAACAATTGGTGCTAAAACTGTTTTAGTGCCATGTAAATAGTTATGCTGTTCTGGATAGTGTTAAACAATTGATGATCGACCGTTGTGAATTTTGAAAAGAGTAAATTGTTTGAATTTTGAAATTTTTGACCGGGATCGGTGCTAAGTATCTTTTAAAGACTTGAGATATTATATTAGGATTTTTATGTTATTAGTTAAATAAATAAGGGACATTAGTGTCTTTTTTATACAGTATCCTTAATTTACACTGCTAATTTATCAATGTCCTTTATAATTATGTTATTATTGGAATGAACCATTATGCTCAATTGCCTCAATTAAAAATATAAAAATTACAAATTATTAAAATTGTGTTTTTAAAATCTACTTATCGATATATATATATATAATATTCAATTTGACAAGAAAAGAATATATTTTTGTTAAATTTTTTACAAACTCAAATAGGTTTTTTTTGTTTTTTTTTGTTTAATGTCGTTGTAACAATAATAAGGTAAATTAATTTTTTGAAATATTTATTTTGTAAATACGGGCAATACCTAGTTGTAGGATAAAGTGTAAAGAAACTCCTTTAATTTTACAATTATTGCAGGGGTAATTAACACTTTCAACCCTTAAATTTTACCCTTTTTTTCACGCTCCTTCTTGAATTTTTTTCCAGCAAAAACATGCTAAAAGTTTGTTTCACTTCAAATAATCGTCTAAAATTGGATGCCAGTTAAAGAAGTCGATGGAAAAAGCATGTTTAACACACGTGATAGTATTTTGAGCGGTAATCTCGATATTATAAGTTGAAAACATTAATTTACAAAGTTTAAAGATTACCTCCTACCCATTTGTGTATTCTTAGAAGTAATTTGGAGAGAGAAGAAGGTGGGCAAATTAGCATAAGAAAATTTGGAATTTCTACATAAAAATTTAGGGATTTTGCTCAAAAAATTAAGGCTTTTTCATATTGAGGGTTGAATATGAGTTGGACGATTAAGAAAAAATAGTACGAGGACATGGGGACACAGGGACACCAATTTATTGTAAGTGTTAGTGCCTTTTTCCTTCTTGAATATAATATAGTCGTCCCAATATGTAAATATATATAATGTGTTAATGTATATATGTTGTGTATGTGTATGTTTATCATTTATGTTGTTTAGAATCAATAAAGATACACGTTTTCGTTGTTAGTGGTCCTAATGTGCTGATATATATATATATATAATAGTGCACTATGTATATCTAATATATATAATATTATGTTTGTTAGGAATATTTACTGTAAGTTTTATTACTGAATGATTTAGGGCATTTTTTGTTTGTTTTTGTTTGGTAGTTGTGTACTGTATATATGTATCTATATAATATTATTTTATTTTTGTGTATATATATGTATGTGCAAGTCCAACCAATGACTTATCTACCATTAAATTACACCATTGTGGTGAGTTCAAGTTTGAGGGGTCAAAGTATATATACATGGGTGGCCAATCCACTTATATTAACTATTGTAAATTTGATAGAATGTCTTTGGTAGAGTTAAGTACTACGGTAGCAAAGTTGGGGTATTGTGGTTATTTTAAGTTCTTCTTTGGTAATAAATTACGAGGTAGTTTTAGGCTTATTGAAAACAATAAAAATGTGTTACAAATGTCTAATTATATGAATGTGGATTTAGAGGTTGATTTATACATGGACCTTATCCCTCCATTATAAAGTATTTTAACACCTATAAAGACCAAACCAGAACCAACACTACCAGCACCAAAGCCACCACAATTAACAAAACCACATTCAATTGAACTACAAGCAGATATTAGGATAGTGACAAGTCATTTAAGTGTGAAAAGATGAATGACTCATAGTATGATTATGACAATGATGAATTATTTAATAATAACATAGATTTAAATGCAAAATACATTGGGGTTAGAAGGCCAATCTGAGGCAGTTAATAGAGATAATAATTAGGGTTTTATTGTTGAGTCAGATAATGATAAATGTGACTCTGAGGATTTCATAGTCTAAATAAGGTAAGATGATGATTAATATATGCCTATGTTCCCAATATTTAACTCTATAACTAGAATGGCAATCCCTAAATTGAAGTTAAGTATGCTAATTAGTGATCCACCAATAGTTAAATGAAGTAAGTGGGAGAGTACAATATCAAACTTGGGAAATAAGTTAAGTTCCCAGAAAAATAAAGCTATTAGGGTGAAAGTTGTGTACTGTAAGGATGGGTGTCCTTGGTATTTGTGTGCCTCAAAATGCAACATTTACGTTCTCTGCAAGTTTAAACTTTTCAAATGAATACAAGTGTTAAAGGTAATTTAGATTGAACTTACTTGTTATAAATCACGACTAACTGCTACCTAATCAAAGGCTTTTCTTGGAAGAAAAAAAAGGCACTTTAGAAATAAGAATGTTAATTTCGCATGGCTTACAAAACATTACTTTGAGAGTTTTAGGTCCAATCCTAACTAAGCAATAGTTTCCTTTAGAAAAACAATCATGACGGAGCATGTGGTCCAAGTTTCTAAGTCCTAAGCATATATAACTAGGGATAAAATTGATTGATTGTAAGAACAAAGGAATGTTCTTAAACACGAAACAAACATTAACTTCTTTATTATTTGCAAAAACATAGTACAATGTTCATAAGCACAACATATGTATTACACTTGATTACTTTTCTTTCATTAAAATAAAGTACATCACAAACAGTAAACAAGCTAACATAGTTCATCACTTAATTGCCTTTTCCATCAGGAAAGTTGATCACAAGTGTAATGGATCATTAACCATGGAAAAATCAATTTAAACACCATATATTCTTCATTTGACTTGTAACTATTCACCTTATCTTCTTCATTATTGATTATCCTCAGTAAACTAGGGATAATAACCCTAGATCATTCACATATTTGTGGGTCAAACCAAGCAAAGAACCCATACTTGTTGTGCTGTAATTTATAACCATAAAATATATGATTTTTAGAAGAATGACAAAAATGTAAGAGAATAAAAGCCCCAATTTATGTAGAGTGTGCATATTTACTCCATTATTTCTATAAGTTAGAAACTTTCTTCCGAGATTTAAATATGTCCATGAAGTGATCATTCTTGCTCTCTTGAAATAATGGCACATTTCTGAATCCATTATTGCTCATTCTCTCTTCTTTATGTTTGCTCTATAAGAAAATGGTGAAAAAAATGAAAAAGACAACTATTTGTGCTTAGGGATGGCAACGGGGCTGTTCAGGGCCGGGTAGGCATTATTCATCCCCGGAGCCGCGGACCAGAACCTGCCCCAAAACAATTAAAATCGATTCAGATAATGCCCGAAACTGGCTGGTTCATGTCCAGGTATCCCATGGGTACCCATGAATTTTTTTAATTTTTTTTAAAGCCCACTTTATTTACATAAAGACTGCTGTTTTTTAACTTGATTTTGAAAATTATTTATCATTTCACCAAACCCATCATTCACAAAATAAATTTTCAAACAAATCCATCATTCACCAAATTTTTAAAGCAGATTGAAGCAATACTGCAATAACAATAATAATAGAGAGAGAGGGATCTAAAGGGGTCTGCCTTCCTAACTCCACTCAATGAATCATGAGCAAAGGTGGTGTATATACAAGTGTGTGTATATATGTGTATGTATATAGAGAGAGAGAGGGAGAGAGTTACTTAGTGTGTGACGGCGCCGTGGTGGTGGATAGATTGAGAGGGAGACGGTGCCGAAAAATGACGAAATGGAGTGAATAGATGGCAGAGGGGAGACTGCAACAGTGAGAGGAGAGGGACTCAAGGAGACTAGGAGAGATCAGACTTCAGAGACGGAGACTGGGAGACCGGAGATAGGAGTGTGTGCGGTGTGCAGGCGTTGGGAAAGGCCGGAAAGCCATAACCCAAATTCCCAAAATGAACCTTATGTTTAATGGTTTATATATATATATTATATATATATATATATATATATATATTTCGAGGCGGGTCTTCGGGGATGGGTACTTAAATACCCAGAACCAAACCAGACCCCCTTATTTTTTTCTCTCCCCACCCCATACTTGGACCCGGAACCGAAATGTACTACCCGAAATAGACCCGTTCAGGTAAAAACCCACGGGTACCCAAACCCGCGGTTATTTTTGCCATTCATATTTGTGCTTTTTTATGTGTTTTCAACTTATAATACCGAGATTCAAAATACAACCACATGGGCTGTACGTGCTTCATCTATCCATTTTTTAACGAGACATCCAGTTTTGGACGATCGTTGGACATGGAACAAAAATCCGGTATGCTTTTGCCCAAAATAAATTTCAAGAACGAGCACGGAAAAAAGTGGTAAACTTTAGGGGTTAGAAATGCTAATTACTCGTGATTGTAGAGAAATCCCCTTCGATTATTATTATTATTATTATTATTATTATTATTATTATTATTATTATTATTATTATTATACAATTTTCCATAAAGTTCAATGCTTTTTTTAGCTTTGTACTTATTTATGTCATTCAGTTTTTTGCATATTAACCTTTCTTTTTACCAAATTTTGTTCAATAGGACATCCGAAGGTGTAGCAAAATTGATAAAGGAGGTGTCGTCTCCCCTCGCCCATCACGGTTTGATACTTAAAAATTTTAGTTATTCATTATTTTCCTATAGTTGAACACCGTGTATATTGTGAACCACGTCTAAAAAAAAATTAATAAGACTAATTTACACTTACAACCATGTAACTGAATCCAATTCGTTCTTTTCTTCCCCGGGTGTAAAGACTTGTTACTTATGCGTCTTCTTCTTCTTCTTACTTTTTTTCAAATATAAAATGATGTATAGAGATCCATACAAATTAAGGAAAAGAATGAGGTGAGGGTGAGACTCGAACCTATGCACGGCATACAAACATGCACATTTTTAATTACTTACGCTAAACCTCGAATTTGACTTACTTTTTATGTATTATATTATCCAATCTAGAAAAAAAATCGTGTTAAACATGCACATAAAATTGTATTTATTATCATTTTGCTCAAAACATGATGATATTAAATATGAACAATGTTTGTAGGTAGATATCAATGAATTTTATTCTTTAAAAAAAATAAAATGGTTTTAAGGCTTGAACTGAACAATCACGTGTCTGTTTTGCTTATTTAACTCATGTCTCTACATTCTGTAGGGTCAACTTCCCCTTATTTTGTAAAAGGAATTAGAATTTTTGATCCAGTGGATTTGTCTATTGAGTATGGTTAATCATGCCATATTTCTTTTTTACGATAAACACAGATCAAAATGGATAAGATTGTAAAAAAAAGGGCTATTAAAGGGCCTATTTTTTATTTTAGTGACATGGACATCCCAACCCTTAAAATAAACTAAAAAAATATATATGCATGCTGCATACTTTTCTATTTTAAATATGAAAGAAATGTGACCGATATTTTTAGTGAAGCAGTCCATATTTTACTGCAATGTGAACTTTGCAGTCCGTATTTTTAGTGCAAAGCATTCAGTACAATCACTGCAATATAAAGTTCATAATTCTAAGATCATATTTTTTGTGAAAAATAAAAAATTTGGTAATACATAACATGTTTTTATTAATTATGATATTTAAATTTATTCAAATACATTCATTTAAAATATAAAACACCCCCCCCCCCCCCCCCCCCCACCCAACCCAACTGCATCTAGAAACATGCTTAGCAACAAAATCTGCCACTAAATTGGCTGATTTCCTAACAAGGCTGAAAGTGACATCCACACAAGGAGGGCCACCACACACCACGAGATGACATTAATGAGCACAATCATTTTTTATTCCCACCTTCAAAAAAACCAGCTTTCAAGCAAAAAATCAAGGCTTCCATAATAACAAAAGCTTCATCTAGGAAAGCAGAAGGAGCAGAGATTCTTTTACCAAAGAAATCCATTAAACGCCCTGATCCATCCCGAATAATGTAAGCCACAGCAGCAGAGGCCTTAGAAAAGGCAGTATCACAGTTTATTTTCAAAGATCCATCTGCAGAGGAGGCCCAAGAAAATGAAAGAAAAAACAGTAGTATCCAAACGAGGTACAGATTCAGGGCTCATTAGAACGGGCTTCTTTGAACTCAAAAGCCAAATTCACAGCATAATCAACTAGGGGGTGCACACAGTTATAAATAAACCGAAAAATCAAATCAATCTAATTTTATTGGCTTGGATTGGTAGTTTTTATAAAACTAGTTGGATTGGTTTGGATTGATTTTCTTAAAAATCGATTGGATTGTTTTAGTTATGGGTTAAGTGTTTGGATTAATTGAACCAATCCAAAACCAATAATATGTATATATTATCTATGGAAAATGATAACCATACTATGAATGGAAAGAATACCACTTTGCATGAGAATATGTACATAACTTAATTCTTTCTATTTATAGGTGCGTAACATGTATCCTTAGGGCACATGTTAACATGACCCATTATTTATATTTAGTCTGTGTATTACATATAGTCTTCATATTGTTGGTCAACTTGTTTGTTAAATTTCTATGGAGGATAAAGAGAAATTGAAAGAGGAAAAGCTGTAGGATTTCGTGAATGATTTTGTATATTCATCTCCAAAGAGGAATCAACAATATACCGATACTAATTACAAATTAAGAAATGAATATACCTTATTATAGGAAACTACCAATATAAAATCAATTACAATAGAAAACTAATTACCTTAATTGCAATCAATTAGAATAATTGCATTCACATGTACACAACTCATTTATTTAAATAATCAAACAAATTATATGCTACAAATTTGTTTTACTGCAATCGCAACTTTGCACCAAAACAAATTTATTGATCTGGCAAAACATCCCTAACCGTTTTGCTGCAATAGTGAATTTGCACCAAAATAGATTTGTTCCACAAATTACTTTATATAAATCTTTCCTTTAATACACCCACCTTAAGTTGGATCGTGGAAAAAGAATGCCCAACTTGCGAAGAAGTGAGTGGAACAATGCTTACTCTAATGACTTGGTGAAAATTTGTGCCACTTGATTCCTGATAGATATGTATGCCATCTTGAGTTCTCCCATTTCAATCCGTTCCTAATTAAACAACATAGCAATCAATCTCAATGTGATTTGTTCTTTCGTGAAAAATTGAATAAGTACGCAAAGCTGCTTGATTGTCGCATTACAACGTAGTTGGTTGCGTACAGGTAATCCGTAAGTCACGTAATAAGTAATGTAACTAAGTAAACTCACAACTAATAGAGGCCATAAACTGATATTTTACTTCGGCCAAAAATTTAAAAGATAGCCTAACACTAAACACCGTGCGGTAAGGCTCCGGCCGAATCCACATCACAACAACCAATCAAGTCCATATTGTTCTTTGAAGAAAATAATAGGCCTTGTCTCGATGAGCCTTTCAAGTAGGGTGATGTTATATGCACCCCTATTTTGTAGCCAAGACATCACTCAAAATTTAAACACCCAGTCGGTGGCTCATTGCCGAAATTGAACATTTGATTCGGTAACGTTTCACCGACTTGACCTAAACGGCAACTTGCCACCGAAATTGAACATTTGATTCGGTAAACTGTCACCGAATGTGAACCTTCAAGTCGGCAACTTGCCACCGAATCAAATGTCTTCTAATTATGTAGTCACAACACCTTCAACACCCTAATTATGTGGTGTCTTGGCTACAAAATAGGGGTGCATATAACATCACCCTTTCAAGTATCATAACCAATGATGATCTGCATTAAATGATGTCGTCTAGGCGTTTGCATGAATTGACTAATAAGTGTATTAATCGTGAAAGTAATCTCCGGTTGGGTAATGGTGAGATAAATCAGTTTTCTAACAAATCGCCGGTAATGAGTAGGATCTTTAAGTAACGCCCCATCGGTTAAACCGAGTTTCAAGTTATGTTCCATAGGAAATTTAACCAATTTAGCCCTAAATAACCCCACTTCGTCAAGTATGTCGAGCTGTTAAGTGTGTATTTTTGTTGGTTTATGGATATCCCTGCTTTTGATCGAGCCACTTCAACACCAAAGAAGTATTTAAGTAACCTAAGATTTTTTTATCTTGAAATAAGTTCCAATAAAGAATTTGACTTATTTAATTGCATCGTCAATGTCTCCTATAATAATCATGTCATCCACGTAAAATGGCTAGAAACGACATCTCATGGGTAAATAAAGAATGGTCGGCCCATGATTGCTAGCGGTTGCGGAGTCAAGAATTTTGTTTAGATAGGGCCAAAAAAAAAAATTATTCAAGAATTTTCTAAACTAATATTGAATCAACAACAATAACCAAAAAAAATAAAAATACTAATCTCTATATTAACCTATCAAATAACAATCTAATAAGCAAATCAACCTCAATAACAAAATTTATTATCAATATTTAACAATCTAATAAACAAATCAACATTAATAAATAATAACCAACAAATAAATATATTAATAAACACCTAAAAGCAAATATCAACATTAATATCAATATTTAACAATCTAAGAAGCAAATCAACATTAATAAATAATAACCAATAAACAAAAATATTAACAATTTAAAAAGTAAATCAATATTAAAACACTTAAATCTTAATATTCAAAATAAAAAATAAAAAAGAGGGGAGGGGGGTGTTGTATAAGATTATAAGGAGCCCCCTGGCCTTCACCCACTAATTACAAACACTGACCTCAAACTTATAAAGCTCATCGCACCAGAGCCCCTCTGCCCTCACCCACTAATTTTTCTTTTTATTACATAATCAATCCCTAACTTTCTACACTATCTCAAACAAACCCCCATACTCTGTAAAATTTTTAGAAAAGTCCAGGTGAGGCCATGGCTCCGCCCCTGATTGCTAGAAACTAAACTTGGTGATGCTAGAGAGAAACTTATGAAACCAAGACCTTGAAGCTTGATTAAAGCCATAGAGTGACTTTGTGGAGTTGGCATAGTGTCTTCCCTTGCTGACGGAAACCAGGGAGAGGATGCATATAAACTTATTCAGTAAGATCGCCATAGAGGAAGGCATTTTGAACATCCATTTAATAAAGGTCCCATCGTCAAGCAGAGGTAATGGCTAAAAGGCATTGAAGAGTAATAAGTTTGACGACCAAGGCAAAGGTCTTGGTATAATCAATGTCTTCTCATTGTGAGAAACCTTTGGCAAGCAGACGAGTTTATATCTTTTTACCGTGCCATTTGAATCGTACTTGATCTTATAGCCCCATTTGCATCAAATTGCCCAATGTCTTACATGCAGGGGAACGATGGACCATGTCCTATTAGCCTCAAGAGCTTGGATTTCAGATTGCATAGCATAAACCCATTTAGGATCCTAACAAGCTTGCTAATAAGTTTATAGTTCAGCCAAGTGAGAGACATTATAGGCAAATGTATGATAAGTGTTTTAAATATTAAAATATGACACGTACCTTGATAAAGGGTGGTGAGTCAAAGGATTTAACCGGAAGAGCTGCATCCGGAGCAGGCAAAACATGGTTTATATGATAGTCATGTAGATAAAAAAGAACTCGCAATTCCCAAATCTGGAAGCCACAGCACCGACCCGTGTCCCAACACATGGACAATCTACGCGATAAAGCTGCCTACGCCGTGGCCTTCTTATGAGGGCACTGTGGCATCGAAACTAATATTTGTAAGAGGTTGGTCCCACAAGTCAATGCTATTGCCTGGGGAAGTGTGCTTCATTACAACGTTAATGTTTAGGCATTGGATTTTTAGGCTTTTGTTGGTATCTTGGTTGGAGGTGGTAAAAGATAGATCAATGTGTGTTTAAAGATAAAAGGTAAGGTGGGTTTTGTGTTCGGAGTAGGCACATTTTGTGATAAAGTATAGTAAGGAAATATTTCTTCATGAAAAACAACATTACGTAGACGAAAAATCTCTTCCCAATTAAATCATAAACTCGATACTCCTTTTGTCCTTTTGGATATCTAAGAAAAACACATTTGTGAGCTTGTGTCAAATATATTACCGGTGGTAAGGTTTGCGATTAATTAACATTAATCTAAAAAACACTCCACTCTTACTCTCTACCACTCCACTCCACTCTCCTTCATCTTTAATCTTCTTCTTTCACAAATCAACACATTTCCATTTAGCTCTGATCTATCTTATCTTGTCTTATAACAAAGTCGTTCATCTCTGAACTCGTTATTGGTTAAAAAAGTTTAATCGGTTATCAAAAGAAAATTTGCCATTGAAGTTTATAGGAACCGAGTTGAATCAGCACAATATAGTATTGAAAAAATGCCTAACTCTCCTTCGAGTAAACATTATAAGCTACAACACTAAGGAAGTAAACATCGTGTTTTATTTCTATTTTTTTTGCGTTCTTTTGCACTAAGGCACTTTATCCCTAAGCTCGTAGTATGAATGATGACGCAAAAAAGAAATGAATGTGACTATCGATCACCCATCGATACTTGAACAACAAGAATGAATAGAACAACCAAGATTTTCCAAGAAGTAAGGATCTTACTTTCGATCTTTCAAGGCACAAACCTGTTTATTTGACTTCTTACCCTATCGCCGTTAAACCTCCAGACCTTATACCCTTCATCTATCACCCAAATTAACCCCCCAAACATCATTCCTATCACAACACCCTTACCGCAGAAAAATTTTAGCCCTAATTTTGCATTCGAACTCCCATTACCGATTTCCACCTTCGTATGGCAATAAGAACACACAAAACACTGAATGGTGGGTATTGATATTTAATGTTAATGATTGATTGTATTAATTAGTTTATTAATAGTTATTAAATTTGAAAAACACTATTAGCATAAAAATAAATATATCAAGCGTTGGCCTATTAATTTGGATTTCCTTGTAATTTAGATTTCCGTATATTCCTTTAGTTTTATGTAAGTTACATTTATTTTTGTTAAACTTTACAACCGACAACCCAATCTGAACCAACTTATTATTTTTTGGTTTATATTGGTTTGGTATTTCCATATAATTAATTTGGATTGGATACAAAATTTTTGAAACCGAAGACATTATATTAGCTTAGATTTAATTAGTAAATGCATCCAATCCAAACTATACGCATCACTAGTTGAAAGTCCAATCATTACGGGCTAGCCAAATAGACCAACCAAGGCGCAATCGGCGAAGCTTCAAATTCTCTACAGAGAACCAATTCAAGGCACTCACACAGTTGGTCAATTAGTTTTGATAGATTAAATAAACTTAAATTTTAAATATGAAAACTAATTACGATTCGATACAATTTTTTTTGTTCCGTAGAAGTGCTGGTAGGAAAAACTACAATAGCAATACCGAGGCCAACATTCTTATAAGGACCAGTAATTAATTCAATATTGCATGTTATGGCCAACTTCATCCTTTATTTTTTCCCCAAAAAAGAATAGTTTTGGAGAACAATATAGACCTAGACAAATATCAGCAAACAGATTGGTCTGGCTTTTGCGCCCAAGACCCCATTCTATGCTTTCACATAACTACTCGGGCTAATGATGGAAATCACATGTATAACATTTCATAGATGGGAAAAAAAAAAGTGTCGGGACGGTAGTCTCATTCTAATCAATATAATTGATTTTTTACATTCACAACGGCTCGTAAAAAGAATTTATACGGCAAAAAAAAAAAAAATTGCCCCAAAATGAATATTAAGACAAACAACTAAGAGCAGCAACTAAAACTGAACTAGCAACCTGATGCCGAAAATACTGTCTATTTGGTATGTGCCCCCCCGTGACAAAACTCAGACAAAAGCTACAAAATCACCCCACTGGCAATGTAGACACTCAGTCCCACAATCAACTCTCCCAGGAAACCTGGATTAAAAACAGGAACACAAATGATGAAACTGCATGAATAGAGGAAGAAAATAGACACTTAAACCCTGCAGCAAGTCTGAAAACTTCATATGGATGTATGATCCTACCATCATTCTGGAGCATGTGGGAGGAGGTCATTATCCCATGATCATTTTAAGCTAACTAGTTGAGCAAAAGGAAAATTGAGGCAAACTCAATAACACATATAGGGAAGCAGCTTTATGGCCAATTTAAACATTTTTTAATAAAGAGCAACGCCAACGATACATGCGGAAACATACTATGGGTTACTACTAGTTCAGGTGCAAACTAGAATGTGTGACCCACTCGATGCGTGTGCAAATATTATACCTGGTATTTTTTAGAGGTTAAACATGTGATTATGTTTGATCGAGCGATCATAACACGATTTTTCATACTTCAGGTCATAAGTTCACACCTTGCTATTAACATCTTTTACAAAATGGTTGGTAATTAACAAAGGAACAATTGGAAGAGCATTACATGAAGGGTGTTAGTGTTTAAGTAAATAAATAGGGACACCAAAAGGATTGTTTGTTACTAAAAAGGCTAGCCACATTTGTTTCTACAAATGATTATAACAAAAACATGGTGAGAGTAGCATAGTGCCACCGTTGTTGATAAAACGCACTGCTTTGAAGCAATCTTCCAATGAAAGCTTCCAAATTGAGGACTGCCGCTTACTGCAGCTCTTGTGTTCCAATGGCTTTGCATATGCAATATACAGCTTCCACCAAAATTCATAGCAGTACATATAACATATCTTAAAACCCACAATATCTAAATTATTGCATATATTTCTTGATTTCTAAATACAAAACATATCATAGACACAAGTTACATTACAAAGACAGTCCATTTCACAAAAAAGCCAAACCAATGCATTTATTTGATCTAAAAGTTTGTTTTCCTATTCAGAAGTTTAATAAGCCTTTTTTCACAAGTCGGATAATAAGTTTCAACGCAAGCATTTTAATAAGGTAAACACATTTTTCATAAGACTTTCTTCTAGAATTTATGCAATAATGATTCCAAATTCATGTGCAGATAAATAGGTTTAGGAAGTAAGCAATTGATAAAGACTCAAGGAGTCTACTCTCACCTTTAGGAGGAGTTGAATACAGCAGGAACCAATTGTCTTAACTGATCCTAGTGACGCGGTGTAAGCACTGACATAAAGGGGGAGAAAGAAAGAAAGTTAGACACTACCACAAACAACACTCCAAATCTGATAAATTCAGTGCAACACCAAAATAGCAACAAATAGATTAAATTTATGCCATGTTTCTAATAGATGCGCTGATGTTGGTCTATCTTAAACTAAAAGCATGCTCAACAATGATATTTACCACTACTAACAAAAAATTGGACTCTGAAAATTGGAGTCAATTATGGCAATTAAGAGGAAATTCATTAATCACCAGCAACAAAACTAGGATTTTCACTGGCCCAACCAATTTCTTTTAGGCTGACGGATTTTCTTCATTATTCGTACCCCACTCTTCTTCAGCCTCGTTACCGTTAACGAGTACCGCACCATCTGTAGAGTCAGCATCCACCACAACACCCTCTTCTTGGCCCTCATCTTCACCCTCTTCATGCCCCTCCCCATTTTGTTCAGCAACCTGAGCAGAACAAAGAGTGGAAAGAAAAGATATTCAGCATCAAATTTTACAAAAGAAACAAAGAGGAAAGAAACACAATTCCAAATGTGCTCAACTAGTAGTATTAAATATTGGACCAGAGGAAATCACATTTAATAAATAAAGTTGAAATAGTTTAATGACATTACAATCCCCTCTAAACATTTTTAGTGATAAATCAAGTCGAGCAGCTCAATGGTGAATCGTGAAAGTTTTTGCTTCTTATTTTTTCTTGGAGATGGAGGAGAAGAAACAGCATTCTTTCCTAGGAATGTAATTCCTTGGTGACATAGAAGAAAACACATATATGAACGCATATTGCATCAGTATACCTCATGATCCAAGCCTCCATTTTCAAGTGGTTTCTCTGCGTCAACTTGCATGTTTCTGAAGGCCTCCACAAGGTTGACATTCATTCTATCAGCATAATCTACATACTCAGCTGCAGCTGGATAGGTACCCCTACAAGGCATTTGAAGGAGAGTAACCCATGACTATCACATCCAATTGCTTAACAACATAACACTTTTCTACCTATGTACAGAGCAACTAATTCCAAAAATTCAGGCAATTTGACATTATGCCAATGGTAGACCATACTCCCAAAACTTCCTCAAGCATACAAAAATATATCTGAAATGCCCAGCAAAGGCAAAATAAATGAAGTGCAAGAGAGATGGTATTTTCAATGAACTAAAATGGAATATCACCACAGAGACCAGAAGGTGGGTTATTTCAATAAATCTGAACATTGAAAAGGGAGAGGAAAAGGCTCTCGCATAATGAACCTTGTCTCCGCAACTTTAGATTCAACAGAAAGTGCAACTTGCCAGTCCTCAAACAAATTGGGATACTCTGCCGGATCAGCCAAAGAATCTGCAGCTTTCTGATTAACCTGCAGTGATACTTAATTATTTAAAGAAGAACACATCTCTTTTATAACAAAACCAATATGAAACGGAGAGGGGGGAACAAACCCACCTACTTAATGCCCATCCACCTCAAAAAAAGATAAGGAAGGCAGGAATCATGAACTTAAAATTATTTCTCCCCTCTATCAATATGTAAGAAAGTGTTAAGCTCGTGATTGTTAAACCCAGATGACCAAGAAACTTGAAACTTTTCGGAAACCATAGTGAAGTCACTTTGGAATGCTAACAGAACTTTTGTCAAGGTTGTTACTTGAAGATGCTATCCACAAGCCCATAATATGTACATTTTATAACACAAAGTAGTTCAGATTCACCCAATTTTTAACCAAGGTCCGTATCATCACTCCCTTTTTCATTTCCCTCCAAAAATTTTATACTATATATCCTACTAGGTATTGCTCCCGGCACGGTGAAAAAAAATATTAAATGAAAAGAAAAAAAAAACCTATGCCCAAATTTATACAAATTAGGCTTTACTAAACTCACATGCATATATGGAAAAACCTATATATATGAAGAGAAAGAGACATAAAATGGAAAAGAAAAAACCAAAAAAAATATTATACAAAAAGAGAGCAAAAAATTATAAAACCAACATATATGCATGGAAACTTTTTATTCCTATAGACTATAACATGGCTAGGGGGAATTCAAAAACTTATGATGTTCTGTCTTGTCACTAACATACACATAAAAGCCAAATTCAATCGCCTCTTAGTGGGAAAAATCCAAAAGCATATGCACCGTTGTTCTTAACTTAGGCTGCCACTAAAACAAATAATACTGGACCCTAAAGTAAATACACATCATCAAATATAGATAGAATTGATCTCCAACAAAATGACTTGAGAAATGATAACAAAAAACGATCACCGATACATATATTCTTCAAAAGAGTTACATAAACCCACATATATACATTCTTCAAAAAAGTAAACGAAACAGTACATTCTTCAAAAGAGTAAATAACAAAATGAGTAGAGGATCCGCGGTATTTTGTTGGGTGTTCTTTCTACCAAAAAAAAAGTAGAGGATCGGAAGTCTTGATGAAAGAGAGAATATATAATTTTTTTTGTTGAAGAGAGAGAGAGAGAGAGAGAGAGAGAGTTTGTATTTATAAAAAAATTGTGAGAGGAAACAAGTTAGAAATTTGAAATTGTATTTTTTTTATCATTAAATTAAGGTGGAGAAAGATAAAGTACAGAAATATGATTTGATTGGGTGATTTGAATACCTAAAAACATATCTAAGGGTTTAGATTTCTTTTTGTGGTTTGTAAAAAAATTTAGACCATTGATTAAGAATAATAAAATAATGAAAAAAAGTGTCTTATAATATAGATTTCCACAACCCTATAGGGTTGACCTAGTGGTTCACCAAGTCCCTGTGAGGGATGATCTATTTAGCAGGAGAACCCGTGTTCGAATCCCTCCAAATGTGGTTGCTCAAAAAAAAAATAAAAAATCCACTATCAAGAACAGTCATAATGAGAATATTTTAAAGTAGAAAGAACTAGCGTCAAATCACTATTCATGTTGGCATGTTAACACATCCCAGATAGACAGTATGAGCATGCTAACATGTATCAAAAGTACAAGAATAATGCGTTAAAAGGCAGTGACAATATTTGCCTTACACAGAATTAGGTAGTGGGGATCACATTGCGCTAGTGTGCAAATATATTTTTGTGTGCGCGCATGTGAATATTAATGTAAAACAAAAGCACCATGTTTTGATTTCTATTTCAGTTAACCAAGATCAAGAACAATCTCATACTTAACCAAGATCAAGAACAATCTCATACTGCATACACACATGCATACATCTATATATAGCAAGCATGGAATGAGAGTAGAAAAAAATAGAACTTTAGGCGATTGAATTCCACAGAAAATGCTGGTTGTTAGCTTGCATTTAGTTTCTAGGTGGAAAAGGTATTGTTTGTTTTTTCCACTTCTCACCTACAATTAAACTATTTGTTGAGGTCTTTACTACCTTATCTAGACTTCAAAAAACATGGGGGAAGGGTAGGAATTCAATTGCATAAAAAATTTAGGCAATCAAACAGCAATAAAAGCTGGAAATGTATATATTTGCCATTTTTTGCCAAGTTTTAAATGGAAAACTTTGGCAATCAAACACACCTTAGTAAACCTAATGGACAGTTTTTCAAACTATATTCCCTCATCCAGCTTTCTTAACAGCAAATAGCGCAAAACGCAAAACAAAATATCCAGGCTACGTCTAGCTTATATTGTTTAAGAAAGTACATGCTACTTCTGAAAGATGCAGCTGATCCAAGCTTAAAATCAGATAAATGAAAAGACAAGCACAAATGCAAAAGAATGAATAATGACCTTGTTGAGATCTTTTCTCCAAAGTGCAACTATGTCTGAAACTTTGCTTGGGAGATAAGATCGTGCCATCAAAGCAGCTTCAGGTATCCGATTACTGCGAGAAGATTAAATTCAGAATAATATCCCAATTAGATCTAACTACAACTGCAGGATCTGCTTACGCAATGAAACAACTCACCTGTCAACTAACAGCTTCAAGCACTCTTCTAATTTACCCAACATGAATAGACAAAGGAATGCAACATTGTTTTTCCCGTTCTCTTTGGCAATAGTAGCAAGTTTAGATATTTCTTCAGCATCTCCTAAAGAAGAATAGAGAAGCAACAAGCCACTCAAATCATTTGCATGCTTTAGACAGTCCTCTGACATCTCTATCTGCAACATATCACAAGAATTATCTCAAACATACAAAAGCCAAAAATTGGAAGCTGTAACCTGCAAGAGATCGAACAATTAAAATGCAGGTCCATAAGTAAAAAAAATTCCAATCAAAATCCAATGATGCAAGATGCTTTCCTAGGGGTTAATAGTGTCATTGGCACCGGATACAAATAGTGTATATATATCTTTCAATAGATGATAGTAGGATGAAAGGTATTAATTCTATGCATCTTTTCCCTGGTACTAATACCATTTAGGATAAGACACCTTCCAAGCACTAGAAAATAATTTAATCACTTTCACAGATTAAATCAGTAAGAGCAATACAATCATTCCTTAGGACCTGTCTTAACCTATCCATCAAACAAGGTAAAATTTTCATCCAGATTACAGGCCAGAAATTTCAGACATTTGTAGGGGGGAATTGGGGGAAATATGAGCAACTTTGGCCAGCACGTCATCAAAGAACAGAAATCATTCCAACAGCAAAGAGGATATCAAAAGATGTTTGTGTTAGAAGATATTCTTCGCTCAGACAATGAATGATCTATCTAAAGTGAAACATACCATTCCAGTAGACATAGCTAATTCACCCAACTGCTTCCATTTGGACTCGCTTTGCGCTACAGTGGCAATTTCCTGTAAACACGGATGCATTCCAACATATAACATTCATTAAGATGGAGGTTGAAATTCAGAACTATGTAAGCTCTCATAAGGTACATTAATTCTTCCAAATCGTAAACAACAGAACAAATTCTTCAAGAGCTAATAGATAATAACACAATTATGACGAATGTGAACTCACAACTTCTTATGTTATGTGCTAGCATGAGTTAGTAGCAGTTACCTTGGCAATCTCTAGTTTACCCAGCTGTATGGCAAGCTCAAATCTGTAATCGGGGTCTGTGGCAACTTCCAAAGCGTCTTCAATCATTCCTCGTGATTCCAAGAAACGAGCCACACTAGTGACAGAATAATATTTCTAATCAAGATCCATGATACCTTTTTTATATTTATAGAATCTAAAATTGAGCTCTTGAGACACATAGCATTAGAAAAATGTCATCACATAAAGCAAGTGAAATTATGGGGGGTATAGGAAAAAATTGAGATGAAACAATCATAGCCTTTTCGTTGTTTTTCTCTTTCCAGGGAGATAGGATATGCTAGATTATGATTTGTCAAGCAGGATCCTGAGGAGGGGTCCTAAGCTATGTACAGGATCCTGGTGACTTTATTCCAAAATGGGCAAAAGATAGAAATCGAAAATCAAGCAGCTGCCTGCGTGCTGTCAAAGAATTGCTGCTCTTAATATTTCCTTCTTAAGCATTACCAATGTGGTTTAAGTCTTAAATGACACCAAATTCAAAGTCAATGTTTAACCCCGGGAAGTTCTACACTGGACATCGTCAAAGTGAAACATATGCTCATGAAACCTGAATAAAGCAAGGGGGCTATCTGACTTGCTTGTTCAGGTCACCACGCATCACAAGTGTGAATTGCCAAATGTGAATTATACCTATTGAGATGTTCCTTGGGAATCGATGGTAGAACCTGACTTGCTTGTTCCAGGTCACCACGCATCACAAGTGTCTTGTACTCAATCAAGCTGAGAAGTAAGGTGTATCCAATAACACTGACAGGAAAAAGAACAAACACAAAAATCTTACTTAGTGATGATCACTGTAGTTGCTGTTCACAATAAATAACCACCAGAAGCCACTCACTTGAACTCTTTGTCTACGAGATACACCCTACTTTGGTTAGCTAGATACCCCAGCAGGTACATAGGCCGATCCAAATGAAACATTGTGGTGACCTGGAAACATGACATTACTTGTATCTTCCTAACACTTAATGAGAAATACTCTTAAACATGAAAGGCAGGTTATAAGAACAGATTTTTGCACTATACCTCACCACCAACACAGTAATTAAGTCTCCAGGAAGAGTTGTTGTAAATGAAACAATCCCCCACCCATATTCCAGTCCTGACTCGTTCATTTATTTCATAAAGAAGCTCGAAGGCATCTTCGACGCCTTGATCATCTGCCGATCTTCCACTGTCCAGATGAGCAGAAACTGCGTCACGCTGCCACATAAAGGTGCAATTTCAATACAAACCATTTTAAGAACAGAAATAGTTCAAGAACAGAAGTGCTATAGGAAAGCTACAGGGTTATAAGAAATTTGAAACAATTGTGAATCCTTACATTGTACTTTAAGATGTAGAATGATGAATCACTTGCAACTGCTACCAAATCACCACTATCAGCCCAGTAGAGGTTCTGGAAACGTTAAAACAAGAAAAGAAGAATGAATCTTTCCAGCATACTGTAGCTGAACAGTAAGACTTTAACAAGCATGATAAGTTTGGTATCTGTATTCCTTACTTTGACATTAACATCAATCCGTCGAATCAACCTGCAGTCTGCCCAATCGTAGAAACAAATAAAATCATTTGAGCACATTGCTAATAAGGTTCCTCCATAAATACGTTCTGCAGAAAATGTTGGACGAATACTCTTCTTTTCCTGAAAAATATCAGTTTTATAACATTTATCCAATTTTGGAAACAGGACAAATTAATTTACTAAGTAATTCATTGTATTTAGGATAGTTTTGATATGAAGTGTGAATAGAAGGAATTAGAAGCATGTTATCAGACCAAATACATAATACATTAGACTCTTCCGATACAAGCATATAATAATCCCGTAACTTAAAAATTGGTCATAAAGCTTTTTCATTAGCCAGTCAAAATACTTTTCCTAAAATTATCAAGGAATAAAGAGGGAACTAATTGAATGTTGGGGAAGCGCAAGGCAAATGGAGAATCCCATGAGTAGTCACATATGTTCATTATAAACTCTATAAAACTACACAGTTAGTCTACAAAAGATCAACGAACCT
Source organism: Lonicera japonica (assembly GCA_021464415.1). Classification (NCBI taxonomy): domain Eukaryota; kingdom Viridiplantae; phylum Streptophyta; class Magnoliopsida; order Dipsacales; family Caprifoliaceae; genus Lonicera; species Lonicera japonica. The sequence continues at coordinate 4,642,104 of CM038467.1, read as the reverse complement.
GGAAAGTTTTACTAAAGATTTTAATCTTTGACGTACTTTCCCTAGCTGCATATTCTCCATCTGACGACCACACAATTTCCAATGCTGAACCAAATGATCTATTTCTCCACGCCAAAGCTGTGTATATAATGTATTCACCATCTCCACAAACAACAACAAACCTCCCATTTGGATTATGCTTTAAGCTCTGGGGAAAAAATAATAAGTTCAAATCAGGTCACAGTGCCACATGTACATGCTAGCATTCATATTAGATTACTAATTTCAATGTAGCAGGAAATTTACACAATATGTTGAAGGAATACTTTAATACCGATCAAGCAGAGAATAATCTGTATCAATCTAGAGCCTGAGATACTTCTTTTCTAGTACCCCACACTGAAATATCACACCATCTTATGTGTTCTGTTATTACATGGAATCTCTAAAATGCACGCAAAGACCATGTCCAATGGGCAAAGTAAAATGTAATTTTGCCCAAAGTAAAAGTGAAGGTAAATGGCTGAAGTCAGAGCTTATCCATGTTTAACCAAAGATTTCGAGATTAGAATGCTAAGAACCATCTCTCCCAAAAGCTTAAGCTATTAGGAGAAGGAACCATGATGAATATCATGCTTAACATAAAAGAATCTGAAATGTCAACATGAACAAGAACTTGATGATTGAAGCACAACTGACTAGATATTACTCAACGGACAAATGTCTTCAGATGATTAACACTTAAATAAAATTACTCATGTGGCAATGCTACTTCCACATACCGGGCCAATTTAATTTTGAGTAGGAAAATCCATCATACAACTCATGAGGCACTACATAATTTAAGAAAAGGTCAAACTCACTTGTGGGTAAAGATCACAGGTTCCCAGCTCTTTAACCGCCAAAGGCAATCTTTCTCCATCAGAAACCTACATAATGGAAAGAAAGACTTGACAATCACCTCAAAAAGTAAAGACTAACACTTCATAACATTCAGCAAAGAAAATGAATGAAACAAGCCAAACCTCATAATCTGCCCCCACACTCCTGATGTTGACAGTCTGAATTTCATTATGCTTGGCCCATATAATCTTCCCGCTGTTGTCCATACTTGCTACCGGTTCCTCTCGACCAATTTTGACCATAATGGTTCCTTCATCATATCCTATTACAACTCTGTGCAGAAAGAGTAACATGGTAAATGAAATTTGTGGTGATAAAGGAAAAAGAATAGTAAGACAAACTCTTCAAGAAAAACACACAAGTCAACTCATCAACTAAAGCACTGTGCCAAAAATTAAAGCCAACTTACCGTCGCGAACCTTTCATATATCCTATAGCCCAGACTCTTTCAAGGCCGTAATTTAATGTATTCTCGAGTCTGTAAAAAAATGAAATTTTTACAAAGTTCAAAAAAGATGTTGAAATATGAAGTTATATGAACTAAAGCCCAGACCGTACTAAAGCCCAGACCCAAATCGACCCCATTAAGGTTCATCAGGGTTGAGGTAAATTAAGGAAACTGGAAACTAAGTTAGCTAACTAGTGGATCCAAGAAGTTGAATGTGGAACAGAAAAATGAACAATAATTACAGTAATAACAACATAATTAGATCGTCAGAGTTGAGAATGTCAAGGTCAGAGCAATTGAGAACCCAGATCCAACGATATCTACCAGTAATTACCTATAAGTAGTTGCATGCCATATGCGGACAGTACCATCTTCAGAACCTGTAATTATTATCGGAAGTTCAGGATGAAAACATACAGCAGAAACATTGTGTGTGTGGCCTTCCAGCGTCTGGACACAACTTTTGGTTTGATAATCCCACACCTGTTTTAAAAGATGTAACCGCAAATTTCCAGATTACAAGTATAAACAAGCTCAAAATGGCAAAAAGTAGAAAAAAAAACAGGTGGCAAACCTTGGCTGTGTGATCATCAGAACCAGTGATTAGATATGGTTTATCACCTCCTGTGAAATAATCTACACAATTTACCCCTTTCAAATGTGCATCCAATGTGAAGTTTGGATCAGGCGAGCCAAGATTCCAAATCTAAGGAAACATCATCAGCAAACATGTCACTTACACGATGATATAAGGATTCTAGTTAACGAGTTCATTCATAAACAAAGATTCATACCTTTATTGTGCGATCAAGGGATGCACTTGCAAAAGTATTGGTGTCTTTTGGGTTAAATGTCACTTGCATGACATAATGGGAATGACCCTCAAAAATTTGAGTACAAAGCCAACCCTTCTCCCAGTCCCAAAGCTTTATAAGCATGTCATCTGATGATGACAACACGTATGGAAGGGTAGGATGTACAGCTACACACCTAATATAATCTGTGTGCGCCTCAAATACTTTGACCTTATCCATTGTATTGTAATTGTATACACGAATAAACATGTCATCGGCACCAGCAACAACCCACTGCTTTCGTGCAATGAACTTCGCTGACCTAACTGGAAAAACATTTAAGTCCCAATTAAATCAGAACCTCATTCAGTCAAATATCCAAGAATGCAAGGGAAAAAATTATGTACTCTGAAAGAAGAAACAGATATCCTAAAATTACTAATCATGCACCTGGTAACTCAGTGACCTCAAAAGATTTTGCCATAGTCTGCAGTGATGACAATGATGTTCAAGTTAGTATCATCAGACACTGAGAAATTATTATTGGGATGAAAAAAAAATATTTGAAATTTGTGGAAAACTCTAGGTAGTTTAAGTTATTTTTGTCCTAAGAGCAACTTTTCATTTTCTATTCAGAAACTGAACCGTATGAAAACCAAACAAAGTATTACTTATACAAAAGTAACAAAGCTGATATGAAAATCTAAATCAGCTGAATTCAGTTTTTATTTTTAAATCTCGGTAACAGATACTGTTAATTCCTACAAAATAATAACACAACAGTGATCTTTACTATTTCTATGCAACGCAAAATGATTTCCAACATGCATGGTCTAAAGTAACAAATTCGGGCACGGGCTCAGGTGCTTAGCCAGCCAATTGTTAACTCATTTCAATTTTATTTTATTTTTGATAACCACGGTTATCGAGGCCCAACCCCCACTAATCCCATGAGGCCATGGTTGCTCGACCGGGAGACACCCCCAGTGGCCCAAGAAAGGTTTCACGCAGCGGGGAATCGAATCTGAGACCGTGCGCCTACCCACACAGTCCCAAGTTTGCCCTTACCGCTGTAGCAACCCCTTGAGTTAACTCATTTCAATTTTTGTTTAAGGTAATATGCAGCTAATTGCTATTTGGAGGGCCAAAAAAGTATAGATGAATTCTGATAAATGTATCAATAAGACGAATAAATCAGATAAGCTGATAAGCACAAAATCATCATCTAATACAATTGCTTTATGTACCTGGTAATACTTATGTAGGGAGAGACTTGGCTAAGACAATAATGATATTACATAATAAGTTAGCAAAAGGTTATGAATACAATCTTATTGACACAAGTATTCCAAAAGGATGTAAGCACGCCAAAATAACGTCCACTTGCATAAAATGACAATGTTGATTTATGATCTAAATCATCAGAACATGCCTATCGTAAGAATCCAAGGAAAACAGACAGATTCATATTATTCATTATAATAAAGTTGTCTTCATTATAATAAAGTTGTCTTTAATTAGGAAAATAAAATTTTATATATATAGTTGTATAAAAACTGCTGATATCTTATATTTATATCGAGTTTGTAAGTCATTCTAGAAAAATTCACTTTCACTTGCCTTTGATCTTTAAATGCACCCTAGACCAAAGTGTCTCTTGGATGCATTCCAATTCATAGGATTGCCATACAAAGTACATTTGGAAATGAAAATGATTTAATTATAAAGAGAACATCTAAAGCGAACTGCACAAAGAGACACTATCAAAGCCAAGGAAAGGCAAGTGCAGCAAAAAAATTTCCAATATGTGATTCACATATATGAAACTAAGGATCCTCCAACAGCATAATGTCATTGTTCGTACCTGAGACTGGTAGTTCCAGATGCAAACGGTACCAGAATACAAACTTGCAAGGAGCCTGTGAGAGAAAAGTAAAACAACCCAGTTAATGAACGAATACCTTTCACATAGTTTCATTCTTTGATGAATAAAATATCCATTTTAAGAGCATCCCAATGGTTGTGTAAAAGTAAGTTTTATGTAACATTTATACATTGCTAAAAAGTTGCCGCTCCAATGGTGATGTAAAAGTCGGTTTTGTGTAATATAAAAGGGTAACATACACATCCGTTTCGAACTGCCGTGTCAACTTTCTCTCAGTTTTCCTATAAAACTTTAAAATATTATAATTTAGATATTTGAAACCTACTCGTCTAAAATCTAGATTTATAAAACAAGATCCATTGCGACTATATAATTTAAAAGTATTGCAAAAAAAAAGGTCAAGAAAAACTATCGGAGATTACATGTAACTGACATCTCATGCATGTTTGAATGTTATTATCCTTTCAAATTTTAAAGAATGAGTTTGAAAGGAACCATTGGAGCAAACTTTCTCTGAACTTCAAGTTTTGTCTAAGAATGGAACGCCACATAGGATAAACAATGAATTTTACACAAACAATGAATAAGCACCAAGGTAAGGTCAATGAAAATACTTTACTTGACTAATTGTCAACCAAATAATGAAAATACAACATACTCATAGCCGCAAATGAACATATTCAAATAAAGCAGCACAAGTATGATTACCATGGCTCTATTGGATGCAGATCTGTAGACTTTACTCTTTCTGACCTTTGAGCAAGTTTTCTCTGATCCAGTAATTAATGTTAGAACAAGCGACAGAAAGCACACATTATTACATACATATGTCAAACCTATGAACGAAAAATAATTCAAATTGAGTGAATATCCGAACCTTGATTTCGAGTCTGAGAGGCTGTGCCACACCAATCCCGTCCACCACGAAGAAAAACAGAATTTCAAATAATAAGTAATTAAGCAGTAGATCTTCAAATCCTTGCAAATTATACGTTTAAGTTTCAAAATTATGGATTAAAAAGGTGGGACAGCCATGCAATTCACCGTGTGATCACATATAACCATCGAATCAGATGAGATTTGAACCAGATCTAAACTATATTACAATGCGAGATCGTTTGAATAACGTGAACAACTTAAAAACTCACCATTGTTACAAATTACAAACGAGTCCCCCTTGATGAAATCGAAGACTGGGAGAAGGTTGACGAACCCTAGAGATCCGAGTTAGATCGAAGTGAATGGAATTGAAAACTCAGGCACAGCTGCGGAGATCTTAATTGCTCGCCAACTCGAAAGTAGGCGGTGAGCGAGATCAAGAGAGAGAAAGTGAAGGGAGAGGGAGGGAGGTTTTGCTCACATAACAGCTGGGGCCTCTGTAGACGAATGGGGGCAGGGAGAAAATTTTAGGAATTGAATTGATGCTTTGTAGTTACGCAAATGTGTAACACTCCGGAATTACGACTTCACTACGCTCTCTTGCGTCGGTTGGTGTAAATGGGTGGAATTGGGTCGGATCATTTTTTTCGTACGGGTTTCTACTTCTTGTAGGTCTTTTTTTTTTTTTTTTTTTTTTTTTTTTTGAGATAATGGGTTATAAGTTCTTGATCCGTAATGTTTTATAATACTACGAACGAGCTCATGTTTAATAAAAAGAAGTAGTACTAATTTCGTAATTTGATTTTGCAATAAGAACACTTTTCATAATATTAATTTATTTTTAAAAAAATGATAAATGTTAATGGACAAAAATACTCCTAATATAACACATCTCTTAGCCCCTTATCTCCCACTTAAACTTTCAATACCTCACCTCTCTCTCTAGATTCCATTCAATCATCAAATACTCCCATTTATCTTACCACCAACCTCATCTCCTTCACTGCCACCACCACCACTTTATTCTCCAATCGTATCGCTAGAAGGAGCACCATTCTCATCTTCATCTTCTTCTTTTTTCTACAGGAGCAATCATAAAATATATATATAACTTTTGATTGAACCGTTGGATTTAGCTGATTTTCGGATATGTTATTCGGAAGACAAAGTTACACTATTTATGCAAAAATCAAGACGGTCAGATGTCGTTTTGCAATCAAAGTCAACCAATTTCGACAGCTCAGAGGGATTTTTTTTTTAAAAAACTGATCGTTCTTCTTTTTTTTTACGAACCCTACGTCGATCCATATATATATAAATATAGTGGATGTTGATCTCATTAATTTTGTTATTCTATATTTTGTAATGGTGCTAAAATTATTTTAGCACCTTCTGATTGTTGTCCAAGTTGTGCTACCTTCTAATTGTTGCCCAAGTGGTGCTACCTTCTAATTGTTGCCCAAGTGGTGCTAAATGTATTGAGCACATTCTGATTGTTATCCAAGTGGTGCCACCTTCTAGTTATTGTCCAAGTGGTGCTAAATACATTTAGCACCTCTCTGGTTGTAGTGATATAAATGCATCTTCTAGTTGTTGTCCAGGTGGTGCTAAATGAGAGGTTGTGGTGATATAAATGCATCTTCTGGTTGTTATTCAGGTGGTGTTAAATGCATTTAGCACCTTCTGGTTGTTATCTAAGTGGTGTTAAATGCATTTAGCATCTTCTAGTAACAACCATGTAGTGTTAAATGCATTTAGCACCTTCTAATTGCTGTTAATATCATAATGAGACGTGAGATATTATAAGGAAAGAGTATTAGTGTCTTTTTCATACAGTGTCCTTAATTTACACGGCTAATTTTTAAGTATCCTTTATAATTATGTTATTATTATAATTAGCCCTTATGCCTAATTGCCCCTTTTTTTTAGGGTCATAACGATGAACTTTTTTTTTAGGGTGGTGATAAATGGAATTTTATTTTTTTTGTCACAAACATCATATATACCTTACACCTTCTGCTTCTTAATTTTTTATCACAAACATTTTATTTCACCACTCCTGCTTAAAAAACATAGTTAAGTGGTAATACTCGTTTGTCATTGGGTGGGTATCTTCATTGTCACTCGCTCAATATTAAGCATTTGGTACTTAAATAATAATTAAGGCAACTGCCTATTTTTTGAGATATACTTGTCTAATTTATTATGAGCAAATGTGGTAATACTCAGCCGTCATTGGATGAATATTTTCATTAGTACTCGTTTGATATTAAATATCTGGTACGTAAACAATAACTGAGGCAAACAAAACTTAAAGATGAGAGTTACATGGCTTGTAATGACAAAAAAATCATAGATGATAAATTATTCATTAGCTTCCTAAAAAGTTACATGATAGTTACATCTTCACAAAAAATTATATGAAAGTTACATCATTATAAGAATTACATAAGAGTTAAGCTTTACAAAAAATTACATGAAATACTTTCTTGACATCAAGCAAGTATATGTTATATATATAAATATATTTGTGTCTATATGTATGTTTTGATGAAAGATACGAGGATGAAGAGGATGAGGAAGTGGTGAAAGATGATGGAATTGTTTTGTTGTGATTAAGAAATAGTGGTATCGACAATTTAAGTTAACTACGTTATTAGTTAATAACTAGTTGCTTTAACCTTGTGATAAAAAAGTAAAATAAGAAAATGGTAAGAATAAAGTTCTATTTTAATATTGATAAAATTTTAAATAGGTGTTAATGATAAAATTAAGGGGTCATTTATCATCCCCTTGTTTTATTGGTAAATAATATTAATAAAAAATCCATATTTTTATTAAAAATACTTCATATTAATATAAAACATTAACCCAAACTCCTTTATCATTATTAAGCCATTATCATTTTATCGTTATATTCATTTAACATCACAAGTAAAACCATACAAGTAGGCTTATAAAATTAACACCACTAAGAAATCGAAATCAAATATAATTTTAAAATGGAGGCAAGTAATTCAATTGATGAGGGTAAAATTTACTAACAAAGCCACATAAATATACACACTGATTTCTGTAAATAAATTATATTCACGCCATGTTAAGTAAATAAGTGCACACTTATTTGAGCCATGTCAAGTGAATAAGTATAAATTTACTTAGGGCCAAGTTTAGCAAGTGTGTATAGATTTTAAACTTATTATCTTAGTTTCTTGAAATGATCCCTTACACTTACTCGCTTGACACTGGCCGAGTAAAGTGTACAGTTACTCGCTTTACATGGGTCGAGTAAAAACATTCATGCAGATCTGGGCAAGATGTTTTGAAATGACACACATGCGCACACACAAGGACATGACAAATACAACAAAAAGGATGATAGAGATGGAATTTAAGTTGGGAATATGACAAATCATGAAATGGAGATGGACAACATCATTTGCTTGGAGATAGAGACGGATATATGAGATAGATTATATTTGAATTACGTTTTAATGCTAATTGATTTATATTATAGGAAGTCATCACTTACGGAGTGTTACTAATACAAAATTTGGCTTAGTGGGGTGTTAGTCATAAATGGAGTGTTACTGACTTGACTACGCGAAAACAACGTAAGTTATTACACCAAAGAGCAGGCGATCAAGTTATAGTTTACTTGAAAAAGTTCAAGGTCGAATCACAGAGAAAGCATGGAATATATTTCTTTAGGTATCTTTCTCATAAGGAAAATGAAAAGAAAAGACGATAGACTAAGTGAATAAGAAAAAAAAATGAAACTAAATTAGAAGTACTAATTAACTAAACTAAAACTAAAGGCAAATCTAATCCTAGGGTGCAAAAGTAAAAGGAATCCACAAGCGCAAGTTATCTACCAAAAATGTCTCATAAATGCATTAAGGGAACATGCAATTAAACTAAAAATAAATAAAATAATGCACTAATAAAATAAAATAAAATATTAAATAAAATTAAAATAATGAAAAACAAACGTTAGGGGTATCCGTAGTTAGAATGTACGAAACTAGTGCAATAGAGTAGTCCAAATCTAAGTTTAAATAAGATTTTTTTCTAAGATTCAACTCCTAAACTATCCAACCTGTGACGCCCTGCGAGTGATGGAGTACTCCCTTAGGTGGAGAAAAGGTACCTTAAAGGGGGCATCCTATATCGGAAGTTGGGGGATCCTTGGAGACCCATATAAGTAAGATATGGTCGCTAATTAAGTACGATGCCTTTTGGGTAGCTCACTGGCTTCGGATCTCATGAGAACTCCGAAGTTAAGCGTGCTTGGATCAGAGCAATCCCAGGATGGGTGACCCCCTGAAAAGCTGGCCGTGAGCTCCCAAAAACAAAGCCGTGAGGGTAGACATTCCGGGGCTGAGGCTTGGCTGTACGTTACCCAAAGCGGATAATATCGTACTGAGGTGGGACCGGGTCGTTACACAACCATTCAATTATATTTCTATTACAAATATATGATAACCCATGCGTGACAAAGACTAACTTTGAGTAATAGAATTCGTCAGTGAAGCTTTTGACTTTGAAAAAGCGTAATTTAAAACCTAATATTGCTGGTGTGTGATAAAGATAATCAAAGTTAATTAAACTTCTAAAAAATCAGTAGCTTAACACACCTATAAGTTTTGAATAGGTTTGAACGTGATTTAAAACAAAATCGTCTTAAAAGAATGCCAAAAGTCAAAATCGGCATTTGAATAAATAACAAAACAGCGCCAAATCAGTCAATTCACTTAAAAAACTAACCCAACTAATTATAGGATAAAAATCGTCCTCAAATTAGCCACGTTAGAGTTTTGGTGCAAAAATTCGGGAATCTACATTTTTACGGTTTTTAATCAAATGAAATTTTTATTGTTAAAAAAAATCAAATGAAACTTTTAAGCTAACTTATGGAAATACGTTTTTAATGCATACAAAGATAAGGCAATACTCATTCATTCAGTAGGTGATCTATAACCAATGAAAAAATTAGATTCAAACTTAAATTGGATTACAATCAAAGATCAATTACGCATCTTTCACTACGAACCTCTAACAAATGATTTAGCTAGACATAATCAAATCAAACAAGCAAATAAGCTTAGAAATCATGAAAAATAGTTTTAAAAAATACCTAATAATATAGAAAATTATATTTGAAAACTTTTGACTTTGAAATTTTGCAATTTCGATTTAAAATGAAGATTTTACAGTAAAAACAATAAATAAACTCAAAACTGATAAAAATTAAACAAAATCGACTTAAACCCTAAAAATTCTAAAAAATCAGATTACTAATTATCAATGATGAATCACACATGAATAATATGAAAAAATTATAAACTACTTTAATATAAAATAAGAATCAAGCATAAATCGATAAAAAATCGACAAACTATACCTATAAATCCTAGAACCAACCCTAAAAAATGTGAGTTTATGGTTGATTCCAAAATATATATGATATAAATTTACTAATCTATGAATAACAAAGCAAGCAATCGAATTAAAAGAAAATAGAAAACTAAGGTTACCCGTAACTCGATTGAGACTTGAATTGAAAATGGTATTGAACGATGAATTAAATGTTACTTACACCGATGTTCCAGCCTCAAAATAGCATAAATAAACTAAACTAACAATTATTTTAAGGAGTTAAAGAAAAAAACTCTCAAAGTTCGATATTTAGATACAGCTCAAAAGCTCCCACGAAAATTACCGGTACTCTCAGCCTCTCTGTTAATCGATTATAAATTGATATGTATCCTAAAATATGAGATATATGACATTTTATATAGTATACAAGTGTCTCAAGTCGTGGCTTGAATAACCCTTGAAAAAACGGGCCGAAAATAGCTAAAAATATGAAAAGGGCAAAAAATTGAAGTGGGGATCGATCCTCTTGTTTTTTTTATTTTTCTTTTAACTGCTTCTTCTCTTACTTATAACCTTTTGCTCCGAACTTCGATTGACGCACCATTTTCGCCTATGCGTAGGTATTTAAATTCTATACAACTTTTATTTCTAGAGACATCTTCAAATTTTCAATGGATAAAAACTTTGATTAGCTACAACTTCGGGCTTCTTACGGTACTTTTCAATTTTGCTCGAAAACATCCGGAATTGATTTGATTGAGTTTCTTTTCTCTTATAATCACTATTGGACACTTACATTCACTTCATTCATGCTTGGGGACTTGATATTCTCTTATTGCTAGTGCTTTAGGGTAGTTTGCGGAATTTTCATTGTTTCGAGCTTCGGAATTGATATTGACTTCTGCTCCGGCCCTTCTTCTTGCACTTTTTCGCTTTCAACTTTCTTTTTGATATCCAACCTCAGTTGCTTAACCACTTTAGGTTTGCAAAATGGCTTTCTAACAAAGAAATACAATGAAATGACTTTTTTTCACACTTAAACTGAATTTACGTACAATTTTCGATTTTAAACGATAACTATAAACTAATTGAGTATTGTTTAAGGGATTATATATGCAATTTATGGGCTCAATAAGTTACTGATAAAAAAATAGGGTATATTAATACCTTTTTTTTTACTTAATACCATAAAATCTCTATACAGTAATACTTTACAAGTTTACACTGTGTTTGATGTGCAAGATAAGAACATGATATGATAAAATTATCCTATGCTATATTTGTTGTTAGTTAGGATTAAATTACATGATAGATTGTATATCCGGTCGAAATTTGATTAAATGATTATATCTGACTTTCTTATTTAGCTTGTCAAACGGACCCTTTTAGCATTTATTGAACAATAGTAAAATAAAATAAAAGGTCAATCCCGACCTTAACCAGTTATATATAGGAACAATTTTCACATTATAATAAGTTATATAGAGTAATAATTTGCATTAATACAAAAAATGTGCATGTCATTGGGTGGCATAATTGTTTTGGCTAGAGGGAGAAGAAAATGTGTTAACTTGAATTTATTGAATATTGCATTGATTTATTTATAGAAGATTTAATTAGAGATTAAATGTCACACCCCGATTTTTGGACCTCGAGTACCCATTAATTCACACGTACTCGGCCATCCAACTATCAGGTGTAAAAATTTTAAAACCATATTTACTTTTAAATTAATGCTCAAAAACCAAAATCTAAACTTAATAAAAGAAAAACTTTTATTTATAAATAAATATTTTGCGAAATAAATAAAATTAAAATGTCTAACTTTATATATACAAAAGTCCAATTATATTTACTTTATAAAAACTATTTAGCCAAAGTACATCTAAATCGCCCCCACTTCCCAAGTACACCAAATTAAAAGAAATGTACAAAATAAGTATACTTCAAGCACATGTCTTAGCACGATCAAGAAGCACGTAAATTCCTGTAAATCCTTTAACTATGCTCATAAAGATAACGTACACAAGAAGCAAAACGACAACTTGGGTCAGTATAAAATACTGATGCGAGTTTGACTCTTTCACCCAACTTTATCTATGATGCAATTATCATAAATACAAATTTTCAATTAAAATAATTATGAGACAAGACATATAGTTCTACATATTGATGTGCCAATAAATTGGTACAATTTAGGGCACTAATATATATCTTGAAGAGCATATATTATTACATCTGTTGTGTTTTTGAAGCTTTTCAGGTATTTGGAATTAAATCAAGAAGTTTGCGATTAAAGGAAAAAATGGTTGCGCGCAAGGCCTGAGTTCAATAAATTTTTGGCACTAATCCGTACATAATTTGAAGAAAACTCCAGAAACAAAAGTTCTAGATTTTTGAGTTAGCTACGCGTGGGAGAAAACCTTGCATCAATCGGAGTTTGGAGTGTAAAGTTATAGCCGAAATACAATCAGTGCGCGGAAAAATTAATTCTAGCGGGCCAATTTAATCCAAGCCCACTTGTAGCCCAAGTTAATTAAAATAGCAAGCCCATTTATTTGCCCAGCCTACTTCCAACAATCTGGAGCAGCCCAATGTAAAGCCCAGCCCCCATGATGACCAATCAATTATAAAAGGGGCAGGGATTTGTCGACAAGAGGGGGAAGCAGCCATTATTTTTCTTCATCTTTCTTTCTCCCCTTTCAATAAAAACAAAGCTGCATATTTTTTTTCTCTTCTTGTGCACGTATATCAAGATAGTTTCTTTATTTTTTTTTTCTTTGGATTGCCGAGTACTATTATTGCTTTGTGGATCACGACAATTAATTCAGAATTATTATTTTATTTTTTAATTTATTTGCGCGTATCAAGTAAGTATTTTATTTATTTAATTATGCATTATATAATTATGTTTTGTGTTTCAATTTCAAGCATGCTAGGCTAGATTATTTTCTAGGGTTGAGGATGAGTATATTTGATTGATTCCCTTGCACGTATTCATGCCAATTGACTCTACCAATTTAATACTTTAATGTTGAAAATAATTTTTCCTATTGAATGCCTATTTTAATTGATAAAAATAAAATTAGATTCTCACTATTTTTGTTGGATTCACCTTATGATTTGTTAAGAGCGGATATAGGGTGTGTTTTGGCGGATATAGCGAGTGTTTTGATTTTATACATTTGTTTGGCTGTGGAAAAATTAATACTTGAATTTTATAATTTAATTGGGCTTAATTTAATTTATTTTTCGCATCTAATAGAGTCGAGAGACCAAATTAGTGTGAGATAGAGAGTAGAGTTTGCTGGGCATGAATACTAGGAACATGATATCAAATATATGACTCCGCCACCCTGGTATTTTATTAATTGATTATTTTATTAGTATTTTATTAGTTTATTATTTTATTTTATTCGTATTCTTAGTTGATAAATCATCCCAATCACTTTTTAAGCTAGATTAGGAATTAATTAGAATTAATGAGAGAGATACGTACGTTCCATCCGTCAAGTCCCTAGGGTTCGACCTCGCTCTTGCCTAAGCTATACCAGTATTCGATTCGTGCACTTGCGAGTAATTAAAACATTCACAACAATTATCGAGACAAAATCGTAGTTTTTCGATAAAAACGTGGTGATTAGTTTCTTGTCACATTCATTCACAAAACTATAAATTAATACTTAATAGAACGCGAAGGTAGGCCAATCCTGCACAAATGTTAGAAATGCTTACCTTCCTGCACATAAGAAGTTAGTATCAAAGATAGTATCAACATCATAAAATAAACTGTTGCGGTAAAAAATATTTGTTTATACCCAAACCGTGCAGAATTTGAAAAAACTTAAAACACGAAAAAATGTCAAGAATAATGATCTATACAAATACTCGTGAAAAATTACAAAAATTGACCGTTTAATATCACAAACCAGTGATTCAATGCAAACACTTTCCACAAATAAAAATCTGCTATAACTTTTAAATGATAAAGAATTAGAGAAAACTCAAAACATGAAAAAAAAAATTAAGCACAATCAAATTTCCTTCTGGATTCATGTGCTAGAATTTTCATTTAGAGATCCAATAATTTTGTACAAATTAAAAAAAGAAAAAGTTATACACTCCTAATCCACTAGACTCTTTGGTTAACGTGTACTTATTAATTACATACCACTTCACCATACTTTCTCATGGCATACATAGATCATCCTGCCTTGTGTCTCCCTATATAGATAGTGACCACTACGAACCAAAATTCGCACATGCATATCGTCTAAAGTTTCAATCTTCTTCAAAAAGCTAATTATACATTCGCGCGTTAAGAACTCGCCTTTCTGCGAGAATATTGCCAACTATCCGCTCGTCTATCCAATAATATAATGAGTGTACAAACATCTCAAGTCTACATGAGTATGTAAAAATTCATAAGAAATATTCATTGGATACATCAATATTTTATTAAGCAAAAAATAAAACATTCGGGACTTTCTCACCCAAATCTTTTATAACAAATCTCAAATCCATCATACAAGAGAATAGTGGTGTAATTAAGGAATTTTCCTAGGACTTTAGTCAATTTTTAAAATTCCTAATCAAATTACACTAAAATTATAAGTTAAATTGCACACAAATTAGGCAAGAACATAAACAGGACTTGTAATCGTCACAACCACCAACTTCACATAAATTCAAGGAATTACTCAATGATCCAAAAATTCCATAAAAATATACAATATAGCCTAATGTGTCTGGATTCATATCTAATTGGATTAAACTAAAAATCATTAATAGTTTAGGATTTATAAATTTTTTGGTGACAAATATACAATCTGTCTGGCATCATATTTTGCAGTGTACTGATTTTGTAAATTCAATATCTCTCAACATAAAAATCATATTCAATCAATTCCAAAGCCCAGATTATCCTAACAGATGGTATTAACCTATCTATTTTTTTCAGATTTTTACACAAAAGATTAGTATCCTAAACAAAATTCATATATATATACATATAAGACAGTAATCTGATTGACAATATGTATCTTAATACTCTTGTTTTGTAAAATTTTATGTCCTAAATTAAAAACCTTATTAATTCAACTTTAAATCCAAAATACTTTACACTCATAATATTACTCTATGATTTTTTTCTCAGATTTTAATAAGAGCATATAAATGAGATTCCCTACTAAGAAACTTACAAGCAATTGAACAAAAATACAATACACATCTTTTATAGAAATTAGGTCAAAAGAAAATCAAAATAACATGTATGGATAGAAACCACGAGAAGAGGGTGAAAATCGCTCACCTTAAATTATCGATAAATTGAGAAAGATATCTTAAAACTAATGAAGAAAAATAATCGTTCGCAATAGTATCTCCTTCTACGCCCTAGATCGAGTCGTCTTTTTTCCTTTTTTCTACGTACGTTGTTTTTTTCTTTTTTCTTCTCATTCTCCCAATATAACTAAATATATTATTATTAAATAGGTAATAAGTTTAAGGCTTTAACTTAAATATTATAAGATTAGGGCTTATAAACACTAATTATAAAATAAACTTGGCCCATTTCCTAATACATGTGGGATTTGGAAAACCAATTAAACTAAAATATAAGACCCACTAATTCATTCTAGGAGAGTACAAAAATAATATTATATACAACCTAACTAGCTCATGAAAATAGAAAATAAATAAATAAATCTTAATTATAATTATATAGACACTTAATGTACCACAATACCCATGCAATATATATATAAAGGTAAAAATTAGAAATTTATAGGTCTTACTTTAAAACATTAAATATAATAAAGAAATTCAATATATTTCAAAATGACTACTTGGGTTAAGTGTACATTTTCCCAGTGTTTACACTTTCAAAATAGGCGCACAAAGTATATATTTTCTCAATGTATTCATACATTGATTAAAAACTGTGATGAAGTTAGGATTTTGACTAAGTGTGAGTGAAATTCAAAGTACACCAAATCATTTTTAAAGCCTTAAAATTTTAACGCAAACATAATAGCATTAATAATAATAGTTCATACAACTCAAATAGCAAATATGAACAATTACTAGAAATTACAATAACATTCTATGATTTTTCATATTTTGAAAATATTGCAACACTTCCTCTTTGTCAATGTTATTGAAAATTCCTTGTTCAATGTATGTCACTAAACAATCATTCATAAATTCATCTCCTATTTGGTTGCGTAGCGCACTCTTGATGATATTCATCATTGAGAAAACTCGTTTAACACTTGCCGTTGCAACAAGTAAGAGCAAGGTCCACTTGACAAGCAAATACACAAATAGATAACTAATATGCTTATCAGTTCAACAATTTTTTTAGTAACCTCGTCAATTCCCTTCAAACCAAAACAAAGTCATTATTACACTTACATATTCTATGTAGTTTTCATATTGTTCCCAAAGTACTATGATATCAAATGATGAAAAATTAAAGGGATAAAACTTTGCAAATCAAAAGAGGAAAATAACTTAAATGGATCAATGCATGCCACACGCAAAAGCAACTCCTTATTATTCTCGTCAAAACAGTTCAACTCATGAAGTGGTAAATCTATCACTGCATAAAATAATTCAATACGATACTAATGGAGATTTGTCTTTACTTCAACATTTCAACGTGATCGCCAGTGTACTAAAAACAAGTCGTCCAAATTTGAAATGCCAATATTATTCTTAGTACAAAATGAATATACAATAACAAATAAAACTCCCATCCATCATTTCTCAATCTTTGTAGCCATATCTTCGAGACTTTAAAATAAGTCATAGCATTAACAATATCTCAATCCTTCATCCATAATGCTTGTGACAAGTCATAAGTAATTCCTTAGATAATTTTCATCATGTGTAAGATGAATACATAATCAAAGGTTTGTAAGCAAAACTTTAAATTTTATACTTCAGTTCTTTGCCTGTTATATATAAATGTTAATTTTTAATAACTTATAGCACATCAATCACAGAAAAGAATAAGTCAATCAAACTACCAAGTGTATTAAAATGCGATCCCCAACGTGTATTGCCTACCAATTTTAATGTTGTTTCTTGATTCAAACATCTTCATGTTTATCTTTCACTACTATAAATTCCTTTAAAGATTGCTTTAAATTTTCTTCAAAATAAGGTCTCTACGTTTGTATAAGGCTCCGACAATGTTTGACAAAATTCCTGCGTGGTCAAAAAATGAACTAAGTCTCCTATTTGTCTTTACAACAGATGCAAGAGTCAATTGTAGTTTACGAGGCCATTAAACTCAATCCTCATGTTACTTGATCTATTATAATCTTACCCCTGTAAACTTAACACACTTGAACCATGTTTAAAAATGAAAGAATCAATGGCTGCCTTTAATGATAGGGTAGAAGTATCACGAACATGTACAATGCCAATAAAACGTTTAACCATACACCCCTTTTTGTCCACATAATGTAAAACCATTGTCATTTGTTCTGTAACCAAAATTCGTGAAACTCGTCAATTAATATAGAGATGAACTCATCCCTGATCTCTTGCATGATGGTTTTTGCGGTTACACTTGCAGTGGCATTAATAATATCTTTTTGGATGTCGGAATATTTCATTTTATGATTCTGATGAGTAAGTTTCAAGATAGCTTGCTAGACATTTGGATTTTGTTCTGCAGACACATCATGAAGTTCCACAAAGTTTCCTTGATTTCTTGATCCTTTAGATTTATTATGCCCTCGAAAAGCCAATCATTACTATAAAAAATACTCTGGGTTATCAAAAGCCACAGTCAAGTGAATACGATAATCTAATTAAGTTTGCTTGAAATTATTAGACAAACACACCTTTATATGTTATTTATGATTCATTAAATCATCATAAAGTTTTCAAACACACAAAATAACTACTATTAGGACCTCCGATATGCTCATTCAACATCTTTTTTTATTTTATTTTAAAACCCCCTAACCAACAAACAACTCACCACTGCCTTTGTTCTAATACTTTGATTTAAATAAATAGCAACACAAATAATAAACGGCATCCTCTGTTATGCTATACTCCAACCAACTCTCATATTCATAAAACCATTTAGGATTAAATAGACGTTTGCAACTACCAATTTATGTTTGAGGGAATGTGTGATTTTTGGGTTGAATATGTCCCATCTGAAAGTATGCTATTTAAACCTTCTCTATTCGCGAAGGGTGAAAATCATAAACGCTCATTCTCAAAGCAGAATCAAATTGTAACTCATATAAATTTACCTTTTCATTCGGCCCCACATTTAATGAGGACAGGATTTCAGGTTAAGAAAATCTAACTTGTACATTATTAGGCCTCGTATTTCGAGAGGATTGAACTTTGGGTTGAAAATAAGTAGGTTCATTAACCATCTACTCTTTATCAAGAATTTTTCCACTAATATTGTTTTGAATATAGTAAAATAAATTATTAAATAACTCTCTTTCTATTTAGGACTAATTAAAATTAATGGTTTAAACCTAAATCAACTAATATTATGAAACTAATAAATAATATAATTAAAATTATGCAATTAATTAACAATATAACTGTTGGTGCTAAAAACTGGAAGGGTATTTTATACTACACAATCAAATGATTATATCAAATAATTAGAGCGATAAGGGTGCTGAAGTTAAGAGAGTCAAAGATTTATAGAGGAGGTTGGCCTCGTATGACAATACGGGTTAGTCCTCCCCTGCGGAATAAAGTTAGGAGCTTGGTTTGCTTTGCATTATGGTAAACAAACAACTATTACAAACTCATAAAAGTCTCTCTAACTATTCTATCATCACAATATTACAATAAGAGAAAAGCTAAGCCACATATAGTTTAATCTCTTTAACTTTGGAGCTCTGAAGCAGGCTACGGAACTTTATATCTATGTACTTCACACTTATGGTAAATGATTGATCGTTCTTCTTTTTTTCTCTCTCCTATTTTTTAGAGAATTGGTTGTTACTTGGTCGTCGGAAGAAGTAAATGCCTCTTGTATATATATGACTAGAGGAGACGTGTGGCCAGAGCTCCCAGAGCAGGTCTGAGGCCATGCTTCGATCAGTACCAACTCTGACCTTACTTCTTCATGAATTCCAGTACATTAAATGTGGTTGGTGTGCATTTAATGAAGGTGATGGGAGTTCTATGCGTTTTACAGAGCAGGTGACAGTCGCCTATATTTATGTTAAGCACTCTGGCAGAGTGGTTGGGTGAAAGGGAGCTCCAGAATTAACCTAAAGAGCTTTGGAGCCGGGGCTTCGCAATTTGTAATACGTAATTAACTCATGAGTGGGTACCCAGTTCTTGAGGGGCTCTATCATTTTTAGGATTTCTCAACAGGACTCCTCCGAACTCCTCGTGCTGAAGCAGGCATGATAACCGACGTGGATGGCCACGTGTCAGCTTCGGGTTAACGGGATAAATTGAATTAGTAATTTGCATCATCAATAACTAATATTCAACAATTAAGGGTTTAGACCTAAATCACAAAATATTTAACAATTAATTAATAGTTCAAGAAATGCATTTAATATTATGCAATTAATAAATAAATAAATATAAATAATATTGTGCAAGTAATCAAGAAATAAAATAATCCCTAATTTTAAAAAGTATATCTCAAAATATTACCTAGGACTCGTCGAGGTAGAAGTTTCGTCAGGGCTCTCGCTGACAATAACGGCGATTTATGCGGATAGTGACAAGGTGGATCGGTGGAGCTATGGCGGTGTGGAGTAGCATGGAACGGCATGGAGGCAGCAGCGGGCATAGAGCTGTGGTGGAGAAGTGAAATATAGAGAGATCGAAAGGAGAGAGAAGCTGAGAGTGAGAATGAAGTGAAAAACAGATGGGTTTGTTTAATTTCAAAGTTTTAGTTTTCAAAAGGCCCTTGGAGATTTGTCCCTTACACTTAAGTACCTTAAAATATTGTTTTTGCATATAAGTTCCTATATATATATATATATTATTTTTTCAAAAAATACCTTTTTCAAAAAATACCCCATCTATAGTTTTAAAAAATCAAAACCAAGTGGGGGCGCAATTGGTTTGGTCCCAACATAACTATTGTACGGAGGTTTTAATCAAAGATTTTATTTTATTATTTTAAAAGAAAGATGGAAATTTTCTTTTTTGGTAAACAGTACAAATTCATACAAAGGGAAATGGAACCATACTTCTCATAATATCCATAAAAATAAAATTTAAGCCACTAAGGAGTTTGAAAGTTGAAACAACCCCGAACATGGTTTATATGTTGAACGACTTGTTTTTTCATGTTAATTTGCCATCTTGATAAGAAATATTTTTATTTTTAATTATGCTATAAAACCCACCTTTTTTAGTATTGTGTTTTAGGACTAGTTTTTTGTTCTTTGATAATTTTCAAATAAAAATTGGTTACCTTAAGGCTAAAGGTGCAAAGCAAGAGTGGCTACATCAAATTTTACTAAGAAGTGTACTGCATGTTTTCACAGTTGTACATGGCCAAGGTTTAGTACTATTATGCAAAATTGTACAATATACTTCATAATTATAAATTCCTTTAACATTAATCAAATTTATTCGCTTTAACAATAAAATTGCCCTTGTCATATTCAACAAAGCAAGGAGATCGTGATTCAACATTCTCATAAGCATTGTATTTGAATTTTTGAGTGCCAATTTTTTTAGATACAAGGTAAGTTCTAAGCAAAATTAATGGAACAATAAATGAAAAATGATAATGAAGGAAAGGATTTTTGTTCGTAAGGTAGGTTCCTCTAGTAACACTTATGTTATTCCGGCAGTACGTCTTCATTTATGTGTGTGTGATTATGTGTAATTCAAAGGCAATCAACGAAGAGAATATTACAAACTACCAATTATCTCCCTTTAGGCCTCATTTGGTTTGCAAATTTTAGGACTTGGGAAAGGAAAGTCATTACTTTCCTTTCTTTAGTAAGTAAAAACTTCGAAAATACTTTCTTGACAAGTAGGGTGGAAAATCATTGCACTTAGACCTTATGGGATTGATTTTCCCTTATGATTTCCCAACATTTATTACAAAAGTTTTGGACAACAATACTCCTACCTAAATATGTTATTGTCAAATTTACCCATTAAAATACAAAAGTATTATTAAAATATTGATATATTTTTATTTTCCTTTCCTATACCAACTAAACACCAAAAGTAAAATCAAATGGTATTTCCTAAATACTTTATATGTTTTACTAAACACATAAAAAGAAACTTGACCGAAACTTTAGTTTTCCATCCCCGTGGAAAAGACAAGGGAATTAATTTCCCTTATGTGAATCAAACGAGACCTTAAAGTTAATTACCTTTAGGATCTTTGTAATAAGTATTTCCTTTTCTATTTATAAGTATAACATTAGGGTTAGGGTAAATAATAAAATGAGTATAAACGCCAAAACTTGGCCTCTACTTTAACACTTTACTCCAACGCTTTACAAGTGTTGTAAAATAGTATGAATTACAAATGTCTTATGCTCATTTGTGGAGACGAAATCTCAGCATAATGATGTCATTAGGATCATATGGGCATTTGGTGACATCATCGACATACTCGGCTATGAAGTTCGTTCTCCTTCTCTTAAGATGGGTTGTATGTTCGTTATACAATTGGACTTAGCTGCCTTCAAGCCCAACTGATCAAACTGGCCCAAATCACAGTTATTATTTTTGGGTTCTCTTAGAATTCTTTGATTTAAGATTTTCAAAAATGCACAAGAACAAAATTCAGACTTTAGTTCAGTTTATGCAAGACACTAGGGTTTAAGTCCTCTCTCCTGTGCCTTTCTCTTTATCGAAACACCCAAATGTACATTTCGTTTGTAGTAAAAAAATCCATAAGAACTCAAACGAGATGAGAGATTAATGTGTTGTGGACATGTTATATTTACTAATTATCACATTTATATGTATATAAAATTATTTCAAGCAAGTTTTTTAATAATTCGCTAATTGAAACTGTTTATATATCTCAATTAAACAAATGGCATTAACGATTTATTGGTACCTTGGATTAAACGTACAAGGATTTAATTATGTAATACTAATATTTACCATTATCAGTATATATATATATTTTCCACTATCATTGGTACTAGTAGTTCCTTCATCTATTCAAGGGCGGATCTAGGATTTTTGTAAGGGGTGGGCTGATCTAAAAGGTTAATTATGAGTCAATTTTAAATGAACGAGTTTGAATTTAGGAATTAAAGAAAATTTTACCATCACAGATTTAAAAAGGAACGAGTATTACATTACTAAATTGATTATTTGCCGTTGTTTTGTCACTCATAGTACTTTTTTTTGAGTACTGTGCTCACTTCACTAAAATGCTTATTCCATTGTTAATTACAATAATCTATTTAAAAATTGAAATAAAAAAAAAGAAAGAAAGAAGATAAAGACGAAAACAAAATTTCTATAAACAACATTGAACAAATGAGTAAACATATTATATATATATATGTGTATTAGATTTGGTGAAAGAGATTATGAAGTGAGTTGGGATAAATTAAAATATCATAAATAAATTTGTATAGTTGATTGAGCTAGACTAGTATTTTAAATATTGCAAATTTACAACTACTCTAAACATATAAAAAAAAGAAAAAAAAGAAATTGGGGGTGGGCTGCAGCCCAGCTGGGCCCCCCTACCTACGCCCTTGCATCTATTATATATATGCACATTGGATAGGAATTTTTTCATGTTAATATGGTTTGTTTTGTAAATGAATGATTTGCAACTTCAGACACAAAGCTAATGATCGAATTTATATAGGAATAGCACAAAACACTAAACAATAAGATCCATATCTCTTGAAAAAGATTACAATCAATTGAACACACTTGAAAAAGTACTAGCACACAAGATTACAAGAATACTAACAATTCCTTCTTGTGTCTCTCCCAATAGAAGGACACAAGTTATTCACTTAATATACATCCCCCCCCCCCATATTAACAGTAGTAGCTGTTTAACAATAGCAAATGTAGTTGAAGGCACTATTAAGACGCATATATAGGCATCGCATTGGGGTAAGAAAACGTGTGTTCTAGGCCTAATATTTTCTTATTTTCTCGAGTCTTTCTCCTTAACTAGAAGGTTCCCAGCTGCGAGAACAAGTAACTTTTCCCACAATGGTTCCTTCATCAAAGCCAATTACAATTCTGCAAGAGATGTAAAAGTAATAGTAAGCAAAGGGTGAAAATTCGAGAAGAAAATATAGCATGAAGACAATTTGAAGAAACTTACTGTGGTGAATTCTTCATTGACCCAAAAGCCCAAACTCTTCCAAGTTCATATTGAAGTGTTTTTTCAAACCTATAAGCCATTCAGAACAATTGATAAATCTGAACCATATTTTACCGTGGCATTTAAATGTAAATGCATAGATAAACTGACACGAAAAATATTTACCCATAAGTTGTTGCCTGCCATATACGAACGGTCCCATCTTCAGATCCGGTAACTATAATTGGAAATTCTGGATGAACACATAACGCAGAGACATTGTGCGTGTGACCTTCTAGAGTTTGGACGCAAGTTTTAGTTTGATAGTCCCAAACCTGTTTGTTTCATTGAATTGAAGAACAAACACATTTGAATCAAAATACGCAAAAAATGAAACGGAAGCAGAAGAAAAGTAAAAAGAGACATTGAGGCCACATACCATAGCAGTAAAATCATCAGAACCAGTGACCAGGTATGATTTATCACCAGCAGTGAAGAAATCAACACAATTTATCCCTTTAGAATGCCTCTCCAGAGTGAAATCTGGATTAGGCGAGTCAAGGTTCCACATCTATACAAGAAATGAAAACATTAATATGTAACGATTCTAGTGTTGGGGGTTGCTGCAGTACGTGTCCTAATGTAGCTGCAGCAGGTAGGAGCTCGCAGAGTATAAAATACAATATGGGTGTTCAACTTGTACCCAAAGCCATTTAATAGAGCAATGATCCGTAACACAAAATTAAATACATCAATTAACATACATAACCATTATTACCTTAATTTTGGAGTCAAGTGACACACTTGCAAAGGTGTTGGTGTCAATTGGATTAAACGCCACCTGCATAACATAATGGTCATGTCCTTCAAAGATCTGAGCACATAACCAATTTTTCTCCCAATCCCACAGCTTAATGAGCCTGTCATCAGCTGCTGAAAGAACAAATGGACGGTTTGGATGCACGGCAAGAGACCTGATATAATCCTCGTGCGCTTCAAATTCTGTAACCTTTTCCATTGTGTTGTAATTATATACGCGCACAAACTTGTCATCGGATCCAGCAATAATCCATTCTTTTCGTACTATAAACTTTGCTGACCTTACTGCAATATCACAATGTACAACTCAATTTAAAATCGACTCAAACAACGCTTATGATTATTAAATATCTTTGAAAATTGTTACTTGGTGATTCAGTGATTTTGATAGACTTCTCCATTACCTGCAAAATTGAACAAATTGGTTTAATTGGAAATAACATGTTATAGCAATATTCACACACACACAAACACACACTCTGTCTTAAGTAACTTACTTGAGATTCGTAATTCCAAATACAGAGAGTTCCCGAGTATAAACTTGTTAGAATCCTGCAAGAGCAAGTGTTGAGATATTTTTTGAAAGATTTCTATTTTTTTTTATTTCGTAATTATTTTAATACATAGAGAATATTTTAAATAAAATAATTTAGACCTGAATAAGACGGAATAAAAGCAGAACAAATGAAATTATAATTACCATGGTTCGGTTGGATGTAAATCTACAGACTTAACTCTCTCAGATCGTTGTTCAAATACTTTCTGAACAAGAAATTGTTTTTCAATTAGTTAATTAGAGATACTTTGAAATTAAAATTATGAGAAAAGCTTCCAATAAAAGTGAATGATTATAAATAATACCTCAATTTCCACCGGGAAAGACTGTTGCAAACCAACAAAAGATTATAACTCAAAGTCAGGCCCCAGTAATTTCAGATGAAAAATAATAATTTTTATACTCCCTAAAAATATATATGTAGATAATGAAATGTTACTTTAAGATTGAACCGAAGAATTGAAGTGTATCACTTTGAAATTACAGCTATTCTATACGTGTAATAAAAAAATAAAATACATAACAGCAGAGATTTCAACTGTAAAAGAAAAAGATAAAAAGTACTGAGCTCACCATTTTCAAAGTTGAGATAAAGATGAAAATGGAAGAATTGAGAAACGGGTTTGTTGTTTTAGTTTGTGGATATGAGATCTCCCTAATCCCACCCTATTTATAATTATAATGTGACGAGAATCTTGTCTTGTCTTGTCTTGGCGATGAAGTAAAATCTTAATTTGCATCGTAATTGACCGACTGGTTGAAACATTGACCATTCATTATGCTGTCATACAAGGCTCTCCGGACCATTGATCATCAAATGTGCGGCAGAGATCAATCCGGCCCCCGGTTGTCTCACGTAACAAGAAGACGTGGCCTTGCCGCCTTGATTACTAGACCAAGCTTAGATTAAAAGTTGATGGGTAATGTTATATACTCTCTTGTTTTATAGTCGGGAGAATGTTAGAGTAGTCACAATACAATGTTTTATATTATTAATAACTAAGATTATAATAAGGAATATTTAAAATTTTAAGAATTGAATCGGTAGTTTGTTATTGAACTTGAAAATTTGATTCACAAACGTTTTACTGATTTGACTTAAACGATAATTTTTGGCTGAGTTTTAATTTTTAACTCTGTAAACTATCAACAAATGTAAATTGTTAAGTCGGTAACTTATCACTGTCTTGTATTTTATGTAATTGGATAATCAACATCTAATTTTATAATCACAACACCAAATAATTTTGTAGTGTCTTTGGTTATAGATTACGCACGTATATAACATTACCCAAAGTTGATTAGTCTCCAAAAATGGTCAAATAATAATAATAAGAAAAAGGAAGTCTGATTGAAACTTTGATAGCCAAATAGTCAAAGCGTGTTTACACTTTCTTATCCTTAATGACTATCCCATTGCATAGTGTATTTAATTATTATTTTTTTAAGTTGTGTTTGACGAATGAGATAGAATAAAATTATCAAATCTCATATTAATGTTGATTAGGATTACATTATAGGTGGAGTATTTGTTATATAAAGGCACTTATTTACCGAGAGAGATTATTCTCGCCTAAACAGTGAGATTACTTTATTCAATCCTAATGAAATTAAATAATTATATACGTCCTTTTTATTTGATGCAATAAACACATCTTAAAGAACCTTTTAGCGTTCTATTATGAGATTAAAATGTAAAGCGGTCCTTGACATTAAAATTTAAAAAATGCAGGCCAGAATTTAATTTTATAAAAGTAGTTGTAAATACTATTTTCAAGAATCCATTTGTTCCAGCATCTCTCACGACTAGGCGAGGACATAATGTGAGATATTATCTACAGAAGTTGCATCGGTTTGAAAAGGGAAAAAAATAATTTGTGGGACACAAAATATAAAAAATGCTCCAACTCAGCTCAGGATAATTTATTCTGCTTTTAATGTTTGGTCTAATTAATCATTGTAAAGTTACAGTACTATTTTTTAAATAGAAAATAATGCCATTTCAGCTTTGGGATCGATTGAGAGCTTCTCAGGTTAAACTCCGGCTACTGCAAAAACATTATGTTGCCAACAACCAATATGGTATAAACTAAGAAGGAAGATTAGTCAAGGTGCACGAAAGTTGGCACAAACACTGCATGGTTTAACCAAAAAAAGGAGACATAAACTCGATTCAAACAAGTTCTTCAAACACATTGACCTAATTAAATTATGCCAACGTTCGGTGTACGCATGGGGTGCTAGCAAACCCACCTGACACCCAGGTTCGTATGAAAAAAAGGTGTTTTTCAAGATAAATTAGTCAGAATTCATAATTTGCAACACCCTCAACCATGGAAACCAACACGGAAGTCTAACTTGTGGAAATTATTTTAAACAAAAATAAAAATCCCAAAAGAATCTCGCGGGCGTGTTGAAATCATTTTACAAGAATAATAACAAGCCAAACCAGAAAGCCAGACTATCCACATTGATTTACCGGACAAGCAATGATATGACACCAGAATTAACACAATATCTTCAAATGTTATAATACATGGCGGAGTTGCACGACAGAAGTAATATTCACCTTGGTTTTGCCTTGTAAAACAAATCCATCTTTATGCACCTATTGCTCTGCTGTCACCCTTTGTTGACCCGGGGTACAAAATCTCCCATAAATGGCTTCTATATTGTATCTCAGCTTTACCTAAAACCTATACCAACACATAAAAGAAGCTGCTACTGCTGCTGTGTTCTCTTCTGGTCAATCAATCAAACATCTGCAAGGACATAATCTCAATTTAATATCACAAATATAGAAGCTAATAGAGTATAGTTCGTGCGATAAGCGCAGCCTTAGATTTCAGGAAAACTTCACCACTGACACTTGACTATTTGAGACTTGAGCAATGTCTGATTATGACTAGAATTTTCTTTTCTGGATATTGCGAACTACTCGCTGATATATTATATATTAATATATCTTCATTAAACTAATTGTCATGTCATACAATATTAATAACTTATTATATTATATATAATGCGAAAGAAGATGCAAGGTTATTTGTTAAGGGGTAATTTTGTCAGAATTAAAAAAATAAAATGGGAGAGAAGGATTCCTGGGAAGTTTCTTCTTATCTTCAATCCATTTGATTTTGAAACAGACACAAGGAATTCTTTCCCAAAGAATTTTGGAGTTCCTTGCAGAACTCATCCAGAAGTTGTAATCTTGCAAGGGGAACTTGGGATTTCTAAAGATCAAACCGAACGGTCCCAGGAAGAAATTTAGCTTCACGGGGAGAGAGCAATCAGTGTAAAGAAGAGTTTCATTACTTTATTTTCTTTGAACAATGCAGTGCAGACAACAAGGAACATGTCATATTTATTCCATATCTTGCAGTTTATTCAATGCAATCAATGGACAGCATGGCTTAAACAACCTAGTTTACTTAATACTATTATACTGATGATATGCTGCAGCTGAGAAGAATACATTGATTCCTTGTGTTTAATGTTATGTACTTGAACTTGAAGAGGACCAGTCGCGCATTCTCACTTGACTACTTGAGAGTATAAAAAATTTGTTCAAAAGCTGCAAAAAAATATTGCAAATTAGAAAGTATTGCAAGTCAAACTTCAAATTACAAGCATGAAAGCAAAGAGCACAGCATGTAAGTTGATGAATAAAATCAAGCAGACAGATTTGCATGAATACAGCAATACACCACAGACGTGTAAGAAAGCGAAAAGGGAAGACATAAATTTTAAAAATGAGAAGATGAATTTCTTACCAATAAGGCTCCGTTTGATTGCAAAGGTGGAAAAGGAAAATAACTTTAGTTAATTTGTGTGAAAAGATAGAAAATAAGGTGAGAGATGTTACTCATTTTATGAGTATATATCTTCCATCCTTCAATATTTTTGGTGGAAAATTTTTACTCACCACCAAGCAAAGAAATTTTCTTCATGGAAAAACTTAAAAATCAGAGGATGTCACCTCTATCACTCAACTTATTTTCCATATTTTCACCAAAACTAACTCAATTTATTTTCCTTTTCCACCTTGCAATCAAATGGAGCCTAAGAAGGGGGGGAGAGAGAGAGAGCTATTGGGTCTAAAGCATGTAAGATGATTTAAAGAGGAGGGGGAAGTGGCGTACTTGAACGGTATCTTGGTAAGGGAATTTCTCTCAATTCACGTTTTATACACAAATATTCTCCTAAGGAAGCCATCACGGCAAGTCCAGTACCATTCACAACCCACCATGTTACAGACAAAGGCCAACCTCCATATGCTATGCATATAAAAAGATGGATAATGTAGAGAGTGGCAGAGAAATCTAAGCACTTCTTTGCCCTCTCAATCAAATAAAGCAAATAACCAGTTCTGCCAAAAATAAAAAAGTCGCAAGTTAAAAAACTTACATGGAAGGTAGCAAGGGTTATACAAAGGTAACAAGCTTATGTTCACACTAAAGTTAAGCAGTACTTCCTTTCAACCCTTTTGGGTAAGGGAAAAAAGGTATTGTACTGAAACAAGTAAACAAGTGATTGGCTAAAAAATATTGATTAAATTACAAAACAGTTTTCCATTTCACGGGCCACTAACATATTCCCCTATTGCACACTAAATACAAATTACTTCCCCCAAGTTCAAGAGGAATCCTTCGATACTGCGGCTACAGCCAAAATGACAAAGCCATCATTGGGTTACAAGTAACTTGTATTCAGAAAAAGCTTAATAGCTCCAGTATTCATACTCAGGACTCTAAAATAATAACAATTAACTAATAGCTTGTGCTATGAACATAAGTTGCAGGAGCTACCTGAAAATATAGTGACCATTCAGCGGAGGAGGAAAAGGAAGAGAAAGAAGATGGGGGGGGGGGATCAAACAGAAGTCTTTCACTACATATTTTCATATTTTTACAGGACTCTCACTAACATAAAATAAAAATTCCCAAAAGAATGTCAACGGGCGTATATGAATCTTTTGCTGGACTTGGACATAGCAACAATAATGAGGCATAACACAGAATTAGACATTCCCCTGAAACCCTACTAACAATTAAGTCTGCTTATCAGATAAAAAAACCTGATAAATAAGACTATCCACACTATCTTGAAGCCCAATAATATGGGTACCGGAAAAAGCATTCTTACTATCAGTGAATCTTTTGTCAAAACACCTCTGAAACACAACTAACAATTAAGTCTGCATATCAAAGTCATCCTAAAAAAGTGCATCCACAAAATCATGAAACCAAAAAATATAAGCACCATCAAAATTCACTCTTAAAGGAATAGTCATCCTAAAAAATCCTCCTAATTCATTCCAGCAATACACGGCACCACCCTCTTAACAGAAATAAAATGGTTGACATACAAAAAAACTATATACATACACGTATATACTACATTTTTTCTTGATGTATTTAGGAATCAGAAATGTTGCAAGAAGAACAAGAGAACAAACAGCATGGTTTCAAGAAGAATTAACTATCTTGTCAAAAAGGAAAAGTTGCAATAACCTAACAATGATCATGGCAACAAAAAATGCTAATAATTTATCAAAAAGGAAAATGAAAAAGGGAAGGCATACTCACGCGGCAAAAGAGCTGAGAATAAATGAAGCAATGACGCAGCAACCAGTGAAAGTAGAAGCAGTAAGAGTGGCGTAATCAAAGAAATACACCAAACTGGCATTCGAGATACGCGAGTACCAATAAGAATTGCCAATAGAACTCCAAGGGTTATATAGTATAAACACTGAATGCACACAATTTGGGCAACAATGAGCCAAGGATCCCACACTGCTGCTCCATAGAACATGACTTAAACCTCTTTCCCAAGAATCCAATTATCGATTCCCCAAAACACCAAGGCGTTTTTATTATTATTATAGACTTAATAACAACATAATTTCAAAACCCTAGTTATTCTGAAGGATAAATAGTTATGTACAAATCACTGATCTCGTTGTCCAGGATAATACAACCAACGACAGAGATTCTACAAACGGAACACGTAACTGAGACCAAACCTGAAAACACACGCACCCTATATTCTGCAAATCGAAACGAGGAATTGAGATTAATTGAATATTTGTCCGAGGAACCTGACGGTTTGAACATTCAGAGACAGACACGCAATTGGAGACAAATTTTGGGGGGAGTTGTAGATCTTTCCTATTGTGATCGACAACCTTTTCTTTCTACTTTTTTTTTTCCTTCTTAAGCAAAGCATCTCTCTTTATTATTTATTATCTTCATTAAAACAACTGCATTCATGATCAATACTCCCGTTAAATAAATCACCCTTTACACATAATGAATTACTAGACTAATTCCAATAGAGTAAAAGCTGTAGACCGAAAATAAAAAAAATAGAGTAAAAGCTGACGAAGAAAATTTTAATTAACATATACGTACCAAGGCTGCGTTATTAGTATTTGTCTTGTATTTGGACCAACCTCTCAAGTCACGACCAATTTGAATTTAATTTATTTTTCGAATGCTCAATATATCTATGCAATTAGGGTTTGTTTGGTGTGTAGAGATATAAGATGAGATATTCTTGGGATAGTTATTATATCTTATGTTTGGTGATAAGTATGACAAGATATATATATTTTTTATCTCACGTTTGATACAAAATCAAATACAATAATAAGATATTATGGAGATAAATCATAATTAAACCTTATATTCCACAAAATACTGGATATAACAATCAAACCTAAGAGCTTGAATTATTTTATCTCATTTGTAAGATTAAAAACTACCATTTTTTTTAAATTTATTTGTTTGCCATCTTTAAATAATTAAGTTGAATTTAGCACTAAAAATCTTGGGTGCTCATTTCATAAAATTGATTTGTTGCATTATACCATTGATTATTTTATAAAAAAAAAATTACAAATTTTAATATGGAAATAAAATCTTCAGCAAAGCAATTCTTATAGTGTATATTATTTAACTTTTTTTTTATTTCTAAATGGAATATTTTTTAGTGCTAAATTCATTTTATGTAAAGAAGAGTTTCATTACTTTATTTTCTTTGAACAATGCAGTGCAGACAACAAGGAACATGTCATATTTATTCCATATCTTGCAGTTTCTCAAAATCAATGGACAGCATGGCTTTTAGTTTACTTAATACTATTATACTGATGATATGCTGCAGCTGAGAAGAATACATTGATTCCTTGTGTTTAATGTTATGTACTTGAACTTGAAGAGGACCAGTCGCGCATTCTCACTTGACTACTTGAGAGTATAAAAAATTTGTTCAAAAGCTAAAAATATTGCAAATTAGAAAGTATTGCAAGTCCAACTTCAAATTACAAGCATGAAAGCAAAGAGCACAGCATGTAAGTTGATGAATAAAATCAAGCAGACAGATTTGCATGAATACAGCAATACACCACAGACGTGTAAGAAAGCGAAAAGGGAAGACATAAATTTTAAAAATGAGAAGATGAATTTCTTACCAATAAGGCTCCGTTTGATTGCAAAGGTGGAAAAGGAAAATAACTTTAGTTAATTTGTGTGAAAAGATAGAAAATAAGGTGAGAGATGTTACTCATTTTATGAGTATATATCTTCCATCCTTCAATATTTTTGGTGGAAAATTTTTACTCACCACCAAGCAAAGAAATTTTCTTCATGGAAAAACTTAAAAATCAAGAGGATGTCACCTCTATCACTCAACTTATTTTCCATATTTTCACCAAAACTAACTCAATTTATTTTCCTTTTCCACCTTGCAATCAAATGGAGCCTAAGAAGAGGGGGGAGAGAGAGAGAGCTATTGGGTCTAAAGCATGTAAGATGATTTAAAGAGGGAGGGGGAAGTGGCGTACTTGAACGGTATCTTGGTAAGGGAATTTCTCTCAATTCACGTTTTATACACAAATATTCTCCTAAGGAAGCCATCACGGCAAGTCCAGTACCATTCACAACCCACCATGTTACAGACAAAGGCCAACCTCCATATGCTATGCATATAAAAAGATGGATAATGTAGAGAGTGGCAGAGAAATCTAAGCACTTCTTTGCCCTCTCAATCAAATAAAGCAAATAACCAGTTCTGCCAAAAATAAAAAAGTCGCAAGTTAAAAAACTTACATGGAAGGTAGCAAGGGTTATACAAAGGTAACAAGCTTATGTTCACACTAAAGTTAAGCAGTACTTCCTTTCAACCCTTTTGGGTAAGGGAAAAAAGGTATTGTACTGAAACAAGTAAACAAGTGATTGGCTAAAAAATATTGATTAAATTACAAAACAGTTTTCCATTTCACGGGCCACTAACATATTCCCCTATTGCACACTAAATACAAATTACTTCCCCCAAGTTCAAGAGGAATCCTTCGATACTGCGGCTACAGCCAAATGCAAAGCCATCATTGGGTTACAAGTAACTTGTATTCAGCTTAAAAGCTTAATAGCTCCAGTATTCATACTCAGGACTCTAAAATAATAACAATTAACTTAATAGCTTGTGCTATGAACAAGTTTTTTTTTGTGGAAAGAAGTTGCATATAGCTACCTGAAAATATAGTGACCATTCAGCGGAGGAGGAAAAGGAAGAGAAGAGAAGATGGGGGGGGGGGATCAAATAACAGAAGTCTTTCACTACATATTTTCATATTTTTTACAGGACTCTCATAACATAAAATAATTCCAAAAGAATGTCAATATATGAACTTTTGCTGGACTTGGACATAGCAACAATAATGAGGCATAACACAGAATTAGACATTCCCCTGAAACCCTACTAACAATTAAGTCTGCTTATCAGATAAAAAAACCTGATAAATAAGACTATCCACACTATCTTGAAGCCCAATAATATGGGTACCGGAAAAAGCATTCTTACTATCAGTGGAAATCTTTTGTCAAAACACCTCTGAAACACAACTAACAATTAAGTCTGCATATCAAAGTAAAAACAAATAAACAAGTGCATCCACAAAATCATGAAACCAAAAAATATAAGCACCATCAAAATTCACTCTTAAAGGAATAGTCATCCTAAAAAATCCTCCTAATTCATTCCAGCAATACACGGCACCACCCTCTTAACAGAAATAAAATGGTTGACATACAAAAAAACTATATACATACACGTATATACTACATTTTTTCTTGATGTATTTAGGAATCAGAAATGTTGCAAGAA
This sequence comes from Lonicera japonica, assembly GCA_021464415.1. Lineage (NCBI taxonomy): Eukaryota > Viridiplantae > Streptophyta > Magnoliopsida > Dipsacales > Caprifoliaceae > Lonicera > Lonicera japonica. Next base: position 4,608,015 of record CM038467.1, on the reverse strand, counting down.
GAACAAGAGAACAAACAGCATGGTTTCAAGAAGAATTAACTATCTTGTAAAGTTCAATAACCTAACAATGATCATGGCAACAAAAAATGCTAATAATTTATCAAAAAGGAAAATGAAAAAGGGAAGGCATACTCACGCGGCAAAAGAGCTGAGAATAAATGAAGCAATGACGCAGCAACCAGTGAAAGTAGAAGCAGTAAGAGTGGCGTAATCAAAGAAATACACCAAACTCATTCGAGATACGCGAGTACCAATAAGAATTGCCAATAGAACTCCAAGGGTTATATAGTATAAACACTGAATGCACACAATTTGGGCAACAATGAGCCAAGGATCCCACACTGCTGCTCCATAGAACATGACTTAAACCTCTTTCCCAAGAATCCAATTATCGATTCCCCAAAACACCAAGGCGTTTTTATTATTATTATAGACTTAATAACAACATAATTTCAAAACCCTAGTTATTCTGAAGGATAAATAGTTATGTACAAATCACTGATCTCGTTGTCCAGGATAATACAACCAACGACAGAGATTCTACAAACGGAACACGTAACTGAGACCAAACCTGAAACACACGCACCCTATATTCTGCAAATCGAAACGAGGAATTGAGATTAATTGAATATTTGTCCGAGGAACCTGACGGTTTGAACATTCAGAGACAGACACGCAATTGGAGACAAATTTTGGGGGGAGTTGTAGATCTTTCCTATTGTGATCGACAACCTTTTCTTTCTATTTTTTTTTTTCCTTCTTAAGCAAAAGCATCTCTCTTTATTTTTATTTCTTTTAAAACAACTGCATTCAGATTCAAACTCCCGTTAAATAAATCACCCTTTACACATAATGAATTACTAGACTAATTCCAATAGAGTAAAAGCTGTAGACCGAAAATAAAAAAAATAGAGTAAAAGCTGACGAAGAAAATTTTAATTAACATATACGTACCAAGGCTGCGTTATTAGTATTTGTCTTGTATTTGGACCAACCTCTCAAGTCACGACCATTGTTTTTTATTTGAATTTAATTTATTTTTCGAATGCTCAATATATCTATGCAATTAGGGTTTGTTTGGTGTGTAAGATATAAGATGAGACATTATTCTTATAGTTATTATATCTTATGTTTGGTGATAAGTATGACAAGATATATATATATTTTTTATCTCACGTTTGATACAAAATCAAATACAATAATAAGATATTATGGGAGATAAATCATAATTAAACCTTATATTCCACAAAATACTGGATATAACAATCAAACCTAAGAGCTTGAATTATTTTATCTCATTTGTAAGATTAAAAACTACCATTTTTTTTTAAATTTATTTGTTTGCCATCTTTAAATAATTAAGTTTATTAATTAAAATGAATTTAGCACTAAAAATCTTGGGTGCTCATTTCATAAAATTGATTTGTTGCATTATACCATTGATTATTTTATAAAAAAAAAATTACAAATTTTAATATGATATTAATAAAAGGAAATAAAATCTTCAGCAAAGCAATTCTTATAGTGTATATTATTTAACTTTTTTTTTATTTCTAAATGGAATATTTTTTTACAAAATTTCATCATCAATAAAATAAAAATCACATTATAATTACCAATTTTTATAAACAAAATCAAATATATGAATAAAATATCATTTAGATAGATTGATGGTTTTATCTCAAGTATCCAACTATAACGACTCAGATATATACGACCTAATACAAAATAAATGTGTTCTAATAAAAGATTGCGACTATTGCACTACAAAAACTATTCTAAATGCATCAAAATTGTCACAAAATATGCATATAAAAGTATCACTAGAAATAATGTTATGTGCTCTAGACCCATTTGTAGTGCTAGTAGAAAAAACTTTTTTAAAAAATAAAATAGCAATGTTAAGTTATTCACAAAAAGTACATTAATCTATTATATTTTATCCTAACTTTTAATTTAGGACGGCACCAAAACCAAACTTATTTAATTTTTATCCAACTGATTTTTATGTTTTTATATTTTGCATAATCTTTATCTGGTTAATTCATTCTCTATCATATTTTACATAATTTTCATTCAACTAATTACGGTTCTTATCATATCTTACCACCTTATCCGACGTACCACACGCAACTTTATATTAATGAGGAAGTTCTATGTAGGGATGGCAATGGGTCGGGTTTTAGGTTAGGTTTATAATTTTCATCCTCACTCTTACTACCAAAAACCATCCCCATCCCTGTCCCCGTCCCCGTCGGGTATATATTAGGTCCATGCGGGGATTCCTCAACAATATTTTTTCGAAAAAAATAAATAAATAAATAAGAAGAAGAGTAAAGTTAAAAATAATATATATATATATATATAAATGAGATTATATATACACAATGAACAATGAAATTTCATATACATATATACACACACATATATATAAGCACAAAGGAAAAAAATCACAAAATTAAGTGTATCGGAGCAAGTACGAGGTGGAGACTCCTGGACTCGAACACGACTAATTTTTAAAATCCTCGACCCGAATCTGAATTCGAACCCGCCCCGATTACTTATCTCCACACTCACCCCCATCAAGTTGGAGACCCGCATGTATCGAACCCGTGAATATTTTTGTCATCCTATGTAATACTACCTCTTAATTGTTTAGTAATTACTTTATAATAATTAATTATTTTCTTTAAGGACGATGTTATTTACTCCCTCCATATTTGTCATAAACATTTTTTAAAGGTGAATTTATTATCACTAACATTCATCTAAGGCCTGTCCAATGAGAGGTGACTACAATCACATATACTCGATTCACTTAGAGTGAATTTGTTAATAAGAACTCACATAACATCTAGCAATAGAGTGCTGGAGTAATTTTTAAATAAGGTTCACATAATGAGAGGTGAGTGCACTCACACCAACTCGAGTCAAATAGACATAGTGTGTTGCTAAGTACTCACCTAACATTAAGTAATGAATGAGAATGTTTATGATAAATAAGAGGATATTATAATATATTTTTAGTTAAATTATGAAAGAGGTGTTGGTGACACATTTGGTGCCCGCCTATTTTTATTGGGTTTCTATAAAGAAATCTTATCGTTTTCACGTGTTCTCTTCCTCTTATTTCCTTAACAGTTTTCTTAGTCTCTACCTGCCATAATTTAGACCCACATCAATTTCTCACATTCTCTTCTTCTTATGCGCTTGAGAGGTATGTCGTAAGATGGTAATTTACCCTTTTCGTCATCCTTTTGGAATACTATGGCTGATTTTCCTTATTTACTTTTCTGTTCTAATATTCTTCATGTAGTTGTAATTTCTTTTGGTTTGAAACAGTGTATGAAATTAAAGTCATGCGGTAACGTACCATTTGATGGAATGCCACAAAGTGTTTGTAACTTCAATTTGTAAGTACTTAATCACCTTCTTAGATTATGCAATTTTGGAAGTTTTCCTATTATTATTTTTTTCATTTGAATTAATTAAATGTGGTAATCATATTTGTGCTACATCTTGACTATGTTCATAACTTTGGGATATATTCTTTTATCCTCGTCCTTAAATTTATAGTCCCATTTTTTTCTTTTTTCTTATTTTTTTGTTTAAAAAAATGTCTTAAATTGATAGTTCCACTTTTATTTTGATACATACCTATATATATATTGAAACAAGTTATATCCGGCTTGTATTATGTTCAATTAGCGTTTTCTTAAAAAACCATCAACTATCAATTGTAACATAGAGAGTATATGCTATTTATCAAATATAAATTTACGAATTGGCTTAGGATTGAGGTATATTTTACTATTTCCCAAATCTAAATGATGCTAATTGTTTAATTTATAAAAAATTATAAACTTGATACATATTGGTATGTGATTCCCTTAAACTCTATATAGCTCAACAAAACCAGATGCTTCAACGCATCCTCAGTTGGATTCAATTAAACTGTTTCCAATTTCAAAGTAAGAATTGGGTAAGTTAATTTAGGGTTTAATGGAGTTTTATACCGTTGTTTCAATCTCTCTCTTTTTAAAGAAAGTGTCTTCAAAATTCAATGGGTCTTCTATGCTTCTTTAAGTTATATTATATTGCGTTCAAAATGCTTTGCACTATAAAAATACGATAATGATACGAAGAATTCATTTCGTTGTCTAATTGGACTTGATTTGCATGCATTTTTTTTATTGATATTGGATTGCTTGTTGTTCATGGTATGCATTCTTGTTTATCATCAAGTATTTTTCGTACCAACTATAGATTAGGATAAATCATATAAGTATACTCATAACACGATTGCTATACTTTATAGAATAATTGCCAAATCATTCCAATTTAATAAAGTATGACTATTAACACTTAAAAAAAATGAGATTCTTTAAATTCAAAATTACTAAATTACCTTACGTGGCGATTTAAAAGAATCGTTTTATAACACCCCCGTCTTAATTAGTAGGATAACACCTGTAATTAAGACCTGGAGCGTTACTAACCCACCTTAGACGAGCTAAAGTAGGTCTAAAATAAATAATGAAACAAAAAAATTCAAGAAAATCACAAAGCATGAAATAAACAACCCTGATACTCATGTTGTGGGATTTAATATAAAACATGAGTGTAATATACATCTATACACCTACATGTAATCCGAGAGGCATACACACCAAGCCAACATGTATTACAAGGTAAACAATAACTTAAGCTAGCCGTGGCTTGCCTTATACACACCTATACAATAAAAATGAGTCGTTATCAGAGGTCATCTACTTCGTTTCCTACGTAGTCACTTTTTCAGTCTTATCCGTCTTTTAAATACTTGAATTGTTTACATAAATCGGGGTTAGCTTATAGCTTAGTAAGGGGATATATCATGCAATATTACGTACAAAACGTAATTAACTGTTTAATCATAAATCATGGCTCAATCGATAAAACAATGCATACATGTGCATATGAAGGTTACCAACCGAAGCAGAACAAAATAATAATAATAATAATAATAATAATAATAATAATAATAACAATGGGTCTGACCGCCCCCAAGAGATACCGAAACTGGGTCGAACCATAATCATAACAATAAGAACAGGTATGACCACTCCAAAGAATAAATTGAACATAATCATGATATAACATCATCCGGCCTATCAAAGATCATCATCATATCATAATAAAATTAGACCACATGTCTATCCATATTATATCACAAAATCGCAAGTGCTTTATCGAGGTCTAGATTTCCGGGCTATTCACTGTTGGCTCTAGACAGCCGACCTCATTGCCGTCCCTCGGTGGTTTAGGAATTTTCAACGCAAGGGCACCGAGCCCTATTTATCTTTACACTGGCAAGCATTAATTAATACATATTCATTTCATCATCGAAGGGTCACAATAAAAATCATAATCGAATTCATCATGGGATCATATCACATCCCAGAATGATACAACAGACATAAGAAACTTTCGGCGCCATAGATACAAAATATATGCCTATAAGATAAGCCATAAGAATAGTCCGAATTTACTGAAAGATCTTCAAGAATTTGGTTAACACAATAACAATACACAGTATGCATAACATGCTAACAGATGAATATTTGAAAAAAACTTATGCCATATAATTACAACAAATCTTTATACATGTCCCTTGATGTATATGATTCATAAATTAATCAATTTCATCAATATACAATATTTATACATCCAATGAATATCTCATGTATATTAAATAACACGTATATATCAAGTATAATGACATATCTTGCTTCAAATCACGTGCCCATAGCTTTATAAATCATAAAACATCATCATCCTCATCACATAATATTTTTTAAAACATAGACAATTAAAATATAATGATTTGTATAGAATAAAATAATATTATCGGGTTTTAAAAATAATTAAACACCTACATCAAAATATTTAGCCTTAAAGAATGAAATTCGAGTTGATAACCCCAACCTCGACCAGCACAACTCTAAAATTCTTATACCCCTGCGTAGCCCTCGACGTATAGAATAATTTTCCCTTAAGGCTTGACTCGATTTAGCGGAGTTTCAAATGACCAATTTATAAGGAGTAAGCTTAATACCTATATTTATTTTTCTTTCTGTCTCTCGGCAACAAACAAGCAATGGAAGAAAAGGAAAGTGGACAAGTCGGTTACTAAAAAAAAAAACTTTTGCTTAATTACGGCATTTAACCCTAAAGTTTCATAACTTTATTATTTTAACTTTAAACTTTTACAACTTTACATTTTAGTCCATACTAAACTTATGAAATTTTACAACTTAGTTCATGCTCAACCAAGATTTCTAAACTCTTCAAAATTTTCACTTAATCGAAATTAATATGTGTCTAACTTACACTAATTATATTACGAGGTATTACACGTTTGTCACACTTTTATGGTATCTATGACACTACATGGAGTGCTAAAGTATTTTGGCAGTATGGGATTATACATGTAGTTGAGCACACTATTCAGATTAAGGCACATTATTCAATCGATTGGACTTTTCACATTCTTCAATTGATTTCACTTTTCAAATCCTATGGGGGAAATATTTCTGAATTCACATTTTCTCCACTTTTCTTCAAAAAAATAATTAAACTCTCTATATTTATCATCATCATCATCATACAATATATGCGCATGATTTAAGTTAGCCTAATACTAAGGTCATATTTGTACATTGATAAAATAACAAATCTACAAAAGCTTTCATATATAATATAGTTTATAGGCCATGTGTGGACATTCACTTGATTTCAAGCCCTCTCCCTTTCTAATGTATATGTCCCAACAATTGGTGGACCTACAATGTTGATATAAAACTCTAACTTAACCCTGAACAGAGCTCAAAGCAACTTCCTTCTCTAGGCAACTTTGTCTCTTTTCCGTTGTTTAACGAAACACATGGTCTGAAAGCTACATTTATTTATGTTTAAACAATCCCCATCTCACAAACTAATTAAGAGTTTGAGTCCCACTTTGATTTTGGCATTTTACAAAGTTGGAGTTGCCGTAAAGGCCGGTGGAATAGCTTAAAATCTGGTGAATTACAATTTTTTTTCCTTATATCTCTTTTATCATCCATTTGGATTATTATGTGATTCATCGGTTTTTTAAATTTGGCTTTTGTATAAAATAAAAATGTAAACTACACTTCAAGTTTACACTGTGATGTTAGCCTTTTCTCTTCCCAATTTTTTTTATAAAACTTTAAAATGTAATAACTTTTAATAAAAAATATATATTTAAAATCTACTTATCAAAATCAATAAATTAAGATGGATTAACTAAATTTTAGTACATTGTACTGGCACCGAAATTCCATTCGATACAATATACTTTTTTTTTCGAATATAGCAATCTACTTCTTGTTTAGTTTCGATCTAGTACAATATGAGGATTATTTCTATGCAAATTTATGTACTAGACCGAAACCAATTAGGAAGTCGATTACTATATTTGAAAAGAAAAAAGTATATTGTATGGAATGGAATTTCTATGCCAGTACAATGTACTAAAATGTAGTTAATCCAATTAAGATCCATTGTCATTATAAGATTATGTATACAAAAATTAAAGAAAAATAAAATAAAATTTGAACAAGATGACATCAAACTTTGTGTTTATTGTTTTATTCAAATTTTGCACAAAAATTTACAAAAGTACCATTAGAACATATTTTTTTTAGATTTAAAAATTTGTGTAAAAATGATTTGACACGTATAATTTATACAATTATTTTTACACTATGGTTGGAAATACTCTTAGAAGCTAGATTTTGTTTGTATGTACTGCTCTTTGCAGCTTCTCAGTTTATTTTTCTATTTTTTTTACTTAGCTATGGATGCCCTCTTTCAGAATCATTATAATGTAGAACTACAAGCTAGCAACCAATATATATATATATATTTCCATTAGTTACTAATTTGTATCTGCATTTTTTCTTTTGCAATGTTAATACTCATAAAAAGGAAGCGAACATGTAGAGACACTAGGCGAGACACTACTAATTGAGAAAATATGTATGGCCAGTGTAAAGATTAAATTCTTGAAGTACATACAAATTTTTGATTTCCCCCATTTGTTAATGACAATTTGTTTTTAATATTAAAAAGGATATATATTTCTAGTATTGTAACAGTGGTAAAATCAATTTGAAAATCATAAAAATAGTTTGATGGTTTCTCCTATCACAATTTTTCACAGTTAGTACCTAAAGGTTTGAACTTACTTTTGTATCACAATTTTCATCGCTTGGTATTTTAATCCTCAAATTTTTAAATACGATTTATTTTTGTGATTTTTATAAAATGACTGTGTATCTAACGGGTTATTAACTAGTTTAATTTGAAAATTTTATTCTTATTAGAAACTTGCATTAGTACCTCGTTAGAAGTGAGAGTAATATTGCCATGAAATTTTTACTCCATAAAAAAGTGAGAACAAACGCAATTTTGCATATATTTTGTTTGTAATGCCTTTTTCGGTGCACCTGTTATTTAAATTTGAAAAAATTAAAGCTAAAGCATATTGTCTCAGCAGTGAAAAGGAGTAATATTTTCTTGAACTCAAAACTTGTTACTCTCAATAATAATTATGGCGGGAGGATTATATATATATAGATAAAAATAGTCTCCGTTTATTCCGGAGATCGAAGGTTAAAGTAGTTATCTTTTATCCGAATTTATTTTATATCAGGACAACAAATTAAAAAATGTGGGTGACTAAGATTGTCGAGAGTTGATATAAGTCCATTCTAATACTATTCATACAACCATCAAGCTTCCATACAAATTTAATCTCTTTAATTTCCACGACTCGCTGTCAAATTTTTCAAAACATACATGAGATTAGTAGAGACTTATTGCGAAAAATTTCTCAGCCAGCCATTAGAAATGAATGTACATGGCGAGAAAAAAATTAACACAAACTCACTCTCCTATGAACTTTCCTGCTGAGAAACAACCTTCCTCTTCCTCCTAGTTTTCTTCACAGGTACTGCTACTTCCTCTTTACTTTCATCTTCTTTCTTATTCTCCTCATTTACCTTACTACCGCCTCTTGAAATACTTATTTGACTCCTTATTCTCAGTATTTCCCCCTTTGCTGCAGCCAATTCCCCCTCCAGTTTCTTTTCTCTCTTCTGCAAGCTCTCTCTCTCCTTCCCCAGCCTCATCACAAGATTATGCGCATCCTCCATATTCTCTCGCACTTCTTTGGAAACTTCCTTTTGCTCTGCTAGAGAATTATAGAGGGCATCTTTTTCATCTTCAAGCGACGCAGTTTTTGAATTGGCAAGCTCTAGCTCCCTCGAGAGCGTCAATGCGTTCTTGTTCATCTCGTCTAGTGATCTAGTAGCTTCTTCTAAATCTATCTCAAGATTTCTACGCTCTTCTTTCTCTTTTGAATTCTGGGTCTCCAAAGATTTTAATTCCTTGCTCAAAGAAGTTACCAACTTCTTTTCTTCTTTTATATCCTGGGCTGCACTTTCCGCTTTCTTGTAAACTTCAACGAGTTCCTTTTGCAGGCTATCGCGGTCTTCTATAGCAGCCTCTAGTTCATTAGACGATATTTTAAGCTCTTCTTTTGCTTTCTTCATAGCCTTGTTCGTTGAATTTAGCTCACTAGTTAACGCTTCTGTACTTCGTTTTGCCTCGTTTAAATCTCTCTGTAATGCCTCCCTGACTTCAGCAAACTCACATTGAACTTTAGAAACCTCGGCCTCAAGCTCTAAGCACAAGTTTCTAGACTGTTCCAGTTGTTTTGCAAGATCAAAAGCCTCGTTTCTCGATTTCTCGGAAGCTTCCTTTGTGTTTCGAAGCTCTTGTTCCAAACTCTTCACGTTTTTCGATTCTACTTCCAGTTCTTTCTTTAAATCATCTGTTTCCTTGGTCAAATTAGCGACCAACACTTTGTTTCTGCTAACTTCATTTGTAGCAACCTGGAGCTGTTCTTGAAGCTGCTTCAATTTGTGTTCTTTTTCCCCCAAGAGCTTAGCTTCATAAGCCAATTTCTTCTCTGAAGAGAGCTTCAGATCGTTGTATTCCTTTTCAATATCAACAAGTTTTTTGTTAGAATCTTCTCTCTCTAAAAGTAAAGAACGAACTTGCAAATTCAAATCATCCACTTTAGTATTCTTCAATTCTAGTTCTAATTTGGTCTTCACAAGTTCATCTTTCAATCCATTAATCTCTGATTTTGAATCTGCTAATTCGCCCTGAGTTTGCTCATATACAGAACTCAAATTATTAAACTCTAACTCTTTGGCAGCAATTGTAGAACTGAGCTCTGTAAGATTACTCTCTTTACCCTTGATTTCTAAATTGAGTAAACTTATTCTCTCTTCAAAAAGTTTGATTGTGTTGAGCTTCTCGTGCAGCCTTTCTTCTAGTTCCTTCTTATCTTCCTCCGCCTTTGTGATGCTGGTTGTTAGAGTATCTATTTGTACTCTAAGCTCTTCAATTAATCTTTTCTCATTTTGCAGCTCTTTTCCAAGGCCCGTTATTGTATTGTTTGCTGATTTTAATTGGTTCATCAAAGATTGGCGCTCTTCATCAGCCTTTTTAAGTTGCTTGTTTTGTTCTTCTTTTTCATTCTGCAGTTCAGATGCATAGTTCCTCTGTAATGAAACCAAGGAAGCTTCCTTTTCCTGCAACTTTTTTTGCATCTGCAAATTGAACCAGTGCAAAATAAGTTGGTTAAGAGAAAGGAGATTTCTTCTTTGAAGTCTCTTGGGGCAGGTTTGATGGTTTACATGGAAAAGAGTTAAAATTCTTGGAACTGTTTTAAATGGGGAAAAAAAATCATGGAAAACAAAATCTTGGAGAGGGAGAGGGGGGAGGGGGATTATAAGAAAATTTGACAGATTAGGCTTAAGCAAGAGTTACCATGGCAATGGATTGCTTGAAAATTTAACGCAATCAAATACCACCGAAGATAAAAAATATGGAATCTCACATAAAAACAGTGGATGATAAATTGATTAAGAAAACTGAAAAGGCTTAAGCACGTTTGATGATTTACATGGAAAATAATTAAATTCCTTGCAACTGTTTTACATGTAACAGAAAAAGTTGGGTTGGGGGATGAGGTTTTTGGATTATGTGGAAAAGGGAAAATTAGGCTTAAGCACGTGTTACCGTGGAAATGGGCATTCCCGGAAAATAACGCAATTAAATATCACAAGCATTTTTTACGGAAATAAAAAGTGCAACCAAACACAACATGGGGCTTTATCTTTGGAGCATTACACACATTTGAAATGATGAGTAAATACTGAGATTGCTTACAGATTCTATTATTGCTTCAGTAGTAGTTTTTTCCTTCTGAGCCAATGCATATAGCGCACCAAGCACACCTGAACTAAATACTCCGAGTCCACCCAGAACAGAAAGAAAAGGGTTCGATGGTGCATCTCCTTCAAGTGATTGCTGAAACCAAATAGAAAATATATTTCAAAGCATTTCAGATTTGAAAACTAACAACCCACTACTTCTAAATTTATTAACGTTGAACTTGGCTGAGATTCAGACCTCGGCTATTTGACTCTGCTCTTGTGCCCTCATAATAGGATCTTCTGAAATGAGAAAATAAAAGTTTTAGTCATTCTTCACTTTACCTTATTGATAGCACCTGATCCATTGTGCCAACTACTTATTGCTAATAAAGGGGTTTGACTTAAAAATACTGGGAAATGGGAAGTAGAGGGATTTGCAATGCATATGAATAAGTTGTCAACAAAATGGTATGCGCAAGAATTTGAAAGATAGAAGTAAAAAATATGTTACACAAGAAAAGGATAAGAAATGCAAGTGAAAATATTCCAAATCTATGATTAAATCCAGTGATGGGGCAATATCCTTAGAAGCATGTTGCTCCAATCCCTCAAACACGAAGTCCTTTTATGGTTCAAAGAGTTAGCACCACCTTGATAAACTAAGCATCATCTTGGAAACTAAAACTTTCTTTAAGTTCACTGTTGATCTCAAGATAGGAAAATAAGGTCATCTTGAAACACTCAAAACTATGAAGACAATTACTCTGTCTAATGAACATGAATACATATACATCAGAACTCAGAAGAAACATAACTTTCTCCGGATTCATTAAAAGGTTTCTCAATAGCCATAATCCATATATTTATCAAGCCTCTCGTAAATCACGAACTATTTCAAACTCTAGCACTAATGTTTATAAATTGGTTCTTTATCATAAAGATTAGACGGAATTATGGTAGCTCGATGAACAGCATGTCAAAAATATTCCCAATTTTCTCTGGGTCAAAGTCTATTTTTAATCACATCCTCTTAAATTTTACACTTATCTTTTCTTATCCAATTCTTTGGCCTACAATTCAAAGTGTCAGTTCTTGAAAATGTAGTGCACCAGTCACCCCAAAACCAATTTAAACCCAATTCAGTAAGACAATAAGACAGTGCATAAGACATAATCCGGATTGATAACAAAGATAGAGAAATTTTATTTCACTGAAAACCCATTTCAGCACATCCATCAATTTGTATTGACATTTTAGAATACTTTAATATTCCAATTAATTAAACCCAAGATTTGGTCGCCGTCAAACCCAGAGAAATCTGGGGGGAGTTGGGAAGAAGCAAGAACATTAAAAGAACAAGCTCACCTGGTGCCAAGCCTTGAGCAGCACTTTCTCTCAACTTGAGGAGAGGAAGAATTGAAATACCCATGAAGAGAATAGCCCTCTTCTTGAAGAAAACGGTGTCGTTTGCGTCTTGGTGATTCATACAAGCCATGAGTGTCCTGTTTTTTCCCCTCTTGTTGTTGTTGGCATTTCTTTGGAAAGAATAAAAGAAAATGGAATGAGAAGATGATGATGAAGAAGAAGGGAAGAAACAGTGATGGATCGGAGAGAGTAAAAAGCAAGAAGAACTCTCCATTGCAAATGCCATTACTTTCTTCTTTCTCTTCCTTTGAATTTTGAGTGGTAAACAAGCACTGGACACAGTTTAACCTCTTACTTTTCCCAATTCCCATCCATGGCTTCAATTTTTATTGACCTAAATGCCCTTCCTCTAACTATCATATTACGTGGAAAACCTGTTTAAAAACAAGAGGGCCCCACTGGACTCTTGATGGACACGGTCATATCAAAAGGCTTCACCGCGTTTTACAAATAAAAAAATGGCGATGATAAAAGCATCGTTTTAAATTTAATTTAAACATTTATTTTTTAGGTATTTATATTTTAATTTTAAATTTGTAAGACTATATATATAATTTAGATATTTTAATGATAAACACATGTTTTATATGTATCTTTCTTTTTGTATATCATAATTGCATAATTTAATCTCTATTGACCCCTGATTCATATTTGTTGATAGATCTTTTTGTAACCAGTTGAGTTAATTAAATGTGTGCTTGAATTTTTAAATAGGCTTCAGTTTTAGTGCATAATTGGGTTGCTCTTCTTCAGTCCCCTTTAATTATGTGCACAAGTTAGGAAGATGCCATGGGTTATTGTATGTGAGTGGTAGTTTATCACTCCTTTCATTTCGAATTAAATCAAATTTCTGAGAGAAGAGACTTCAACCATGAAATTGATAGAATTTCATTGCATTGGCTAATTCTTTGTTGGAATTACTGTCACTCTATCTCAAAGTAATATCAGTCAGATCATCTGGTAACATTCAATCTAGACGAAATTTTGGAGCTTGCTCCCATCCCCTTTGGTTAAGGTATATCCTAAGCCACATGAAATATCGAACACTTGGAGTGCGTTTGATTGTAAGTATGGAATTTGCATGAAAAAAAAATAAGTTACAGGCAATTGAATTGCTTAGAATTGAGTTGCATGGAAAATGTCAATTAAATGTGTTTGATTGCCTTAATTTTCTACCTGAAAAATAGTGTACTTTTCCATCTTTTGGTGTTTGATAGACATTATTTTCTATGGTATTTGTAACTTTTTCCAACTTTTGTTGTTTGATAGCTATTACTTTCCATGGAACTTGTATCTTTTTTACATGGAACTTACCTAAAAAATCAGATTTTTTAAAAACAGTTTCTTTTTTTTCTACAATTTTACTTCATCAAAAAACAGTTTTTTTATTTTTGAACAATTTTACTTCATCGAAAAACTGTTTTTTTGAAAACAGTTTTTTTTTTGAACAATTTTACTTCATCGAAAACCAGTTTTTTTTTATTTTTTTGAACAGTTTTACTTCATCGAAAAACAGTTTTTTTATTTTTTTAACAATTTTACTTCATTGAAAAACTGTTTTTTTTGAAAACAGTTTTTTTTTTTTAGCAATTTTACTTCATCGAAAAACAGTTTTTGGTTTTTGAACAATTTTACTTCATCAATTTTTTTTTTAAAACAGTTTTTGAACAATTTTACTTCATCGAAAAACTGTTTTTTTATTTTTATTTTTTAACAATTTTACTTCATCAAAAAACAGTTTTTTTTTTTTTTTTTTTTTTAACAATTTTACTTCTTCGAAAAACAGTTTCTTTTTTTTTTTAACAATTTTACTTCATCGAAAACCAATTTTTTTTTTAAACAGTTTTTTTTTATTTTTTTAACAATTTTACTTCATCAAAAAAACAGTTTTTTTTTTTATTTTTTTGAACAATTTTACTTCATCGAAAAACAGTTTTTTTTAAAGCAGTTTTTTTATTTTTTTAACAATTTTACTTAATCGAAAAACAGTTTTTTTATTTTTTTAACAATTTTACTTCATTGAAAAACTGTTTTTTTTGAAAACAGTTTTTTTTTTAACAATTTTACTTCATCGAAAAACAGTTTTTGGTTTTTGAACAATTTTACTTCATCAAATTTTTTTTTTAAAACAGTTTTTGAACAATTTTACTTCATCGAAAAACTGTTTTTTTATTTTTATTTTTTAACAATTTTACTTCATCAAAAAACAGTTTTTTTTTTATTTTTTTTTAACAATTTTACTTCATCGAAAAACAGTTTCTTTTTTTTTTTTAACAATTTTACTTCATCGAAAACCAATTTTTTTTTAAACAGTTTTTTTTTTTATTTTTTAACAATTTTACTTCATCAAAAAAACAGTTTTTTTTTTTTATTTTTTTGAACAATTTTACTTCATCGAAAAACATTTTTTTTTTAATTTTTTTAACAATTTTACTTCATCAAAAAACAGTTTTTTTATTTTTTTGAACAATTTTACTTCATTGAAAAACAGGTTTTTAATTTTTTTAATAATTTTACTTCATCAAAAAATAGTTTTTTTTTAGACCACGCATGATGTTATTGAATTGCTTCAACCCTTGTGCGAATTGCCCGGAAAACTAAACCCCCCCCCCCCCCCCAAGAAAATATTTTCCACCTTTACAAGGAAAATGAGATGAATAGTAGAAAAAGTGGAAGTTTGACTCCATGAAAAATATTTGCAATCAAACACTACAAAAGTGGGAATTTGGGTGGAAAAGCCATATTTTTCATGGAAAATATGGCCTATCAAACATACCCTTAGGGCTCGTTTGGTTCGAGCTTTAGGAATGGAATTGGCATTCTAGATGCCAGGAAATCTTTATTCCTGGCATCCTTTATTGGATTCCATTAATGCTCGTTTGGTTGGAGTTTTAGGAATGAACTCGGCATTTTTTTTTTTAATTTTCTAGATTTTTTTTTCATTTACTGGGGAAAATATTTTTTTTCATTTTCTGGGGAAAAATAAATTGTTTCATTTTCTGGAAAAAATTAAATTTTCACTTTCTGGGGAAAAAATAATATTTTTAATTTTCTGGGATTTTTTTTTTCATTTTTTGGAAAAAAATATTTTTTTTCTTTTTCTGGAAAAAAACAACAGTTTTTGGACAAAAAAAAAGGATTTCTCAAATTGGGAATTCAAGATTCCTCCCAATTTATAAGGGCCCGTTCGGTAACGTTTTCGAAGAATGTTTTCCGAGAATGTTTTCAGAAAATGAAAATGAGAAAATGAATTTTCCGAGAACGAAAATAGTGAAAACATTTTCCGAGAACGAAAACAGTGAAAATGAAGATTACAAGACTGAAAATGGTGAAAACGTCATTTTGGCGTTTTTGCGTTTTATGCTTTAAATTTGAATTCGTTTTCCGAAAACGTTTTTCGCGTTTTTGTCAATATCCCACCGAACGCATTTTTTATCCGTTTTTGAACTCAAAAAACAAAAACGGGTTCTAAAAACGCTACCGAACGGGCCCTAAGGGAATAGATTTTGGCAAAATGGGAGAATTTAGGATTCCTAGGAATCCTAAATTCCTACCTAAAACTCCAACCAAACAAAATAATCCTCATGAAATGGAATTTAGGATTACAGGAATCCTCCAAAGCTCGAACCAAACGAGCCGTTAATGTCTCAACTTCCGTCCCTTGGCAACTGAAATTTTGAAACATCGACAATATTTTGCTACTATAAAATCTCTGCAATTTAAGTTGGTTGGAACAATTGATCAAACACCTTTTGGAGTTTATGAGATAACAAAAAATAAATAACACTATGAATATTTACACAACACCACACACACATGCACATGCACACGCACACGCACACACATATATAATGTAAATAAGAATGTCTTACCTAAACTTGAAGTCGTATTAAATTAACGAAAAAAGGACGCAAGAAGATGTCAATGAAGCAAAGAGAGAAAGTTGTGGGTTGAATTAAAATATTAAGGCACCTTCAAAACACACATCATAACTATATGGATTATCCCTTTTTATAAAAAGAGTGTTTAAATTGAAATATTATGGTGCTTTTACTAGCACCCATAAAAAATTGAGCTACGGTGTTTCCTTATTAGAATTCTTTTCATGCATTAGACAACTACAATCTATTTTCACTCACAGCTATATTTACCATAAAGTGATAAATTAATAAAAAAAAATGTGGTTCAATTGTATGTTTCGTTATTAAGCCCAATTTGAGCTAATGGGAATTAAACTTTAGATTTTCTAAATGGAAAAATTCGCCAGAAGTCTTTTATGCTAGGTGGCATAAAAATTGAGAGATATTAAGGGTTTGATTCCAAATTTCTAACTAATTTTATCTAATTCATGAAAAGTTTTAGCATGCCATACTAATATGGGTACAAGATATGCTAATTAATCTAATATGCGGTGTCATGGGGGAAGACTTAGATAGACTCTTATTTCAGGTGGCGATTCATTTAGGAGTATATAGTTAGGTCATTTTCAATACATATATGTAAATATTATAATAGAACTTTGATTTTGAAATAGTAACTATATTTGTACGTACATATATGAAAATATAGGTCACTTTTATATATCTATGCAAGTTAAAATAGGGGGTTGCTAAAGTTGCATTTTTAGTTGCTAACATACCTCTTTGAGGTCAGCGCACCCAATTTGCAGTACATACAGGTGGTCTATAAATTAAAAAAAGGGGTGAACTTTTAGTTAAAATGGTGGGAATATATAATACAAACTTTTATAACAATTTTGTGCTTGAAAAAATATGTGTAATCCTGAATTATTATTAAAAATTCAATTTTCTTTACATCATTTTAAATGTTAATTCAAATATTTAAAATTAGATTTAAAACCCTAGATAAATATAATTTTTATTAATATCAACTCTTTGTGATTAAGCTAAAAAAAATGTTCAAATAATTTAACTAAATTGAGTCGGTTTGCATGTGTCAAACTAAGTCCTTCCTATATCTGAACTAAAGTAACCCATCTGTGACGGGACTAAAGGGATTCATTAGACATGGTTGAGAAAATGTTGATTTATTATTTACTTAATTTTGATTATTGTAATTCAATTAATCTAACATATATAAACTTTAGTAGAAAGTTTGAAAAAAAAATTTTGATACAACATTAATTCCAAGAATTCCAAGTGAGCTCTTCAAAAGCTATTTTCAAAATGATATGGAACTTATCAAATGACATGGCATCCTACTTGGCCATAAAAAACTTTGTGTACAAAAGGCTCACTTGAACACATTTCAAATAATCAAGAAAACTCAAGAGAAGATTATGTATGTGAGTGATTAGGACTTTTATGTCAAAGTTAGATATTGATCATTAAGAAAATTGCTTAAATCATTTTTAAACTCATTTTGTAAATTACATCTTATTATTTGAAAATTTGGATTTCTCATTTAAATATATGTTTCATATTATTTTCAAATTTAATAAAACTTTATTTAAGAATTCATCTATATATCCTTCATGCTTCTTAAATCTCCTAAGATTAGACTTACAAGCCATTTAATATGAGTTGATGTAAGGTATTAATGAGATTTGAAGGTTTAGTGGTTATAGGCTTAAAATGCTATAAAGTGCTGTTAGTCCAGACACAACAGCAGGCTATTGGGGATCAAACGGCATGCTGTTAGGGACAACAACTAACTGTTCTTTCCTGGCAGTTTGAGTTATGTGTTTTTTCTCTTAAAATGTGCTGAAACGTTCATATTTTATCTGAAACGGTTATAATATATTTTTTAGGTATTTATACACTTGAAAAACACTTTCAAATAATCCCATTCATCTAGAATTCAATCTTAAACTTCATATTGACCATAAGCATCATTTTCATTGATTTCAAAGTGAAAAACTTGTCTACTTGATTTGAGCAATCTATCTGTCTATCATTTGAACAAATCTCTCTAACTCTAAAAGTGGGCTCCATCATTGTATCTTTAAAAAACACTTTGATAAAGTTAGTAAACATCATTGGTATGTGTCACCATTCAATCATATTATTCATTTGAGAGGGTTTTTTCATTGTTTAAGCAAGAGTGTTCTTGTGAAAAGTGTAGTGAAAATAATTACACTTTGTATGAAGGTTTGATTTTCACCCTTAACAAAATTGATTAGTGAAATTTCTCAGGGGAACTACTCGAACACGAATGTATAGTCTAAACAACCAAACCGCATAAACCAAACGTCATTGGCTCATTCGGTTTTGTCATTCTAAACTCAAGCTCTCTATTTATTATAGTCCATGCTCTTATTATTATATTACTCGATTACTTTCTGGGTTTCCTTGATATATAAATTTGTATTTGATTTTTATACAATCTCTTAAAACTTTTAATTCCACAATTAGTTTTAAAAACCCTATTCACCTTTCTCTAGAGTTGTTTTTTGACCAACAGACATTAATAGTTATTCATTATCTACTAAGAAACTAATATCAATGGATAAAATATATGTAATTTAACCAACAATCTTATATCTCAAAATTGGCATCCTTTTTATTTTTGTAACTACGGGATCCTAGATTGTGTGAAAAATATAAACGTGGTTTACCAAATTTTTGTTAAATTATCCTTTTCTTTTATTATAAAATCTATCACTTGTATAAAATAAACTAAAAAATACTTATTATCCAAATAGTTTTATCCATGTGAAGGTTGACATAATTGAGCAAAGATATTGTGGGGCAATAAAAATATGCCAACTAAGCAAAGTGCACATTATCCAATATCTGCATTAACCATAGGAGTTAACAAGTGGGAGCTCCGTTGCTCTTTGATTTAAGGTCGACTAGAAGTTTTCCAGGTTGAACCAGCGATGGCTACAAAAATATTTTATGATTAACAGTGAATATGGTTTAAACTACAAATGATGATTAGTTAAGGTGCGCAAACATTGACTTAGAGGCCACAAACCACCTAATTTAAACCTAAAAATAAATAAATAACACAGTTTAAAAGTGGGGTTGAGGCGTGAATCTAATCTTGTTTATTGCCAAGCCGGAATAGTAGAGGGTTGATTCAGAAATTTAAAAATCTATGTACAAACTAGATATATATTGCATCAAATTATATTTCATTTTTTTTAAGTTAGCATGAATACAACAAATAACAAGTAACAAATTAAATGAGTAATGTTGTGTTTCTATTATCTCGATATCAAGTATTACTGAAGGACGTTAAAAAAATAATTGAATTTGAATTATAAAATTATTTTAGTTATATATTAGATGTCCTCCGATCTTCTAAAAGATTAGAGGTGCATTCAATTCAGATTTTAAAAGATTTTGACTGACATTTTAAAATTCGTGGATACTATTAAGTCTATGAATTGTTTTAAATCTTTATAGAATTTGACATATTTTAATGCATGGATTTTTTTGAATTTATGCAGACTTTAATAAGTCCATCAAAAAAAAAATCAAAAGACAAACAATAAAATAAATTAATTATGAGTTTAAAGTAACATTATTAAAAATGTAAAGACAATTAATGAAATTATAAAAATTCATACTGCTCCATTCAAACATCATTATGATTATCATAACTCTCTTCATTCTCATTGTTGTCCTCTTGACTTTCATTCTCATTATTTTATGGCCGCCTATTTACTAAAAAATTTCAAGGCGACAAATTTTTATGATTTTCTTATAATTATTAATTGAATTTTGCACTTGATACTATGTTTTGTTTATATGTTATTATTTTTATTTCATACTAATTATTCAATTCTTAGTATATACATATTCATTAATTGACTTAATGACATTTGTAAAGCATTAATTTATTTAGATAGAGTGAATGAATTAGAGAGATTTAAATAAATTATAGAAAAAAAGAAAAAAAATAATACATAGGGTTTGGAGAAAGAAAAGATTTTAGATAGACATAATAGAATAGAAGGGTTTAATAGATTATAGAGACACGAAGAAATAATAGTTAAGATTGGGGGAAAGATAGAAAATAATAAATCCATGTGAAATCCTTTACTTGAAGAGAAAATTTGTTGATGAATTTTTTATTCATAAAAACACTCTCAAATCCATCAAAATATGTCTACTTATAAAATCCTTCAAAGTTTATTGAGTTTTGAATTTCATGAGATTTTAAAAGACTATTTTTAATCCTAATTAAATACCACAAGATTTTAAAAACTTTTTAAAATCCTAATTGAATACCATAAAATTTTAAAAGATTTTTTAAAATCCCAATTGAATACTCATAGACTTTCAAAATTCAAAAAATTCTTATAGAATCTAAATTGAATACACCCCCGTAATTTCGTAAACTTGTGCGTCTCAAAATTAAGAGTAAATGATCTATTCTCACCTTAAACTTTGTTCATTGTTTCAAGTTGCACTTTAAATTTTATTTTGTTCCTGTTTGCACCCCAAACTTAAGTAGGTAAACTTTATGCGCACATTCCGTCTAAATTTTAACTGGACATGTTTGGTTAATTACATAAAGAATCTCTGACTTATTTTTCAATCTTAACCTCAAAATTTCAATTTTTTCAAATTAAACATTAAAGTATCTAATTCGTCTCAATTTAAACCATGACTAGTTTATAAATTTACATTATCAAATATTAAAAATTATACAAAACCAAAAAAATATTTTAATTTTCTTGTTACTTGAAGTGACATAGCTAGAATTATTAATATTTTCTAAATTAGATACTTAATTTAATGTTTGAATTGATACGAAATCACTTTTTTTAAGGTTTAATTTGCAGAAAATAAAGTTGTGATGTTAAGATTGAGAAAAACAAGCCAAACTTCGA
This sequence comes from Lonicera japonica, assembly GCA_021464415.1. Classification (NCBI taxonomy): domain Eukaryota; kingdom Viridiplantae; phylum Streptophyta; class Magnoliopsida; order Dipsacales; family Caprifoliaceae; genus Lonicera; species Lonicera japonica. The sequence continues at coordinate 4,586,487 of CM038467.1, read as the reverse complement.
AGTTTTTTATGTAATTAATCAAACAGGTTCCATTAAAATTTGGACGGAATGTATACAAAATGTGCACAACACTTACTTAAATTTGGAATGCAAAATAAAGTTTGAGGTGCAACTTAAAACCATGAGCAAAATTTGAAGTGCAAATAAGTCATTTCGTCCAATTAATTACTATATGAAGCATTTGCCTCTCGTTTACTAGACTTATTTATATGTTTCAAATGAAAGAAATAACAATAAATACTAACTAGGACTCAAATTAAAAGTGAAACAATTGCCACCGTAAATGAACTTTGATTTAAGACAAAAATTTGCATTTAATGTGTTAAGTGATGATTTGTTATGGCTTTCACTATCTATGAAAAATTAATCCTTACCTTCTTGAACCAAAAAAAACGTAAAAGAATCCTTACCTTTAAATTTACAAATTTTTGGTCAAGTGATTGATGTTATTGTATGACATATTAACATGGGTTATCAAGATTCAGTTTTCCTTCCGGTAGTCCCCTTTATCTAGATTCATCCTATAGCTGTATTAATAAACCTTAAATTGTAAAAATCATAATAATCTTTTTTGAAACATAATTTTCACTTATACAAAATTTATAGACAACAACGATTAGATTAGATTAGTTATTACTACACAGAAAGTGGTGTTGTTATAACACCACAAACATTTATCTTCAAATGTTCGAAAATTTTCAAAGAAGCATGGATATATATATATATAGTAATTACTCTATAATAAATAAATTAGTAATTTAAACCACTAGTTTGAAAAATATACAAATAGCTCAAATTTATTAGGAAGTTTTTATCTCCGGGGAAGACTCTTTTAAAACACAAACTAAAATAAAAAAAAAATTAACCATCCACTTTAAAAAAAATAATTCAAATTTCTTTAACTCTTTCCAAGAGTGATTTACATTACTCGATCATTACTCTATATATATCATGAGCTCAATAACAAAAGAGAATTGTTAGTCCAATATCATAAGCACTTTAAAGCCTTATATACAACTATTTTCTCTCTCTAGATCTCATATCCTCTTATCTCTGGTTATTATGTTTCAAATTAAGAGTTATTTAAAATAAATAAAAAACATAATAAATATATCGGAAAAACCAAAAAAAGCTTTATTCTAAAACCCAAATTAATTAACATAAATGTTAGAACATAATTAATCTATCCATATCGATACCATGAATATTAGATGAACACTTAATAATGGAAACGTACCTGACTCCATTGAAACGGTGAATGATCGAGTGGAAGACAAGTGAGTAATGGCCTTCCAATTCTTTCCCTACACTCCTTTACAATTCACCGAAGGGAGGATCGAGAGAATGTTTTTCGTGTCGGTAGAATTGGGGACCATAACCCCTTAATTCATATATATGTGGCGGTTGGTGGCGGTTGTCAACTTCCGCTATTTCTAATTCTACCTCTCATAGAATTAGAAATTGCCCATAGATATCTACACATTAATTCCATGACAAATATACCCCGAAACCTACTTAAAACCTCAATTTAAATTACTTGAATTCATGCTTATAAATGATAACACACATTAATTATATATATATGTGGTCCCTAATTGTATTAATATAAAATTAATCCAATAATAAAAACAAAAGTTGGCCCAAATGAAACAAGCACGCAGGAGCGATCTACCACTCCGATCCTTCCATTATTACAAGCTAACAAAAGTTCAAACTTCCTACATATAAAAGTCTCTGCTGGCATATATATATATATATATATAGAGAGAGAGAGAGAGAGAGAGAAATTATTAAGAAACTCGATCGATCTCCTCATATTTATATATATATATATATGTTAGCCTTGAGAAAGCAATATATATATAACAATATCCCACTTATAGCCATTCACTTAAAAAGAAGATAAAGCCATGGTTGCCTCCATTATTTTCCTTTTTACGAGAAGATTTCTCCATTTTCTTCCTCATTGCTTTATGGTGCTTCTCCGTCATAATCCCCTCGAACCGGCATTCTATGCTGCAAAACGACGCTGCTCCCCTAGAGAAAAATAATTAAAATCATAGTGACACGTACCCGGCCAAGCCTAATTAATCGATGTGGCAGCGTAATCATCATTGCCTGAGTAATTTTTATAGAATTCCTGGCCTTGCAACAGTTAATTTAAATTTGCCACTCATCATTTGATCTATGCAAAAATATTATTTAAATAAATTTATCAATGTAGCACTAAACATATATAGTTACTATACGTCAGTGAAAAGAAATATGTACTATATATATATAAACAAACCTATAGATGTAAATGTCATCGCCCTCCAAACTCTTGTCACATACGAAACAAGTTTTCAAAAACCCCCTTTCAAAAATCGGGGTTACTACAGTTGATGCAGAAGTTGAAGCCGAACTGTCAGGATAAATAGGCACCTGATATGCTTGTGTCCCAGTTATTATTCCATTATTGTAAGTATTAATATGAGCCGAATGATCAACAAACTCATTTGGATGACATTTCAAAACACAGTCGCCAAATATATGAGTGGTTTCAGTTTTTGGAGTGCGAAAAGTCACACGAGTATACTCCTCCGACATTTCGATCATCTCTTTTGGAATCACATGGATAGGGTTTGTGATTTTTGTAGTACAGTAATAAAGGGATAGAGAAGTAGGCACATTAATCTTGAATTGAGGTACATAAACAGTACCTTTGTTCTTGTACTTGGGAGAATCAATTAGAGTTGATTCATGGTAGAGTGAACTAATTATGGCTAGGCCTGGTTTTGTGGGGCACAAAGACGGAAATGTTGATGATCCCGAGGATTTGGAAATGGAAGCAGCTGGGCTGTTGAAGACGGCAAGCGAGGCGAAATATGAGAGATAATTAGGGTTTTTGTTCAGAATAATAGCTTGGTGACTTATTATGTTCCCCATTTGTAGCTAGGTAAATTTCCCAAATTTGCTACCTGCAACAATTCGAGGAATTAATGAAGAGAAGTACAAATTTAAGAATAGCTATATATAAGTAAGTAGAATCTACTATATTAATTTAATTTCTTCCATTTTAAATTGATACTTCTTTTCTTTGAATATTTCAAATTGACGCTCTCATTTAGTTTCTCTGCTGACTTAATCTGTGTATTAATCAATCTCATAAAATAAACTGAATTGTGTTTTTTTTTAATAAATTGACTTTATTTTTTTTCTTAGAAAGTATCAAAATTAAAGTACTACTGTCCAACTCTTAATTTGGATGATGGAGTTAGAATATATATATATATATATATACAACTAATTTAAATACAGAAAGTAATCTTGCATATACTGATAATACACCTCATCCTAGGAGATACAGGAAGGGAAACAAGGGAAGAATATACTTAAATTTAAAAATAAAAGGAAAATAAACAAAATTAATTAAAAAAGAAAAAGAAAACCAAAATTGACCTTGAAACTATAAATTAATGAGAGCTATGAAACTAGAAATGAGAGCTTAGATTTCCATACCAAATTAAATTGTTCATTCGACACAAGAATTAAATATTAATTAAAAGGAAAAATGAAGAAATTTAATTATGGAGTTGTCTTAGATCTATATATATATATATAAAGGTGAAGAATTATTTGTAGATATAGTTCATCAAGAATCGAAGGCATTATTTAATATTTATTCAAAAAATGGGCTGCACAAAAATTAAAATCAATGAATTATTGAAAACCCACATTCAAGAACCTAGATTTCTCTATATTCTGCGAACGCTAAAACATGAATTTCCTAAAAGAAAAGAAATCTTGCATGCATCAAGAAATTCAACTATATATATTTATTATTTATAGTAGGAAAAACTTTAATTGAAGTAAAGCATCCAGCAAGCTCGCCTTAAGAAATTATATATATATTAATCAACTTGCAGAAAATGTTAAAAAACCAATGTGTATATGTTTAAGTTACTAAATTAATTAATGATGAAATCAATGGACGTCATTCAACAAATAATGCGAACTTAATTAATACATCGAACCTGGTTAATTTTCTCCTTTTGATACTTCACTCCTACAAAGGAATTGAGAAAACCAAATGCACTTTCTTTTATGGATACATGTAGAAAATGCTAAAGCTGGTCCAAAGTTCTCTCTCTCTCGCTATATATGGATATAGTAAAAATGACCCTATCGTAAGGAAAATTAGGCATTCGTCTAGAGTCTCGATATATAAAAAGACCACCGCATTAAATAAAATAAGAACCGTTTTTATAATAATTCAAGTAAGAAGAAAAGATTTTAATAATATTCTTATATATATATAAGTATTATCTTGTTGGAACCTAAATTTTCTTCCTATTTATATATTATATTTGTACAAAACTGAAACTTGATAAATATTTTAAAAGCTCTATTTTATTATTATCGCCCAAAATCTGAACTTCTTTTAAACCATCATTTATGAGATAAAGATGCGGATCAATTCATACAAACTGATCCACATCTTAAATTTCCCGTATTATGTATATATACACACACTATACTTCTTTCTCTCACCTTATACTTGTCTTGCATGCATCAATTTCAATAAAATTCATAGCCAGGACCCTTCTCTGGTAATTATATTCTCTCTCTAGTGATTGCAACACGTGTTATCCACGTGTGTCGTTTTGGGGTTATTTAAACATTATCTCCAAGACAGCTACTTCTGTTCTCTTCTCTTCTCTCTCCATTTTAATTTTTTTAAGATGTGTTTGATTGTATTTATTTTATAGATAAAATATATATATATATATATTAAATAATGATATATTTTTTAAGTTTAGTATTTGATTGTTTATATTTTACTTAGAATTAAATTTTTTAGTCTTTGGGTCATTTTTCACCTTAGTTAGAACTTATTTTATTTAGTGTGGACTAAAAAATTAAGTTCTTATTGTTATGCATTATACACTTGTATTAAGAAATTAAGGCTCTGTTTGATAGTAATATGAAAAATGAAAAGAAAAATAACTAATTTAGGTGAAAAGATGAAAAATAAGTTGAGGGATGTGGTGAGATTAACTTTTGCTTTTTGTTTTTTTCTATGACAAAACTTTCTTTGGGTGATGGTGGCGAAAAAATTTTCACAAAATATTAAAGGAGAATGAATGATATATGCTCACAAAAATGAGTATAAGATGGAGAGAATCTCACCATATGCCTCAACTTATTTTTCATCTTCTCACCTAAATTAGTTGTTTTTATTTTCATTTTTCATGTTGCTATCAAACGGAGCCTTATGTAAAACTTATTTTGCCTAGAAAATTATGCAATCAAACACCCATAAAATATGAAAAAGTACACATTTTTCATTTTTAGCAAGTTTTTCATAGAAAATTTTGGCAATCAAACATACCATTAGTTTATTTTTACCTTGGTCATATTAATGTTTTTTTCTGTTGGGGCATGTTAATAATTAATAATTAAAAAATATCTTAAATATATATATATATGAGATAGGACACGAATACGTTCATATATGATTTTTTTTATTTATAATATGTTTAATATATATCTTTAAAATACAAGTTAACATTTTTATTTATATATATATATATAAACATTAATGTTAGTATATTAGTATAATTAATCATACCATTACAATTTACACATCGATTATGTCTTAATAAAATAATTTTTTGCAACCTACAATATTAAGAAAGGATTGATCTACAATATTAATAAAAGATCAATCTACAATATTAATAAAAGATCGATATTACACATATATAGATGGAGTTCATGATCATTTTATTATGAAAATTTATTTATATATAAATTGGAAGTCTATATAGATTTTCTTATTGTGCCCCTTTACCATTAATGTTGATAAAAATATATTTAACAAAAAATTGAACTTGCTACTAAGAATGATCCTAATTTTTTATTTTAACTTAAATCTATATACATACGTGAAAAGCAAACATGTATATTTATTACGTTATCTAATAAAGAAAATGTTGACCAAAACACATAGTCAAGAGAATAAATTTATCAATTTACATAAACGACATAGGAAAAAACGAGTAAATGACATCAAAAGCTTTTAAACTATGTTTCTAAGTTTTAATTGAGTTCCTAAATTCAATTTTATGTAAATTTAGCCCTTAAACTATTCAAATTGAACGCTAATTGCCCTTCCATCCAAATCATCCGTTAAATCAAACAGATTGAAAGGTTTTTTTGATCACTAACCAAGTTAATTGAAAAAAAAACGGAAGAAAATTAGAACAAGAAGAAAGAAAAACGAGCAAAAGAATTTAAAAGAACATGTGGAATACTCAAGGACCGTTATTGAAGTGCTACAGAAATATTAATTATTTTGTTAAAATGTCAAGCCAATTCTTCTCTCCTCCACCATCCTATTTCTTCCATCTTTAATTTTTGTCCAAATCACAAAACCCATAACTTAGAAAACCTAAAATAAGATAATCATGTACTTATTTACATATATATAAATACATAGATGATTTATATATAAGTGTATTAATTAAATGAGTTGTTTCAATGATACATACATACATATATATATATATATATGGGTTCACACATATATATATACACATACATAAGTGCCCAAAAATCTCTTCAATTTGTTTGATTTAACCGGAGGAGATTTGGATGCAAGGATTGTTAGTGTTCAATTTGTTTAGTTTTAAGGGCTCAATGAATATAAAATTAAATTTAAAGATTAATTGAAATATAAGATATAATTTAAATGCTTTTGGTATCATTTATTTAAAAAAAAAACATAAAACTTTGGATGAAGGGACTATTTTTTTTAAAAAAATTAACTGAAACAAATGCATCGTTTCTGTAATAGTGCCAGGAAAATATGAAGAAATGGTTACTATTGACACACACCAAAATACTCTATAATATTTTAAGTTGGTTCACCCCTTAAAGACTGAGTATGTGCACATTAGCTCGGTCTTTAAAGACCGAATATATGTACACATACTCGGTTCTTAAGGGCCAAGCTAGTGTAAATTTTTTTACTCAAAAATAGTTCGACCCCTAAATACCGAGTATGTACCACTTATACTCGGTTCTTAAAGATCGAATAAATATGACAAAGTGTTAATAGATATTTTGGTATATATCAATAACATCCAACTATGAAAAGAGACGCCGTTAGAAATAAAACTCGATCAATCAAATGTCGGGGTAGGTAAAGTAATAATTAAAGGGCAGGGGGCGCTGATTCCGTAAGATTCTACCACGTAAGCAATCAGATGAGTGATAAACTCACACGAATGGTGTGAGGGATCACACACAAAGACAAAAAAAAAAAAAAAAAAAATGACAGGGATTAGGCTTCCGAAAAAACTTACCCCTGTTTTCTTTTCTTTTGTTTTTGTTTTTGTTTTTGTTTTTGTTTTTGTCTTTCTTTCTTTTGGCATTTTTATTTCTCCCCTTCGATCTAAATTTCAGGGAAAGCTAAAAAAACAAATCTCTGCCTTTTTTTTTTTTAAATTAAGGGAGGTCTAAGTATCTCCTTTAATTTTACAAATAAAAAAAAATCCTCCCCTCCCACTCCATGAATCGAACCCTTGACCTCGGGGCAAAGGTGGAGGTTACTTTCTCTCTCCTCAATTTTTTTTTTATAAAACTTTAAAACGTTATAGCTAGATAGATTCTAATAAAAAGTAAATATTTGAAATCTTGATCTCCATTGAAACGAATAAAATAAGATCCATTATAATTATAAAATTATTAAAAAAAAATATTTTAGTTATCACAAGGAAAAATATAATTAAAAATTGTATTCTACCGTTAACATTTATTCATGATTTAGGAAAATGGTATACTCATGATTTTTATAAAAGACAAATTTATATTGAAAATTTAAACATTTTAACTTTACTACTAATATTAATATTTGTCTAACTAATACTAAATTACGTAAGTACTCTATTGCCATAGATTGACACTTCAGAGTATTTATTAAAAAATTTATGCATATTTATAATAAATTTTGGAGATATATTATCAATAGATATAAAAGATGGAAAAAAAAGTAGAAATAATATAGCATTAGATATAGAAAAAAAATAGGAATAATATAGCGTTAGATATAGAGCAAAAGAAAAGAAAAGAAAAATACAAATGCTATAACATTAGATAAAAAAAAATCAATATACCCCACTGCATTACTATAATTATAGGTGCTTATCAAAAAATATTTCTGTTTGAATCTGTATTTTGGCAATATTATAATATTTTTCTTGAATTTATTTTAATAATCTTACGTCACAATGGATCTTATTTTATTAGTCTTCATGAGTACATTTCAAATATATAATTTTTATTGGAATCTATATTTTGCATTAAAAGTTACTATATTTTAATATTTTTTAAAAAAAAAAGTTGAAGAGAGAGAAAGTTGACATGGTGCACCATGTCGGCCGCCACGTCAGCACCCCAATCGCCACGTCAACATTCCGTCATGTTCGTTTGGCTTAAAGTTTGCATTGCAACCAAACAACAATTTCAAGAGATTAATTGCCAAAATTAAGACATCAAGCACAAAATTACAAGCAATGTCTTTCTTTAGGATTTTTCATGTATTTTTCCCAAAATTTCGTATATAGATGTATTACATATGCATTTGTTAATTATAAATTTGGTATAAACTTTATTTTGAATTATAATTTATTGGGTAATATATTAGTAATATATCATCATGTTATGTTCTTTTTGTGAGTCTCCGTAGAATTACACAATCAATTTTTTCCTTTTAGTTTTTGAAATTTCCTATTCTAATATCATAATCATGTTTAAAAGACAAAAAATACACCTTTAAGAGCATCTCCGATCTTAGTGTATAATTTTTGTTTGTTTAAAATTTACACGTTTTGTAAAAAAAAGGTCTCTAGCGATCTTTTAATAAATTTTGACACCTATAATTTGTGTAAAAAGGTTGTGTAAAAAACAAACTCAATTTACACAATAAAATACAAAACGAATTCTTTATTATTTTTGTGTAAATCCCACTTTGACACGTAGAATTTACACAAAATTTATACTAGACAATCGGAGATGCTCTAAGGGGATCAGTGGACGCAGATAAGATTTGTTTTGATTTAGGCTTTAATTTAAGGGTGATTTTATTTCTATCCACGATATCTTGCAGTTAATCCGCATTATTAAGTTAATTCGCGTTGCCTACTAAATTAATCCACGAATGTGGATAGACTGATAAAAAATATTATTGATTTAATTTTATAAATATTATTTTATTAATGATTTAATATTAAAAAATTCACTAAATTAATAAGTACATCCACTTTAATTAAATAAATAAAAATAGGAGCAATTAGTTTTAAGGACGAATATTTCTTTCTCTATCTATTTAAGGACACAACTTTTATAACAATACTTTAAGGTTCAAAGTTTTGTTTAAAATATAAACTTTTACGGATAAATAATTAAAATTAAATTAATATAGCTACAAAACTAATTTATATTATTGTTATTCCTATAATGTCACTATCATCAAATTGATTATTAAACTAATCTAAACTTTTAAAATCTTGCTAGAAACTAATATTTATAAAATCAAATTTGAAATTTAAATTTAAACAATTAAATAACTTCTAACAACTTAATCAATTACTAAAATATAGAAAATCAAATAATTCAAAATTTAAATTTCAACAATTAAAAAATATTAAACAACCTAATCAATTTGATTATTAATTAATAAGGGTGATTTTATTTCTATAAGCAAAATTTGTCAGTCTACCCTTCTTTTTGGGTTTTACTCAGATAATTTGTATTGCCCACTAAGTTTAACCACATTGTTGGATAAACTTACGAAAACCAATATTGGAATAATTTTTATAAAATAATTATTCTTTTTAATTCAATTGTAAATTATCCACTAAATTTTTACTTCTATCCACCGTCATATAATATATCAAAAGGTAAACATAAATTGTATAATAAAATGATATCTCTAATATATATAATTTATTGTTAATTATATCCACTTTCCGGACTCAAAATTAAACTATAGTCTATGATTCACATTTGTTTTCAGAATTGAACAAGAAAACAAACATATATCATAATTGAATATTCTTCTTTTGACTTGAAAGGATTGAAATTGAAGAAAAATATGTTTGTTGCCTCCGGCCACTAATTCTTAATTAGTTTCTTAAGTTCCAATTCTGCTTTATTTTTATTTATTTAGAGTGCTCATTGTATAGAAAAAAAAATAGTAAACTCATTTGTTGAAAAAAATTATTCGTTGGTATTATGATGAAATAATATAAATTAATTCCGCTCAGTTTTATAGTGTTGTATATTTTTGATAAATAATGAATTTATAGTACTTGTATCAATATACCTTTTAACAAATTAAGAAAATATATAATTAAGGAGGTATATTCTAATTAGGAAACTAATTTTAAAAATAAGGAAGTATATTTTAATTAGGAAACTAATTTTAAAAGTAAATACATTTAAAAAGATTATTAATTGGTGGATATACTTCTCAATTTTTATAAGAAAGTTTTGTGAAGTTTATTTCAATGTTAACGTAAATCAATGGTGAATAAACTGCAAAAATCCGCTGATAGAAATAAAATTACCCATAAATTAAGTTTCACGATTATTGGAAAATTCAAACTCTAGCCGTATTAATTAGGTAATAGCATAATTTTGTTCAAAAGAAAAAAATTGTTTGAAGGTCTAAATTAAATAATTATAAAAGAATACGTACAGCTAGCATGATTCAATTAAATCGCCGTATTAATTAGGTATTTGTCAACGATTTTTTTACTTTCCAAATTGAAAAAGAAAAGAGATTGTTGTGTACGAACCGTTCATCAAAAGATATATAAAGAGTACAACGTGCAATTGAACTTTTCATATTTACTTGTGAAAATATATGCAAATATATTGCAGCCATAACAATGGATAATTTTTAGTGGGACAACCAATAGTGCGTCGTATTTCATATAATTTGTAATACATAACATGTTTTTATTAATAAAGTCAACACTTCCTAATTTTATTAACTACAATTTTTTAAAACTTTTTGTAAATATCTGAAGCCAATAAAAAGGAAGAATTTGTCGTGTGAGAAACATATAATTTTTGTATATAATGATGGTTTAGTAAACAATTCCAAATTGCATCGTTTTCCAAACTTTTTGTTAACGTTTGGAAAAAGTGAAAAGACAAAAAAATATTATATATATATATATATATATAATTATGCGTTTAGTAACCTAGCTATTGATGAATTTAACAATCTCTATATAACTTGCATAGGCTGTCTTCCATTTCTACTTCTAAATTTGGTTGAAATTAAGTTTATGTCACATTCAAGACTTGCAATATATACTTTTTTGATGCTTCAAATTCAGACTTGCTTTCCCAAATTAATGTACCAAATTTACAATAATAATTTTTTATACTCAGATAGTGCAGCACATACAGCCATTCATGTAACATAGAACTCAAACCATATCTATAATACAAATCAAGGATATTGATGTGATTAGTGTCCTAGGTGGAAAATAATTTTTTTTTTATTTATACAACATATTTTTTTTTATTTATTATCTCTAACAATATAATTATTAAGGTGGTGTTTGGTTGAAATTTTAAAATAAAATTTTGAAAATTTACTTCACACTTCCCAAAATTTACTTCACTTTACTTTCTTTTTCATCAAATTTTTAAAACACCATAACTTTAAATTCAAAAATCGGAATCGGATAAAAAAAATATATTTGAAATCTACTTATTGAGATCTATAAAATAAGAACCATTGTGACTATTTTTTGAATTTTTTTTTAATGAGTTTTTTGAATTGGTTGAAAAAAACTCCAACTAAAATTAAATTCACTTTTCAACTTAATTTCACACTTACTAAACAAGTACTAAATCTCTTTAAATGTCTAGAACAAATTTTATGATAGTCCATTGTAAAATAAGTTTTTATTTGATAAATACAAAAGTCATAAATACAATTCAAGTTTTTCAATTTTTTGGCTTAATTAAGAGCTACTTCATCTTCTTTCTTTCTTTCTTTATTTTATGCTTTAAACTCAAGTTCAAAAACTCTTACGATTACCTAGGATAAAATAAGTTTTTATTTGATAAATACAAAATTCATAATTTATGTTGTGCAAGCTCAAATTCATGAATTAACAGTTTACAATATGTTCCTTACAACATTGTCTTAATCAATTTTTGTTTTAATGTTGTAAATTTTTATTTCAATTAATTTTGTTAAGTTATATTTTTTGAGTGAGAAAATGAATAAAAAAGAATGAGGTTAATCCCTACATATTTCGTGCCATAGGTAGGTAATCTCTTTTTTTTCCAATCATTTTTTTTTATCAAACTAATCTTAAGGTGTGAACATCATGTAGCTAGACATGTTAATATGTCAATTTGGATTATATTTGTGTGGTGCATTATCGAGATTTAGGTGTTATCGTTTTTTATTTAGATAAGTGACTTTTTTCTTTAGTGTAAAAATAATATTCAATCTACTTTATTCAAGATTTTTGAATTGTTTGGTATCTGGCCCACTTCACTTTCATAATTAGTATTCGGCCCAAAGTTATGGATAATTGATATTCCATATTTTAAAATTATTTTTATTCCTTTTTGTGATTTTCTATGTTTTCTAAATGACTCCTAAAAATTAGCCCAACATAGATTAACTAAGATAATTATTATAGATTTTACATTTTGAAATTCAAATTAAAAAACCATTTCAAATTAAAATCGACTTCAAGTCAAATTAAACATTGGCATACATATTATTATTCAATATAAATTGTGTTTCAGAGCAAAGTCATAAATTTACATAACCAAAGAATAAGCAATTTTTTAATGACACAATATTCCTACATAAATGAACGGTAATAATTAGATGAAATATAATCATTTTTTAATAAAGTGAAATAATTCATAATGGAATTTTTAATATAATAAAGATATGGCATAATGTGACTGTCAAATAATTTAGTAAAATTATTTTAATATAATAAAGACAACCAATGTACATGATGGAATTTTTTTCTTGATAGTATGATTAAGGAAATGTGTCAAAAGATATCATACACATAAATTATATGTGCTTATCATATAAAGATTGTAACGATTTTGGCCCGCAGTGGATTATATAAGTATTATGACAAGCGTGATTTTGTTTCTATCTGCGATATCTTACGATTAATCCAGCTTTAATTTATGAAAATTTTGAACAAATTTTGATAATATTACCCTTTTCAAAATTTAGAAGTATATCTATCAATTAAAATTATTTTATAATTGTATTAATTTAGATTCCTAATCAAAATTTACTTCCATTTTAATTTATTTCCTATTTTCTTTTAGGGTGCGTTTAGATTGCAGAATTGGATTTAGTTAATGTGTGTTTGGATTTTGAATTCAAAGATCCTAATTACGATTCTAAAATTTTACTTGATTTTTTTTAAAAAAAATAATTTTTAAAATTTGATTGTGCTACACACAGAGACAAGGAGAAAGAAAGAGAGAAAAGGGGAGAATAAGAGAGAGATTGGGGATGACCAAGTATATTTGCGTGTAAATCAGGGTACAAATTAATAATTTTATAATTAACATAATTTTTTTTTGTTCAAGAGTTACCTCACGGGGTATCCGGGCTGGCTTTCGTGCACTTGGATTAATCCCATCTCGCAGTGCGTGGCACAGCTGATCAAGCATTAATGTAATATTTATATTTCTCGATATCACTAAATTAATATAATTAAATTGTGCATCAAATATGCATTTTAAAATAAATTACATAATAAAGGTAATGATATTAGCCCTTCCTAGAAATATTCTAATAATTTAACATTATTTTTAATGATATTTTATATGAATTTTTTTGGGACACTTTTTAGTTATTAAAGATGATTTTAAAGTGTTAAAGTATTTTTTTGTATAATACTAATATCATTACCCAAATAAATAAGAATTGTTTCATCTGTCTAACTGAGTTTAAACATGTCAATTCCAGGTTAATCATGTTATCTATAGTAACTCAACACGGTCTGTTTATTAGACATGTTAATTTGTTCCCAACTCGAATTTGACCAAACCATACTAACCCAATACCTTAATGTTAAAGGAAACTTAATTACGATTGTTACAATATATATTTTTAATAGTAACTCATCTATTAATTATCATAATTATTTTTAATAGTGCCGGAGGCACGGGCATACCCTACTATGTCAACAAGTGAGGGTACATTGCAATTATAAGTAACCCAAAGTTCAAATGTATACACACACACATATATATATATAGTAAATTTTAAGTAAGATCTTAATTTCACGAATTGGATATTGTGAGAAGTTAAGCGGATGAATTTTTTGACAAAATTTGATGGATGTCATGACCAACAAATTTTATAAAAAAAATAATCGAAAAGTTGATTAACTACAAAATTGAAATATATATGTTTAGAACTAGTCATATATATAGAGAAAAAAACATTTTGAGAGTTTATGTAAATGTTTGGGAAAGGAATACATTTTATGTATGGAAAAACCTATTACAAGATCTATAATTAAGAATATTATAATGTGCTTCATTTCTACTTTTAAATTTTGTTAAAATGCATTACAATATAGTCAATTGACGTTGTACTGTCTATGTTAACTATTCTTACATTATTCTACAAATGTTTGAAAATAACAAAAATTGATAGTCTCAATTGTGTATGAATATAATCGATATACCAAATCTTATAATAAAAAATAAATTATATTTTTGACCATTAATTTATAAAAAATATTTTTTTTTTAAATATGAAAGTGAAGATAGCACTCTTAATTTGAAAAGAAATTCAGTCTCCCAAATTTCAAAAACAAATTGTGACGACGTAATAAGCTTGCTCCTTTTGAGAATTATGCGCTCCACCTAGATTTTCACCTAAGGAATAATGCACAAAAACTAACGCAAAATATGGTTTTTTATAGTTGATTTAATAATTTAGAACGTTGAACATAAAACTCAATGGTCCCGTAGCTCAGTTGGTTAGAGCGTTGGTCTTATGAGCCGAAGGTCGCGGGTTCGAGCCCCGCCGGGACCAATTTGTTTTAGTATTCAATAGAAATAGTTTTTACTCACTTTCACTTTTTAAATTTCAAACTATTATTTATTTCTATTTAAATATAATTTTATATACCAATTACTCCAAACTAGACATATACAAATTTCAAAATATTAATTTTTTCACTTTCACTTTTTAAAATTAAATATGTATTTAAATATAATTTTATATACCAATTACTCCAAACTAGACATATACAAATTTCAAAATATTAATTTTTTCTTGAAGGGTCCGTTTATTTAAATATAATTTTATATACCAATTACTCCAAACCAGACATATACAAATTTCAAAATATTAATTTTTTCTTGAAGAATCCGTTTGATAACAATATGGAAAAGGAAAATAAAAATAGTTGGTTTTTGTAAAAAGTTGAAAAATAAGTTGAGACATGTAGTAGAAATGTCTCTGTTATGCCTTCCTGTTTTGGCATCTTTTATAAGTTTGTTTTTATTTTTTGTTTGGCCATCTGTTTAGGCCTTGCTTTAATTTCTCATTGCTTTCTATTTTCTAGCCTTTGTTTAGGCTTTTCTTAGGTCTTTCCGAATTGCATGGTGGACTTTTTGGATTTTTTTTTCCTTTAGTCCTTCATGCAATTTAGGTTAATTTCTTTTATGTTTTTCTTTAAGGTTATTGGGGAAAGCCTTTGTTTCCCCCTCTTTTTTCTTTATTTTATGGTATCACTCTATTGCCCAAGTTTAGGCTTAGAGGATTAAAAAAAAAAAAGTTGAGACATGTAGTAAGATATCTTCTTCTTTTGTTGCTTTTCCATGAAGAAAATTATAAAAAAAAAATTCACAAAAAGTTATGAATGATTGAGGATATCTATATTATAAAACACCATTTTTGACCAAAACTTTTTTCAAAAAGTATAAGAATCTAATTGTTCAAAATACACATGTTATGGTGTGCATTAGTTCTACACCATTAGATGAGTTTTATACACACATCAAGATGTCACATCAAAGTTAAAAACACTCACACCAATAATATATACACAATAAACTCTCACATACTAATAATTTTGTTTACATTGAAAATGTCATAACTTAAAATAAAAAATTCAAAATTTAATAAAAATTTAATATTTAAAATTTACTAATCAAAATCAATAAAACAAGATCTATCATGACTATATAATTATGCAAAAAAAATAAAGAAAAATTATTGTGTAACATTTAAGGACGCACGTTATGCGTTAGTACATTATTGGTCATCTCAATTTGTCATTTTTAGGACGTATGTTACATGGTTGGATTATGACTAAAAAACTATTTAAAAAATTAAAAACAATTCGGTCCAATCCGGTATACTTTTAGTTTTTTGAGTATGAAGATATGTTGAATTTACATTTCAGTTATTCACAACGTTAAACTAGACTAGACAATGGGCTCAATAGACTGATTAATTTTGTCGTTACGTGTCGGTGTATTATGATTAAAAGACTCTTTAAAAAATTTAAAACAAGTCGGTTCAATCTGGTATACTCTTAGTTTTTTTAGCGTGAAGATATATTGAACTTACGTTTCAGTTGTTCATAATGTTAGATTAGACTAGACATTGGACTCAAAATATATTGATTGATTTTATCGATTTAAATTTGTTACATGTTAATTTTTTTATCCTATTATCCTATATTTTTTTATTTTACCGTGCCGGATGGCACGGGTATACCCTAGTCTACTCATAAGATGAGCATGAGATGGAGTATACTTCAGTACATGACTCAACTTTTCTTTTAGTTTCTTGCCCAAATTAAATGTTTTTATTTTGTTTTTTTTATGTTGTTATCAAACGAAATCGAAGTGTTAAATTTTTTTGCCAAACAAATTTGTGTATACACGTAAAATGTTGCACATATTTACTAATAAATATTTTTTTTTCTATACTAATTACTCTATCTCGTAAATATACAAATTTCAAAATATTAATTTTCTCTTGAATTAAATCATTTTTGACCAAAATATTTTTAAGAAAATTCTGTATGTCTAGTCTAATCTATAACGGATATAAATAGCAGAAGAATTTCACCACGGGTTGCCGCATGTCCACTTTAATTTGTTATCAATCGCTTCCCTTTCCGTCTTCTCGACGTGTCCACGCTTTAAATTGTTTTTCTTTCCGGCAGTTTCCATACATTCTGAAAAGGGTTGTTCTCATCGCTTCCTTTTGCTGTCCATTTGGGAGTAATCGCTCGCTTCTTGATTTTCATTCGACACGTCACTTCCCCCTTCCTTGCCTCTTCTCATCCCAGTTCTGATTGCTCTCCTTCACTTTAACATAACACAGAATTCGGTGTCTTCTTCATGCAAAAGAAATGTCTATTTAGATTGTGGATAGACATGACGGAAACCATAAGAATTACATAGCCAATCCAATGTACTCTCGATCTCTCTTCAATTGGAGTATTTAAAATTTCATGTTCTAACCCATACTTTGTACTGTGTTGCTATTGTTAGTGTTTTTTGTTCTCTTTACATATAATTTTTAGAATGCAATGGTGATATTTAATTTTCTCTGTGAACTACTATGCTAAATTTGAAAGGTTGCGCATCAACTGTTTGTGTAAATGCCACAACAAGACAGAGAGTGTAATCCCCTGAAATCTATATTATTTATTTTTCATAATTATGCCCATATTACAAGCTTTTCTTTATAATAGTCCATCAAACAGAAATGTATGGTCATTCTCGGCCTTTTTAATGAGAGGTAAGCACAGCGGAATAGCATGTCTTTCGGTATCCCTTTTTTACAAGTAACATGTTTTCATTAAATTGGAAGGTTAATTACCTTTTTGTTTTGTGTTTCTGGCCATCTTCAATAACTTTTCTTTTGAATTAATTTTTATCCCATCTGTGAAAGAGGTTTCTATCTCTATTTGGCAATATCATTAAATTGATAGATAAGTCTCTAATGATACCTGCTGTTTTTATCTTCTTATGGGCTCCATTTTATTGCTTCCATATATGATAGAAGGTCTACATTAGGACTCCCAGTTTTTAAGTGTTTCTCGATCACCTCTCATTTATCACCACAACGTATAAAAATAAAATCAAATCTTGACTTTGGCTGCCCGACTACCACATGCACGCACCTCTTTCAAGCCACGTAAAATCTCATCTAGCCCACAACCATACAGTCCCACGCTCTTTCTTTCTTATAATATTAAGGGGCAATGAGAATAAAGGGCTTCTTCCATAATTAAAACTACAGGGAGGACACCTTATTTTTCTTTTGTAAAATAAGGACAATCAACATAGTTATGACATGTGTCCATGATAAAATTAAACCAAAACAAGAAGTAACCTTTCATTTTCACATAATTACAATTATGCCATCCTTCTTAGATGATGAATATTTTTCTATATAATAACCATGAATATTTTGATTAAAACTCTTACAAGTTAAAAATAATGATGATGAATATTTTGCTATATAATGTTTGAGGGACTGTTACTGCTGTTAAATATTTGTGGATCACTTTAATGTAAAAGTATTTCAATCAATCATGTATAATTTTCAGAAATACTTCAGTGCAAAAACACTTTTGCACTGAATCCGCGTATAATTCCCATAAATAATTAAGTGCAAAAATGATTTTGCACTAAATGCGAGAGCAACTTGTCAAAACTAATTCAGTGCAAAAACGATTTTGCACTAAATGCGAGAGTAACTTGTCAAAATTAATTCAGTGCAAAAACGATTTTGCACTAAATGCGAGAACAATTATCAAAAATAATTAAGTGCAAAAACAATTTTGCACTAAATTCGCGTACAATTTTCAGAAATAATTCAGTGCAAAAACAGTTTTGCAGTAAATCCGCGAGCCATTTTTAAAAGAATTCAGTGCAAAAACACTTTTGCACTAAATCCGAGTACAATTTAGTATAGATAATTAAAGTCATTTACATTCAAACAAACAACTTGCAAAGTACAACAATGTCTTGATATTATTTATTACCAAAAAATAGAAAATATCTTCATTCATATATCAAAATCAACATTACATTATTTTAAAATCAAAACTAACGGAATTCGAAAAAATTCTCAAATATCATCATACTAAAAATTTTAATTCCAAAATATTCACTAAATATAATTATACTATGCCGCACTAAAATCTAAACAATAGCTGCAATACATGTCTTCGTGTTGTAATATCCATAACGGTTACATCTTCCACACTTTAAATGTTCCAAGAACCATTGCCAATTATCCACATTTTCTATATCCACTATAGCCATTGTAAGTGAAAAAATCCCTAAAAAAATCATTTAAATTAGAATAAGTATATACTTGACTAGATTACATGCAAAGTAAAAAGACTAAAAAGTGAAATAAGACAGTAACTAGACAAATAGTGCAACAATCATCATTTAAAAAATATATTAAAAAATTCAATACAAAAGAAAAATTTAATAACAAACGTATCTCCATTTGTTGTAGTAGCAAACAACATATAATACTTAAACTTCACCTTTAAATGGCAGCCATGCAAACATAACAAAGGCTGACAAAAGTTAAAGCAACATATACAAGCTTCAAAGGATATAAATATTCTCTTACACTTGCGACTCTCTTCACAACCTCAAGTACAACATAACTTTCCGGATTTGTTTACCTTATTCAATCAGTGTATCGCAAGTTAATTGTACAATGCAGAATCATTGCGATGAATCTCTTTAATCGCAATCCCCCTACCAGTGTAAGCAAAGTAATAGCTCAATCTAACACCACATTTTCACATAAAGTAATATATAATCTCTGCAGGTTTCACTAGTGGCTTGTCTCGAACCAAATAAAAAATTACTGATTTAACAAGTTGATTTGTCATGGGTAGCTTCCTCAAATCTTTAAATCCAACACTACATGTATGCTCCTTCACTATTTTCTTTATTTTAAAGAACCTAGCAAACTTGAACTTTTGAGATGCATAGATTCTCCACTGACAACTTAGTTTATCCCTTTTATTACAAACAACGGTGATCTTGTCTTGGTAATTTTTCTTGAACTAAAATTTAAATTTATGGTGAATGGAAAATTTATGTAAACTCGTCCGAAACTCAATGGCTCCTCCAAGAAATCTTTATTCGACACCTATAATAGCATTAGCCTAAGCACTACAATTACGTGGTTCGTGTGCTTCAATTTCATCCACACAACTCACAGAACCTGAAGAACTACTAGCACATTGATTATCTGACGTCAAAAATTTAGAACCTTCCGTTCGCCTAACAAAAATATCTATATTTCCCACTCCTTTTACCACTGCGAAACAAACCATGCAATGAATTTCATCATCCCCATCTAACACAAACTCTTTGTCATCACTAGTAACAAATAGGTCTACACACAAGGGATTGATATTGGACCACTTCTCGCACACCAAATGTTTTAATTCGTCAACACTCATACCAAGAAACAATCAAATTTCAAAAGAACAACTATTGTAATAAACCACGCCTATAATGCCTCTATCAAGATTCCTAAAAAATGAGACATAAAAACTTAGAACTAATACATTGCATGACAAACATGTATGTTCATTAATTCACAAATGAAATCACTTATTTAAACTAACCAAAGCCTACAATAGAAGAATAAAGTGAAAAATACTGCACTTAAAAAAACTGGAAAACTGCAAATCTATTTTTGCAGTTTTTCTGCACAAAGGATAAAAGAAAAGGAAAAACAGAGCATTCATTCACAAAAGAAAAGAAAAATACTGCACTTGAACAACTTTTAAACACATGAACATTCAGTCATTATTGGATCAAATCCTCCAAATATAAGCTAAAAACTACAAAAATGAAGCAATATTTCTACAAGATTTGCATAAATCACAACTAAAAATGTGATAGTTCTCCATAATCTAAATACATCATTAAAATTGAAAAATTGCAAAAGCAGGTTTGCATTTTTTCTGTAATTAAGGGAAAAAAAAGAGAAAAACAGAGCATTCAATCACAATTTTATCAAATCCTCCATCATCTAAATATACATGGATTGATTGAAATCATGTTAAAACAACCTATAAAAATATGAACATTTAATCACTATTTCATCAAATCTTTTATATTTAAGCTAGAATCAACCAAAATGAAGTAAAATCACAACTAAAAACATGAAGAGAAAACTATACCTAGATAATACTTCAACATCCATGGAGTTAAAAGATTTATTATCCTTTCCTTCAATAATCCCTTCGATCTATGATGTTTTTCGTCAATCTAAGATGATTGAGTCTCTTTAATCGTAGTTTTCTTTCCCTCTCTTCAATCCCATCGATCGTGCATATATCGCTCTTTCCCTGCTTCTATGCGTGGGACTTAAGAGTTGAAAGAGGGAAGGGCAGTTTAGTCATATTAAAAACCTTAAATTATTTAATTTATAAAAGGCAAAATACTTGTAACTAAACTAAAAACCAAAATTGTCCTTACAACCAAACAGTAATGTGAAAAAATCCTTCATTTGTTCAGTTAATATATGATTTCCTCCTGGTGTATAAAATTATGGAATGAGGCCTCTAAACCTATTTTCTCTAATATTAAAGCCATAGAATATTTGAAATGATATTGTTATGTTGTATCTCATGACGAAAATTCATTGTTAATACATACATATAAGAACTTTCCTTTAATATAAACAATTATATAGGTTAGATGTGGTGATCTACTCCCATCAAATGATTCTTAAGAAAGGCCTCGGTGACAGACTAAAAAAAACAAAAATATATCTAAAAGTATATTTGAATAGGGCAAAATTGCCTTTAATTACTTAAAAGAATATAAAACCTTGAGTTCGTGCCAACCAGTGGCGGAGCCAGGATTAATTTTCAGGGGGCCAAAAAAAATTTAAGCCAAATCAAACTCAATAATTATGTTTACGGACCAATTTTTTATTAAAATACTTCTCCATTCTATTTCAATATTTTAGAAATGTTAAAAATAATATACTAAAATTAATTATATATTTTAAAATATCTTTTGATGGTTAGTTCATACAAAGGTATTGCCAGTTATCTCTATTATACGATTAATTGTAACAATTGAAACTTTTATAGTCGGAGTTGAAAATGATAAAAGTGAAAGTGATTAAAATAAAATATCTCTTACTAAAATTATACCATAATATCATGTGAAATCTTAATTGTGGGAATCTCTATTTTCTATGATCTATAAAATTTATTCAAAATGTTAGAATTGGCTTTACAGGTCTCTTACAGACAGAGGCGGAGCCAGGAATTTTGTTCAGGTGAGGCCCAAAAAAAATTTCAAGAATTTTCCAAGCCAATATAACCTCAATAACCAACAAACAAATATATGAATCTCAATATTAACTTATCAAATAACAATTTAATAAGCAAATCAACCTTAATAACAAAATTTAATATCAACATTTTTCAATCTAATAAGCAAATCAACATTAATAAATAATAGCCAAAAAACAAATATATTAATAAACACCTAAAACCAAATATCAACATTATTATCAATATTTAACAATCTAAGAAGTAAATCAACATTAATAAATAATAACCAACAAATAAATATATTAACAATCTAAGATGCAAATTAACATTAAAACACCTAAATCTTAATATTCACAATAAATAAAAAAAAATAGTATAATATTACAAGAAAGAAATCTGACCTAAGAGCTCTGGAAGAAATAAAATGGGCTTGGAAGAATAGTTGTTGCAGTGTTACACTGTTGCGGTGTGCCATCTACGGAAGCAAAACAACGAAAAAGATGGAAAGAGCAGCTGGAAGTGAACAAATAAAAAAAAAGCTGGAGCTAGGGCTAAGGATGGTTAAGTTTTCTAACCTAAATTATATATACCAAACTCTACCCGTAAACTATTAAAGCGCCTCGCACGTAGGTCCCTCACCGCATAAGTTTCCTAGCTAATTATACGAACACCCCTTAACTTTCTATACTATTACAAAAAAAAAAACACCAACCAAATACTCATAATTTTTTATTTTAAATTCAGATGGGGTCCTTTCTTCCCTCCGCCCCTGCTTACAGATAGGGAGTGTAGTGTAAACAAAGGTGCATTTAATTGCATAATTTCACTGGATACAAATTCAATGATACAACTTAATTTAACTTATTCTTATTTTTATTGTAGTTCGAAAAAATTATATATCCTAATGTTGTCTATTTTTCATAACTATTGGATGGCCGTTAAGTTCTTCTTCTCTTTCTTTTTTTTATTTTGATTTTCCATTCATTCTTCTCTATGTATGTTTATCGCCACTTTCAATTGCAGACCAGTCTCCAAGGCTTTTTTTGTGTCTAGCCTCTTTTTAAATGCATATAACTCATACAATGTTTCACTCATTTACTCAGAGAAAAATGGTTTATATTTTAAATGCGATGTGAAGGTAAGTACAATACGTGTTTTGTATAGTATGGTTGAGTAATAATTATGTTTGTTTTTTTTTGCCTTTTGCTTGGCCAGCGGGCATTGGACCTTTGAAATATTAAGAAAAATATTAGACCTCCTGATTCTTAAGTTATGTCAATAAACATCTTACTATGATACAAGTTAAGGGAGAATCTATTATATTAAGATATCAAACTAATTTTGCACAATATGATGTAATCAAATTAGAAGCTTGGTTGATATTGGTCTATGGGATTTCTTTTAGCATTCTATCCATTTTAACTATATATACTATTATTCTACAGACAAGTATATAACATATATAGTGTATATTCTTATAATGTTATGTATAATGTTACATTGAACATATTCAAAAATGTACAACAAAAGATAAGATGATGACAATTTGGTTTACGTACCTCGGTTGTACATGTGGTGCAAATGTAAGAGTATTTGACACCACTATCAATTGCAAAGGCAGTAGATTTTGCATTGCTTCTCGCATTGTATTTTTTTTTTTAACCAGTTGGCCGGGTGGTTAGAATCTTATTCACTTTTTAATATTTTGATGGCTGTTTGTTCCTCCTACATATGTTTTTTTTTTAGTGTTTTACTTTTTTGTGTGTGTTTTGGCTTACTTAATACAGCGAAGTAACTACATGTATATTATTAATTTTACGACAAGCCATTATACAAAGTTTTTGAAGCGGTGATCGAAGGCCGTAAAGTTTTTGCAATTCAATCCTTTTTGACTAGCTTTGATGTAGATATATAGTGAACTAAAATATATATGCGTCACTTTAGGTTTCATTTATTGCTATACCTACGTAAAGCTAGCTACAAATTCCACACACCCCTCCTTCCAACCACTGAACTATGTGTATAAGATGCATTATCTGACATCTTTTTGACACTTCTATTATTATTATTATTATTATTATTATCCATTGGTTAGTGTTTCAAAATTGTAGGGCTTGCCATTTGGTTAAGCAAACTTTTTGACGAGGTAATTACCGAGATGGATAGGTTACACGAAGAATCATGCCAAGACAATTGTATATATAATTGGAATACGTGAATGCAAGATGCCCAAGCATCGCGTAACTCTGTCTATAAGATTCATTATCTGACAAATTTTTGACACTTCTATTATTATTATTTTTCCAATGGTCGGTGTTTCAAAATTATAGGGCTTTCCATTTAGATAAGTAAGCTTTTTGACGAGGTAATTATAGAGCTGGATAGCTTACACGAAGAATCATGCTGAGACAGTTATATATATACGTTTATGTAACATTTGTAATAGTTGACACTTAATATAATGTCCTATAATCAAATCACAATGACTTCCTATACTGTCCATATTTTTTTCCATAGTTCTATTATTAAAATTATAGTAAAAAAATTAGAAAACGTGTATGTAA
This sequence comes from Lonicera japonica, assembly GCA_021464415.1. Classification (NCBI taxonomy): domain Eukaryota; kingdom Viridiplantae; phylum Streptophyta; class Magnoliopsida; order Dipsacales; family Caprifoliaceae; genus Lonicera; species Lonicera japonica. Next base: position 4,561,535 of record CM038467.1, on the reverse strand, counting down.
AACGCCGACGTATCGCATGGGTTCTAAACTAGTAAATATGTAAATTGTTGCACATATTTTAGGAGGGGTGTTTTTAGTTTTGGTCGGTGTAAAATTTAGGATGACCCGAACCAAATTCAAATTTGATTTTGGTTCGATTACTGTTTTTTGAAATTAATAGACCCATACTCGAAATGAACTTTTCGGTCCGGTTTTGGTTCCGATTTATTCAATTTTTATGGCTTTTATTTTTTATTTTTTAGGGACAGCCAAAATTTTAATTATTTAGTGTTGTGGCTACAAAATTAGGAGTTGACTGCCCCATTACACAAAATACAAGTTGATGGCAAATTGCCGACTCAAATGTTCACATTCAATGACGGTTTACTAAGTTAGAAGTTAAAATTCAATTACATTTCACCAAAATCAAATGCTAGTGAATTAAGTCTAAAAATTGACTCAACCAAAGATTGTCGTTTAAGTCAAGTCAGTGAAAAGTTACCGAATCGAATGTCAAAGTTCAGCAACAAGACACCAACTCGGTACTTAAATTTGGGGTGTCCCCATATGGGTGCTATAATTAACAATTCTAAAAATTGTGGTACTGAAGTTACAAAGGTGTTTTGCCTACCAATTGGGGTGCCTATAACATCAACCAAATTAAAACCATCAAATTTGGTACATGAGAGACATTAGCACGAGACAATGTCAAATTCAAAGAGATCAAGAGGGAACAATGTAATTAAGAATACATTTTAGGGTTCTAAAAAACATAGTATTGGGGAAATTTAGTTCCATTCGATTAAGGTATGCAAAAGCTAAATCCAAAACCAAATCAAATATATTCAATTTCCAACCTCTAAAAGCAAGGAAAATGTAAAAAAAATGAAGAACGATAAGGAAGTTATGAATACGGCACCACAAAAGAAACAAGAAAAAAAATTGAGCGAACCAGAAGGTATTTGTGTTACTTTTGTAGAGTTGAAGGGCACATAAAAAAGCATTATACCAACTTTCACGCATGGCGTGCTAAGAATGGGTTGCCTTAGTTGCTGAAAGTCAAATGATGGTGAAAGACAAATCTATGGAAGTGATGGTAAGACGGTTCAAATTTAAGCAATTGGAAAATTTAGATTATTGTTAAAAACTATATTTTATTTGAATCTTAACTGGGAATTTATTGTACCGTCTTTTATACGAAATTTGATTTTAATTTCTGTTTTGGACGAATCTGAATATTCTTGTTCCATCCAGAATAAAAAATTGAATTTGTTTCATAATTCAAAAAGTGGTTGGTTCTAGTTCTTTGTTAGGTTACGATAATATATATTCAGTTGATACAATTGCTTTATTTAATGAATCATTGCAATTAAGTACATAAGGTGTAAAGAGAAAATTAAATATTGAGAATTCAGCTGCGTTATGGCACAAGATAGTGCTATATTGTTCGGTACTCTGAAATATCCAGGGTACAAGTTTTATGATCCCACAATTAAGTTGACTTTCGAGTCAGGAAATGCCTGATCTGTTGAGGATGTAGAGTTTGCAGGGATAGATACTGCCATGGAATTTGTCTTTGAAGATGAATAAGTTAATTTTGCACAGGCGTAATTGGCATTGATCAGGATCCCAATCCTAACCTTGTTCAAAACATAGTAGATCAAGACAATGTCAGAGAACCTCACATTCAAGAAATTATTCCTTAAGAACAAACTCTACCACCTCAATAACTTGTGCCGTTGAGGAGATCCGTTAGAAAAAGGAGAAGTGCGGTGTCATATGACTACATTATATTTCTCTAATAACATTAGGTTGACATTGGAGTGATGGAAGATGATTCGATCAACTTCTGTCAAACCATTGAAAGTTCTGATTATAAAAAATGGATTGATGCCATAAATGAGGAGATTAAGTCCATGTGATCTTATCTCATTGCCAAAAGGTGTGAAACCCATTGCTTGCAAATGAATATTTAAGACCAAAAGTGATTTTAAAGTTGGTGTAAAAAGATACAAAACGTGTTTTGTCGTAAAAGGTTTTACATAAAAGGAATGTATTAACTATAAAGAAACTTTTTATCCAGTTTCTTAGAATGTTTCTTTTAAGATTATAGTGGCATTTGTGGTGCATTTTGATCTTGAATTATATCAAATGAATGTAACGTCGGAGTTTCTTAATAGTAACATTGATGAGACGATTTATATGGTACAACCAGGAAACTTTGTTATGGGAGACCCAAAGAATGTGGTTTACAAATTTAAGAAATCCATCTATAAGCTCAAGTAAACATCTTAACAATAGTATTTTAAGTTTCATCAAGTGATCATCTTGTTTAGTTTGAGATGAATTTGGTCAATTATTGCATATACCATAAGGTTTGTAGGAGCAAGTATATTTTTCTTATTTTATATGCCAATGACATTTTGCTTGCCAACAACTATATATGTATATTATAAGAAACCAAGATATTTCTAATTAAGAATTTTGAGATGAAATATCTTGGTGACGCCTATTTTTGTGTTAGGATACAGATACACCGAGATTGCTTTCGGTGTACTTTAAGATTATTACAAAAGGGTTATATTGAAAAGGTTCTCAAGAAATATGGTATGCAGGATTGTAAATCGGGTGATACTCCTGTGGCTAAGGGAGATAAATTTAGTTTCAATCAGTGCCTTAAGAATGATTTTGAGAAAAATAAAATGCAGAAGATTCCTCATGCATCAGTAGTAAGGAGTTTGATGTATGCTTAGGTATGCACATGTCTAGATATTGCGTACATTGTTAGGATGCTAGACATATATTCAAGCAATTTAATACGAGACTATTGAAAAGCAACCAAAATGGTCTTGCGGTACTTAAAAAGAATCAAAAGACTATCGGAGGTCAGATTAGCTTGAGATCATTGGGTATACTAACTCCGATTTTGCTAAATGCTTAAATAGTATTAAATTTATCTTATATTCCGCAAACAACAAGAGCTTGACGAAATTTATGCACATAGATATCAGGTTTCTAGTTCTTAAGGAAAAAGTGCAGAGTGGACATATTTTCATAAAGTATATAGAGACAAACTTCATGATTGCAGATCCACTAACAAAGGGACTAATACCCAAGGTCTTTCACAATTACACTGCTCATATAGGTGTTATTTTATTTAAGAATACTTTAGTTTAGTGAGAGTTTGTATTTAGGTTGTTACTTTATGTTAAACTTAAAATTTATTTATATATTTAGTTTATTTTTTGCATAAATAAAGTATTCAGTATATTACACTTTGTTAAGTATTTTGAAGTATTGATCTCAATAAAATAAAGTATGACCAATTGAAAATAGGTATGTGTGGATCACATTACATGTAATTTCCATGCTGCGCATCCATGATTAATCTATGTCATTTGGCTATGTTGGTATACGTGGCTATTGATGTGTCCAGTTACGATTAATGTAACAAATACCGCTTTGATCCTATATCAATATAGTTAATGGACAAGATTGTTCAAATACCCTGAGGACATGATAACAAATTTCCGAGCTCATTAAAATTAAACACATTTATCAGGTTACATATGTGATCCAGTGAGAGATTGTTAGATTAATTTTATATTAATCTTAATTAGAACCACACATGTAAATTATTAATGTGTGTTATCATTTATAAGTATAAATTTAAGTAATTTAATTAAGTTCTTAAGTAGGTGTAAGAGTATAATTATCATGAAATTAACGTGTAAATACCATTTAGTAATTTCCATTTCTATAAGAGACTGAATTGAAAATATTAGAAGTTGGTAACCACCGCCAACCACTATAAGGAAACTATATATATGTTAGTTAATGGTCCCTAACCCATTCTCTACTAACAATTTTTCCTAAATCCTCTCAAGGGAGAACTATATTCATGTTTATGCCAAATCGTCATCATGAATTCGGATACACATTTTTATTTCTTAATAATAATATGACGTGATACGTAATCATATGTTTAAGATTCTTACGATTTAAATCTAACATTTAGCAAGAGAGGAAGCACCAGATGTATTCTTGTGCGAAGAAATTGGCTGCTTTCATGTTTCATTTCAAAATTACTAGACAATGGAGCATACGCAATACGTATACATGCCTACATTTTTGTGCGCACACAGCACATCATCTAATTTAGAAACAATTACATGCCTTCGCTAATTTTGCTTTCTTGTCACTACACATCGTCTCTTCATTTCGTATTAACATTACAGGAAAGGAAAGGAATCATAGAACAAAATTAGTCCGCCTTTCCTCAAATTTAAGATCCCCTGCTCTAGTTTTAATTTGTGCGAAGAAAATTGTTGGGCGCTGTAATAATTTCATTACAAATTTCCAGTAAGATCCTCCTATTTACAAGCTTGCCCCATTCACTATGTAGTTAGTATCTGACAATTCTTCATTCAAATACAGAGCCAACACCAGCAGCTACAAATATGATCCTCATACGTTTTTTCCCTTGCAATTAAAGCTCAAATTTCATGTCACCTCGCTCAAAAAGCTCGAGTGCTTTCCCAGCTTTTTAGGCCCCCGGAGAAAAACCTGGCTTTTGGCTTCAATGGGCGGCCAAAAGTTAACACGTTCAAGTATGAATTCTCTCTTCAAGTCCAACCGAAGAACAAGACAAATACTATATTCCGAGTGTCACTGCCAGTAATTTGTCCCTACATAAATTTATCCAAAAACCCAGAAGTAATCCAGCGAGGAAAAAAAGAATAACAGAATCGAGCCAAGCCAAGCCAAACCCATCAGCTTTTTAAGGTTTGTGTTTGTCAAATATGAAAACGAGAGGCTCGCTTTGGTTTTCATTTTTGAGGTGCAGAAAACAGACCAAAACCATACTGACCTGACATATTCACATCACATTTTCATGGGTTGGGGAGCATGTTTTAGGGTCTTATGACATCAATAATGTAGCGGATCTTTCACAATATTAAAACAGAACAAAATAGGCCCACAAACTAAATAAGCCCATGAGAAAATTTCAACAATGAAGGCTCCGTTTGATAACAACATGAAAAATAATAAGAAAAACACATGATTTGTATAAGAAGTTGGAAAATAAGTTGAGTGGCATGTGATGTTCTCCATCTCATGCTCATTTTTATGAATAGATACCTCCATCCTTCATTACTTTTTGTGCAAAAAATTTCTTCGACAACCACAAAAGAAAAAATTTCAATTGAAAAAGCCACAAAGTAAGAAGACATCTCTCACCACATGTCGCAACTTATTTTCCAACTTCTCATAAAAATCAACTATTTTTAATTTCATTTTCCATCTTGTTATCAAACAGACCCAAAAAGCTCAATTTTAGAAGCTGACTGTGTCTCAAAACCGACTGGGTCGGTTCACTTTTGGCCAATCTGTCAGTTCAGTTGACATGTTAGGCAAAACCAACATGGTCAATTCAGTTGAGCATGCTCAAAACCAAACCGACCTGACCTACACCCCTACATTCAGAATATACTTCCCCTTGCATTAAGACCATATAACGACTCAGATACATTATCAAATAGCCCAGCTCTTTTTCACTGGTTCAACCAAGGAGAGTTGGTTTCCCAGTCAAAATCTGAGCTCACTAGGTGTTTTAGAAGTATACCAAGCATGCATTTGAAGTAGCTCAACCATGCCATTGAGCCTAATTAATCACCAGAAACAAATAGCAAAGAGCAATAATATCATACCTGGTCATCTTTCATCATGTTGTATGCACATGATCTTCATCAATCTTTCCAACTGCCTCGAGTATCGATTGATACGTAATAACATCATAATCAAAACCACTTGATTTCATCTCTTTCATCAGCTTTGCAGCTTCCTCAAACATACCAGCACGGCTAAGACAACCAAGAACCGTGTTGTAAGATACAGCATCTGGCTTTACCTTTGAACACTTCATCTTCATAAACATGTCCATTGCTCGTTGTGGGCCCCCAGTTCTAGTTAAACCATTTAAAATTATATTATGCGAATTTAAATCAGGAACACATCCATTTTCTTCCATACTTCGAAGTAATGAATGAGCTTCATCTGTCAATCCCGCCCTTACCATACCAGACATGAGCGCATTATACGTATACACATTGGGATTACACCCAAGTTTCTTCATCTCGTTAAAAAGATCCAAGGCCTCAGCCAAACGCCCACATTTCCCAAAATGTTTGATCATCACCGCATAAACCCGAGCACTGGACAAGCCACAATTCTCCTTTAGTTCTTGAAATAACTCATTTGCAGCTTCATAGCGTTTTGCTTTACCAAGAGCATTGATTAGGCTGCAATAAGCAGCTGGACAAGGTGGAAAACCCTTTTCATCCATCTCTTCAAGCAATAGCAACGCTTTCTCTACTCTATTTGTCTTGCAAAAACCGTCGATGAGAATCGAATAAGTGAAAGAGCTAGGCACAACACCATTTGCCTTCATCTTCTCAAACCACGCAGAAGCCTCAGATGGTGGGGCTTTGCATTCAAATAGAGCTTTAATGACAGTATTATACGTAACCACATTTGGTTCACAGTGCAAAGATTTCATTACTTCAAAAAGCTTGAGAGCATCGGCTAAACGACCCGCCCGCCCCAAAAGGTTTATAACATTGTTTATGAGCACAACATCTGCCTTGCAACCCTCTTTTATCATATTCACAAATATACCATATGCTTCATCGGCTCTTCCCGCTTTCCAAAGCCCTTTTATTAACTCAGTATAAGTATAGACGGTGGGAGCACAACCCTTCTCTTTCATCTCCCGGACTAAAGCTAGGGCATTTTCAACCCTTGCCGACTTGAAATATATCCCCAATAAAGTTGTGTATATCTTAGCCGTTGGATATAATCCATTCTCCTTCATTTCATCAAACAACCTAATAGCAGATTCATTACGACCCATATTTCCAAAGGCCGATATAAGTGCACTGTATGTAAATGTGTCGGGGAAACAGTTACCTTCGTTACACATCTCGTTGTAAAGCTCATGAATTTTCTCGAGATGCCCTTCTTGCATAAGCATCAAGATTATGGAGTTATAAGTGCTTGCAGAAGGTTTGCATTTTCGACCTTTGATTTGGTAAAAGATAGAGAGTGCCTTGTTCACCATCTTAGCCCTGCCCAAGATTTTCACAAGTTCAGATAAATCGGACGGACCAATAGGACATGTGGATCGAACCAGTTCTTGAATTGTCTTCCACATTTCACCAATCATTTTAGCCTCATCCAAACAACGAATTATAGTCGTGTAAGTGGAGGAATCGTGCTCAAAGTTTCTTCTCTTCCCGGCCCACTTAAAGAATTGGATCTTAACGTTTATGTCAACATCTATAGTTAAAACCTCGCGGACCAATCGATGATCCACTTTCAGCTTTAGCACCTCTAAAGCTTTTTCTGCATCGGGTCCCCACTTAAATATCTTCAAAATCCTTATGAATCTCTCGTCCAATGTTCTTGCTGAGCTGTTTTTTCTTGATGCAGCTCGCTTCTTGGGAAAATCATTTGTTTCATCCTTGGGACTTGACAACCGGAACATTTGGACAATTTCAGTTTCTAATAGGACAGAAGAATGAGTATCATCAATTTATCGATCAAATAAATAATGTAACAAGTTAGAAATAAATAGTGATCAACCAATATAAAAAATCAAGAAAGGATACCTATTAGAGCATTAGATACGTATAGTCTTTACCTGTTTGCTTAATTCTCTGGCATAGATAAGGAAGAGTTGATATTGCTCTTCTTGAACCACTAGATACTGCCATCATTGTTTTTCAATCCAATAAGATGAACAGCGTAGAAGTAATTATATCACTTCATCAACTGCAAACAACAAACAGTAACATTCATCAGTACACTTCAGCCAGTGTCAGTAGAATTCCAAAGAAATGTGAGATGCCACAGCAACATTTCGTTAAAAGAAGAAAGGGGGCATTGTTGTTCAGTAGTGCAATAACTGTTAATTTGCCCCTTTATTTAAAAATAAAACTATAAAAATCGCAAATCAAGTTGAGCTCGCTCGTATGTTTTGATCAAATGAAGCAAGCATATAGCAAGAGAATTGCAAAACCATATGTATAAGAATAACCAAAATTTAACAATGACGGGATGGGATGGGACGGGACGGGAAATTCTACAACAAGAAAAATGAAATCAAATGGCTCGAGATGATAAAGTCTTGGAAGAGAAATAAGAGTTTAAACCCAACCAGGGAGCAGAAGCAGCAGTGTTTAATGATTGGAGGGCTGCACCACTAGGGGAAGAGAAAAACAAATTTTGAAAAATTTTGAGACCATAAAAAGCGAGGATCTTTGAGGTGCTTTGTAATAGTTTCACCTGTTGCTCATTGTCGAAAGCTATTCGCTGGGAAGAAATGGTATTGCTAGAGATGCTTTGAGGTGGGTGGGATGATGAGAAGGAGAGAGCCGTTAAAGAACAAAAGGGGGTAAATTTAGGGCAAGGATGAGGAAACTTGCGTTTGCTTGCTGCTAGCATCTACTTTGTGTGGCAGGAGCGAGCGAAATTGGAGGATCTTTCAGCAATCTGCTAGGGATTGAAGATACGATTACGTGGGATTGACGTACTGAGAGGGAACTTTGACAGTTGGGTTTAGAAATTGCAGTAAAATAACAAATCAATCAAGCATATAAATGCAAAAATAATTAGGTGAAAAATTGAGAGGAAACCAGGGGATTGTGGAAGTACGGCGGCGGCCTGAGGTTGTTCCGTCGATGGGCGTTTGCTTCGTCGGCTCGTCGGTGGTGGAGAGAAAGGTAGTCGGTTTGGTAGAGTGAGCGAGTGAGATGTAGGCCGGGTTCACTTGCAGCTTAATTTGACACTTAAATCTGAAAACTTAAAATTTTCAGATTTAAGTAGTTGTGAAAGTTGTTCACTAATTAAAAAAATTAAGTGGTCATTTAATTTTTATCACTTAAAACTTAAAATTTTCATCCAAAATTTTAAGTGGCAAAGTTGCCACTTAAATCTGAAACTTAATTTTAAAGTGTAAAAAAAGTCTATTTTACCCTCCCTCTTTTCTCAAAATTACACAAAAACCAACCCCTCACCCTTTTATCAAATTAATCCAGCCCTAGCCCTAGGTCGTGCCGTTCTCCATCTCACGCCGCTCGTCGCCCACGCGTCTCCTCACTTCTGTCGCCGTTCAACTGATTTCCGGTAAGATCTCTCTCTCTGTAACACACACACGCACACACTCACAGATTGCTCTCTCTCTCGTTCACACGCACACACTCACGGATTGCTCTTTCTCTCTCTCGTCCACGCACACACAGAGACGCACACAAACGCACGCGCACACACACACAGGCACAGAGACACACAGACGCACGCACAGACACACAAACGCACGCACACACAGAGACAGGCACAGAGACAAACACACGCACAGACACACACACAGATGGTCATAATAAAGGGCAAAATGGTCATAAAAAAAAAATTCAGTTTTCAGATGTGTTATATTAAAACAAACAACATTTTTTCAGATACATTTTTCAGAAGTAAACAAACGGCTTTTTCAGTTTTTTTTCAGTTTTCAGTTTTCAGATTTCAGTTTTCAGTTTTTTTACTAAACGGCACCGTAGACTTGAAGAGAATTGAGACGAACATACATTTTTAGACGCGCCCCTTTTTACTACTCCATTCATACTTTCTTATTCATTTCTTAGAACAACGCTGTAGCTGTATCAAATGGGAAATAAGAATACAAGACAAAAGGATTTTAATCAACTTTTGCAATCTTAAATAATTTTTTGGAAAAATGAATAAAACAAACATGCTTTTTTTTATTTTTTTTTTATAAAGGACTACTTTTGGCACACACCATTTAACTTTCTAATACTCTATATCTTTGTAACACTTCATAGGTACACTTTCATTCTTTCTAACACTCCACCACTCCGCATTTAATTTTAGGATTAATTAACATTCATCTTAAAAACACTCTACTCTTACTCTCTACCACTACACTCTCTCTCATCTTTAATCTTTTTTTTTTCACAAATCAACACATTTTCATTAAACATTTTTCAAAAATTTCGGTGGAATTAAGCATTCCACTCTCTCTACAATTTAAAAAAATAAATCACATCACTCACCCCACAAATCTAATCTTCAATCATCTTTTTCTAACTTTTTCTTTAACAATCTAGTTGTTTCACTCTTTTTCTTTTGAACTTTTTTGTTATTGGTTAAGAAAAGTTCCACCGATGCACACACCACATCAAAAGAAAGTTCTGTCATAGATGAAGGTTTACTCGGTTTCAAGGAACCGAGTGTTGTTCATCATACTCAACCAAAAGAAATCAAGTAAAGCATAAGTCAATCGGTCTTAAGGAACCGAGTGGAATTGAAAAAATAATCTAAAGCCTAACTAGATTCCTTAGGACCGAGTAAGCTGTACTTTACTCGGTTCCTAAGGACCAAGTAAACATTCTTCGTGTTTTGTTTCTATTTTTAAATATTTTTTTGCGTATGTGTTATATCCAATGATTTATAAATGAAAAGAAACGTAAATAAATAACAAAAGTATACATATCCTACTTCTTTTGGAGATGGGCGATGATTTGGATGGTGGTGGTAACAACAATGATGGAGGTGGTGGCGGCAATGGTGGTGGTGGTGATGATGATGATGATGATGATAAGGCGGCAATGATGGTGGTAATGATGATGATGATGAAAAGAAGTTTAAGGGAGTGTTTAATGTTTTAATCATTAATTAAAAAAAATGATATGTGTCATTAGAATAATCAACCTTTTTTTTTATGGGAGTGTTACAAAGGAAGTTAGAATGTGTCAATAGCAACACATTTTTTCTATTGTTATATCAGTTAATCAAACCCTAATCCCCTAAAATACCTACTTCCTTTGCTTTTTTTTTTAATTGTTTTAGCAAGAAGGCCTATACATTTTAAGCCCATTTAGTTTAAAATTAAAAAATTAGGTGTGTTTGATTGGCTTTTTTTCATGTAAAATATCTATTTTTCATTTGATTTGACAATTTAAAATGTTTAATTGACTTTTTTTCTAAGGAAAATATTTTTCTATTTTTACTCACATGCTCACATTTTTCACCAAAACAAGGAAAATATTTTCTTTGGGGGAGGGGGGTTGTATTTATTTTCCAGGCAATAATCAAGATTTAATAAAAAATTAATATTTAAAATCTAATAATCAAGATCAATTAAACAAGATCCATCATGACTCTAGAATTATGTAAAAAAAATACCCAAAATATTTTTTACATTAAAAATGCCATAATACAACTAATATTTTTTCCGGTAGAAAATTAAGACAATTAAACACATTTAATTGACATTTTTCATGCAACTCAATTCTAAGCAATTCAATTACCTGGAACTTATTTTCTTTCCATACAAATTCCATGCTTGCAATCAAACGCACCCTTAGTATTTTAGTTTTTTACAAAAAAATCAATTTTACACAAAAAAATCAATTTTACTTTACACTTTTTTAAATTCACTTCACTTTACTTTCTCTTTTATAAAATTTTTGAACACTATAACTTTAAATCTAAAAATCAAAATTACATAATATATATATATATATATATATTTAAAACCGAAAAATGATAACATGTGCCCTTAGGGCACATGTTAAAGCTACTATAAATGAAAATAATAAAATATTGTATGAGAATCTTTACCATATTTAATGCATGTTGTAAGTTAGTTATTTTCAAAAATGGGTACTTAACATGTAATCTTAAGGCATATTAAGATCTATAAAATAAGATTTATTATCACTATTTTTTGAGTTTTTCCATGAGTTTTTTTGAATTGGTTGAAAAAAACTCCGACAAAAACCAAACTCACTTTTCAACCTATTTTCACACCTCCTAAAATCTCAACTAAGTAGGCCTAGTATCTATAGACAAGTAATTTTTGAGCGTTTGTTTAACAATATTAAAAAAAATTAAAAAAAAGTAATCGAATTATGTGAGAAATTAAAATACATGGTGAGATATCTTCTTTGTGACTTTTTTCATAAAAAAAATTCTTTGGTAGTTGAAGAAGTAAAATTTTCTACAAAAAATAATGAAGAACGGATGAAATCTAATCATAAAAATTAATATAAAATGGAAAGCATTTCACCACGTCTCAACTTATTTTTCAACTTCTTACATAAATGTAATGTTTTTTTTTTATCACTTTTCATATTTTTAACAAATGGAAGCTAGAGTTTAGAAGGGAAAAAATTGTGAGATTAGGAATTAAAATATTTTTTGAGTGGTTGGTAATAATTTTGGCACGGATTATGATTTTATAAAATAATATAATTCACCACCTCTCAATTTAGAATGACGATCAAACTGATTTAAATTAGTGTTAGTCTTGCATAACTTGAAAACTTCAATCGCAAATATTGTATCATAAAATATGTGTCTTCGTCGAAACAGGGATCAACAATTGTGAATATTGTATCAAGAAATATTTGTCTTCGTCAAAACTAGGATCAACAACGAATATTGCAACATTTAAATAATCGTTTCTTTCAAGTATACCAAAATACCTGTAATTAAAATGAGTATTCTACTTCGAAGTCCCACAAATTTAAAATATTGGAATTAGGATTCCTAGTATACCAAAAAAAGAAAAAATGGAATTAGGTTTCTTAAACATACCGCTCAAGTGATTACCTACCACTCTTTTCCACACACAAGGGAAAAACGAAAATCATTTAAATTTGGGAGTTGGGACTAAGGTGGCCACTGTGGACTTGCAAACACTAATTAAAAAGAGTGGTGTTATTTACATCTATATATTTGTCACAAATATCTTTCTATAGTAAATTCTCCCACTAAGGCTAATCCAATGAGATGTGCGTACAATCACATGAGGAGAGTTTGTTGGTAAGAATTCGTCTAACATCAAGTAATAGAGTGAGTGTTTTTCAAATAAAACTCATCTAATGAGAGGTGAGTACACTCACATAAACTCGATTCAAATAGAGAAAGTGTGTTGCTAAATAACTCACCTAATATCAAGCAATAAAAAGAGGTGTTTATGATAAATAAGAGAGTGTTAAAATATATTTTTAATTAAATTCTGAAAGATGTGTTTATGACAAATTTAAGAGGTACATATAACACCGCCCATTAAAAACGAACTATGTAATCAAAATGTGCTGGCAGCTTCTTACTAAAGGTGCTTTTGATTTCAGTCGAGATAAAATTACAAGACCCAAACTCAAACTAAATTTGAAAATTCAATTTTGGTTCGGTCTAGTTTGATTTTAATTTTTAAATCTTTCAGACCCAAATCTAAACCAAACTTTTCGTTTTCAGTTCAATTTTGATATATGTTATTTTAAAATAAATAAATTACAAGAAAACACTTATTTGCTCAAAAAACAATTAGAACTCTATACTTGCTCATATTTATTTTAGATATAAAAAACATTAAGTCTTATATTTATAATATAAATCTAATATTTGTAATAACTCAACGAGTGAATTTCTTACTAAACCTTGTAAACTTTAAAAACATAAAATTTTAAATAATTAAACAAATTTTTGTTCGAATCACATATGCAATTATTCAATTTAGTTTGATTCGGTTCAAAAATGTCATGCACAAAAACTAGTTTGATCTTTTACGGATCAATTTAGCTCAATACAATTTGATCATTCAATTTTCAAGTTCACCACAATACCCCAACCTCTTGCTACAGACAGCGCATTTTCAAAGCATTGTCCCCAAACACTGCAGCTTTTAAAATTAAAAAAAAAAAAAAAGAAAGAAACTTTGCAACCCCTTGGAAATGAAACCTGCTTGCAAATCCTTCGATAAAGGAATCCTTCGATAAAGGAATCCTTTTCGAACATAATTAATGTACCATCTTGTACCATCTTAACCGGTAACTATTTTGAAATTAATTTTTCCTTGAAGGTAACAAAATGAAAATAAAACATCACTTTTAACTCCCCATATAAGCATCATGCATTTAGTTCAGGGATTCAGATATTCACCTAAATGGTTCCAAAGGATATATATAATCAAAGATTCATAATCCCCTCCCTTGGAGACAAAAAGTAAGGACGAAAAAAAAAAGACATCCAGTAACAAAATTCAATTACCAATGAGAGCAACAAACAAGCCTCGTCGAATTTCAGGGAGAACCTTGGCATCCTTAGTAGTAATTATAGGTATATCAAACCGAAGAGTCTTCGTGCATGTAATGGTACACCAGTTTTAAACCATTTTTTCCCTCTTACAAATCCTTACGAAAATAGGATCCAAGAGACCTACCCTCCTTACCAACACTTAATTTAGGAAAAATCACCGCAATGGGTATATATGGCTTTACAAATCCAAACAATTTCACTTACCAACCAAACCCTAGTTGTCGCTCACCTTCAACCACCGTCAAAATATGACTAGTTACACAAATGGAACAAAATATTTTGTCCTTGATAAAACATTTCAATAGCGGTCAATTCCGCCAACTTATGCAGTAGCACCTGGTGTGGAGTCGGATTTTTCAGTCTCCATGGGCTCTCCAGCTGGTGGAGCCTCGCTGGCAGCTGTAGATTTCTCACTGGTGTTGTGGGTATCTGCGCCCTGAGGATGTGGTTCACTCCCTTGAGTAGGTGATTGTGCAGCTGCTTCAGGTGTAGCTGGCTTGGCTGGCTTTGGTTTCGTCATTATCGGCCTGCAAATCCTGTACAAGCAAATTTGATAACAATATTAATATTAACCCCCCAAGAACATATAGCTGAAATTTAACATAGGATGAGGTAGCTGTTTCTTTTCCCTTTTTTTCTTTTTGGAAAGCAAAATGAGAGAGTTGTTTCTACTGCCACAGCAGCGGAAAATATCAAGTTGGAAATCGATAAGGGGGATGATTGATGTGGTGATATTTTCTATAACTTTTTCAGTTTTTCCATGGAATCCAATTCTTCGGGGGATGTGTTAAAAAAAATCCATGGAGAGAGGACAAATTGGAGAACATGTCACCATACCATAAGACAGACCCCCTAAGCTTTCAAAGTTCCATGTTAGAACAACTACAAACTTGAAACTCCAAAGACTACCTGTCAACGGCTTCAGCCTTCCTCCTTACATCAACTGACAGCAAGACTGGAGTGGCATGTTTGGGAAGAGTGTCTTGTTGCTGCTTCTTCTCTCTTAACCAAGCCTCCGCTTCAACGCACTCATTTAAAACCTAATGTAGCCAAAGAAAAATGAGCAAGCATAAATCGCAATACACGTGTTGTGTGTGAAAGAGAGTGCTATTTTCAGAAAGAGAGCAAACACTAGATGATAAAGCCATTACCTTCTGTTTCTCTGCTACATCAATGTGATCAAACTTTGGATCATTTGACATCACAGCTTCTCTGTAACTATTAATGCAATAAGCAAGTTGATTTATCACAGCACCTCTTTCTGAGTGGTCCCTGTACCGCTCCTCAATAGGATCACCTCTCTGCATATTATTTAAATCCCGAGTCAAATGTACAATTCTAGAAATTTAAAAAACGAGAGAGAGAGAGAGAGAGAAGGCTAATAACCTTTTTGAGCTCCTCGAGCTTGGTGATATAAACGCCTTTGGTTTCATCCTCTCCATCTTCATACAACCAATCTTCCACCTTCTGAAGTATAGCAGTGAAGTCTTCTCTCTCCGATTCAGTAACAAACTCTTGATATTTGTCATGTAACTGGACAACAAAGAAAGCGTGTGAGACCACATATCCTAAATAGCAATAGAATAAGTTGTTGTGATGGGACATAATGCACCTTGTTTCTCATGTCATAAACATAGGACTCCACAGCATTCTTCTTGTCTTTTGTTTCTTCCATAACTCGGTCCTGCAAGGCCATTTCAAACTCCTTCTCTACTGCTTTCTGCACATCTGCAGGTACCATTCCTCCATAAACCAACTCAGTTACAGGTATGTTCGTCTTTTTAACCTTCTTCTTTGGAGCCTCAACCTGCATGCCAAAAAAATTAGCTCGTTAGATGTCCCCATATTCTAACAGCACAACATAGTTTTTCTACCATCTTGGATTCGAACCAAAACTCGAAGGAAAAATGCAAAAGGGCAAAATCCTATATGTACTTCCCTTCAGTTGGCAAACAATACAAAACGGGGCTTGCAATTTTCTTCATTTTTTCGATGACACCCTTTTTTTATTGTGTGGGGGAGCAGTGTTCTCAAAATTCCCACCTAGGCGCTAGGCGGTGGTCTGCCTCTTAGCCTAGCTAGTCGGCCGCCTAGTCCATTGGGGTGGCGATACAGCAGGACTTGGGGAGTTTTTCACTCCTTGTCTTAAGAATTCTTATCTTTATATTTGAATTATGAGAAGAGTTTCTTTAACAAACTCTTGGTGTCAATTTAGAAGTAAAGTTGGGATTGTGCCTACGTGCACGGTCTCGGCCCTCAGATTCGATTCTCCACTACATTAAACCTTCTCAGGCCACTAGGGGCGTCTCCTGGCCTCATGGGATTAGTGGGGGTGGGGCCTCGATACCCATGGTTATCAAAACAAAAAAAAGATTAGAACTAAAGTTAGAATCTTTTAAAATGGTACATATGGCATCACTCTCCTATAACAAGTATACAAAGTTACAAACAGCTATACCTGGAACCTCTCAAATATTCACCTTGGCAACCAACTACTGATGGCAAAATGGCCCCCGGCCATAATATGGCAAGTTTGGGAGGGCTTTAAACAGTTTTTTAGTAACTGGATCAGGTTTGGGTTTTCCAAAGTAAAAATCGTCTTGGGGCAAGTTTCCACAGAACACACCTGTTCAACCCGAATATAAATTTTTTCCCCTTTAATTGCCCTTGTAATACCATATGGTTACAATGGGATGGGGCCGTCCTTGCAAACCAACATTGGGTTGTGTTCATTGCGGATATGTTTTTAAGTTCGTTGGGGCCGGGTTTAGCCAAGAGTGCCCCAACCCAACCCGTTGCCATCTAACCAACCTATTGCACATAAATCATACCTTAGTCAGTCAGTTACTCAGTTAGAAGGCCAACCTTCCCAGAAATGGCTACATCAAACAAAGAATGTGCATATACACAATCATCTACATATATTATGAAAAGCAGACACCCCTGATAATCACCAGGTAATGAAGTGTCCTGGATATGATAGCAGTAACAACAAGCAATGGGTATTATTATCCAGCAATCTGCACCTAGACCTGATCATAAACATTGTTTACTGACCTTCACATCTGTTTCCATATGGGCAGAATCTGGAGCTCCATTCTCACTCCCAGGAGCATCACTAACAGTCTTGTTAGCATCCTGCATATTTACATCAGTTTCGTTGGTAGGAGCAGCACCAGCTTGACTTGGAGCTTCATCTGTATCCATCTTATTACCTTCCTTAGCTTTTACAACTGGGACTTCAACTTCCTCCTCTTCCAACAGCTGGAAAAAGTTATGGAAAAGTGGTCAGGAAATTTCAATAATACAAAACCTGGCTTTTTTCAAGGAAAAAAAGGAGAGAACAATCTGCATCACCAAACTTACTGTCGCTGACTCAATTGACACAATACCATGCAGATTTAGGCGAACTTTCACCTTCACTTTTGCACGTTCACTCTTTGTGGATTGGAATGGACCAATCTGACCATCAGTGTTTAGAAAATGTCAGCGGCAATGAAATGCTGAATAAATAAAATCGTTGCTCGTACAAATGAGTCCAAATGTATATGAAGAGTAGTTACCGTATAGGTGCTGATCTTTGCAGGTGCCTGCAATTCACTCAAGTCAGCATATTGTACATCTATTGTGAATGTGCCTGACCTGTAGAATGTCAGAGCCTTAATACTAGGTATGGGGTTTCCCTTGGTGAAAACAACAGTACTTTGTTGATTATCTGCAGCCCCACTCTGTGCATCTGGAGCAGCACCTTTCCATGACAAAGCAATGGGAAAGGGGAAGCTCTCATTAACCTTCAAAGCCACAAAACAACCAGTCAAATGTCTAAAGATGCCATGGCAGGTTGTACTAGAATATCAAAAAACCTACATGAAGAGTAAGAAAGTCTTGTAGAACTTCTACCCAAAGTATATGGAATAATGTATGAACAGGAGCAGGAAAAGAAAGAACCAGTATGGGACCAAGCCTCTCAAATCAATTAACAACTACTATTAAGCTTGGAAGTGATGATTATGACAAGCCCATGTTGGATACATATTGGGTACCAATACTTTGGCATACTCTTTCTATCATGTATTCACGTGCCAAACTGCCAATAATTTTTAAACATGCTCATAGTTAAGCAACACGATCCCACATACACTTCATCAGCACACCAAAGAAGAATGTGTGAAGAAAAAATAAAATTAAAAAGTGTAGCACAAACAGTTAGGTTAAAAAGGCAATACAAAAAAATTGTGCTTGTGGCAGTAGGATCATTAGGAGAAACATAATCACAATAATGTGTGTGTAATTATGAATATGCTTATACAAATTATGTATCCGCGTTTACAGAAAACAAATCATGAACATTCTTTCTATGCGGATGATATAGTTAGTACAGCTTGCAAGGTAGAAGTTTTTCCATGAGTAAGAGCAACTGAGCAAGTAATGCCATCTAACATGCCATGAGAGGAAACTTTACCTGGAAATCTCGCACTTTAAATGTCGGGCTAAGAATTGCACATTCTAGAGCGCAGCCTTTAGCAACACACTCACTTGCATTCATTGTACGCCTAGGCTCCTTGCCAAAAAAATCTGTCAGTATCCTGATAATGGCAGGAACCCGAGAGCCTGAGCCAACAACCTCAACTGAGTAAATATTATCAACCGTAAGCCCAGCCTCTGATATAGCCTTCTCAAGTGGCTTCTTCACACGCTCCAAAATTGGTATGCTAATTTGTTCAAACTCATCTCTCTTAATAAAACCTCTAACATCCTTCTCGTCCATCAAGCACTCTATATTCAAAGGTGCCTCTGGATTTGCACTGAGGACCTTCTTCAACTTTTCACAACCAGCACGAAGCCTGAGGCAAGCCCTTGCATTCTGATACACATCAATCTTGTATTCTACTTTAAATTTTGCAGCGAAGTGCTGGAAGAGAGCCTCGTCAAAATCTCTTCCACCTAGAGATCTGTCAAATGCATGAGCTAATATCTTCAACTGACCCTTCTTCAATCCAGCGATGCAAACTTGCATACTGGAATGCCCAACATCAACAAAAGCAACATTGATCTGGTCATTCTCAGGGAGATCCGTCCTATAAATCCCATATGCAAGAGCAGTTGCAGTGGTTTCATGCATCAAACGAAGAGGGTGCAAGCCGGCAATTGTAGCTGCATCTATAACAGCTCTCCTTTGGAGATCAGTGAAATAAATAGGTATCCCAATACAGCAATCAACCACTGCTGCATTAAGATTTTTCTCTGCTATGCTTTTCAAGTCAGAAAACACCATTCCCAAAACTTGGGTTGGTGTAAAGGTTCTCATCTCTCCCAAATACCTCGCATGAATCAATGGATATCCATCAGGCCCTTCGGTCACCGCAAAAGGCAGTGCCTTGATATCCTTTTGTAGCTCGGGGTCTGAGAACTGGCGTCCAATCAAACGCTTAATCTGAGAAATTGTATTCTTTGGATTCATCATACTTGAAGCAGCACCAGCAGTTCCAAGGAACCGCTGCTTGTCACCGAAGCATACAAGAGCCGGAGTCTCTCGTTTTGACTCGTCATTGAGTACGACGTCAATTCCTCTTTGTCTTGCAACTGCAACGACACCACTCTCATTGCCAAAATCAAAACCAACCACACTCATATTTGCTGGGTTGTTTTGTTCCGGCCCAAGCAGTCACTCAATTTTTGCAGCAGACTGGGAGACAACCTGAACCACAATAATTCGAAATCACATACAATGGCAATGACTATTAATTATGAAAAGTCACATTATGGTGACAGCCTTGGTGCTGAACACCAATCTCTTTAAAAATTACCAAAACAACGTTAATAGTTAACAATGGTGCGGGTGAGAGATCTGCAGCGCTAGGACATAGTAATATTCTCACCCAGAATAATCTGATTCAGCTAGATGATACCAATTAAAGTATTAAACCTATATGCCCAAAACGTTAAATATCGCCAAATGACGCGATTCAGCGTTCAGCCGAGGCGGTTTGAATTCTAAATTAACCAAAATAAATTAAGGAGACTTAAAAATTATAATAGTAGTAATTTGATCGAGACCAATATCTAGTAATTAAAAATCCCAAACTTTTCTACTACAATGTAATCATCAAAACCAACAAATCGAAAGCCCAGTTAACGGTATGTGGCATCCAAACTTTCCACGCAACAGAAATAAACGTGATCTCAACGTGATTCCTCGCAAATTACATTAAATTCTATTAACTCTTAACATTCTACAATCTAACAGAAATATTGAATCTAGAATCCTTAATCAAATCAAAATTAAACCACTGATCCTTAATCAAAATAAACAATGAACGAATCTAGATATATACGTTGTAACAGATCTGACGATTGAGATCTTACCTTCAAGAGGTGGGAGAGTCCTTGAGGAATTCTCGAGATACTTGGTCAGAAGGAAACGAACAGGTGTTGAGAAGAGACAGGGAAAAAAATAAACAAATAAGAGATTTATATATTGGCGAGTCGAAAGGAGAGGAGAGAGATGTATCTATAGAAATTTCGAGTAGTACGGTATATGTATATTGAAGCGGTCATCAAACCCCTCCTCTACTCCCAGATGATGTGAGTAGAGAGAGATACAGCTCCTTCTAGAAAGATCTTCCTCAGGTTTTTAGGTTTTTCTACGAGCTCGTTTTAATGGGCTTCGCATACGGGCCTCTTAAGTTATTATCGACTTGGTTCGTTCACGTTTTAGGAAATCTAATTTTTCTCCCTTTTCCTTTTTCCTTTCACGAGTTCCAATATATTAATTCAAAAGAGATTAACTAATGAATATTATTGTTAAAGGTTCAATGCTTGATGTCATTTCTGGTAAAACAAGTGGTGTATTAAGTTATTATATATTGTGCTTTAAGGTTTCGTTTGGTTCACGGAAAGAAAATTAGTTCCCCTATCTTTTTTATGGAGGTGGAAAAGTAAATTGTCTGTCAAATTTTCTTTCTTGTATTTGGTAAACCATAGAAAGTATTAAGGTAAGAATATTATTGTCTAAAATTTGTGTAATAAATGCTTGAAAATCACATGGAAAAATCAATCACATGTGTTTTGGGAGGAATGGTTTTACCCCCTACTTTCCCCTCTCTCGGGAAAGTGTTTCCGGAATTTGTGCTTACCAAACAAAGGAAAGGAACGACTTTCCTTTTCCGAGTACTAAAATCCGTGAACCAAACGAGGGCTAAATATAAAGCATTATTCTAGTAAAAGTTACTTATGTCTTCACAATATTTTAACTAATTTGTACAAGGCACTTTAAATAAAAAATTTGGGAAATGCATAAGTTTCTTATATTTACTACAATTATAGAGTTAATTACATGTAGTACCCATAAACTTTGACATGTTTTACACTTTTAAACATAAAATTTGAAAAGTTACTCATAAAACCATGAAGTTTTGAGCGAGTTTCACTCTTGTCCATATTTGGATATGCCGTTTAAAACATTAACGGAGAGGCCCATGTGCCTGTCATGTACGGGGCATTTTAGACTATTTCCCTTCATTCCCTCCATTTTTGACTTTCCCTCCATCTTCATCCCGCCAAAATGTACCAGTAAGTGACATAAATACAAAGCAGGGAAGGAAAAAACAGAGCATAACAGAGAAACTTCAAAACACATAAATTTAAGATGAATCCGCCCCATTTTTGTGACTGCATAAGAAAGACTGTAAGCAATACTTCATGGACTGATACAAACTCGGGTAGAAGATTTAGAGTTTATCCAATCATTGGTGTAAGTTATTTTCATATTTCTCTATTTTTATTTTATTGACGTAAATGTAATTTAAATATGTTGACAAATGTAGGAAAATGGTTGTGGTTTTTTCCAGTGGATAAATCCTCCCATGTGTGCTAGGTCAAAAGAAATCATTCATGGGCTATTGAGGAGGATGAACATAAGAGATACTGAACTTGCAAAGTATAAGAAGTTAGCTCGGATCTTGATGTTTTTATTGGTTATTGTGATTGTAGTCATGTTTTTCATGTCATCTGGGGGGGATGTATCAGTTGGAAATGGTGATTGTAAGAATAAAGACATGTAATAAAATGTAAAATGCTTAATGAAATATGCTCTATTTTTGTTATGCTCTGTTTTTGTTGTCTTTAACATTTTAGACTGATTTTCCAAAAAAGATTACTTCATTTCATCAAGTTGCCAAAATACTATATATATCCATTAATTTTTCCACACAACAACCCCAACCGATTAACAACAAAAAAAAGAAAAAGAAAAAACATAGCAGATTCAAGTACTTCTACTGAGGTTGCACACGTGCACAACTTGAAACAAAAAAAATAAGGATCATGTAGTTTGCTAGATGAAGCTTGCACACATGTGCACAAAAAAAATAAGAAATTAATAACTGACTACTTCCACTGAGGTTTAGTAGATGTTGATGCTGCCTTTAAACTTGAAAGTGTCATGTAGTTTCTGCCCCCTTTTTAAATGAGGTTTGGTTATGATTGTGGTTGTGTGAAAGGCCTCTGATGCATAGTAGTTGTTCATGGTCTTTGTGGCTGTGTGGATGGCCTTTGAAGAGCTACAGTCCTTGTACCACTCACCTAAAAACATGTAAATGAAGTGCTTATGTGAATAAATGCATGCAAATGAACAAGTTGAAAAAAAATGGCAAAAATGTGATCCTTACAGTTGATGCATTCAATACCCCTCTTCGTCCAGGTAGTTGTGTTGTTGGCCTTGGACCACTTACTTAAATGCATATAAATGTTTAGATCAATAAATGCATGGAAATTAATGTAATTGAATAAAAAAAAATGATCATTGCTTATGATGAATTCAATACCTTGCCACTAGCTGTTTGAAATGCTGGAATGGGCATACTCACCTGCAACAAATTGAATTAAAGGTGTTAACACTTGAACTGAAGTGTAAAAAAGGCTTGAATTAATTTTAAAGTGTTCACATACTTACCCATGCATTGTCAGTAGTATTAACATCTCGAGTTTTCTGCCTTTTACAACTCTTTTTATTGTGCCCAACTACCCCACACTGACTGCATCTCAATGATTTCTGGTGTTTATTTCCAATCTTGTGTGGATCATGCTCCTGCTCCTGCTTTCTCTCTTTCTCATCCATCTGCCCATTCCTCCTCTTGAATTGTTTTATTCCTAGCTGTTTATTGAAAAATGGGGGTAATACATGAGGGTTTGTACTCTTAGGCTAGAAGTTGGGGTCATTCATTGGATTGACTGTATTGGTAGATCTGCTTGTTTGTCTCCACACTATAGCATTTATGCACATAGCTTTCTGGCTTATGCTCCAAATAATAAATGGCAAAAATGGCACGAGGGCATGGAATACCACTCAAATCCCATCTCCCACAACTACAACTGCCCTCATTCAAATGAACCGTGAATTACTCTCCATGTACTCCATGAATTTGATATTTGTTTTCCCCTGAACACTTTGCAATGAAGTTTGCAGTTACCAGTTTATACTCTTCCAATTTAAGTTGAATATTGGGGCATATTGGTCCATTCCATTGCTGCATTTTCTCTCGTTGGTCTTGCATTATTCTCATTATGAAATTTCTGACTCCCTCAAGCAAATCAACCACTGAGCACCCTTTTGCATTAAGAATGCATTTGTTAAAGTTCTCATAAATATTGTTCACCAACATGTCACATTTGGTGAATGTGGGAAAATGGGATATAGACCAAAACTGGGTGGTTTATCATTGACCCATCCATAAGTATCTTGACTAGCCTTAAATATCTTGAATATGGCAGATTCAAAATATGCCATATTTGAAGCTTGAGCCGCATTCCAAAGAAGTTCTTTCCATGCTTTTCTTATATAACCATCCCTTTTAAAGTTAGCATGCAGATGCATAACACAAAATCTGTGGTGCACTATTGGTAATACAAACTCAAAGGCAGGCAGCAATCTTTTTTGTTCGACTGAAATGAAGATCCACTCTTCTTGCTTACCAATGGACAAATCTTGGCTTAATGATTCTAAAAACCAAGTCCATGACTTCTTAGTTTCACCCTCAACCATAGCATAAGCAACATGAAACATACAATTACTGGCATCTATACCTATGGCTGACAGTAACATGCTATCATGTGGCCCCTTTAGATGGCAATCATCAAGCCCAACCAATCTCCTACACTCTGCTTTAAAACCCTTTTTACAAGCTTGAAGGCAGACATATAATCTTTCAAATGTAGGCTTACCCAGCTCCATTGTACCATCCACTAACTTCAGAAAAATTGTTGTACCAGGGTTGGTTCTTCTTAATTCCTCCATATAACTCCACAAACTACCAAATTGTTCAGCATACGAACCATGAACGAGCTTAAGTTCTTTATTTTTAGTCCTATAGATTTGTGACTTTGACACTTGAACCACATGTTCTTTCAATACAGTTTCAGCAAAACTACTTACTGGGATATTAGGATTGGACCTAAATATATCCACATAAGTCTCTGAAAGCCATCTAGAATTTACATATATATTTTTAAACTTTCGACTACACTTGTGCTCATCATAAAATATATTTGTTTGCATGTTAAAGTTGTCTTTCATTTTGGAAGCATATAAAGACCAGGGACATTCATTACTACTAGTGCAGACTGCCTTTACCCTCAGTGCCTCACTCATTACTATTCTGATGTTTTTCCCATTATTTATTGAATAACTTTTAATGGCGTCTTTTAACACTTTATGATCATTAAAGATCATTCCAAGTTTAAAAGTCGGATTTTTCTTTTCAAGTGCAGCATTAAAAACAGGAAAACTCTTTTTTTTTCACCTTCTTCATTTGATTCAGTGCCGCTATTTAAATCATCACAGTCAACTTCATCATCTGAAACAACTAATTTCCCCTTCCCCTTCCCTTTCACTGGCTGACTACCACATTCATTCACTGCCTCCTTCCCCTTCCTTTTTACTGGTTGACTTACATGTTCATTCACTGGTTCCTCATTCTCTACCTCATTATCTCCCTCATTCTCTCCCTCATTCACTGCCTCATTAGCTCCCTCATTCTCAGGATCATCAGCTCCCTTATTCTCCACCCCATTCTGTACATCATCATAGTCATGCGCATTGAAGCTTTCACACTTAGAACTACTATCATCACTACCACTACTTACTTCTGTAGGAATATGTGAGGTTTTTTCAGCTGGATTCATTTTTTCAGGCGTAACCACTTTAATTGAGGACTGCACATCCAAATAAATCTCAACCTCACAATCTTTGTTAACACTACTTGATAATCTTAAAACATCAAAATCATTAATTAACTCAACAAAACTACCACCCCACTTTAACATAAAAAACTGCAACAGACCAAAATAAAAAACTTTTTGTACTCTTAAATCATCTACTATTGTTGACAACTCAATTATCGACAATTTATCAATCTCACAAAAGTCAAAATAGGACACTTTACGATTGGGCCCACAATACACATAATTTTCTCCTTTTTTAAAGTGACCCCCATGATGTAATTTTATGGTAAAGAAATTAGAAGAAGGACCTTCATTTTAGTTCCCACAGCAACGAACAACTAATTAAATAGGGACCACCATTAACAAAATCAAATATATTTAATGTTTCATCTCAAAGTGGATACAACAACAAACAAATATATATAACTTTGAGGCAGCAGTGGAGAAGAGGACCACTTGAATAGAAGGAAACAAACAATAGATAGATAACTAAAGCACAAAACCATAAATATCCAAACAACAAACAAATAAATAATAAAAGCAAACAACATTCGTTTTCGCATACACATACAACAAGAGATAAAGTAATAAAGAATAAACCAACTAACCGTAAATAGGGCCACCTAAATCAACAAGGTCGTCCGTTCTTAAATACCACCCCATTGCGATTCCACTATTCTTCACCTTTTGCACCAGTCGTTTATGCAGAAGAATGGTAATTTTAGGGTTCTTGTCGAGTATGAAATGGGAACTGTGTTTTAACCGTGGGCGGGGAAGGGATGGAATGAGGGAAAATGGTCTAAAATGCCCCGCACATGACAGGCACATGGGCCTCTCCGTTAGTGTTTTAAACAGCACATCAAAAAATGGAAAAGAGTGAAACTCACTCAGAACTTCATGGTTTTATGAATAACTTTCCAAACTTTATGTTTAAAGGTGTAAAACAGGCCAAACTTCATGGGTGCTACATGTAATTAACTCACAATTATAGCAATTGCTATTCCAAAACTTGGTTGTATTATATTACATCTTCTAATTTAACTAGACATGAAAGCACACGTGAGCAAGGCTAGCCACGGTTCGGTAAACGAACCGAGTTAGTCGATTTTTAAACCAAATTAACTTGGTCAGTTTACACATGAAGAAAACCATAACTGAACCACAGTAGTAGGTTTACCGACATCCGATTTTACCGAATAGTCGGTCAATTCGGTTGGCAACCAAATAAAACCGACCATCGTTTGAATTGAAAAAAAAGGGGGGGCTTATTTCAGATATAGAAAATTGAAGAAGAAATAGATGCTGCTGTGGGTACCAAGATGGCAGTTCTGCTTTCGCTCTCTCTACTTCAAATCTGGAAGATGGCTATAGCACTTTTGCTATAGCACCATCGAATTTTGTGCAGTAAATGACTTGTTTTGTGGAGTAATGGAAAAACTAGCAGAGGACTGTAGGTTGAAAGATTATAGTACCGTCAATGGAGTAGAGACGAAGAAGTGGGCGGTGCCGAAATAATGAAGGTCGGTGGTGTGTAAAACTGTGAATGATACGAAAGGGCTGGTGCAGTGGGTTTCTCTCTCTCTACTTCAAATCTTAGATATATAGTTAATAGTTTTACACTTTATTATTTATTATTATTATTATTATTATTATTATTATTATTATTATTATTATTATATGTACCAGCAGCAACAACTATACAACAACAAAACTTAATATACATATATATGTAATATATAATATTTGATATATGTATATGTAATATTTGACAAATTTTATTATTTTTTTAATTTGGTCAATTGGTCGGTTTGTACCGAATATTTAAAAAACGTAAATCGATACCGAATATGGTCGGTTATCGATTATCGGTTACCAACCAAAGCTCGTTGGTTCGGTTACCAACTGAATTTGGTAGGTTCGAGCGATCTTCGGTCGGTTTGTGATTTAAAAATGCCACTCCTACATGTGAGGCACGTGCACGCCTTATTTCATGCATACACGTATGTAATTTAAAATAAAAATAATAAAAATTAATGAGTTGTTAGTTCAATGGTTTAAACCATTATTATTAACTAAACAGTCTTGATTTTGAATTTACTTATCAAAATATTTTTTCCCAACTTATTATAGACTTAGTCATAATTAATATTTGACTTTAAAATTTACACACATAAATCGTCAAGTTATAAATTACGTGCTTACAAGTCCATTCGGTATTTAAGTAAGTCACCAAGCTTAAATTCATATGATTATTACATAATCTAATTATATAGCTTCAGCTAGCAAGTTTAACCAAAATTTTAACATATAACATACATCACGCTATCCATAGTTAGCCTTGGTATATATATATATACATAATTAAACAAAATTCAACATCAAATGTCATATAATACAATCGAACCCGCCTTTTAGTCCTCAACAAATATGTGTTACCTAAAATGTTTTTATAAAAATCAGGGCAAGTTTAATGTTGAGTATGAAAAAAATATAAAGGTTATAACATAAAAACCAATTAATATAGTTTACATGCATTCATTTATCGTTATTTTCTTGAAGCAAAATATATCTTAATAGTACACTTTAAATACGATATTAATGCATATATTACCACCAAGTTATTAGATATCATTAAGTGGACGAATTCAATGAGATAAGTGCAATGCACGCGCAAGTATCACACGTGCCTTGAACATTATGTCAATCCATCTCCATGTAAAGTCACTTGTCCATAGTCACCGTGCTATATATCAGTTATGAATATTCAATAAACCAATACACAAACAACTTATATTTGTGAATTTAAGATATAAGTATTCTTCGAGACGAAGATATCACCAATATATATATTGTAACCGCCATAATATAATATAATCACAATGTTCCACCATATATCTAACCACCGTACTTACTGAGTTTAGATTTTTGTCTAGATTTTCGGGCTACTTACGTGGGTTCTTTCATTGCCACCCCCTTGGGTTTAAGGATTTCAACCCAAGGGTACCGAGTCCTACTTATTTTACATCGATAAGCACAATTTACCAAAATAAGTTACATCTTGTCATAGACCAATAGTATAATGCGATTTATTTTTTCTTTATATATCGGGCGATGCCACAATTTAATGTCTAATAAGATATAGTTATAATATTCGATTATAAGAACCCCGATGCAAGATATAAGCCATATATACATATATATATAAATGTATGTGCGCGCACCAAAATTGTAGGTAGCTAAAGATACATGAATACCGAGTCCTTCGGGATTGATCCGCAATTCAATGTCCAATAATATATAATTATAATATTCATAAGAACCTCGACGCAAGATATAAGCCATATATACATATATATACGTGCATGTGTGCTATGAGATTATAGGTAGCCAAAGATACATGAATGCCGAGTCCTTCGAGATTGACATAGTATGACATGTTTATGCAAATGCATGTATATGCTATATTGCAATAATTACTCAATATTTACTAAACATAATTGAATATTGAGTAACCTCACGAGTTATAGTAAGATTAAAAGTAAATACCATCAATGACCATTGAATTATTGGCAAATTATACCAGTTGTCATTATACTTTATTTTATTATATCGGACCATTAAACTTTTAAAACATACTACTAGTGGCCATTTCGTCAAATCCCATCGTTAGTTTTTTGTGTAAACCATGTCATGTGTTTATCACATGATATGCTGTGGGCATTTAAGTATTTTTGCTAGTTTTTTGCCCTTTTTATTTTATTTATTATTTTTCTTCCAACCGATTATTATTCTTCTTATTATATTCTCCTTCAAATATCCTTCTTATTATTCTTCATCATCATCTTCTTATTTTTCTTACAACTCCTATGAGCATCACAAACAGAGCCATGCATGTTTGTGCAGATCTAAGCATTCCAGCGACTTTGACAAGCCTATTTGTGTAGATCCATGCCTCCTGGCCACTCCGACGAGCATCACAAACTGATCCACGCTTATTTTTCTTATTCTTCCTGAAGATCCACGCTTGTCCTTGTCTTCTGCTTATTCTTATTATTCTTGTTGCAGATCCACGCCTGTCTTCTTCCTCTTTTCGATTTATTTCCTAAATTTTTATACTTGATTGAGAAATTCCCATTTGATTTGATTAATTCGGGCCATTGATTTGGTGGATTTTGTTGTAGAATTTTCCTTTAAATCAAAGGAATGTAAGTGATTTTGGGGTTAGGGTTTGTGTGAAAAACAATTTTAAGGGTTTAATATTTTGATAATTAATTGGTGTTTGACTAAAATACCTTTAATTGGGTCATGTGATAGTCACATGACATAACCGCCATTAGAAACTAATGGTGAAATTTGACGAAGTGGCCCTTAGTGGTATGTTTTAAAAGTTTAATGATCCGATTGTAACAAAATGAAGTATAGTAGCTACCGGTATAATTTTTCAATAGTTGAGTGGCCATTGATAGTATTTACTCTGAGATTAATACTCGTAAAGCTCTTAAGATATATACAAACTTAGGCAAATAAATACAAATATAACCATACTCTTTATAATTATCTAATTACTTGCAATTTAATAATAGCTTCCATTAATTTGTAATAAAATTAACATTTAGTCTTGAGTATTTTTTGCAATTTTCACAATTATGTTAAACCAAACAATCATAATGCAAGTATAAGTTATAACTTGCAAAATTCTCAACATCAAATATGATTATTACTCGATTAATTGAAATTCATTAAATGTAGTCGAATTATAAATTAATTTATCATCTTAAGGAGGAATTAACAAGTGCGAGATTTTTGTCTTTCTAATTCATTATATGTTTATGTTCCTCCGACTATACAATTCATATTTATAGACTTATCAACTCAAATTATTATAAAATCTTGGAAATGTAAACATGCATGTATGAATACTAACTTAAAGCACCACACGCATGAGTCAATAACTTTCATCAATTTATCTTACAACGAATAAGGATTAAACCTATACTTTAAATTTCCAAGCTAATTATGCACAAATGCTGATT
This sequence comes from Lonicera japonica, assembly GCA_021464415.1. Taxonomy (NCBI): domain Eukaryota; kingdom Viridiplantae; phylum Streptophyta; class Magnoliopsida; order Dipsacales; family Caprifoliaceae; genus Lonicera; species Lonicera japonica. The sequence goes on along the minus strand of CM038467.1, from coordinate 4,531,125 downwards.
TGATTGCCAAGGTTACGGAGCTTTCTTCATATCTAAACCAAGCTCTATATGAAATGAAGAAGAATAACAAGTTTTCTTGCTCAATCTTTAATTTTATTCATAATTCCACCGGCCAATTCTCCTAAATTTCACAAGTCCCACTTCTCCCTGTGTAAAAATTGTTCTGGATCTTCCTTATAACCAAAATGGGTGATGACTTATGTTATATTTCAGGTTAACTTTCGTTATTTAGTCAAACTCTATTTTATACAGGCCCATGATTAATCATGGTAAAATAAATTGCAAAATTCCAAGAGCCTCAACTCTATGATGGACCATGCTCTTGGTACGATCGATCATGCTCTTGTCATGATCAATCATGGTTCATGTATTTATACTAATTACTATTTTCTACCAAATTTTTTTGCTCAACCATGATATAAACAAAGCTTAATCCAAAAATTAAATTACAAAGTATTACAGGATGTTAACTTTCTACATTAGTATATATATAACTAACTAGGGAGGGAAGGTATGTGCAATATGCTTACACGGGTTTTTTTTTTGCATGCATATTGTATGTTTTAAAATAAAAGAAGTATTAACTAAATAAATAAATATTTAACTAAAATAAGATATAATTGGTTTGGATTTTAATACTAACACATTTTGTAAGGAAAAAAAAACATTAACGGGAATGGTGAAAATTCCAAACACATTTTATTTTATTTTAAAAAATAGAGAATTAGGATTATATCCCTATTTTTTTTGACTCACAGAGATTTAATCCCTCTCAAGATATGAAATTAGGATTACATCCCCATATTGACTAGTTGACCCGAAATTTAAGTGAACCATATTTAGACTTGGTTGACTCGGAGATGCATATGACGAGAATACCCTCGTAGTGTTTTATTTATGGAATGATTTAGTCATTGATTTGATATACATATATACAGGGAAAGGATCTTAAGTGGACCAATTTTTTGGTCCTTAAATGTGGACCTGTCATTTTGAGGGGGTAAACGGATGAATTTTTTAATGAAACTTGGTGAAGACGATATCCATGATTAGTAGATCACATCCGCCAATTTTCATAGAAAAATTCAATTGGGAAGAGGGTTAACTAAAAAATTGATATATATGTGCATTTTTGGCCGTTAAAATTTAAGATATTTAGCTAACCCATTTTCCGGTTGAATTTTTTGATGAAAATTGGCGTATATGATCTACTAATCATGGAGATCATCTTCACCAAGCTTCATTAAAAAATTCATCCGTTTGCCCCCTCAAAATGATTGGTCCACATTTAAGGACTAAAAAAAAGGTCCTCTTTAGATCTTTCCCCCATATATACATATATATATATATATATATGTAGAGGAATGATCTAAAGAGGACCATTTATTTGGTCCTTAAATGCGGACCAATCATTTTGAAGGAGTAAATGAATGATTTTTTTATGAAACTTGGTGAGGATGATCTCCATGATTAGTAGATTATTTCCACCAAATTTCATCAAAAAATTCAACCGGGAAGTGGGTTAACTAAACATCTTAAATTTTAACGGCCAGAAATGCACATATATATCAATTTCTTAGTAAACCGTCTTTCCGATTGATTTTTTCAATGAAATTTAGTGGAGGTGATCTATTAATTATGAAGATCATCTTCACCAAGTTTCATCAAAAAATTCATTTATTTACCCCCTCAAAATAATTTGTCCGCATTTAAGGACCAAAATTTTGGCCCTCTTAAGATCCTTCCCCTATATATGTATATTATAAAACATATATATATTTGACATTTACAGTCAACATCCAATTTACAGTTCCCTTATTAAATGGAAAATTACAAATTTTTAGGATCTGGGACAATTAGCTGCATTATCATTTTTGTGTCTACAAACTAACAACTTTCGAAAATTTATTACCATTAATATTTTATACGAATATTACTTAATATTTTATACATGATTAATTTAAAATTATTTTAAAATAATACGTGATTAAAATGATTTTTTAGAAAAAGAGAGTTAGAGTTATATTAAGAAACTTAATTTGAATTTTCGAAATCATTGACATTTTTAAATGGAAACTCCTTGTTAATTTTAAATAAGTGATTAAAATGATTTTTCATAAAAAAAAGAGTTATTATATTAAGAAATAAGATTTGAATTTTTTGAAAGCATTGACATTTTTAAACGGAAACTCCTTGTTATATTTACATTAATTTAAATTCAATTTTTTGATACTCATTCAATTTTGATTGTAATTGCTTTTCAAGCTCTATGGTTCGTGTTCAATCCACAGGAGAATGTCAATTGAACGGTCTGGGCCATACGTATTCAACAGCTATATGAATATTCATATCATCCATTAATAAATGTTCATAAGTTACGGAAGAAGGTACACTGTCTTACACCCCATACCGCTTTGCACGTTTTTAAACATTCATGTCTTAAAAAAATCGTGTTGCTATGGAAAAATGATCATGTAAATTTTCCACCACATTTTAATTTTTTACATATATATATAAATCAAATAAACAATTATCAATATTTACACAAATTATCTATATGTTTACACAACATAAACAGTTTTACAGCATTAATACCACAGGAAAAAATTATGTAAATCACCGGTTAAATCTATAGTAAATATATGAACATAAATTCTTAATGAATAGTTGTTATTTACATCCCTTTATCCAACATAAACATATTATCATAAAAAAAGAAAACATGAAAAGATCAACAATGGCTGTTTTCTAAAAAAAATTAAAACAGATATAAATATGCAAAAACATGAACAAAATTTTCAGTTTGTCTAAAATGTATATATTAAATATAGATACAAAAAAAACTATTCATATATTTTAATAACACTATTTCAAAAATGTAAATGGTAATTAAGACGATTAATAACAAATAAATAGTATTGTTAAACTATTTTAAATAGATTTTTTTTAAATCATCAGTTAATCTGAAAATATTACAAAACAATTTATCAATAATTACATAAATTGTGTATCTGTTAATTCAAATAAATAGTTTTACAAAATTAATACCACCGAAAAAAATATGTAACCCATTAGTGATTTCTCTAATAATGAACATTTAATTATTGATGAATAACTGTTTTATAACCTGTTTAGCAAACATAACAGTTATATCATGAAACAAGAAAACATGGAAAATTAACAATTTATGTATTTTTCTCCAATAAAATTATTATGACCATTAAATTATTACTGAAAAACAGTTATATAACCCGTTTATCAAACATAAACAGTTTTATCATAAAACAGGAAAAATATTAAACATTAACAATATTTGTACGTTTCTCTATTAAATATAACAACAATTCATGACAGTTTCTAAAACACATTATACATCAAAAATAATATTACTCAAATATTATAAAAACACTATCTCGAAAACGTACATGGCAATTAAAACACTTAATAAGAAACAAGCAGTTATCATAAAAAAGTTAGTCCAGAATAGTACACATTAAAAAATATAATGTATTTATTAAAATAAAGCAATTTGTTAAAATAGTACAATATAAAAATTATTCAGATATTTTTGCACTAATTTTTATAAAACATAAATGAAAATAAAAAATAATTAATATCATTTCCATAAAGTTATTTAGGTAATACAATGTCATCAACTTTCCAAATTCTTAAATCCATAATTACAGGAATCACTAATTTCATTGAATAGGGGTAGTTTAGTCCAACAAAATTATTACATAATCGGAGCTGTCAAGTAATTAAGGTAAGAGGGACAAAATTCTAAAATACATCTTCCAGTGGACTAAATCTTACAAATTCAAAATAATAGGGACAGACTTCTAAAATCCCCTTTAAAAAAACGTGTGGCAATGCCTCATGATCTGTGACACTAAAGTTACAATGTGGTTAAGTGTACAATTACAATTCTACCGATGATTGGATTCGGTTCAGTGATTGAACCAAACCCTTAATATCGTTACTAAACCAAAAATTGAAATCAATACCATACCGAAATCAATTTGGTTACTAATTCGGTTAAAATTTTTGGTCAAACTGAAAATCTCTTGAAATTAGTACAAAAACAGTAATAAAATAGAGACTAGGCAAGCACACAAGCAATGGCTTGGTTCAAAGAGATTTTGAGAATATTTTTAGATCATTGGTGCGAATAGGCTGAAGGAACTAGCTTTCAACATCTAAAATTTCACTCGGAATTAGCGAGAACAATGAAAGGTAGATGGAAAGTCCTAATTTTACTCGAGAATATAAGAGCATCTCCAATGCAACCATGAATTGGAGAAAAATGGAGTGCCACATAGGATATATTATATAGACAATGAGTTAAAAAATCCATCTCCAATGCAACCATGTATAATGACCATGAATGTGATGTGTCAAAAAGAGGGGAAGACATTGTGAGGGTGACCCTCTACATCTAGAGGGTCTTCTAGACGATGTCTAGATGCCACGTTATCATTTTTACCTTAATAATTTATTTTTAAAATTTTAAATTATTTTAACTTTTAATTTACAATTTTATATTCAATAAAATTTATATTGTTAAAAAATATTCTCCAAGATCTATCAAACAAAATCCATATACTCTATATTTTTTTATTAAAAAATTTGACGAATTATGTCAATAGCAATTTTATAAACAACACCATTGGAGATGGTTTTTTTAGAACTTGACCATGAACAATACTTTTAGTGCCACATAGGAACCATGTCTTTAGATATGTTTACATGTCCATATTTTTGGTACATCCAATCCATGTTAGCATTGGAGATGCTCTAATACAAAGCCGTAATTTTACCAATTAAAATATTGAACTCAAGATATGAAGCATAATGGTGAAGAAATAAAGTTGAGATGGAAAGCCCTAGTTTTACAAAATAGATGTGTACTCCAGACGATCTATGATGTTAGAGAAAAGGAAAAAAAAGGATTTTTCTAGAAGAAGAGGTTAACAGAGTGGTTGAGAGATTAGCTTCAAAATGAATATAGGCCAACTGTTGTTTTTTTCTTTTGGTTTAAAAAAATTAGTAGCCCGACTTATATACGCAAGAAGATTAATAAGCCCTGGTCCAACTTAAATGGCCCTGGCAGTTTTATTAGCCAGGAGAACTTAATGGTCTGTTAACATGATTTTTTTAATTTTTTTAAAGGTTCGGTTTATTTTTGATTTGATATAAACTTATATTTTGATGTTGAAACTACAAATGACATGTTTACTTTTGATAGTAATAGATGTTCACCGTGCTGAAAAATGGTATAAAAACGTTTGTAATAGCAACGAATGTTCACCGAAGCCAAAACGTTTTATTGTTGCAAAAATTCTATTCCTTTTATGTTTTTTTTTAAATCTCATATTCATACAACGAGAAAAAGTTTTAAATTTTTTGACACACATATTATTATTAGATATTTATATTTTAAATTACTTGTATTCGAATTATAGGACTAAAAAAAACAATAATTTATTATTGTTATAAAAATAAAGGTATAAATCCAAGCAAAAGTTATTTTGTTGCCCAACTATTTTTATAATAAAAAAGATATCGTTATTACCCAATATTTTTTTTTATAGAGAGACTAAAAAGTATAATCTCGCATCGTTATTGGACTGTAAGTTATAGAGAGACTAAACATCAGTGTAGCTTATAATTGTACTGTAAGTTATAGATTTTATTAATTTAAAAAATAAAATGACAAAGGAAACCCTGCCGAACTACAACAGCTTATAGACGAATCCTTTAGGCCATCAATTGTGCACTATGAAGTATGGATACGGATTCGAGTATCGGATAGGACATTGCATCGATACAGTAAAATTAGAAAAATATAAGGTATGATACGTCTTGGATATGGATAATAAAAAAAATTATAATATATATATTTAATTATTCAGTTATAAGAATTTTATAAATTTATGAACAATATCATAAATATTCATAAAACTAAAGCAAACGACTGAGCAATTTAATTGCAAAATAACTTAAAAGTAGATATAATATTTTGACTTGAATACTGTAAGAAGGATAGAGACCTAACAACAATGATCGTAGATGAAGGACAGAGTGTTAAGGACGGAGTGTTTTGGTCCATCGTTTCATCTTCTGATAAAGGGGTTAACTTTTTCAATGAGCTGTAAATTAAAAACTTAGAGATTTATGTATTAAAGAAATTATTTTTTATTTTTAAAGCGGCTCCAATCAAAAAAATTTATAAAACTTACTCCGCTGTATCTCCACAAGTATCATCGCCGTATCCCTCTTATATCCGAATATTTTTTTTTTAAAAAAATTTGAATACTTGAATACGTATTATGTACTTGTCCTGCTATATCCGTCGCGTATCCGTACAAAATATGTATCTGATACCGATACTCCGACTCTAACTGAAGTATTCGTGTTTTAAAAATTGTGCATATGGAATAAAGTATAAACCCATATCTAGTTTTATTTCTCTTACTATGGGTACGTTAAATATAGTAATTGCCATTCTTGTACGGTAAGGCCTGACTAAATTTGTCAGGCAGGTGAGAGTTGCCTACCCTTTTATCGGTCGGATGAATGTTATACATCCCTCCCATGGACAGATGACATTAACATGTCCTTTTGCCCCATTTTTTTTTTTTTACTTTTTTTTTGTTTTGTTGGTACATATAATAATATATTTTTTTGCAATAACATAATTCAAAATTCAAAAAATGTATTAACATACAAGATTATCTCAGCGGAAGAGGTTAGCATAATTTTTTTTTTATTATTTTGGATAAAAGAAAAAAAAATTTACAAATTATTTAAAGGAATTTAGAGAGATTGAGAAAAATAATAATTTCGGGGGTGTGGGGCGGGGGGTGACATTACATATGATGAACGTTTCCGTCCTACCACCGCCGGATGTCCAATTTCCTTCTACAATACTGTGAAAGTTTACCCAGGCTATTTTACTGCTATACCATATACCTCAGTCCAAGAACAATGAAACGGCAACGTTCCAAAGTCCAAGAACAATGAAGCATAAAAGGGCGGGAAAATGTCTTCCGGCTACAAAGGCCTCATCAGTTTCTAGGGTTTTTGGCGCAATAATTAATGTGAATCAGGAGGCGAGAGAAAGGGAAAGATGCCAACATACAAGATTAGGGAAATCAATGTCGATTTCCCGTTCGAAGCCTACGATTGTCAGATCGTTTACATGGAAAAAGTGATCCAATCTCTACAAGAGGTCAGTTGTTTATCTCCTTCCGTGTCAACTAAAACAAAGTCTTTCATATTTTCATCTCTGTTATCTTGTAATACTTTGATGACGAATTAAGAATCCCCCGCATTTTATCACCACTGAACTCCACTTTGTTTTACGTTGAAACTCATAATCAAAGTTACGCTCCCTTTTTGTTTTGTCTTGTATTCGAAATCAAAGTTAATCTTTCCACGGTATCGATATCAACGGAAAGCTTGAGGCATAGGGAGCGGTTGTTTGCTTATTGTTTTTTTTTTTCCTTTATTATATGTCTCTCTAAAATCTGAAAAGTCTGAATATGTTTCAGAACATCACTCCTACACTTAAATTCAGTTTGGAGGTAACTTTAACCTCCGAACAGTTCAGGAAAAAAGAAAACCCCTTCGCCTCAGAATAAAAGTTTCAGACTTTAGAGGCAAAAACAGATGAAACCCCGGCACCTACATAACTTTGATTATACTTTTGAGTACTCTGGACCATTTAAGTATGAACTGGATGACCAAAATTTCTTGGTTATTTTAATTCGGTCAGTCTGAATACATCTCATCTATAAAATAAGGGGCAATGATTTTTGAATCTTAAAAAATGTATAAGGGATACAGAATTGTGTGTTGAGATTTAAGATGCTTTTTTTGAATGGTTTATAGTGCCCTTGGCACGGGATACGACCTAGTAGCTATATATTCCTATACACTATTTACAACTTATGATATACAAGGAATTGATGCTACTGCGCTTTTCAGTGCTAAGTCCCTCTGATTTTTTTTACTTTTCTACACACAGTATGTGATTTTAGTGGTGCTACCCGTACACGGATCATCTTAATCATCTTAATTATCTCTGGAAGCGGAGCAACTAGGGATGGCAAAAAACCCCAATTCGGCAGGTTTCCGACCCGACCCAAACCGGATGGAGCGGGTTCGGGGCGGGTTAGGGTTTTGCCCACTAAAAACCCGCCCCGCCCCGCCCCGCTTGTATATATATATAAATATATTAATATAAAAAATATATATATATAATTATATATATACTATTTATTTACAAAAAAATAGACATTTTTTTTTACCAAATGTAGAGCATTAGATTATATACATTAACACCTCTTCTCTATTTTTTTTTATATATTTATAAATAATAATGATAATGATAATGATAATAATAATAATAATAATTCGGGGCGGGTTTGGGTTTTTAAAAAAAGACCCATCTCGGGTTCGGGGCGGGGTAATATATATGCGGGTCGGGTTTGGTAATGGCCAAACCCGCCCCATACCCGACCCGTTGCCATTCCTAGGAGCAACATCAAACATATTTTTAATGTTTAGCTTTTCAATTGTTCTCTCTCTCACATGTCTTGATGTCAAAATCTCATATTATTTATGCTGTCATTACTATCATTATCTGATTATTTTTTGCATGCCTGCACTCTGACATGACAGAGATGTAATGCTCTACTGGAGAGCCCTACCGGAACTGGGAAAACCTTGTGTCTTCTTTGTGCCACACTGGCATGGAGGAAGAGTTTGGGTGGTTTCTCAACCGGTAGGAGTGAAAAAAGAAGTCGTGATGTTGGAGCTAAACACTCAGAAGACATGCCTTCACAGTCTGAATCCTCAAAATTACCTACTATAGTATACACTTCACGCACGCACAGCCAGCTTCGGCAAGTGATTCAAGAATTGAAACGAACCAATTACAGGTCAAAGTTGATTACAATCTCTTTAGCCGTCGAGCTTTTTTTTTTTTGCAATAATTGTCCTTATCTCCATGAGTCAGGTTAATGGAAGTGGCGTTTTAAACAATACGTGGTTATTATTATTACTAAACCAATTTTAATTTGAATTCAATGCTCAGTGTATTTTACTTCTCCACTACACCTTTAAGGCTTTAACTTTCAAGTTTCAAGGTGGACAGTGATTTGATTCTGGTCCACCTTTAGGAACTGCTTTAAATTGCTATTTTCATGTTTTTATATAAGACGACTGCTGGAGTAATAGAACACCCATATTGATCAGCTGGATCACATATACTCGATGTCCAAAAATATGCCAGGCAAAAGTTGGGTAGCAGAAGGGGGGGGCCTAGCGCCTAGGCGGTGATCGGGCGGTTAGGGATAGGTATCCTATTATTTTTTATTCTTTTAGGAATATCCAAAAAGGACATTAATAGTTCAATAATATGATAGAAAGATGACAGTCCATCCAATTCATAGTCTTTCTCATAATTCAAACATGAAAATATAATTTTCAATGAATCACATCTTATGGATCTCACTCAAATGTGCAGTAATACTGGAAAACTTTTCTAATGTTTCTTCGGATAAAATTATAAGGACCCAATTTTAAGATTTCACACAGAGTGCTATATATCCCAAGTTCTGGCCCCTGCAAAGACAGTAACACATTCGGTAAAGTAAATTGTATTGCACGAATGATGGATCTGAAACTTTTCTGTGGGGTTCTTCTATCTTGTTCTTAAAACAATGAACTTTTATCGTCAATTATAGATGACAATCAGGTGTTGCTAAACTGACTGTGGAATATTCCATTTTTTTTCTTCTTTTTTTTTGGAGCATGACATTTATCATTGAATTATGTTCTAATTGGTTTAATGGTTTGAACTAGTTAGAGTTTGTTATTTATGGCACTTTAGGTGCCCTTAAATTCATGGGTACTTTCAAATTATGTTATTATTAGATAAAATGCAGGCCCAGAATGGTAGTATTAGGATCTCGCGAGCAGCTATGCATTCACAAAGATGTTAGTTTACTGCGGGGAAGAGCACAGACAAATGCCTGTCATTCCCTTTGTAGAAAGCGCAAAAAGCGGTATTGTGCCCATTATCCTCGTGTTGCAGGTAAATTTTTCTAAGATGCATGTTTTGTTCAGCGTGTGATGTTGTATTGCTTTTTTCCTTTGTGGCCAGGCTGGGTTATTTGTTCTCCAATGTCATTTTTAGAAATTGGACATAATAATGAGATATGCTTCTTCAGCCATTAGTACATTAATGCACACTAGCTGTTTTGCCTTTGTGTCCATCTTCATACTTTCTTGAACGGTACTTTAGACTGAAAAAGCATTACTGATGAATTCAATATTGCTTATTTAAATGCCTGATATCCAACACTTATATTCCTTATCTAATAATTGTAATTTTCAAATTTGTTTGTGCGCATATACAAGTAAAAACAATGCGCGAATGTGTTCATTGGAAAAGATTTTGTGTATATTTTTGGTATACACCTACCTATTGAATATATATTTAATTTTGTGCTCTTTCCTGTGGATGTTAAAGCTATTTACGATTATAGGATGCCAAGTAACTTTGATTTCTGGTCAGGAAAAGTTCTCTTGTGACGTTTCCCTGTTGCTGTTGTTTCCTGGTTGCAAAGGATCTGATTCTATACAATTTCATTTCCTTTGTAGAATTCATGAGAACCAATCCTGGTCTTGGAGATGAACCTATTGACATTGAGGACTTGGTCAATATTGGAAAAAGCTGTGGACCGTAGGTTTTCTAATACTGCTACCACTTCACGGCCAAAGATTTATGCTAACTTATGCTTGCTTATGGCTTCTAACTTTAAATCCTCTTTTTAGGTGCCCTTATTACGTGTCAAGGGAGCTCCACAAAGTTGTTGATATCTTATTTGCACCTTATAACTATCTTATTGATCGTGGGAACAGAAAATCTTTGAACATCGAGTGGGACAACAGTATACTTATATTTGACGAAGCTCACAACTTGGTAATGGAAGTGCATGATTTTGATGTTGACTATCTTGGACTGTTATCCTGTTCTTGTTTTTCTGCTCATACACTTTTTTATCGCATGTGATGAGAATTGTTTAGCCAAGCAGTTTTATATGCATTTTCTGTTTTGGAAACTAGGTTATGAGGAATGATTTTTTTTTTGTACACGTCTTCTAAAATGCAGGAAGGCTTATGTGCAGATGCTGCCTCTTTTGATCTGCCTTCTGGGCTTCTTACGGCCTGTATTTCTGAAGCATCAAAGTGTGTAGACCTCTCTATTGTGAGGAGGGATAAATCAAATGACAAGACATGTAATCCAGATAATTTTGCCATTCTTAAAGGTATATTGAGCTGTTAAAACTTTCCCCAAGGTTAGATATATGGGGTCATATCAATAACAACCTCTACTTATCAGCACATTAACAGGGAGCCCATATTATTTGCCTGGTAACTTTGGCTGATGCAAAATATGTTCAACATCGTAGTGAGAGGTCGTATCTTCCTAACGGGCAAACCTTTTATTTCATGCAGCACTTCTTAAGAAGCTTGAGACAAGGATTGCTGAAGTCCCTATTGAATCCAAAGAACTGGGTTTTACCAAGCCCGGGCCTTATATTTATGAGCTACTTGCTGATCTAAATATCACGGAAAAAACTGCTACTATGCTCATTGATATAATTGAGGAAGCAGCTCTACTCCTTGAGGAAGGTAAACCTTAATAATCATTGCCTTGACACTACACACTACACCAAGGTTAAGTGATGCCAAGCTTGCTTTTGATATGACAAGTTAAGCAATTAACTGCTCAAAATCCGCCTCATGTGCACCCTCACTCTCATGTAGATATTATTGCGAGTTACACCCATTGCACAACATTATGGATCTAATGTTACTTGGATTAACATAATGGGGTCCCAAGTGCAACTAGGAAGATTTGAACCCTAAAAACATTGTGGAACAAAAACCCTGATACCATTACTATGTCAAAACAACTAATTGCTCAATAGTCTAACCCAACGATATGTATCAAACACTAATGGGCATGCTACGATCATCTTAGTTGGATACCATAGAACATGGTCTCTGTCCCCCCCTCTCTCTATATATATACTCACACACATCTCTATATCTCTTTTTTGTGGGTATTTCGTAGTTCTTATTTCCCACTAGTGGGGCTTCTAGTCCTCCATAGTCCGTATTTTTTTTTATATAGGAAACAAAGTTTTATAAATTCTCAAAATATAAGTACAAAGTGAAGGGGGACAAGCTGTCCCACCACCAGGATATAAATAAAAATACAAGCATGATAAGAACCAAAAACAAGTATGGCCCCTGCTCAAGGATGACTCCATAGTCTGTATATTCGACACGGTACTTTATAATCTTTACTCTTATCCTCACATGGTTTCTTTATTAGTACGCCCCTTTTTTTCTTCTATAATCTTCTTCTTCTTCTTCTTTCCATCCTTTTTTTTTCAGACATAAATGCTACTGACAATGAAGCGCGGCAGAAGACAAATAGAACCATTTGCAGATTGGAAAGCATCGGTGACATTCTTAAAATAATCTTCAGAGAGGGTGGTAATAATCATGCCAAATATTATCGTGTAAGTTTGAAAATTCATCACTTGTACGAGTCTCCTACTTCTGTTTCATGCCTATATTATGTTTGTTGTTAATTCAGGGCGGCGGTCTGCAGTCGTTCCAATGCTGTGTTGTATCATGATAGGCTCATTGTTTGACTTGGACTTTATCACTGTCTGCTTCAGGTTCACATTCAGGAAGTTGAATCAAGTGGTTCAGATGCCTTTATAGCTGGTATGAGAACATCTTTCCCCTGGACCAAAAATTTGAGGAAGAACTTCACTTCTTGTTCTTGGCATGTGCTAAAATTTTTGGGTTCTTATATGTTAGCGCGCAACACTTACAATGTACAGTTTTAAAAGAAGTACCTCTCCCTTGCGTATGAAATTTATCATAAAACGTGGAGTTATTGGCAATAATTAGTGGAATCACATTGAAAACAGGACACGTGTGCAGACAATAGAATAATAAGATAAAAGTATTGTATTATTCATTAATAGTTTAATACATTTGAATAAATTAGGTAAAGGCTTCAACAACTTGACTCTTTCCATCTAATTTCTCTCTTTGGCATGGACATCTATGCACTCATTTTGTCTGTTGGAACTTTCAAACAAACCACTACATTTCTACCAGCATAAAGTCGTTGTTAAGCATGAAGATCGTGTAATGCCGGTCTACGGCAGTTCTCCTTCCCCCCAAATATCATCTTCTACCTTTGTTCTTCTTCGACATATCTAAGAATAAGAATGAAAATCATGAATGAAAACTCACAAAAATCTGAAACAATCAATTGCTGGGCTTGTACTGCATCCACACTGAAAATACTTATGAATGTATCTATGGTAAGATTTTTTTTGATATACTGATAGTACTTATATAGCTGTTGTACTTGTACCATAACTCCAAAAGCAGCTTTGTAAATATTCGCATTCTGTTGTATTGGCTTTTGTACTTCTCACCTATTTTCATGCTGTAGGTAAGGCGTCTAGAACCTTCAGTTGGTGGTGTTTTAATCCCGGGATTGCAATGGAGGATTTCTCCAAATTGGGTGTTGGATCTATCATTTTGACATCTGGCACTCTATCTCCTATGGATTCTTTTGCTGAGGAATTGAAGTTGTAAGTCACTTTTTATCCAGATCTGTTCCTTTGCAATTTATCTGTTTATCTCTCACAACCATTAAAGATTGCTAACTATATTTTCTTCCCAACATTGTAGAGAATTCCCCATTCAACTGGAAAACCCTCATGTTATATCAGCTAATCAGATATGGTCTGGCGTCGTGCCTGTTGGTCCATCTGGATTTCCTTTCAATTCTTCTTATCGGAGCCGTGATTCTCCAGAGTACAAGCGAGAGCTTGGCAATGCTATTGGTATGTGTCGATATTGTTAAACATGGGTGTGTAAAATTGTTTTGCTTATACAATAAGTACCATTAGTAGGTCATCTATTTGAATGCCTCGTAGTTTGAGTATAAGACGGGGGCGAGAAATGTATAAAAGTCCCTTCTTGTGCAATCTTTTTATTTCTGTGGAGAGATATCTTCTCCATTAGGCCTAGTGAATATGAGTTTACGTTTATCAATAGTAAAAATTACATAGAGAAAACCTAAACTGATCCACAGTATTTTGAGGACGAAGAGTGGTTTCATGTATCATTGGCATTGAGCACCTGGATATTACATACTGCTTATAGATTTGCCCAAAATCAGTAGCCTTGTTGTGGATAACTGATTGACATTTTTTTTTTGCCTTTCTCCTAGTCAATTTCGCCCGAATTGTACCAGATGGGCTGCTAGTATTTTTTCCATCTTACATCCTTTTGGACCAATGTATTGGATACTGGAAAAATATGGTAAGTCATGTAGCACAAGCAATGACGACTTGAGATATCTTTGCATTTCCTTTTTGACAGATTATGGACCATCTATTGCAGGGTCATGCAGCCTCGGCAAATTCTAGTACAATTTGGGAAAGGATCTGCAAACATAAACTACCTGTTGTAGAACCTCGACAATCTTCCCTTTTTTCTTTGTCAATAGATGTGAGGAATTCTACTATCTATTAAAATCAAGTGTTTGTACTTTTCTATGTACTGTCTTTACCTTAGATATTCCTACAATATTGATTTTTGTGCAGGACTATATGACTAAGTTAAAGGACACCTCAGCCTCTGGCGCAGTATTTTTTGCAGTGTGCCGTGGCAAGGTATGATTTCATCCTGAAATTAAGCAACCACCTTTGTGAGGTTTTGATCTTTTGTATATTTTGTCAACAGAACCCCAATATGTGTACATAAGACGTGTTAAACAACTTATTCTAGTGACCTAACCCACCATTGTTTTCACTTTTTATTTGTTGCTGTTACATTATTTTGTCTTGTGGAGGCATGGAGCATTGCACTTGCAAACAATGTTCTATCTGTAACCCCTGGATGCTTTTTCTTGTTTCTAACTAGAGTTGCATGCACAGTTCAATTAAACTCTTTGGAGTGGATTGTGTCATACACTCAATACATCTAATTATTGGATTTATAACTACTTGTGCTCTCCACTTTCCTTAACTTGTACTTATAGTACTTGTAATTTTAGTAGTAAGTTTAAATTGGTTTAAAATGAATTCACATGTAAACTAAGGTCCTAGTTACACACGTTGGGGACCTGAACAATTTCAGGGGTTACTTAGTGATCTTGTTCACCATTTTAAAACTGAATTTCAAATTTAGTACATGGACTAGAGTTATTGGACATTAAGTTACCTCACTTAATCCATTGTAGCGGCTTCTTATATCTTAAGTCTTAACCAATTCATATTGCTTTTCAAGTAGACAAATTGTAGTCTCTTTCCCAAAACAGTTGGCACTTGGCAAGAAGACTTTGGTGTACCATTATATTCCTTGATATCAAACCTTTGGGGATGCAAATGACCTCAAATTAATGATTCCTGCTCAATCTCCACACAGTAAGCTGCCTTGTCAACCAGAATTTTAGGACAATATTAAAAAGATATTATTATGTTTAAAATATCAACATTAGAAATTCGTGTTCATATAAATTTACATGATCTTTTATTTATGCCATTGTGCACATGAATATAGATAATTTCTTGGAGCTCTCAACAGTCAACCGCAAGTATTTCATTTTTCCCATCAGGAATTCAGGATGCTCTCTCGCACCTAGGTTTCTGTGAATGTGATTCTTTTATTTGATACTGGAAATACTTTTCGCAGCT